>CM028131.1:1397041428-1397712500 GCA_016271365.2 Neoceratodus forsteri | reverse complement strand
TGTGTGTATATATATATATATATATATATATATATATATATATATATATATATATGTGTGTGTGTGTGTATATATATATATATATATGTATATATATATGTGTGTATGTGTGTATATATATATATATATGTGTGTGTGTGTGTGTGTGTGTATATATGTGTGTGTGTGTGTATAGATATAGATATATATATATATATATGTACATACATATATACATTACAGAAAACTCGTTACTGCATCAGTTATGGTTCATATTATAGTGACAAAAGTATGGAAATGTGGTGTTAGAGTTCTAACCCTACCACCCACCCCATGCCCCCACCCTCCACACCCGACAGGCATCAGGAGGTGTGCCTTGGGGGGTGGCCCTAACTCTCACACCATTCCATCTGCAAGGAAGCTGAGATGCTACAGTATAGGAGAATGGGGTGAGATTTAGGCCCGATGACCCCAAGGCACACTCCAACACCTGTTAATGTGTGGGGGTGTGGTGTGGTAGGGTTGGGAACCGTAACACCACATTTCCATACATTTATTGCCTTAATATGAACCCTAAGTGATGCATTAATGGAGTTTTTTGCAAAGAATTTCCTTACTTTTTGAGAAAGTGTAATCTTACCCTATGTGCATATTGTAATTGTCTCTGATTTTCATGTGGCCCAGTGCTCCTATCTAGCCATAAGTGTAGAGACATTGTAATTAACCCACATCTCTCTGTGCTCCCATTACTGCATAATTGAGGGGCCTGCACTTCCATTACTGCATAATGATATCCATATGTGGGAGCGCAGGGCCCCTCTGGGCCCTGCACTCCGATCTACCCATAAGCGTAGAGACAGAGCGCAGGCCTAGAGACATTCCAAGTAACCCTTGTGCTGCAAATGGCACAATATCACAGTAACCATAAGGACATTGGAAAAAATTCAACCGCAGTTGTAATCATGGCCTGGCAACCTGCATACTTGCTTAGTACATCTAAAAAGACATATCTTGAAGTTTTTTTTTTTTTTTTAAGATATAGCCGCTGAAAGGTACTGTAACCACCACAATGTTATCCTATGGGAAATTTCTAAACTTGAGAATGTTATAACTATGGAACCGATGTAAATTGTATCACCAAACCAGCAAAAGGCACATCTGCAGGGCAAGCCCTTTCTACCCTGCAAATCTCCGCCCAAAAGTCCTAACCAGTTATTTGCAGTGAAGTGGCCAAGAAACAGTGTTTTATTGTAGGCAGTGTCGCAAATTTGTGAAAGTTTAGCAAACTTTGCAAAAGCTTTCATGAAACCTTTTACAAATCTGCGACACTACATTTGTGCAACTTTTGCAATTTGCGAAAGTTTTGCAAAAGTAGTGTTACAAATTTGCAACACTTCCAACAGCCAAATTGTAAGAACATATTTCCAAACATTATTTTTAAAATCTTATTTTTTTATTTATTTAGTATTGATTTGGAAAATACCTTTGAGCGCATGCTCTTTTACAAAGGTTCCACGTCATAGATAGCAGGTAGGTTACACATTAGACATCAGAGTTTCAACACAGGTGAGCAAATATACAATACATCCATAGTGCAGTATCACAAAGTGCTAATACATGATCATAAGTATAACTGTGGAAGCAAAAAACTAGTGCAGCCACATCAGGCCTTGTCAGCGGATTGGGTGGAAGGAGGGGATTGTTATCCTTGGGGGGAGTAGTGTGGAGGATGAGCTGAAGAGGACATGTCGTGGCCAAGTGCTGCATCAGTCACAAGAGGGGCAGGGAAGTGGGATTCATGAGGTCAATCACTTAGGTGCAAGTGCACTTAGTGTCATAAGGTGCTGTTTGAGGTCAGTTTTGAATTTGGCTGGACAGTTGGTGGGAAGGAGGTGCCCAGGGATTTCATTCATCCACAGTGGTGCCCGGTAGGCAAATGCACATTGCCCAAGTGTGGTGCGATGGAAAGGGATGGCCAGGGCCCCCCTGGACCTCCGCCTGGTGGCCTGTGTCGTGTTAACAGCCTCTAACAGGTTGCCTACACAAGACGGTGAATCGCGCGCAGGATCGTGTTCCTCGGGCCCCGATTAGGTAAACACAACCGTTGGTGTTTACCAAGGAGCAGTATTTTTGAATTATGGCGTTTTTTACCCATTGCTAACTGAAAACAAGATGGCAGCAGCACAGCAGTACTGAACCCATTTGCCGCATTAAAAAGTGCTTTCATGAAAGCAAAAACGTGCTTTCGCAAGGCAAATCTAATTTTTCCCATACGCTAGAATGGGAAACTTAAAACTCTAATAACTTTTGAATGGATTCATATTTTTTCACCAAATCTTCAAAAGGTACATCAGTGACCCAGACCCCATATACCCTAACAATTTCAAACCAGACCCCCAAACCAGTGACAGCATTAGGGTTTTAAAACGTGGGTCAGATTAGACCCACTGGTGTAAAAAATGTGGGTCAAAATGAGAAACGACTGGCTCAAAACCTAATCAAGTACAAATTTCACTAGTACAGAAGCTTAAATTTGTCAAGTGAAAATATTTTTCCATTGTTTACATTTCCATCTTTTGGCTACTGTTACAGACATGTGCACCACTTTGGACCCACTGCCACATGGAAAGTGGGACATTTCTGGGCAAGCTGCAACTATTTCTCTTTTTGCCCTACCTAGTGCTGTCCCTGCCCCAAACTGTTTCAGACTTACGACCGAGCAAAGAATTTGCACCAAAATGGTAAACTTCAAATTTTTTGACACTCTGCAGCTCTGCAACTGCACCACTGACCAGAACAGAAGTTGCCAGATCAAGAGATTTATGGTACCAGACAGCGCATGAAAAATTTGGGGCACTTCGGTCATATGGTTGCAAAGTTATTAGAGTGCAACATTTTGGGTATAGTTTTATGGAGCTGTTTTACCCCAACCACCACCTGCTCCTGCTATGAGGCCCAACTGCCAGTCCCCAGCCCTCTTGCTGCTCCCCCCACAAGCCAGTGGGGATCCACACTGTGCATGACCCAAGGGCTGTGGGGGCCTGCACTCATGGTGGCCGTGCACAGTCAAATATAGTATAAAAATGCTGGGTTTTTTTCTAGAGCTGTTTGGCCTCGACTGCTGCCTACTCCTGCCATGAAGCCCACCTGCTAGTCCCTAGCCCCATTGCCACCCCGTCATCAAGCCAGCAGGGATCCACATGGTGCAGGAGTCGGACCACGGGGGCCATCACTCATGGCGGCTGTGCGTGCACATAGGTTTTTTTCCTTTGTGTTCCCCCCTTGGTCCCACCCTCCACCCCAGATGTCCAGCATTTTACTGCCTGAAATAAACAAATTACCCTCCACCTGGGTTCCCAAATGGCAAGTGACAAACACATATGCAAATACATATGATGCAATATACACTGTGACCTCACAAGAAGAAATGTTTTTTTTTTTTTTTTTTTTTTACTTGATCTTTCTGTTATGGTTGCTGACCTTTGTCTCCTGAATTCAAAGAAACAAATCAATGAGATAATATTATCACCATCGTCTTCAAACACCACCAAGGAAGCACCCTGATTGGGAGACATCTGTTGCAGCTGTTCGTTATCATTGCTTTTATGTTCTTGCCACTCTTCACTGGACTGGTAAGAGAAGTTGTTAAGATTGATTTTTAGGAAGGTAAGGCACTGTACATTTTCAGGAGCAGCCCTTGTGCAGCCATCAGAGACATTTCCAGCTATGCTAAATATACGCTCACAGTAAACACTAGTTGGAGGACAACTAAGAAGCTTAATAGCAAAGGCAGATAAAGGGTCATCAGTAATATTAATGAGCGAGTCTCATAAATAGGTACCCACAATATCAGACAAAGACAAAAAATGTGGCTCCACGACAGACACATCTGAATTATCAGTTTCTATGAGTTTTGACCAAAAAGTGTGAGTGTCATCTGTGTGCTTTTCAGAATGACAGACATGCCTTTCTCAAGGGCAGTGAAAGAGGACTTTGTGCAAGACTGCCCAATGTTGATGAAGGAGCACATGGTGGCACTAAGTGAAAATTATTGATGTCACCACCAGTAGATCTTCCGTCATCAGATGCAGCATCCACATCACGTGATTTACTGGTATTGTCAAATACAGTTCCTTCCATTTCCTGTGCAGTTACTGAAATCGGCATATTTTTGTATTTGAGATAAGTCACCAAGATCTGAAGGAGACAGCTGTTGCAATTTAAACCAAGGGTCAAGAAGAGTCGAAAGGAGGACATTTTTGTCTGTCGTAATATTGTGAAGTCTTCTGCAATTTTGGAATGACTGTATCAGTTGGTCCATAAGGGATACATGAAATGACAAAAAAACAGCTCAAGCTGCCAAATGGTGCGTGCAAGGCGCGTAACCGAGTAACATAGAAAACAACAAGCCAGCACCACACCAAGGCTAAGTTATAAGGCTTTATTTAATTAATTGGCCATTTGGGTCTGTCTTAATTAAATAAAGCCTTATGACTTAGCCTTGGTGTGGTGCTGGCTTATTGTTTTCTACCATAAGGGATACACCAGATTTGTCTTCTTTTTGGTCAAAACATCTATGCAGCCTCCTGAGCTCCTTATTCAATAAATTTATTGCAATGTAAGATGCTCCATGAGGCACCACTGGAATGAATTCAGCACAGCACCATCTGCTACATTGTGCTTCATGATATATTCATGGGCTGCCTTCTTTTGTGTGAGAAGTCTCTCACACATGTAAATTTGTGTGTTGCTTACCAGAAATAACGGAAAGCGCTGCCATTCTTTGGTTTCCTTCCTTTACGCTGCTGCTTGTGGTGGTGTTTGAAGACGGTCATGACATCCAGTGTGCTGAGATGTGCGTATAATCAGTGGTTTGAGAACTTGCCCATGTCTGCGGTCAGGTACACAGAACCACATTCACTCTCTTGATGAACCAGTTTTATTTTACTTTGCATAAATTGATACATTTTGGGAACAGTCACAGTCGTAAAATATTTACGACTTGGTATGTTGTAGCATGGAGCAAAATATTTTAAAAGGGCTCTGAAACCATCATTCTCCACCACAGAAAATGGTTGCAGGTCCTTGACAATAAATTCAACTATTAGCTGATTTAATTTTTAATGTGACTTGATGTGATCTACTGTAGGCAGTTTTTCATTCAGGCATCCCAGTAATAGTCTGCTGTTTAGTTCCGGGGGGGGGGGCGCAAAAAACACTGGATTGTAGTGGCAAAGCTGTAGCTTGTCCAAATAATTTTGCCAGTGATGTCGAACAATTTTTTGGTTTTTTTTTGAACTTGTTCAAGTTTATTTGGGATACCATCATCCAGTTTATACAACTTTGACATTTACCACAATTATATAAAACAACATATAACAATGGTCTATGCTGGAATCCAGACTGAAGACATTCTCGTTTATGCTTGATTTTATCCCTCTATTCTTTACTTGTTACAACAGTCCAGTCTATGTAGCCTTCAGCATTTCCTTGTGGATTTTATTTTGTATCCCTTATTTTCATTTTCTCTTAAGTAACCCCTAACTTAATAATCGTCTGTCTGCTTTTATAAACTATATAATTAAACAAAAAAATATTTAGTTTGTCTATTCCAGAGACCTCTCCCCTGACCAGATCACTATGCCTCAAACCCTCAGCTGTTGCTAGAGGATAGAAACTCCTCTCCGTTCCTCCAAATAATTAAAAATTGGATGCCAGTTGGTGTTGAATCTTGAGACCTGGATTCTAAGCCTGGCTGTAACAGCCTCTATTTGTTGAATATTATTAATATTATTCCACCACTGAGTGATTGTGGGTTGTTTCTGTGTTAGCCAATTTTGTGTTAAGACCTTGACCGCTGCCACCGAGAGAATTAAAAATAGGTACCTCTTGCCTTTCGTTCTAATTTCAGGCAGTTGCCCCCCCAGAATCAGGTGCTCAAAATCCAGATCCTGACCCAGCCCCAGTATTCTTTTTATCTCACTATTAATTTAGTCCCAGCATTCTCTAATCTTCGGGCACGCCCAGAACATGTGGAAGTGAGAACCCCTACCACGACATCCTCTCCAGCATCTGTCAGATGGGTGTCTAGCATAGTGCTGGGAGACCACAGGGGTAATAAAAAAATCTCACCACCTTCCATTTAAACTCTCTCCATGTCATTGAACTTGTGGTATTTTAAATATTGACCCATATCTTATCCCAATGTTCCCCCCGGAATTTCCCTCCCCAATTCCTCCTCCCATTTTCTTTGGATCTTTTGAGTAACCAGGAGGTGTGTCCCATCCTCCAGCAGTTTATAAAATTGTGTGGTTAGGTGGGTTGTATCACCCAGATCTGCTTTATGTTTAGTCAGAACTACTCCCTCTTCTAACTGCCCTGCCAAGTTATTACTTCCTACCCTCGAAAAGAGGTAGTGCCTGTTCTGAAGGTATTTGTAGAAACTGGAATAAGGGAGACCAAATTCCCTTTGTAACCTACTAAATTCCTTCACAGTATCACCCTCAATGAATTGTTCCAATGTAACTAAACCTCGTTCGGATCAGTCCTTAATAATTTTATCCCTTCTTATACTTAGTAACTCTGGAAGGTACTGTAGGGGGATAAACCGCCATACCCACTCGGGTTTCTCCCATATTGCTCTAATCTTTAACCATGAAGTCGAACATTCGTTTTCTGCCCGGTCTCTCAGCCTCTTCAGCATCACTGTTGTCTGTAGCATTATTTTCATCACAGATATTTTCCCTTGCTCAGGCTGCTGCCCAGCCCAGTGGTTGGATGTGCTCTTTGTAGATGCCTTTTTATTGATTTTGTCCTGAACTGATCCGTCATTTTTCCCATGTTAACTTCCTGATGACAAAAGGTGCAGACAGAAAAAATATTCATTTTTGGGACTTATATGAAAATGGATCCACACAACTCGGGTGGAATGTTTTGTCATCGTGACAGGAACTGCATCAATTGTGGTGGCAGTTGTTTCTGACCCTGATTCATGCACACTGCGGCTGTCCCCAGAAGAGCTACCAGGATTGTTGATTTTTTTTTCCATTACTGGCTGTGGCTGGTGGTGCTGCTTGCTGTATGTGTGTTTTTTTTTTTTTTTTGTGTGGTGGAACCCAGGTGGCATCTTCTGCCTCATCAGTATTACATTCTGATTCATCACCTTTGGCAGAGCATAACTGTGGTACATTGTGATCTTGTTCCTGTACAATTACAATATCTTGTTCATCAGAGGCACTGCTTTTTGATGAAGGAGCCCAATATGCATGAGTGGCATATTGTGGAGTGCCACGTTTAGTGATACTAGATGGAGCCTTTTCCTTAATCATTGACTTTCTAGGTCTAACTGTTTTGGCTGCCTGTTTTTGTGCTTTACTTTTATCTCAGTTTTATGGTAGTGCTGACAGTGCTGGACTACTTTGATCAGAGGATTCACCAGCATTCTTTTCTTTTCCTGGTTGTGTTTCTTTATTATCAGTTATATTAATTATATCTTCAGCAGGGAATTTTCCTTTTTTTTCTGAATTTGTTTTTGGGGAAATATTTTTATAGTTGCGTGTACCAGTTTCAGCCATACTGCTGGTGTTGACTACATGTTCCATTTTCATAACAGACTCTGATTCTGAATCCATTTTTTTTTTTGGGGGGGGGGGGTTAACTTCATTAGATGTATTAACTTGGACACAGAGATGGGCAACACAGAGTCTGTGGCAATATGACCTAGTAGTAGTTCAGTCACAGAGATGGGCAACACAGAGTCTGAGACATGACACCCCCCTCTCAACATACGTGAGGCACTATGACCTAGTAATAGTAGTTCAGGCACAGAGATGGGCAACACAGAGTCTGAGAACGGACACCCCCCCCAACATACGTGAGGCACTGTGACCTAGTAATAGTTGATGCACAGAGATGGGCAACACAGAGTCTATGGCACTATGACCTAGTAGTAGTTCAGGCGCAGAGATCGACAACACAGAGGCTTCGGCACTGTGACCTAGTAGTAGTTCAGGCACAGAGATGGGCAAAACAGAGTCTATGGCACTATGACCTAGTAGTAGTTCAGGCACAGAGATGGGCAAAACAGAGTCTGAGACTTGGGTGACACCCCCTTTCAAAATCTGTATGGCACTATAAGCCCCCCTCAAAATTAATGAGGCACGTTGACCTTCAGTCAGAATCCTCTATCCTGTCTGTTCCCCTTCTTAATATATATGTATTTTTTTTTTTTTACAAATATATATTTTTAAAAAAGAAAAAGAATTACTATGACCTAGTAGTGGTTCAGGCACAGAGATGGGCAACACAGATTCTGACACATGGATGGCACCCCTCTCCCTTCAAAATCTGCATGGCACTATAAGCTCTGCCCTCAAAACTAGTGAGGCACTATGGCCTTCAGACAGATTCCTCCTGTCTTGTCTGACTCTGCTCCCCTTCTTAATATTTTTTTTTTTTTTTTTACAGTCCAGTGGCCTTGCAGCCAGTATAGTGTTATGCTTGTGCAAATGTGTTACTTTACTTCGGCTGTTCACACACTCTATTCCATGCAGAATTACCACCCTGTAGGAGTACCAAAGGTAAGGAACCCTGGAAGAGGGTTCCACCCCTAGAGGTGCTGCGGGAAGGTTCCCTTGGCTAAAAGTACCTTAGGAAGAATCCCCAGAAGAGAGAGGTGATGCTGCTGGAGGAGGAGGAGGGGAGGACAGAGGAGCAAAGAAAAAGTGCTTCAGAAAGGGGCTGGGAGGAACTGCTTATATAGTTCAGGAAGGGGGAGTGTCTGGCTGCTTGTCCATTGAACTGTAGGCATAGCCTCTCAATTCAGTGGCCTTCACAACCATTATAGTGTTATGCTTGTGCAACTGTGTTACTTTACTTTGGCTGTTCACACTGTCTATTCCATGAGGAATTACCACACTGTAGGGGTACCGAAGGCAAGGAACCCTGGAAGAGGGTTCCATCCCTAGAGGTGCTGTGGGAAGGTTCCCTTGGCTAAAAGTACCTTAGGAGGAATCCCCAAAGAGATGTTGTAGTAGCACCAAAGAACAGTAGCAATCAGAAGCCAAGAGGCTCAGAAGTAGAATGACAGCAACGCAGCTTGATAAAACATGAGATGCACAGATTAGCAAGATCGTATAGGTGCTTTGGATACATTGGTAATTGAAGGGGGCTCCTAAGGAGAGAGGGAACAGCAAGTAGGGACACTATCCACCTCCATCCAACAGTGGGAACTAGGGAATACTAACTGAAACTAACTAGACATTATGACCTTTGGCACAGAGGAGAGAAAAAACCCTTTGAGGAGGAAATTTCTGGGGATCCAAGGCCTAGGTCACCTTCCCTCCAGGCGTGGGATGATTTAGTTAGTGATGGCTCTGCTACTGCAATTTGGATAGTCCAATAAAAAGGGGATGGAAAATATTCCAGTTTGGAGGGAAAAGCTCATTCTATCCTAACAAACGCCATGGAGGGTTTCGAGCCGGTTTGCTCTGCAACGATCACCTCCAAAGCGGGAGGAGGAGAGTAACAACTACCGAGGTACTCACCTGGCCTACCGATCTAAAAACAAACCAGGTGAACCAGAGGCAGTCATAGGAAGAATGCAGTGAAGGTGCCTATGCTAGTAGAATACTAGAGCCGAAGGAGAACGTTGTAACCACCCTCCACGGCTAGTCTTAAATTCTGCAATTTGAGGTGCCGTCAGTACAGTTAATGACTGAAGGTCCACCCGCAGCAAGGACATTCCCAGCTATGGGTCAGGTGAGAAGGACCCTGCCCCAAGCTTCGCATGCTCAAGATGTGGACTACGGGGTGCAGATTGAGACCATTGGCGCCTGCACCAGGGAACTCTTGGACAAGGTCGGCATGTCTGATATATTCGTGTAGGTATTTCTTATGTATACATTCATTCATTTATTTTTGTTCATTTATTCATTTAGGTAGTATACTGAAGTTATTTATTTAGTTTGCTGAAGTTATTCAGTCTGCAGAAGCTTTATTGCAGCAAATACAGGATCAGCAGGGTCAAGCCAACTAAGTCCCATTGAGGAAGCCAATTACAAGGTGACATGATACTCAGAGGATTTTAGCAGTGGAGGCAAGTTTCGAACATGAGACAATAGGCCACACGGGGCCACGGCTGTTCAACACCCCGCCCCCCAGTCTCCCACTGTAGGAAGAACAAAGAAGCCGTGGTAAAGCGCCATATTCCAAATGCAGCATTTAAAACTAGTTTACAGCACTGGCAGTAGCCAAAGCTAACCTCCAGAGTATAGTAAAGCAGTAAGCAAGCTGTGTCCAGTAATAAGCAGCATGGAGCAGCAATTAAGTTTAGCTTGAAGGGGGGGGCAGTACCCTGAATGAACAGAGAAACTACAGAGAGAGAAGCAATGTGCTGAAACAACAGCAATGATTTTCTTGGTATTAGTGTAGGAAGCACAGTTTAGTTCCATGGTCAATGCATGGAAAACAGCAGCAGTATTTCCAGCAATATATTCTTATTAGTTCAGGATCAGGATCGAGTTCCATGGGCTAGGTTACAGAGAGGGCCCGAATCGGGTGAAAATTAAGAGAAATAACATGAGTAAATGATAGCAAGTAACATGAGCTTCTGTATAGCAATACACAAGGCGTTTAGAACAGAAACGCCCCAAAGAGAAGGCAAAATAAAGATACAGAAATACAGAGGAACAGGGAACATGCATACAAATGAAGCACACAGCCAGAGGCAAGATGCAAACCAAGCAGAACAGACGACAGAAGACCAGCAGAAGCAAGCAGAATCCAGACAGCAAGGTGGGGGTAGACCCCAGCCAGCAGCAAGAACAGATAGATAGAGCCTCTGGTAGCAAAGAAAAAGTGCTTCAGAAAGAGACTGGGAGGAACTGCATATATAGTTCAGGAAGGGGGAGTATCTGTCTGCGTCTCTGTTGAACTATAGGCATAGCATCTCAAAAATATATTTTTCAAAAAGAAAAAATTAAGTTGTTGGATGCTGTACACTTCATTTTTTACGTTTTTTTTATTGATTTTGCAAGAAAAACAGACTGTAACTCTACTATATTTTCAAACAACATGAAGTCTTGCTGTATTCTGACAAATTGCAGTGAGGTCCAACCTTCGAACTGCCCCAGAGATGAGAGTTAACTTTCCATGCCAGGCATGGAACGCTGAGCTTGAGCTCGGTTGAGTCTCTGCCTGTTGCTGATTGAACTCAAACCGTCAGATTCTTTACTCCGCCTCACTGAACAGTCGCTCCGGAGATTTTCTCCTTCAATTTGTCGCTTAAAGTACCGTTTTTCTCGGTTTTCGACCGAATTTAAACTGTAACCCTATCTGTTCAGTCTCTGTCTGTGGTTTCGTGAGTACTAGATAGACTTTTTTTTTTTTTTTATTATTATTATTCTGTGTGGAACTTGTAAACGTGGGATCGGTTCGGTTTGAACCGATCAGGTTGTTTAAAAAAACTTTATTCTGATTTTAGAGGTAGGTAACTGGTTCTTATCGGTTCTAAAAACCTGATTTTATTACTTTTTCCACTTACCCGTGAACACGGCCAGGTACCGATATGGTGTCTTGCCTGGCGGATTGCCGAAAGAGGTAAGTTTTGTTAGACTGGCCATGTCTGAGAAACCCAAAAGAAAAACCTGGCCCACTGGGTTTCAACACTGTAGTGTGTGTGGGGAAGTCTTTGCTAAGGCTGATCCCCACACCACCTGTGTTTATTGTCTGGGGTTTGACCACTTCGATTCAGACTGCCAGATTTGTAAGAATTTTCCTGCAGCTACCCTGAAAAAAGTGTTGGTAGGCTCAGGGAAAGGGAGGCCAAGAAGTCCGCTGACCTGGCTGGCCAGCCCGGTTCAGTTCCAACCGAACCACAAGGAGTGCCCTCTGACCAGGGCGAAACTTCTTCGGCAAAAGGAGAACCAACTCCAAGCAGTCAGTTCCGGTTAAAAGAACAAGAAGGGATAAATCAGCCGGTGCAGATCCAAAAGTTCTTTCTCGGACCGCTGATGAAATAGCCAAAGCGATAAAGATTGTTTAGTCGCTATTCCCGGTTCCGACCGAACCGACACCATTAGGAAGGCGCTCGGTTCCTCTGGTTCCAGATTATGATTTAGACGAATTTTATGAACCGGAGGAGGAGGAAGGAGAGTATGAGGAAAGTGAGTGTGATTACGAAAGTCTGGATGTGCCCATTGACCCGGACATCTCCCCAGACAGACCTTCAGGAGTGTCTCCTCCTAGACTTTGAGTCCCCTTCCCATTTTATGTTTTACGAAAAAGTGGCTGAAACTCTTCAACTTCCTATGGAAGAAGCTGTGGATGACCAAGAGGAGCCTGACTATGTTGAAATGATGGATATCCCAGAGTTCAGGAGGCTGTCTGTTCCCCTTCATAAGTCCTTTGGGGAACAGACAAAAATTTTAAAGTTTCCTAATTCTATACCTCCTGTGGATAAGAGAATGAACAAGAGGTATACTCTCTCAGGCTCAGATATGGAGTTCCTTACCCAGCAATGCAGCCATGTTGGGGTAGTGCAGGCTGCTGCCTGTGATAAGGCAAATATACCCTTGGCTTCACACCCCCCAGATAAGGACTCCAGGATTGATGCCATGGCAAAGAAACAGTACATGGCAGCATCCTTGGGACTCAGGCAGGCTAATTATATGGCCTATACATCTAGATACCAGAAATCTAGATGGGACACTGTAATGGCTTTAGCTAAACAGGTCCCTGGCCAGCTTGCCAAGGAGCTGGAGCAGGTGGCTGCGGATGGTATTGAGGCATCCAAGGTGCAATTCCATGCCGCAGTGGACTCCAGTTATGTTTCATCTAGAGTCATGGCTACATCTGTGGCCCTTCATAGGATGGCTTGGCTCAGATGTACTAGCCTGTCTAAGGCCATGGATTTTCCTGTTGTGGGTAATTCTCTGTTTGGGGAGCAAACGGAGAACTATATGAAGAAAATGGATGAGTACAGGACCGCCTACAGGAGTGCTCAGGCCAAGGAAAGGCAAGTCACTCCTCAGAGGCAGCATCCCAGGGGCAGGCCTTTTCATAGGCCTTTCTACCAAGCCCAGGCCTCCTCTTCTGCTTATGCTCATAGGGGGTTCTTTAGAGGGAGAGGCAGACGGGGTACAAGCAGGCCTGCTTCCACCCCTCAGCCTAAAGCCCCTGACAAACAGGCATCCTTTTAGGTTTGCCAGGGCCGATTCTCCACCACCTGTAGGGGGCAGGCTGGCTTACTTTGTCCAGGACTGGATGTCTTTAACATTAGACAGATGGGTCCTGGAAGTAGAAAGCCAGGGACTGGTTCTCAGCTTCAGAAAATTTCCAAGGATGAGAACCAGATCCTTTCCACCTGCAAATCCTTCAGAGGCACTTGCCCTAGAGGCAGAGGTCTCTCCCCTCTTGGCTCTCAGAGCAATAGAGAGGGTTCCACCCCTACACAAAGGGAAAGGATTGTACTCCAGGTACTTCCTAACCCCCAAAAAGACAGGAGAATGGCGGCCCATCCTGGATCTCAGATATTTAAACAAGCACCTTTTAAAGCCAAAGTTCAAAATGGTGACTCTGGGAATAATTCTACTCTTCTTCTAGGCCAGGGGACTGGCTAGTCTCCCTGGACCTCAAGGATGCCTATTTCCATATTCTCATCGGAAGCTCCCATCGAAAGTACCTCAGGTTCGAGCTGCCCTCAGGCCACTACCAATTCAGAGCAATGCCCTTCGGCCTAACTTCTGCTCCAAGGGTGTTCACAAAATGCATGGCCGTAGTAGTTGCCTTCCTAAGGAGAAAAAGGATCTCCATATTTCCATACCTGGACGACTGGCCCATAGTAGGCCAGTCTCCAGACCAAGTCAAGTTACACCTACAGATAACTCAGCAACTGCTTACTTTTCTAGGTTTCCTGCTGAATCTTTCAAAGTCCGTTCTAGAGCCTGTCCAGCGCCTCACCTTCGTAGGGGCAGAGCTGTATACAGTAAAAGCAAGAGCCTTCCTTCCACTGGACAGGGCAAGAACACTTATTTCACTGGCCTTTTCATTCACCCCTCGGGTGTCTCGGCCAGCAAGGCATTTTCTGCAACTCCTAGGACACATGGCTGCCTCTACAGCAGTGGTGCAGGGAGCAAGATTTCAAATGAGGGATATTCAGTTCCACTTGAGAGCCTTTTTGGTCTCAGAAAAGGGACCTCTGACCAAACTAATTCCAGTGATCTAACCCTGATCCAGGCGTTACAGTGGTGGCTGGATCAGGGCAGTTCAAGACAGGGAGTTCCTTTGTCACTCAGTCTCATTCTCTAATCCTTACTACAGATGCCTCCCTCTTGGGGTGGGGAGCACACTTGGGACCACTGACCACCCAAGGGTTGTGGTCTCCTCAGGAATCTCTGCTTCACATCAGTCTATTAGAACTCAGAGCAGTGTTTCTAGTACTTCAAGCTTTTTCCAAGTCTGTTCAGAACGAAGTAGTTCAGATCAGGACAGACAATACCACCACAATGTGGTATATCAACAAGCAAGGGGGAACTCGGTCTACGGCCTTGTGCTCAGAGGCAATAAAGTTATGGTCTCTGGCCTATTCCCTGAACACCTCTCTTACAGCAATACACCTCCCAGGCAAGGACAATGCCCTGGCAGATGCCCTCAGCAGGATATCTCAGGGCCATCACGAATGGTCCTTGGATCCCCTGGTTTTGAAGGTGATCATCTCCAGATGGGGCACCCCACAGATAGATCTTTTTGCAGCCCCAGGCAATCGCCAACTTCCTGTCTTCTGCTGCAGGCCCCCAGTGTTGGGCTCAGTCCCCCTGGATGCCCTAGTTCTTAATTGGGAAGGGAAGTTCCTGTGTGCTCCCTCCCCCCCCTTCCCTCTCCTGTTCAAGGTGTTAGTCAAAATCAGGTCTCAACCCTGCAAGGTGATTCTGATTGCTCCAGACTGGGCTAGGCAGCCCTGGTACCCTCTCTTGTTGTCCTTAGCAGTCCACTTTCCCCTATCTCTTCCCAGGAATTACAACCTATTAACATGTGCTCAAGGGAGGGTTTGGTATCTGAATCTCAAATCTCTCAATCTCAAGGCCTGGCTCTTGAAGAGAGTTTGCTGATTTGCACCTCTCTCAAGGTGTTATGGATATTCTAAAGGCTTCTCGGGAAGCCTTCCACCAGAAACACAACTCCAAGTGGAAAAGATTTTCTATATGGTGCTCTGGGAAACATATTTCCCCAGAGTCTGCTAGCCTGTCCACGGGCCTGGACTGTATGGTTTATCTTAATAGCTTGGGGCTCAGACCAGCTACACTAAGAGTGCATCTGGTAGCTGTCTCTGCCTTCCTTTCAGCAGGCACGTCTTCTTCCATTTCAGCCCATCCTGTATTCTCTAAATTTTTCAAGGGATTGCTTCATACCAGTCCTCCATTCAGGGGCCCTGCCCCTGTTTGGGACCTTAAAGGGGAAGTCTCCCATAGTTTCACACCCATATTTTCCCAACTCCTTATGTGTAACTGTTGTGTTCCTCCTCCTAGTTGCCAGCAGTCCTATTGCTGTCCAGATCTAGATTATAAATAAAAATATACAGCCCCCAGAAGTTATCAATGTGTTTGTCCTCCATTTTACCATCAATGCTGCTGGAGAATAATGTCATCAGAGCAACAGCTAATGGTGCTGCACTAAATGCTGTTCCACCAGTAAACAGAACCCACAATGTTTGGTCCCCCACTGGAGTAATGGAGGAACTCTTTAAGTGCTGTACACATCCTGAAGTGCAGGTCTAATAGGGACTAGGACCATATGAGTGTGATTCAGCACTGGTTTGACATGTATATAGAGTATGCCTATAAGGAAGTGCCTGTATGAGTTGTGTTAATGTTCCCGTTAGCAAAAACAGTTTACCCAATAAATTACTCTGGGTACACAAGAGTCTTAAGTGGCATTATACAGCTGTTTTATGATGTTCTGTGTGTGTTAGCATTCTCTGTTTCGATTGACACCAGCAGTGAGACACAGTCTTGCAAAACTGCCCCTTTCCCTTTGTAACTAGGCAGTCAGTGATTGGATGGCTGATGTAAGGCAATAAATAATTCAGCTATAACAAGGAATAGTTTACCAGGACATCAGCTACAGCATATGGAAGAAAAGTAATCTAGTGGTTAAAGCACAGGCGCAAGAACTGGGAAACTCTGGTTCAAATCCTACTAAAGTGCCTTACTCTCTAACCCTTAACAAGTTCCCCATACCTCCTTGGGAACTGTGATGGCTCCTCGGGTCCATGCCTTTACCAGTATCCCCATTCCCATTATAAATCAGTAGCAGTGATGTGACAGCTACAGCACTTCACTTTGAAGGTACTGAAAACAAGTTGTGGCGCCCCCCCCACCCTTTGTAATGCTGGCATTTGAAGTAGGATGTTCCTCACAAATCAGATGCTACACTTCAGCTGTTGTAGGTAAAGAAACTAACCAGTCTCAGTGTTTATAGTGCTCTGTATTTGCTTAGCTCATTCCTCCCATGTCATATGCATTCTGTGTCTTGATATTTCCAGTCAGAACCCAGATGTAAGGAGCATTTGTAATGTAAAACAGTACACTTTATAAAGTAAGTGATCTACCTCTCCACTTTCAGGCTGCTGAAAGGGGAGTGTATAGTTTGTGCAAAGGAAGAATTCAGTCTTCTGTGATCCTTTAGGAAACTGCTGAAGCTTACCTTGTAAATGAATCCTCTCAAGGGTGTTCACCTGGCTCACTACAGAGTGACTGATTGACTGCTCGATTGATTGATTGGTTGGTTGGTTGGTTAACTGATTCAGTCTACTGCTTTCCACAACATGGTACAGCTGTCTCACAGAGAGAAATGAGCAGTACACAGGAACAGCTATTGTTTCTTGTGAATGCAATACTATTAGATGTATTATTTGCTCTACATATGCAGTATTAAGGCTACAAGTACCACTCCCTGTGTGAGTTGCAAGACATAACTGTCTTAAGCCATCGCAGACTTAAACTAAAATCAGGATAGGCAGCACTGATACCCTTATGTTTTGTTCTGCACTGTTGCTGCAGTGACATCAAGGAATGGGAGGGCCTATATTACAAGCGACTCGTTGCATGTAAATGGAGGCTTGCTTGACATTTTACTACCTTGTGTCAGAGCCTCAAACTCTAGATATGTGTTGCAACAGAAGAAATGGCTGATCTCTTATTGACATATATACAGTACTTGATGTAATGTATAATAAATACATCAGACATATCCAAATCATAAATATACAGAAGTCTTCTCCTTTAATGTTTGCATTGCCCAGCTTACGCAACCCCCTTTTGAGCCTTTGTCCTCAGCAGAGCTTAAGTACTTGACTTGGAAAACTGTTTTCTTGGTGGCCATCATTTCTGTCCGGGGCATAAGCGAGTTACAAGCCCTGTGAGTGGAGCCTGATTTTATCTCTTTCCATAGAGATAAGATGGTCCTCAGGACTAATAGGAAGTTTTTGCCTAAGGTGGTTTCAGACTTCCACCTTAACCAGTCTATGTCTCTTCCTGTTTTCTTCACTGACCATTCCTCCTCTGGGGAGAGGAGGCTGCACAGTTTGAATGTGAAAAGGGCCCTTAGCTACTACATAGAGCGTACCAAGGGTCACAGGTTTGACTCCCTCCAACTGTTCCTCACTTATAGTGAGGTTGGTAAGGGAAAACCTGCCACTAAGAGATCTGTTGTCAGGTGGATTGTCTCTTGCATTCAATTTTGCTATGAAAAACTGGGTAGGACTCCACCCTCAGGCCTGAGGGCTCACTCTGCCAGAGGTACAGCTGCTTCCCTGGCTGCTGCCAGGGATATTCCTATCTTAGAGATTTGTCAAGCAGCTACCTGGAAAACAGTACACACTTTTACCAAGCATTACTCTCTGGATATCCAGGCTAGGAGTGATGCTCGATTTGGCACAGCAGTGCTTCAGAGCCTATTTCCTAGGTAGGTTCTGTCCTTCCTCCATGGAGGTACTGCTTGGTAGTCTGCAATTGTCAGAATACAGCAAGACTTCATGTTGTTTGAAGAAAAAATTACTCACCTTAGTAATGTTGTTTCTTCTAATAGAGTCTTGCTGTATTCTGACCTCCCCCCGCCTCCCCTCTCAGAACCTTTGTTTTGGGATGTGGGTGGGCAGTAGCAGTGTTGGCACTAGAGAGGTGCCCCACCCCTTATTTCTCACCCATTTAGTTTGGGTGGGTGTTGTTTGTTTTATTTTTTTGGTTTCCTGACTTGAGTCTTTGTTTTGGGACCAAAACATCTGTTTATTATATTTAGTAGCCAGTTGGCTAGTGAAAGTTTACAGTTTCCACACAGGACACCCAGTGAGTATAGCTCGTAAAGATCTGACGGTTTGAGTTCAAACAGCAACACACAGAGTCTCAACCGAGCTCGAGCTCAGCGTTCCATGCCTGGCATGGAAAGTTGACACTCATCTCCGGGGCAGTTCGAAGGTTGGACCTCACTGCAATTTGTCAGAATACAGCAAGACTCCATTAGAAGAAACAACATTACTAAGGTGAGTATTTTTTTCTTTTTGTTGCTGGATGAATCCTTGAGAACTGCACCTGCCTCATGACACTGCAAGCCATGCTTTTTGTAGTAACGTAAAATCCCTTTTGTTTTCTTTACTTTTTTAAAACTAAGAAAAGAAAATGTCTGCACTTGTCTGCACTGTGCTGTTGTCTACTCTTGAATTAATTGATCTCTCTCTACTCTCTCTCTCTCTCTAACAGATCATTTCATTTTTTAGTACTCTGCTGCAATGTCTGCACTCCACTGCTGTCTGCTGAGGAATGGGCATCGGGGGTCTGTGGGGCTGTCTATTTTAATTAGCTGCCCTGCAACAAATGGACCTCTGGGTTGTTACTGGACTTTAATTTTAAAACAAACAAAAAAAGTCTTAATATCTGAGGGTTATTCCTGTACTGGAGACCTGTTCCACTGTGAGGTTTTTGCCCTCCCTCTCACTATCTATTATATGCCCTGTGGGCATCATTGGCAAGGACACTGGGGCTGGTCTTTTCATTGGACTACTAGAGAGGAGGATGAGCTGAGGGTTGTGAGAGCCCTAATGCAGTGTATACGTATCTATTCAGGCAATTGCACTTAGTAGTTGTATACTGTTCTTTGCTATGATGTTTCATCAGTGTTATGTTTCTGTTATGGTTTAGCCAATTTTAGTGTTTCCTACAATGCTAAGTTTATGTTAAGGTCTAGCTAATTTCAGTGGCTATTTTAGAATTTGGGTAATTGCTATAATTACTGGCTAGCAGTCCTATTCGATTTTTACAGTTCCCATGTACAGTTACCCACTAAACTTACTTTAACTGTTCAGGAAATGGTACATAGTAGATACATGCTGTCTTTACAGTGGTGACCTCTCATTACTAAGATCATGTTAGGTGTAGTTAAATATTTTTTTTATCAATTGGGTATTGCTGCAGTTACTGGGTTAACCGATAATTTATGATTTTTTTAAATTCCGATCAATAAGTGCTGTGTTGTAGTTCCTTTAAGTCTTTCCTGTACTACTGTTGTCTAGTGAGGTACCATTTCTTGCTCCTTCCCTTCCTCCTCTCCCATTTCTAGGTCTTCCAGAATCCTCTACCCCATCTCCCTTTCTTTCTATACCCTGTGCTGCCTCCCACTCTTTCTCTATTATGCAGCCATCTTGTACATTACCCATTGTTCTGTTTCTTCTGACATCTCTCCCTCCTACATGCTTTCCTGATATCCCTCTCTTCTCATCAGCCTCCCACCCCTCTACCTCCTACCCTACTTTCTCCTCCTCCTGTCTCGTCCCCCCTCTTCACTCCCCCTGGCTTCCAGCCTCCTCCCCTCCATGTCTTCCTGGCTCCATCAGATACCCATCAAAATCTCCATCTCCCACAACCCCCCATCCTCTCCACTACTTTGTAGGTGCACCTCAGTCACCACCAAACTTAACTTACTCCTACTGCTTCTCAGAGCAGGTGACGTTGAGACCAACCCTGGTTCCCCTCATTCCATTCCTACTGACCTTCCCAAAGGTCTTTGCATGGCTCACTTATAGGTACACACACATACATACACATAGTGTGTGTATGTATGTGTGTGTGTGTGTATATATATATATATATATATATAATATATATTTATATATATGCGTATGTATATATTGTATATATAGATGGAGATAGAGATATAGAGGTATAGATATAGATATATAGTCTTTTACCCAAAATTGACCTCCTGCAACCTATTGTGGTCTCTCTCTCTCCTCACAGAAACATAGAAAATGATGGCAGAAGGGGACCACAGGGTTCATCTAGTCTGCCCAAGAACCTACCTGGTGCTATTCCCCTCTCTCCTCTTTTGCCTTTCCATATGCTACCTTTATGTCTATCCCATGCGTTCTTGAACTCACTTATCGTTTTGGCCCTCACTGCCTCCTTGGGTAGGCTATTCCATGGGTCCACCACCCTCTCTGTAAAGAACTTCCTTGTATTACTCCTGAACCGTCCTCCCTTCAACCTCATGTCATGCCCTCTCATTCTTCCAGTCTCTTTCAGTTGGGGAAAGC
Organism: Neoceratodus forsteri; assembly: GCA_016271365.2. Lineage (NCBI taxonomy): Eukaryota > Metazoa > Chordata > Ceratodontiformes > Ceratodontidae > Neoceratodus > Neoceratodus forsteri. Next base: position 1,397,691,940 of record CM028131.1, on the reverse strand, counting down.
TCCTGAATGTTAACCTTATTTATACCCCTCATATATTTAAAAGTCTTAAATTAGTCGCCCCTCTCCCTCCTTTGTTCCAGGGAGTACATGTTGAGTTCCCTTAACCTGTCCTGATATGCCATGTGGTGCAGTCCCTGAATCATTTTCATAGCCCTCTTCTGCACTGTCTGAATTCTGTCTATGTCCCTTTTGAGGGCCGGTCTCCAGTATTGTACTCAGTACTTCAAGTGGGTGTGCACCTGTGCCCTGTAGAGTGGTAACATCACCTCCCTCCTGTGACTCGTGATTCCCCTCCCAATGCAGCCCAGCATGCCACTTGCCTTTAGTGACACCTTTTCACTCTGTTTACCCGCTTTCAAGTCTTCTGATATAATGATCCCTAAGTCCCTCTCCTGGCTGGTGGGGGCTAGCTTCTCTCCTCCCAGGTAGTAATCCTCTTTGGGATTGTTTTTGCCTAAGTGCATGACTTTGCACTTTTTGATGTTGAATTTCAGCTGCCATGTTTCCGACCACTCCTCTAGTTTCTTCAAGTCTGAAGTCGCACTCCTCACACCCTCTGGGGGGGGGGCACCCTGTTGCAAATCTTGGTGCCATCAGCAGATAGACACACTTTATCTTCCAGCCCATTTGCAATGTCTGCTATGAACACATTGAAGAGGGACCTAGGGGTCAGTATATACACATTGAAGAGTAGGGGACCCAGTACCGAACCCTGTGGTACCCCGCTGGTCACCTCCCTCTTAGCTAAAAATGCCCTGTTTACCTGAACCCTCGGTGTTCTTCCTCTCAGCCAGCTACTCACCCACTTAACTACCTCCCTGCTCACCCCATGTGGTCCAGCTTCCTTACCAACCTTCTGCATGGAACAGAGTCGAAGGCTTTGCTAAAGTCCAGATAGATGACATCTACCACTACTCCATGATCTACTATCCTTGTAACCCTGTCGAATAAGTCATCCAGGCTAGTTTGGCAAGACCTTCCTGCCGTGAACCCATGCTGTTTTGGGTCTTGCTGCCCACTGGATTCCAGATACGTTATGATTCTGTTTGAATAGTGTCTCCATCAACTTCCCTACTACTGATGTGAGACTTATTGGACAGTAATTGCCATCCTGCTCTCTGCTTTGTGGAGTGGGACCACTGTTGCACTTTTCCAGTCCTCTGGTACTGTCCCACTGTTTAGTAATTTGGTGAATAGTTCTGCTAGGGATGCTGCTAGTACACTTCTCAGCTCCCTGAGAACTCTTGAGTGAATCCCATCCGGTCCCATGGCCTTGTCCACCTTTAGTTTATTTAAAGCTTCCAAGACTTGAGCCTTAGTAAAGGGGCTTGTGTCAACCCCCGGTCCCTGGGTGTTGCTGCTATGCAGGCTTGGCCCTAATGTTCCTAAAGAAGGCTTTATCTCCCTCCTTTACTCCCTGCACAATTCTCAGTTCAGTCAGGGCTTTATCCTTCCTTATTGCCTTACCAGCTTCCCTCAGTGCTACCTTATAGGTTTCCTTATCCTCGCCTTTCATTGACACCCTAAACTTTGTGTATACATTCTTTATCTCTCTTACTATTGCAGCCATCTCCCTGGAGAACCAGTGGGGTTTCCTTTTCTTAACAGTTGCCTCTGTGATAGCTCCTTTGAGATACCCTTACATTCTGTCTGCTTCTTATTCGTCCCTGTATCTAAGGCTCTCTGCCAGGCTATCTCTCATCTTCTGAAAGTCTGCTTTTCTGAAATCTAAAACCCCGATCTGGGAATGGCTAATGTATTCACTAGTATTTACTTTAAATCCCCCCATGCAGTCCTCCCTGATGTCCTAATAGTTTTGGAGTCTTGGCTGTCCACCAAAATTCCTGACTCTGCAATCACCAACCCTGGTTACTCCCTCTCTCATCAGGATCATGCCACGAGGGGTGGTAGCATCGCCATCTATGTCTCCTCCTCCATTCAGTTTACCTCAGTGCTCTCTATTTCCTCTTCTGCTGCTTATGAGCTCCTCATCCTTAAACTTTCCTTTCCTTTTCTCTCTTCCCATCTTCATGGCAGGTGTCTACTGCTCTCCAGGGCTTTCTCCATCATGTCACTGATCTGCTAACCACTATCTCTACCCATACCTCCTCTGACAAGTTATTAATCCTAGGGGATTTCAATGTTAATTGGCCTTCACACCATAACTCTAAACTTCGTCAAAACATTAAGTCTCTGCATCTTACACAACTCATCTCTGTCCCTACCCATCATAACCCATGTTCACAAAACCACTCGCTGCTGGACTGGGTACTCATTACTCACCCGCACCACATCGTCGATGCTGGTGCCCTCCCTGATGCACTCAGTGTCTTGACTATTGCAACTCCCTATACCTAGGATTACTGGGGGTTGATATCCACCGCTTGTAGCTAGTGCAGAATGCGTCAGCCAGGCTATTGATGGGTTTACTAAGATCATGCCACAACAAGCCTGTGCTGTTTGGCCTGCACTGGCTGCCTATTCAGTGGAGGATCACCTTCAAGGTTGGCTTGATGACCTATAAAGCCCTACACGGACAGGGACCGTGTTATCTGCAAGAAGTTCTATGTCTCTCCCTCCCACCCACTCCGCTCCACTGAAGAGGGATTGCTAGGTGTTCCCAGGATCCGTTTGAAGACCTGGGGCACCAGGGCTTTTTTGTTTGTGGCCCCCAACCCTGTGGAAACATAGAATTTGATGGCAGATAAGGGCCTCTTGGCCCACCTAGTCTGCTCATTTCCTACCCTAACGGATGAGCTGCAGTTCCTAGTTAACCAACAGCCTACTTCCTCCTACCCCCCACTAGAATTGCCTTATGTCGGTCCCATGCATTCTTGAATTTCCCCACTGTTTTGATTCTGACCTCCTCAGGAAGGCTGTTCCATGTATCCACAACCCTCTCTGTGAAAATACTTCTCACATTACCTCTGAGCCGTCCTCCCTCTATCTTCAAATTGCCTCCTTGTTTTGCACATCTTTTTCTGAAAGATGCTACCCTCTTGGACCTTGTTGATTCCCTTGAGGTATTTGAAGATCTTACTTGAGACACAGCTCTTGCAGCAGGTTACACCATTAGGACTGAAGCTGTCAGGCGTCAGGACCCCACGGAAAAATTCTAGCTAGCTATCTTCAGCGGGGACCGCCCCCCGACGTTGGTTTCGCCTCCGACGTCAGACGTAGTATATAGGGGGTCGGTCCCTCCAGATTCCCCAGTTCTTTCCTGCCGTCGACTTGCAAGTCTCGACCCTTTGGTTCACAGTTCTAGCGTGCGATGCGTGGTAGTTTTTTCTTCAGTCAGTTTATAGTCTGATGTCCTCTCCAACCTCCGGTCATTCCTCGAAGTGTGCCTGTGGGAAGCAGATCCCCTTCAAGGATCCGCATTCGGCCTGTGTCCGGTGCCTAGGCCCAGACCACGACACCCGGTCCTGCACCTTTTGCCAGGGTTTCAACAGCAGAACCCGGATCCGTCGCCAGAAGGCCCTACAGGCATTTTTGCTCGAGGAACAACTCAAGACCATGGCTTCCAAGAGGGATTCTTCGCAGAAGGTCCACAAGCATGCTGAGAAGCATAGAGAGAAGGCCCCTTCCAGGTCCCCGTCTAGGGCCTCCGACTCATGCAGCTCCAGCTCCAGGTCCGACCGCTCTCCTTCCCGGGCCAGCTCTCAGCCTCCCCCCGCTGCGGTGAGAAAATCTTCAGGCTCCTCTTCTCAGACCAAGACTCCCAGGCCTTCCTCATCCTCCAAGGCCTTGGCTAAGTCGGGGGATCGTCACCATCACCACAAGTCGGGTTCCCGCCATTCTGAACCCGACATCAGGTCCGCTTCCTTGCCGCCTCCTCCCCAGCGGAAAGGAGCTTACCTCACTTAAGAGGCCTTTGGACCCGACGCAGACTCACCCGACGTCGGCCTCTCGCCAGAGGTCCCCAGAGCCGTCGTCCGTCAAATGACTGTCGCCAGCCAGGCCTCCTCACCGGACGCCGGTAGGGGGACCGGCACCCGCTCCAAGCGAGAAGGGGACCCCGACACCTCGGACCGACGTCGGTCAGGAGACCATCACTGAGAAGGAATTGATTCAGCCCGAGGACCAGACAGGCGACCCTGGTTCTGTCGAGACTCCCAGGGAACCCTCTCCGGAACCCGAGCCCCCTGTGGAGCCGACGCCAGGACCCGATGACCGACCACCGGCGCCCGGTCCGTTGTCTGGCCTTTCTTTTTTGGAAGTGAAGGAGCTTTTCACTTACTGGTGGGACACCATCAAGAAGGACATGGTCCCCACTCCACCTCTGCTTCCACCTCCTCCTACACCGGTTACTCCTCCGGTTCCTGCACCCCCTTCGCCATCTGGGTCTGCAGGCCGGTTACCTCCTCCCCGGGAGCCCAGGACCCCTCCAAGGGGGAGACCAGACAAAAGGAGACCTCCGTCCAGATCCTCTTCTAGGTCACCCAGCCCTAAGAGACCCAGAACGCCGCACCGTTGTTCGGCGGAGGACACGGGATCAGAGTTTTCAACATCCAGATCCCCATCTCCTCTCTCCATCCCTTCTCCGGACCCAGTGAGCTCCCAAAGTCTCCTCCGGATGACCCTTCGTTCTCGGATATCATGAGACACATCCAAGAGAACATGGGATGGGATGCGGAAGAGTTGGACCCGGAAAGGCTACGCCTTGTGAAGTATCTTCGGCAGAAAGATCCCAAGCCTGTGGTGGTGCCACCCTTGGTAGACACTTTCGTGGACGTTACCAAGGCAGCGTGGAAGCGTCCACATTCACTCCCGGCGATGTCGAAGAAAGCCGACCGCCTGTACAAGGCTCCAAGGGAAGACCAGTTCTTGACTCAGCATCCTCAGGCCGACTCTCTGGTCATAACAGCCTTACATGACCGGTCACAGAGACCGCAACATCTGAGCACCCTGCCACAGGACCCAGAGTCCAAGCAGCTGGACGCCATGGGTAGGCGCACGTATGCTTCCACTACCTGCGCCATCAGATCCCTGAATTATTTGACCCACGTGGTACAGTTCCAAAACGCCCTGTGGGAGCAGGGTCTGGATGCGGCTGAGAAATTGCCAGAAGGTGAGTAGATGGAGGAGATGTTGCAGCTCCTCCGTACGGGTTCGGACGTGGGAACCCAGGTGCTTACGACCCAGCGACTCCAGCCGGACCCTCGGCCCGAGCAGCAGCTTCAGGCGTATGCCTCCGGAGGCACTCTTGGCTCCGTGTCTCGGTTTACCCGGACGTCCAGAAAACATCATGGCGCCCCATTCGAGGAGAAGTTTTAATTGGTAAACCCTCCGAGAAGATAATTACCAAACTCAAGAGGCCGGGAAGGCGGTGAGGGTCGGTTCAGGCCATATACCGACCAAGCTTGGTTCCTTTCGTAGGAACCAAAGCCGATTTCGTGGATGGATGCAGAGACACAGTCCGCCCGTTCCACAACAGAGGGGCTCTGGTTTCCACAGAGCCCAGGGAAAACAACCCGCAGGTCGAAGCGAGCCCAGTCAGCGGGCCCTCAGCCGCCACAGCCTGACTCCTTTCCGGTCCGCGCCCCTCAGGATCAACGGGACATCAAGGTCGAGGGGTCGCATTGAAGTACCTGCCAGGATGGCAGTCCATAACCACCGACCGTGGGTTCTTCAGTTAGTCGAAGAGGCCACTTTATAGAATTCGCAGAAAGCCACCCCGAGGCCTCCTCTGCTCTCCGATCACTCAGGTCAGCACAAGTCATTGATCAGACAAGAAGTGCACTCGCTCTCCTGCAAAAGGAGCGATTGAGTGACGTTCAGAAGAACCAGAGAGGACACGGATACTATTCCCACTTCTTCCTGGTTCCAAAGAAGACAGGGACCTCCGTCCGATCCTGGACCTCAGCGACCTCAATTTGTCGAGCCATACAAAGATTCCGCATGGTAACTCTTCCGGTCTTATTCCCATGCTGAAGCAGGACGCCTTTTTAGCGTCTCTAGATATGCAGGACGCTTACCTGCACATCCTTATAGCTCAAGCGCACAGGAGGTTCCTGCGCTTCGAGTTTCTTGGCCATCATCTTCAGTTCCGAGCCCTTCCATTCGGGCTGTCATCGGCACCCAGGGTCTTTACCAAATGCATGGCAGTCGTGGCAGCGTCTCTGAGGAGACAGGGCCACTATGTGTTCCGTACCTGGGCGATTGGCTTCTCATGGCGCCTCAGGGAGGCGTTATTCTGGCGATCCAGAGTACCCAGGACCTGTTTCGATCTCTGGGTATCCTAATCAACCACGAAGTCTCTCCTGGTACTGTCATGAAGCTGCAATCCATAGGCGCAGTACTGGACACCGTTCGGGAAGAGCCTTTCTTCCAGACGACGAGAGCGGAGTGCATCAGATCCCTCATCAGGAGCTTTGAATCGAACAAGACCGTCCCAGCCAGATCGGTCCTTCGCTTGCTCAGACACATGGCTGCGGCCATTCCTACTGTCCCTTTTGCAAGGCTCCACATGCGGGTAACTCAGTGGATGCTCAGGGTGCAATGGGACCAAAGGCAAGACCACATGCAGCATCCGGTCAGAATCACGAATACCGTGATTCGAGACTGGCAGTGGTGGCTAGACCCAGGGACACTCTCTACGGCCGTTCCGTTTGTAGCGCCATCCTCTGAGGTAATCCTCACCACAGATGCCTCAGGTCTAGGGTGGGGAGCACACCTGGGCGGGGTGAAGTCCCAGGGAACGTGGACCCCTCAGGTGGCTCACCTCCATATCAACGCCCTAGAGATGAGGGCGGTCCTTTATGTCCTGCAGGCATTTCAGTCAGAGATCCCGCCGAGTACTCTCCTGCTTCAGACAGACAACCGCGGTGATGTATTACCTCAACAAACAAGGGGCACACTCTTACCCCTTTGCAGGAGGCCATGAGGGTGTGGGATTGAGTAATCTGACCAGGCGTGAACCTGATCACAGTACATGTTCCCGGGTGGACAACACAATTGCAGGCGGCCTGAGTCGGCTCCCAGGCCAGAGTCCATGGTGGGAACTTCTTCAGGAGGTAGCAGAGGATCTGTTTCTTTGATGGGGAACTCCAGAATTGGATTTGTTCGCTTCCCCGTCCAACGCAAAACTGCCCAATTTTTGCTCGCTAGATCCAGGGCCTGTTGTTTTCTGGCGAGACGCGTTGTCCTTCTCCTGGGCAGACAGATTCCTCTACGCTTTCCCTCCCTTCACGTTGATCCAGAGAGGAGTTCTCAAACTCTGCAGGGAGCATGCAACAATGATCCTGGTGGCCCCTTTCTGGCCCAGACAGATCTGGTTCCCTTTGCTAATACAGCTATCCCAGGAACCTCCGCTCCCATTGCCATTCAGCTCCCATCTCTTGTCTCAGGAGGAAGGTTCACTGGTCCATCCGAACTTACGCTCACTGAACCTGCATGCATGGCTCCTAGAGACATAGCCATCTTACAACAGGGGTCTACCAAGAGGATTGGAAGTTATTTCTGCAGCCAGAAAGCCCGGCCAGCGCTGTGACGAAATGGTGCCGTTTTTGTCTATGGTCACAGCATGCATTTTCTTTAGGTTGTCTGGCGGAAGGTAGCAGAGTAATTTGCCTCCTTTTCCATTCGGGTCTCGCTTACTCCTCTATTAGGTGCACCTCTGGGGCCGGCCGGTGGCGCTGAGGTTGAGGTGCTGGGCGCCACACCTCACGTCACGCCCGGCAACCCGTGTTAGGGAGCGAGCACGGGTTGCCGAAATCAGCGAGGCGAAGGAGATATTGGCGTCCGGAGGACTGCTCTCCATCTCGAGGTGGGGATTTGGTCGGCCGGTGCTTGTCTGACCCTAGCGGAGGCTGGGGAACTGACAGCATGTAGCCGCAAGACTAGGGAGGCGGACGGGCTGGCCGCTGACCTGAGTGCTGCGGACGAGGCGCGCAGCTGCACTCATTCGCTGGTGTCATTGCGCGCCATGGCCCGTCGAGGCGGGGGAACAAGGAAAAATGGGCCCGGCAGCCGCGGCGTGGTTCCCTGGTGCCATTCCTGGAGGGCGCCTCCCTGGCATGGATCCGTTGTGGTGGGTCGAGTCGCTCCTCACCACCCTGCGCCGAAGGCGCGAAGGGAGGGGTCTCATGTCCGGAATGGCACGGGGAGCGGCAGAGTGCGGGGGTAGCCGGAGCCCTGAGAAAATAACACCTAAAAAAAAAAAAAAAAAAAAGTGCACCTCTGTGCCATTTCAGCTTATCACCTCGGTGGGACAGCGCACAGTGCACAATTAGATGCCTGTCGAGAATTCTTGAGAGGGTGTTACATCTTAGGCCTCCCATTAAGGATCAGTGCCTCCATGGGATTTGCTCTTTGTCCTGGAGCAACTCCGCTCCCCTTTGAACCTGCCCGCGGATTGCGAGCTCGTTTTCTGTCATGGAAAGCGTTGTTTTGGTTGCTGTTATGTCTGCAGAAGAGTTTCTGGCTTCATGCTCTCATGTGCAAAGAGCCTTATTTAATTTTCCACCAGGACAGAGTATCCCTGAGGACGAATCCTAAATTCTTGCCTAAGGTGGTTTCCACACTCACTCTCAATCAGGATATTGACCTGCTGGTCTACTTCCCTAATTATTCTAATAGAGGAGAGGCGCTGCCTCACACCCTGGATGTTCACCGCAGCTTGAGGTACTACCTGAGCAGATCTAAGCAGTTTCGTAAATCGGAGCAACTTTTCGTTTCCTTTACTGAAAGGATGATGGACCAACCAGTATCCAAACAGTCCCTGTCTCGCTGGCTTGTCCAGTGCATCTCATACTGTTATGATATTAAACAAAGGCCCCTCCCGGGATCAGTCTGGGGCCATTCCACTAGGGGAGTGGCCACCTCCTTTGCAGCACTTCGAAACGTTTCCACTTCTGCCATTTGTGCTGCAGCCACTTGGAGCTCTGTACATACCTTTATCAGGCATTATAGCCTGGACATCACTTCACGGCGAAGAGCCGGCTTCGGCCTGGCTGTGCTACAGGGTCTCCTGTCCTAGAATCAGGACCTGGAATGATCTTTCTAGTTTCCTCCTCCCAGAGTGTTTGCAAGCGTTGCTGCTTGGGAATCAGTCCTAATGGTGTAACCTGCTGCAAGAGCTGTGTCTCGAAGTAAGATAGTACAGTTACGTAAGAACTTACCGTAACAGTAGATCTTCGAGAACAGCTCTTGTAGCAGGTACCTTCCTGCCCACCTTCCCCCTTGGAGGAGGCATGGCTTATGCCTTTTTACAGGGATTTTTCCCTTTTGTCTTCTGACGGTGGATCCTTGGTCTCCCATTCTGTTGTCAGCCTGCGGCCGGAAGTCTCCAGCGGGAGAACTGGGGAATCTGGCGGGACCGACCCCCTATATACTACGTCTGATGTCGGAGGCGGGACCGACTTGGGGGGCGGTCCCCGCTGAAGATAGCTAGCTAGAATTTTTCCATGAGGTCCTGATTGCTTCAGTCCTAATGGTGTAACCTGCTGCAAGAGCTGTTCTCGAAGATCTACTGTTACGGTAAGTTCTTACGTAACTGTACTTTTCTATCATGTTTCCCCCCCCCCCCCTTTCCTTGAGGCTATACATCTTTAGTTCCTTTAGTCTTTCTTCATATGTCTTCTGATGTAGACCCTGCATCATTTTCATTGCCCTAGTCTGGACAGCCTCCACCCTGTCTATGTCTTTGCGGAGATGGGGTCTCTAGAACTGTACACAGTACTCCAGATGTGGTCTTACCAACTGTCTGTACAGAGGGCCAACAACTTCCTGTTTTCTACTGGTGATGCCTCTCCCTATGCATCCCAGTATCCCCCCAGCCCTCCTTACTGCCTTCTCGCATTGCTGGCCTACCTTTAGGTCATCTGGTATGACTACACCCAGGACCCTTTCCATTGTTATTGTCAGTATCTCACCCCCATTGTGTACTCTTCCCTGGGATTTTGTTTCCCAGGTGCATTACTTTATACTTTGCGTTGATTCTAAGCTGCCTTACATTTGACCATTCCTCCAACCTTGCCAAGTCCCTTTTCATCTTTTCCACCCCACCTTGCGTAACAACACTGTTGCAGATCTTTGTGTCATCTGCAAAGAGACATACTTTCCCTTCCTGTCCCTCTGCAATGTCACTTATAAAGACATTAAAACTCTCTACCTCACCAGATAAGGGAGTGCCTGACTGTGGAGAGTTTTAAATCTGCATTAAAAGCGCATTTATTTAATCTTGCCTTTCTGGAGTTCGGATTAACTGTTTTATTGATTATATTTTAGTATTTATTGAGTGTTTTAAATGATTGTACAAGTGCCATGATACTTGTGAATGGTGCCTTTTTTTTTTTTTACAAATAAAGAAGAGTTGAGTGACCATCTTATGGTTTACTGTGTGTGCAAGATTCACTGCACTAAGTCTCCATCTAAACCTATCCAAGTCGGGTCCTTCCGGTCAACTGACCTGTCCTCGTTACACTCTGATCTGCTTTCCACTGACTGATCCCCTATCTCTGCAGCTTGCAATATCAGTGAAGACCTCTGTTATTTCCAGTCTAAGTTTCTATTAGTCCCAAGACCAGGATGCCCCTCTGGAAAACCAGGATCAGAAGATCTTACTTCGAGACACAGCTCTTGCAGCAGGTTACACCATTAGGACTCAAGCCGGTAGGCGCCAGGACCCTTCGGAAACTTTTCTAGCTAGCTGTCTTCAGCGGGGACCGCCCCCGACATCGGTCCCGCCTCCGTCAGGCGTGGTACAAAAGGGGTGGTCCCGCCAGAATCTCCAGTTCTTTCCCGCCGTCGAACTGCATGCCTCGACCCTCCGGTCACAGTCTAGCGCGACGGTGGTTCCAGAACTTCCTTGAAATTGTCTCCAATCAGATTTTATCAACTCTGATGTCCTCTCCGACCTCCGGTCATCCGTCAAGTCTTGGCGTGTGGAAAACAGATCCCCTTCAGGACCTGCATTCTGCGTCGTCCGGTGCCTGGGCCCAGACCACGACACCAAGGCCTGCTCCCTGCCAGGGGTTCAACAGCCGTACAGGATCCGCCCGGCAGAAGGCCCTCCAAGCATTTTTGTTAGAAGAGCAGCCGGGCCATGTCCTCGAAGGGGAATCGCCACACAGACACGCAGGAAGAAGGAGAGGGATCTCTCCGTGGCGTCTCGGGCCTCCGAGGTCCCGCAGCTCGGTTCACGGTCGGACCGTCCCCGTCAAGGGCCTCGTCCCTTCCCGGCTGCGGCTCCAGTTCCTAAGTCTGCTCAGGCCTCTTCCGCCAGGCTGTCGTCTTCTTCAGCCCAGAAGGCCGTGGCGAAGTCCGGGAATGCCACCACCGTCACCACAAGTCGGCTCCTGCCTCGGCCTCGACGCCTGGTCTTCCGGTCCCCCCGAAGACCTTGGATCTGACGCCATTGAGGAAGCCGGTGGATCCGTGCATCGCCAGACTGCTGCCGCCGCACGCCACTGCTTCTCGGAGCTGCCGCCGCCTGCCCTCCTTGTCTCAGCCCTTGTATCGGACGTCGGGTGGGGGTCCCACGTCCAGAAAGAGCTTGAGCCGAGGGCTCCATGGCCTGACGGTCGCCGGGCAGGAGTCCTCGAGGAGGAATTAGTCCAGCTCAAGACCAGACGGGCGCCTGCCTGATCAGTCTCCTAGGGTTCTTGCCACCGCCAGAGGCCTCGCTGGAGCCGGCCGGCCGGACCGCGACGACCGCCTCGCCTCGAGCTGACGCCAGGGTTGCTATTGGCAGAGGTTGCTGGACCTTTACGTATTGGTGGGACACCATTAGGAAGGACGTGTACCACCAGTCCTCCTCCTCCTCCTCCTGTTCCTACCCGCCCGGCCCCACCTTCACCTGTGAGGTCAGCCCGCTCCGCCCCAGGGAACCTGAGTCCCTCCCAGGGGCCGCTATTCTAAAAGGAGACCTCCGGCCCAGATCTTCGCTTCCGGATCGCCCAGCCCCAAGAGATCCAGAAGACACCATCGTTCTCCACGCGGAGGGCACTGGATCATCCTTTTTCCACTTCAAGATCCTCGCTCCCGGGTCTCGCCTTCCTGCCGGGACCCACGGAGACTCCATGGTCTCCTCCAGACGACTCTTCCTTCATGGATATTCTGCGCATATCCAGGAGAATATGGGGTGGGAAGCTGAGGAATTGGACCCGAGAGGTTACACCTGGCCAAGTACCTTGCAGAAGGACCCTAAGCCTATGGTGGTGCCACCCTTGATGGACACCTTTGTGGGCGTCACCAAGGCTGCGTGGAGCGTCCACACTACCGCTACGGCGGTGCGAAGAAGGCTGACCCCGATTGTACAGGGCTCCCAAGGGGGACCAGTACCTGTCACAGCACCCTCTGGCTGATTCTCTGGTTATCACAGCCTCACATGATCGGTCTCAGAGGCCACAGCATCTGAGCACCCTGCCACCGGACCCTGAGTCCAAGCAGTTGGACTCCTTGGGTAGGCGCACGTACGCTTCCGCGACTTGCACCATTAGGTCCTTGAACTACCTTACCCACATGGTGCAGTTCCAGAACGCCCTGTGGGAGCAGGGCCTAGAGGTGGCCGAGAGACTGCCAGATGGTGAGCAGAAGGAGGAGATGCTTCAGCTTCTCCGCACGGGTTCAGACGTGGGGACCCAAGTTCTTAGAGCCGCATACGACTCTGAGGACTCTTCAGCCAGAGCGGCTGCGTCAGGCGTTTGCCTCCGGAGGCACTCATGGCTCCTGTCTCCGGTTTCACCCCGGACGTCCAGAAGAACATCCTGGACGCCCCTTTGAAGGTGAGGTTCTGTTTGGTAGTCCATCCGAAGGATCATTACCAAACTCCAAGAGGCCGGAAAGGCGTCCGGTCAGTCCAGGCGATGTGTCGGCCGAGGCTTGGTTCCTTTCAGAGGAACCAAGGCGCCGGGCGGACTAGAGGCAACAGCCCTGCTGCTTACAGCACAGGGGCTCCGGTTTTAGAAGGACCCAGGGGAAGCAGCCCGCCAGCAGGGGTCAGCGCACCTCCAAGACCTCCCAGCCGGCGGGCCCTTCAGCCGCCACAGCATGACTCCTTTCCGGCCCCCACCCCTCAGGATCAACTGGATGTTTCGGTCGGGGGTCGCATTGTGAACTTCCTGTCGGGATGGCAGGCAATTACCACCGACAGGTGGGTGCTTCAGCTGGTCAGCATCGGCTACTTTTTAGAGTTCGCAGAACAGCCACCCTCGATGCCTCCTCTGCTTCCTCCGCATTGGTCAGCACCGCCTTAATTTGGCAAGAGGTGATCGCACTCCTAACAAGGCAGCATGCTGTCCCAGGAAACCAGAGGACTAGGGTATTTATTCTCACTTCTTCCTGGTTCCCAAAAGACAGGGGACCTCCGTCCTATTCTGGACCTAAGCGACCTCAACTTATCAGTCGATAAAAGATTTCACGGTGACCCTTCCGGTCTAATTCATGCTAAACAAGGCGCCTATTTAGCGCCCCTAGACATGCAGGATGCCTACCTGCACATCCCCCATAGCTCAGGCGATCAGAGGTTCCTGCGCTGAGGTCCTAGGCCACCACTTTCAGTTCCGGCTCTCCCTTTCGACTGTCATCCGCCCAAGGGTCTTTACCAAATGCATGGCAGTCGTGGCAGCTGCTCTGAGGAGAAAGGGCCACTATGTGTTCCCGTGCCTCTTGATTGGCTTCTCATGGCCGTCTCAGGGAGGCGCTCTACAAGCGAATCCAGGACACCCAGGTTTTGTTCGGATCGCTGGGGATTCTCATAAACCAAGAGAAGTCGGTCTTGGTACCGTCCGAGAACCTGCAATTTATAGGTGCAGTGCTGGACACGGTCCAGGAGGCTTCCTCCCAGTCGACAGGGCGGAGCGCATCAGGTCTCCTTATAGAGTACCTATCAACGATCAGACTCGCGCCGGCCAGGTCGGTCCTTCGTCTGCTTGGACACATGGCTGCAGCCATTCCCACGGTGCCCTCGCTACGACTCCACATGCGAATAACGAGTGATGCTCAAGCAGTGGGACCAGAGGCAAGACCATTTTCAGCACTCCAGTCAGAATCACGAGACTGGTGATTCAGGATTGGCAATGGTGGTTAGCCCCCGGGTCGCTTCCAAGGGCGTCCCTTTTGCAGCGCCGTCCCCGGAGATAACCCTCACCACAGACGCCCCAGGTCTCGGGTGGGGAGCTCACCTGGATGGGGTGAAGTCTCAAGGTGTATGGAGCCCACTGGAGGCTCATCTTCACATCAATGTTCTAGAGATGAGAGCGGTCCTCTATGCACTCCAGGCTTTCCAGTCCATGATCCCACCGGCACCATCCTGATTCAGACGGACAACACGGGCGGTGATGTATTACTCAACAACAAGAGGCTCACACTCTTACCCCTTGCAGGAGGCCATGAGAGTGTGGGATTGTAACGGACACGCTAGCTTAATCATGTACATGTTCCCGGCGTGGACAACATATCGCAGACTGTCTGAGTCGACTCAGGCCAGAGTCCACGAGTGGGAACTTCTTCAGGAGGTGGCAGAGGATCTGTTCCTTTGATGGGAACCCAGAGCTAGACTTATTGCATCCCCATTCAACGCAAAACTGCCCAGATTTTGCTTTCATAGATCCAGGGCCTGGAGTTTTCTGGCCAGACGCGCTTGTCCCTCTCCTCCGGGTGAACAGATTCCTCTACGCTTTTCCTCCCTTCCCGTTGATCCAGAGAGTTCTTCTCAAACTGCACAGGGAGCATGCACGCTTGATTCTGGTAGCCCCATTTTGGCCCAGACAGATCTGGTTCCCATTGCTGGATCAGCTATCCGGGAACCTCCGCTCCTCCATTTCCCACCTTCTTTCTCAGGAGCGAGGTTCATTGTTGCACCCGGATCTTCGCTTGAACCTGCACGCATGGCTCCTAGAGGCGTAGCCATTTTATGACACGTGGGTCTCGCAAGAGGTTCATGGAGGTCCTCTGCAGCCAGGAAGCCGGCTACATATGCCATGAAATGGCGTCGGTTTTGTTTGTGGTCATGGGCTCATGACCTCTCCCTTTAGGTTGTCCTGTGGGGCAGTCTTGGACTACCTCCTTTCCCTTTTCCACTCGGGTTGGCCTACTCCTCTATTAAGGCACACCTGTAGCGCTATTTCGGCCTATCATCCACGTGGGGCAGCGCACTATTGCTCAGCTTGATGCTTCTCGGAGTTTCTGAGAGGGGTGTTACATCTAGGCCTCCTATCAAGGACCCGGTTCCTCCATGGGATCTCCTTGTCCTGGAGCAGCTCACGCTCCTCCCTTTGAACCAGCCATGGATTGCGAGCTACGCTTTCTGTTGTGGAAGACGTTGTTTTAGTTGCCGTCACTTCAGCCAGAAGGATTTCTGAGCTTCATGCCCTCATGTGTAAAGAACCTTATTTGGTTTTTCACCGGGACAGAGTATCTCTGAGGACAAACCCGAAGTTTTTGCCTAAGATGGTTTCAGCTCTCACTTTAAATCAGGATATTGACCTTCCGGTCTATTTCCCGAGTTATTCGAATAGAGGGGAGGCTTTGCTCCACACTCTGGATGTTCACCGCAGCCTGAGGTATTACCGCAGTAGAACTAAGCTCTTTCGGGTTTCTGACCAGCTCTTCGTCTCTTTCGCACAGAGAATGAGAGGCGGCGGTGTCTCAGCAGTCCTCATCCCGCTGGCTCGTATAGTGTATCTCTCCATTGCTATCAATCTCAGGCAAAAGCCCTCCGGTTCCATCCGGGGCCATTCCACTAGAGGTGTGGCCACTTCTTTGCAGCTCTCAAAATGTCTCAACCTCAGCCATTTGCACTGCTGCTACTTGGAGCTCTGTGCATACTTTTATCAGGCATTACAGTCTGGATATAGCCTCTAGGCGAAGGGCCGGCTTAGCCTGGCCGTGTTGCAGGGCCTCTGTCCTGAGTCAGGACTTGGCTTGATTTTCTCCGTTTCTTCCTCTTCCTCCTCCCAATGTTTGTGGGACAAGCATTTGCTTGGGAATCAGTCTAATGGTGTAACCTGCTGCAAGAGGCTGTGTCTCAGTAAGATAGTACAGTTACGTAAGAACTTACCCGTAACAGTAGATCTTGAGAACAGCTCTTTGCAGCACGTACTCCGCCCTCCGTATCCCCCTTGGAGGAAGTATGGCTCGTTGTTGTTTAAAAAAAACAAAACAAAAAAAAAAACAACAAAACAGTGAGAAAGGAAAGAGAAAAAGAGAAGGAAACAGTTTCCTTCCGAACGGTTGAACGAGCGCAGAAGTCGGATATTCACTTGGGAAGAGTGAATTTTGTTTCGATTCTGTTGGGATTTTGTCCCTTATTGCCTTCTGACGGTGGATCCTCGGTCTCCTTCTGATGTCATCCTGGGTCGGGAGTCTCCAGCGGGAGAACTGGGGATTCTGCGGGACTCCCCTTTTGTACCACGCCTGACGCCGGAGGTGGGACCGACGTCGGGGGCGGTCCCCGCTGAAGATAGCTAGCTAGAAAAGTTTCCGAGGGGTCCTGGCGCCAGCCGGCTTCAGTCCTAATGGTGTAAACTGCTGCAAGAGCTGTTCTTGAAGATCTACTGTTACGGTAAGTTCTTATGTAACTGTACTTTCTCACGTCCCCTGGATCTTGGCTGAACTTCTTGCCTACGTCTGTGCTCGCGACATGGCATGGATGACTTACAAGTCCTCTGGGACCCCTGCTAACCTTAACAAATACCATGCCCTGAGGAACACTTGTACTCATGCTACCAGATTAGCCAAGACCAAGTTCTTTCCTCTGCATTTCAGAACAATCTTAACCACCCCTTCAAATTTTGAAAAGTCATACATGCCCTCTTCTCCCCCACTACCCAGTCCCCCTCCACTGTTCTCAAGGTGGGCGACTCCACCATTTCCGACCCTCCTTCTCTTACTTCACTACATGTGCTTCCTCACTCCTATCTGCACTCGCTCCTCACTCCCTTCCCATTGACCCCTCCATTACTTCCCTTCTCTTTCTCACCAGTTATCCCAGTCTCTTCTCTAAATGCCCTCCTAGCTCTCAGCCCTCAGAAAGGTGGGTGCCCTGATGGGCTTGACCCCAAGCTCCTACACCTCTTTTCACCTGCTATCGCCTTTCCCATCTCCTCTTCTCAACCTCTCATTCTCTCTTGCCTCGGTCTCAGATTTTTGGAATCACACAACAGTCATTCCCCTCCCTAAAGGAGGCAACCTCTCCTCACCTGGCAGTTTCTGCCCTCTCTCTCTCTCTCTCTTCTTCCAACCTTATCCAAACTCCAGGAACACATTGTCCTATCTTAGCTTTCCCCCTTCCTTGAATCTTCCTCCTTTTTCACCCTTTCCAGTCTGGCTTTCACAACCACCACTCCACCACTTCCACTTTCCTCAGGCTCATTGACTCCATACATGCTGGCATGGACCAGGGCCTCCTCACTGCTGCCATCTTTGTTGACCTAGCAAAAGCTTTCAACACTGTCTCCCACCCACTTCTCCTGACAAGCTAAAATCAGCAGGTCTATCAGACTCCACAATCGGCTGGTTCAGTTCCTACCTTGTTGGAAGATCTCAATCAGTGTGAATCGGAGTAGCTCCCCCCATACATACTAGCATCCCTCAAGGTTCTGTCCTTGGCCCATTGCTCTTCTCCATTTTCCTCAATGACTTCCCCTCTGCCTGCTCCTTTGCATCTATACACGTGTATGCAGATAACATGGTCCTTTTCGCATCTGGCTCTTCTTCATTGGAGTTAACCTCCAGGCTTCAGCTTGATTTTGACAACATCCAGAAATGGTTCAGATGTAATCAATTGTCCCTAAATGCTAAGAAAATGGTCTCCATGTGTTTTGGCACTAGACAGAGGTTTTCTAGACTCCCTACCCTTTCCTCCTGCATCCTAGATTGGGGTAAAATTGACAACATACCCTCATTTAAGTACTTGAGTGTCTGGCTTGACCAACACCTTAGTTTCTTTCAGAACATAGATGCCATTCACAAAAAAATACACCCCAAGCTTGGAGCTCTATATAGGAACAAAGGCTGTATCCCTATAACTGCCCACCGAGATATCATCACTAAGAAGATCCTCCCCATCTTTGATTATGGTGACATTGTGTATGGTGCTGCACCTAAATCCAGCCTGGCTAGACTGGATCCCCTTTTCCACTCCTTCTGCCATTTTGCCTTGGCCTGCCCCCGGTACCTACCACTGTTCTTTATAGTTAGATCTTTCCCTTACTTCCTTGGAAGAATGTCGCCTTTCCCACTGTGTCTCCTTCATTTCTAAATTCTGGGTGGCCTCACTCCTTTCCTGTTAAACTCTCTCCTCTCCCCTTTGCCCTACTCCCCCTATACTCTCCGTAACTTAGGCTATCGATCACTCCTGCTACCCTCTCGTAAATCCCTTGCTGGGCAATCTGTCTTCCTAATCTCTGGAATTCTTTCCCCCTACAATTTGTCTGCCTCCTCCAAACGCACTCCTCTTATCTCTACTCCAAAAGCTTCTCATTCTCTTGCAAATGCCCTTAGCCTGTGCCTCCTCCTACCTTCCTTCCTGGCTCTCCCATTGTTACACGCCACAATTCAACCCCCCATGTTATACTCTTCCTCATTCCTCCCAGATATTATCCTGTACACTCTAGGTCTTCCACTCACCCTCTTCTTGCTCCCCACACCCAATATCCTATTTTCACCCATCTCTCCACTTATCCCATCCCCTTCCCCTTTTGATGCCTCTCATCTCTCTCTCAACCCTCTCTCCTCTGTCCTTTCCTCTCACCAAAAAAAATCCTCCCTACTGGCTCCCCCAAATGGCCTACTTCTGATATGTTCAGTTATACTCCAGCTTTTTTTTTTTCTACAAACTGAATTGAGACAGAGGAGACTGAGCTCACTACACGTGTCTGTGGCTGGGGAGTAATCACAGATAGCAGGACTGTTTTGCAAGTTTTATTTTTTCAAAAGGTATGCCACCTATGTTAAGAAGTCTACAGTCTTTCCAGAATATGTTGCTGTGAGCAAAGCCTGGTTTGTTCTTCCTCTTTCTCTTGTCTTTTTGCTGTTTCTAGGAGCACCAACCCTCTCTGAGGAGTGGCAGCAGAGAAGCTAGCAGCTGAAGACGCACCGTTTGGGCCAGTGCCAAGAGGAGGGAGAAAACCCAGTCACAAGAAATCTGTTTTTTGGGGGAGTTCCAGGAATCGTTGGAAGGAAAGAGGACTATATGTCTCTTCCTGGTGTATGAGTGAATGAGTGAACTTTGCTGGCCTGTGAAGCCGTACTTTGCAGACAGTGTTTTGCAAGCTGAAAACATTGAAAATCACTAAAGATGGATGTATTTTTAATTTATGCTTGATTAAGGGTGACCACTTCTTACATTTTTATCTTTACAAGTATGGTTATCTGGTTTGTTTTTTGTTCTCTGTTTGTTGGCCCATTTACTGTTTTGGGTTCAGTGTGGTTTGTATTTTTTTGATTTTAATTTGTTTTTGGCTATGGGTGAGTTGTATGACGTTGTTGATACAAAGTTCCGCTAGGACTTTAGTATCATTTTAACATTTTTAAAGTTAAATTATTTTTAACATCATCACTAAAGTTTAAAACTCCCAGTGACTCTCTTATCACATTACCAGGGATATCCAATAGGCAGCCTGCTCTCTCCTCTACCAGTGTACAGCGCATGCATGGTGTCTTTCTCCTCAGATGCAGTAGCGGCAGCGGTCATGATCCAGCCCTAGCACCTCCACGGTGCAAGGAGCCTGATCCATCTAGCCCCCCAAAGAGATAGATAAGGTGCCACTTGCTCCTTTGGGCAGTGGTCACGATCCAGCCATAGCACCTCCATGGTGCAAGGAGTGTGATCCACCTACCCCCCAAAGAGATAGATGAAGTACGACGCTTGAAAAAATTGTCATGATTTCTCTGGGTGTGTGAATGCTGAACCAGATCACTTGCAATTTGCTGTTTTCAATGTCAGCGCCTTCTCAGGGTAGCGCTATTGGCTCCACACCTGTGTAGAGCTCCATGATTGGCTGGTCTCACTCACCTGAGACAGGAGCACCCAAGACGTGTGGGTTAATGTGCCACTTGCCCCCTTGGGCAGCGGTAACGATCCAGCCATAGCACCTCCATGGCGCAAGGAGCCTGATCCACCTACCTGCCAAAGAGATAGATAAGGTGCCACTTGCCCCCTCGGGCAGCGGTCACAATCCCGCCATGGCACCTCCACGGTGCAAGGAGCCTGATGCACCTACCCCCAAAAAAGATAGGTAAGGTACAACGCTTTTAAAATTGCCACAATTTCTGTGGGCTGTGTAAATGCTGAATCGGATCATCATTGTAATTTGCTGTTTCGAATTTCAGCGCCTTTTCAGGGTAGCGCTATTGGCTCCACGCCTGTGTAGAGCTCCCTGATTGGCTGGTCTCACTTTTCTGAGACAGGAGCACCCGAGATGTGTGACTTAATGTGCCACTTGCCCCCTCAGGCAGCGGTCATGATCCAGCCATAGCTCCTCCACGGTGCAAGGAACCTGCTCCAGCCACCCCCCAAAGAGATGGATAAGGTGCCACTTGCCCTCTTGGGCAGTGGTCAGGATCCAGCCATAGCACCTCCACGGTGCCAGGAGCCTGATCCACCCCCCAAAAAAAGAGAGAGATTAGGTGCCACTTGCACCCTCGGGCAGCGGTCATGATCCAGCCATAGTATATCAATGGTGCAAGGAGTCTTATCCATCTACCCCGGAAAGAGATAGATAAGGTGCCACTTGCTCCCTCGGGCAGCGTTTGCGATCCAGCCATAGTACCTCCACAGTGCAAGGAGCCTGATCCACCCACCCCCACAGAGAGATAGATAAGGTGCCACTTGCCCCCTTGGGCAGTGTTTACGATCCAGCCATAGCATTTCAATGGTGCAAGAAGTCTCATCCATCTACTCCCGAAAGAGATGGATAAGGTGCCACTTGCCCCTTCGGCAGCATTCACGATCTAGCCATAGCACCTCCACGGTGCAAGGAACCTGATCCACCTACCCCCAAAGAGATAGATGAGGTAACACTTGCCCCTCGGCAACGCTGACGATCCAGCCATAGCACCTCCATAGCAAGGAGCCTGATCCACCTACCCCCAAAGAGATAGATAAGGCCACTTGCCCCTCGGTAGCTGTCATGATCCAGCCATAGCACCTCCATGGTGCAAGGAGTGATCCACCTACCCCCCAAAGAGATAGATGAAGTACGACGCTTGAAAAATTGTCATGATTTCTCTGGGCTGTGTGAATGCTGAACCAGATCACTTGCAATTTGCTGTTTTCAATGTCAGCGCCTTCTCAGGGTAGCGCTATTGGCTCCACGCCTGTGTAGAGCTCCTTGATTGGCTGGTCTCACTTTTCTGAGACAGGAGCACCCGAGATGTGTGACTTAATGTGCCACTTGCCCCCTCAGGCAGCGGTCATGATCCAGCCATAGCACCTCCACGGTGCAAGGAGCCTGATCCAGCTACCCCCCAAAGAGATGGATAAGGTGCCACTTGCCCCCTTGGGCAGCAGTCACGATCCAGCCATGGCACCTCTACGGTGCAAGGAGCCTGATCCAGCTACCCCCTAAAGAGACAGGTAAGGAGCCACTTGCCCACTCGGGTAGCCATCACAATCCAGCCATAGCACCTCCACGGTGCAAGGAGCCTGATGCACCTACCCCCAAAAAAGATAGATAAGCTACGATGCTTTAAAAATTGCTACGATTTCTCTGGGCTGTGTGAACGCTGAATCGGATCATCATTGCAATTTGCTGTTTTGAATTTCAGCACCTTCTCAAGGTAGCGCTATTGGTTCCACGCCTATGTAAAGCTCCCTGATTGGCTGGTCTCACTCATCTGAGACAGGAGCACCTGAGACGTTGTGGTTTAATGTGCCACTTGCCCCCTTGGCAGCGGTCATGATCCAGCCATAGCACCTCCACAGTGCAAGGAGCCTGATCCACTCACCCCCCAAAGAGATAGATAAGGTGCAACTTGCCCCCTTGAGCAGCGTTCACGATCTAACCATAGCACCTCCACGGTTCAAGGGGCTTCATCCACCTACCCCCCAAAGAGATAGATAAGGTTCCACTTGCTCCCTCGGGCAGCGGTCAGGATCCAGCCATAGCACCTCCACGGTGCAAGGAGCCTGATCCACCTACCCCCAAAAGAGATAGATAAGGTGCCACTTGCCCCCTCTGGCAGCGGTCACGATCCAGCCATAGCACCTCAACGTTGCAAGGAGCCTGATCCACGTACCCCCTAAAAAGATAGATAAGGTACGACGCTTGAAAAATTGCCACGATTTCTCTGGGCTTTGTGAATGCTGAACTGGATCATCATTGCAATTTGCTGTTTTCAATTTCAACGCCTTCCCAGGATAGTGGTGTGGGCTTCATGCCCATTTAGAGCTCCCTGATTGGCTGGTCTCACTCATCTGAGACAGAAGCACCCTAGACGAGTGGCTTAATGTGCCACTTGCCCCTCGTGCAGTGGTCATGATCCAGCCAAAGCACCTCCACGGTGCAAGGAGCCTGATCCAGCTACCCCCCAAAGAGATAGATAAGGTGCCACTTGCCCCCTCGGGCAGCGGTCAGGATCCAGCCATAGCACCTCCACGGTGCAAGGAGTCCTATCCTCCTACCCCACAAAGAGATGGATAAGCTGCCACTTGCCCTGTCGGGCAGCCATCACTATCCAGCCATAGCACCCCCACGGTGCAAGGAGCCTGATCCACGTACCCTCTAAAAAGATAGATAAGGTACGACGCTTGAAAAATTGCCACGATTTCTCTGGGCTTTGTGAATGCTGAACTGGATCATCATTGCAATTTGCTGTTTTCAATTTCAGCGCCTTCCCAGGATAGTGGTGTGGGCTTCATGCCCATTTAGAGCTCCCTGATTGGCTGGTCTCACTCATCTGAGACAGAAGCACCCTAGACGTGTGGCTTAATGTGCCACTTGCCCCTCGTGCAGTGGTCATGATCCAGCCAAAGCACCTCCACGGTGCAAGGAGCCTGATCCAGCTACCCCCCAAAGAGATAGATAAGGTGCCACTTGCCCCCTCGGGCAGCGGTCAGGATCCAGCCATAGCACCTCCACGGTGCAAGGAGTCCTATCCTCCTGCCCCACAAAGAGATGGATAAGCTGCCACTTGCCCTGTCGGGCAGCCATCACTATCCAGCCATAGCACCCCCACGGTGCAAGGAGCCTGATGCCCCAACCCCCAGAAAAGATAGGTAAGGTACGACGCTTTTAAAATTGCCACAGTTTCTGTGGGCTGTGTGAATGCTGAATCGGATCATCATTGTAATTTGCTGTTTTGAATTTCAGCGCCTTTTCAGGGTAGCGCTATTGACTCCATGCCTGTGTAGAGCTCCCTGATTGGCTGGTCTCACTTTTCTGAGACAGGAGCACCCGAGATGTGTGACTTAATGTGCCACTTGCCCCCTCAGGCAGCAGTCATGATCCAGCCATAGCACCTCCACGGTGCAAGGAGCCTGATCCAGCTACCCCCCAAAGAGATGGATAAGGTGCCACTTGCCCTCTTGGGCAGCGGTCAGATCCACCCTCCACGGTGTGCTAGAGCCTGTATCCTCCCCCAAAAGAGATAGATTAGGTGCCACTTGCACCCTCGGCAGCGATCATGATCCAGCCATAGTATATCAGTGGTGCAAGGAGTGTTATCCATCTACCCCTGAAAGAGATAGATAAGGTGCTACTTGCCCCCTCGGGCAGTGTTCGCGATCCAGCCATAGTACCTCCACAGTGCAAGGAGCCTGATCCACTTACACCCACAGAGAGATAGATAAGGTGCCACTTGCCCCCTCGGGCAGTGTTCGCGATCCAGCCATAGCACCTCCACAGTGCAAGAAGCCTGATCCATCCACCCACCCCACAGAGAGATAGATAAGGTGCCACTTGCCACCTCGGGCAGCAGTCACGATCCAGCCATAGCATTTCAATGGTGCAAGGAGTCTCATTCATCTACCCCCGAAAGAGATGGATAAGGTGCCACTTGCCCCTTCGGCAGCATTCACGATCTAGCCATAGCACCTCCACGGTGCAAGGAACCTGATCCACCTACCCCCAAAGAGATAGATGAGGTAACACTTGCCCCCTCGGGCAACGTTGACAATCCAGCCATAGCACCTCCACGGTGCAAGGAGCCTGATCCACCTACCCCCCAAAGAGATAGGTAAGGTGCCACTTGCCCCCTTGGGCAGTGTTCACGATCCAGCCATAGCACCTCCTCAGTTCACGGAGCCTCATCCACCTACCCCCCAAAGAGATAGATAAGGTGCTACTTGCCCCCTTGGGTAGCTGTCATGATCCAGCCATAGCACCTCCACGGTGCAAGGAGTGTGATCCACCTACCCCCCAAAGAGATAGATGAAGTACGACGCTTGAAAAATTGTCATGATTTCTCTGGGCTGTGTGAATGCTGAACCAGATCACTTGCAATTTGCTGTTTTCAATGTCAGCGCCTTCTCAGGGTAGCGCTGTTGGCTCCACGCCTGTGTAGAGCTCCCTGATTGGCTGGTCTCACTCACCTGAGACAGGAGCACCCAAGACGTGTGGGTTAATGTGCCACTTGCCCCCTCGGGCAGCGGTCACAATCCCGCCATGGCACCTCCACGGTGCAAGGAGCCTGATCCACCTACCCCCCCAAAGAGATAGATAAGGTGCCACTTGCCCCCTCGGGCAGCGGTCATGATCCAGCCATGGCACCTCCATGGTGCAACGAGCCTGATCCACCTACCCCCAAAAGAGATAGATAAGGTGCCACTTGCCCCCTCGGGCAGCGGTCACGATCCAGCCATGGCACCTCCATGGTGCAAGGAGCATGATCCACCTACCTCCGCCCAAAAATATAGATAAGGTGCCACTTGTCCCCTCGGGCAGCGGTCACGATCCAGCCATGGCACCTCTACGGTGCAAGGAGCCTGATCCAGCTACCCCCTAAAGAGACAGATAAGGAGCCACTTGCCCACTCGGGCAGCCGTCACAATCCAGCCATAGCACCTCCACGGTGCAAGGAGCCTGATGCACCTACCCCCCAAAAAGATAGATAAGGTACGATGCTTTAAACATTGCGATTTCTCTGGGCTGTGTGAACGCTGAATCGGATCATCATTGAAATTTGCTGTTTTGAATTTCGGCGCCTTCTCAGGGTAGCACTATTGGTTCCACACCTGTGTAAAGCTCCCTGATTGTCTAGTCTCACTCATCTGAGACAGGAGCACCTGAGACGTTGTGGTTTAATGTGCCACTTGCCCCCTCGGCAGCGGTCATGATCCAGCCATAGCACCTCCACGGTGCAAGGAGCCTGATCCAGCTGCCCCCTAAAGAGTTTGATAAGGTTCCACTTGCCCCCTTCGGTAGCGTTCACGATCCAGCCATAGCACCTCCACAGTGCAAGGAGCCTGATCCACCCCCCCCCCCCAAGAGATAGATAAGGTGCGACTTGCCCCCTCGGGCAGTGTTCACGATCCAGCCATAGCACCTTCAGAGTTCAAGGAGCCTGATCCACTTCCCAAAGAGAGATGGATAGTGGTGCCACTTGACCCCTCGGGCAGCGTTCACGTTCCAGCCATAGCACCTCCACGGTTCCAGGAGCCTCATCCACCTCCCCCCCAAAGAGATGGATAAGGTGCCACTTGCCCCCTTGAGCAGCGTTCACGATCTAACCATAGCACCTCCACGGTTCAAGGGGCTTCATCCACCTACCCCCCAAAGAGATAGATAAGGTTCCACTTGCTCTCTCGGGCTGCGGTCAGGATCCAGCCATAGCACCTCCACGGTGCAAGGAGCCTGATCCACCTACCCCCTAAAAAGATAGGTAAGGTACGACGCTTGAAAAATTGCCACAATTTCTCTGGGCTTTGTGAATGCTGAACTGGATCATCATTGCAATTTGCTGTTTTCAGTTTCAGCGCCTTCCCAGGATAGTGGTGTTGGCTTCATGCCCGTTTAGAGCTCCCTGATTGGCTGGTCTCACTCATCTGAGACAGAAGCACCCGAGACGTGTGGCTTAATGTGCCACTTGCCCCTCGTGCAGCGGTCATGATCCAGCCAAAGCACCTCCACGGTGCAAGGAGTCCTATCCACCTACCCCACAAAGAGATGGATAAGCTGCCACTTGCCCTGTCGGGCAGCCGTCACTATCCAGCCATAGCACCTCCACGGTGCAAGGAGCCTGATGCACCTACCCCCAAAAAAGATAGGTAAGGTACAGCGCTTTTAAAATTGCCACAATTTCTGTGGGCTGTGTAAATGCTGAATCGGATCATCATTGTAATTTGCTGTTTTGAATTTCAGCGCCTTTTCAGGGTAGCGCTATTGGCTCCACGCCTGTGTAGAGCTCCCTGATTGGCTGGTCTCACTTTTCTGAGACAGGAGCACCTGAGATGTGTGACTTAATGTGCCACTTGCCCCCTCAGGCAGCGGTCATGTTCCAGCCATAGCACCTCCACGGTGCAAGGAGCCTGATCCAGCTACCCCCCAAAGAGATGGATAAGGTGCCACTTGCCCTCTTGGGCAGCGGTCAGGATCCAGCCATAGCACCTCCACAGTGCAAGGAGCCTGATCCACCCACCCCACAGAGAGATGGATAAGGTGCCACTTGCCCCTTCGGCAGCATTCATGATCTAGCCATAGCACCTCCACGGTGCAAGGAACCTGATCCACCTACCCCCCAAAAGGATAGATAATGTGCCACTTGCCCCCTCTGGCAGCGGTCATGATCCAGCCATAGTACCTCCACAGTTCACAGAGCCTCATCCACCTACCCCCCAAAGAGATAGATAAGGTGCCACTTGCCCCCTCGGGTAGCTGTCATGATCCAGCCATAGCACCTCCACGGTGCAAGGAGCCCTATCCACCTACCCCCAAAAAGAGATGGATAAGGTCCCACTTGCTCCTTCGGGCAGCGGTCACGATCCAGCCATAGCACCTCCGCGGTGTGAGGAGCCTGATCCACCTACCATCCAAAGAAATAGATGAGGTGTCACTTGTTCCTTCTTTCAGCATTCACCATCCAGCCGATGCACCTCCACGGTGCAGGGAGCCTGGTCCACCTACCCCCCAAAGATATAGATAAGGTGCCACTTTCCCCCTCGGGCAGCCGTCACGATCTAGCCATAGCACCTCCACGGTGGAAGGAGCCTGATCCAGCTACCCCCCAATGAGACAGATAAGGTGCCACTTGCCCCCTCTGGCAGCCGTCATGATCCAGCCATAGCATCTCCATGGTGCAAGGAGTCTGATGCACCTACCCCCAAAAAAGATAAGGTACGATGCTTTAAAAATTGCCACAATTGCTCTGAGCTGTGTGAACGCTGAATCGGATCATCATCATTGCAATTTGCTGTTTTCAATTTCTGTGCCTTCTCAGGGTATCGCTGTTGGGTGATTGGCTGGTCTCACTCATCTGAGACAGGAGCACCCGAGACTTGTGGCTTAATGTGCCACTTGCACCCTCGGGCAGCGGTCATGATCCAGCCATAGCGCCTCCATGGTGACAGGAGCCTGATTCACCTACCCCCTCAAAGAGAGCGATTAGGTGCCACTTGCCCCCCCTGGCAGTGGTCACGATCCAGCCATAGCACATCCATGGTGCAAGGAGTCTGATCCACTTTACCCCCAAAGAGATAGATAAGGTGGCACTTGCCCCCACGGGCAGTGTTCACAATCCAGCCATAGCACCTCCACAGTGCAAGGAGCCTGATCCTCCCCCCCGAAAGAGATAGATAGATAGATAAGATGCCACTTACCCATTGGGCAGCGTTCACAATCCAGCCTTGTCACCTCCGCGGTTCAAGGAGTCTGATCCGCGTACCCCCCAAGAGATAGATAAGGTGCCACTTGCCCCCTCGGGCAGCGTTCACGATCCAGCCATAGGACCTCCATGGTTCATGGATCCTGATCCAGCTACCCCCCAGAGAGATGGATAAGGTGCCGCTTGACCTCCGGGCAGCATTCACGATCCAGCCATAGCACCTCCACGGTTCCAGGAGCCTCATCCACCTAGCCCCCAAAGAGATAGATAAGGTGCCACTTGCCCCCTCGGGCAGCAGTCAGGATCCAGCCATAGCACCTCCACGGTGCAATTAACCTGATCCACCTACCCCCTGAGAGATAGATAAGGTGCCACTTGACCACTCGGGCAGCGGTCATGATCCAGCCATAGCACCTCCATGGTGCAAGGAGCCTGATCCACCTACCCCCTAGAAAGAGATAGATTAGGTACAATGCTTGAAAGATTGCCACGATTTGTCTGGGCTGTGTGAACGCTGAACCGGATCATCATTGCAATTTGCTGTTTTCAATTTCAGCGCCTTCTCAGGGTAGCGCTATTGGTTCCCCACCGTTGTAGAGCTGCCTGATTGTCTGGTCTCATTGACCTGATACAGGAGCACACCGAGACGTGTGGTTTAATGTGCCACTTGCCCATCGGGCAGTGGTCACGATCCAGCCATGGCACCTTCACGGTGCAAGGAGCCTGATCCACCTACCCCCCTAAGAGATAGATGTGGTGGTGCTCACCCCCTTGAACAGTGGTCATGATCCTGCCGTACCACCTCCACGGTGCATGGAGCATGATCCATCTTCCCCCTAAAGAGATAGATGAGGTGCCACTTGCCCCCTCGTGCAGCGGTCAGGATCCAACCATAGCACCTCCACGGTGCAAGGAGCCTGATCCTCCTATCCCCCAAAGAGATTGATAAGGTGTGATGCTAGAAAAATTGCCACGATTTCTCTGGGCTGCGTGAACGCTGAACCGGATCATCATTACAATTTGCTCTTTTCAATTTCAGCGCCTTCTCAGGGTAGCGCTATTATCTCCATGCCTGTGTAGAGCTCCCTGATTGGCTGGTCTCACTCACCTGAGACAGGAGCACCCGAGATGTGTGGCTTAATGTGCCACTTGTCCCCTCAGGCAGCGGTCACAATCCAGCCATGGCACATCAATGGTGCAAGGAGCCTGATCCGCCTACCCCCCAAAGAGATAGATAAGGTGCCACTTGCCCCCTCGAGCAGCGTTCATGATCTAGCCATAGCACCTCCACAGTGCAAGGAGCCTGATGGACCTACCCCCCCCCCCCAAAGAGATAGATAAGGTGCCACTTGCCCCCTCGGGCAGCGTTCACGATCTAGCCATAGCACCTCCACGGTGCAAGAAGCCTCTTCCACCTTCCCTCCCAAAGCAATAGATGAGGTGCCACTTGCCCCATCGGGCAGCGTACAGCATTCAGGCGTAGCACCTCCACGGTGCAAGGATCCTGATCCACCTACCCCCCAAAGAGATAGATAAGGTGCCACTTGCCCCCTCTGGCTGCGTTGACGATCTAGCCATAGCACCTCCATGGTTCAAGGAGCCTGTCCACCTACCCCCGAGAGAGATGTATGAGGTGGCACTTGCCCCTTCTGGCAGCGGTAACTGTCCTGCCATAGCATCTTCACGGTGCAAGGAGCCTGATCCACCTAGCACACAGAGAGGTAGATAAGGTGCCACTTGCCCCCTCCTTCAGCGTTCATGATGCAGAATTAGCTCTTCCACGGTGCAAGGAGCCTGATCCACCTTCCCCCCTGAGAGATTGATGAGGTGCCACTTGCCCCCCTCGGGCAGCGTTCACGATCCAGCCATAGCACCTCCACGGTGTAAAGTGCCTGATCCACTTACCCCCCAATGAGATAAAGATGCCACTTGCACCCTCGTGCAGCGGTCACGATGCAGCCATAAAACCTGCACAGTGCAAGGAGCCTAATCCACCTACCCCCTAAGAGATGGATAAGGTGCCAGTCGCTCCCTCGGGCAGCGTTCACGATTCAGCCATAGCAGCTCCACGGTTCAAGGAGCCTGATCCACCTAGCACCCAAAGAGATAGATAAGGTCCCACTTGCCCCCTTGTGCTGCATTCATGATCCAGCCATTGTCCATCCACGGTGCAAGGAGCCTCATCCATCTACGCCCCCAAATAGATTGATATGGTACCACTTACCTCCTTGGGCAGTATCCAGACATAGCACCTCCACGGTGCAAGGAGCCTGATCCACCTATCCTCCAAAGAGATAGATAAGGTGCCACATAACAAATTGCCACTATTTCTTTGGGCTGTGTGAACACTGAACCAGTCTGGACCTTCTGCCTGCTCTCAAGGCAC
This sequence comes from Neoceratodus forsteri, assembly GCA_016271365.2. Lineage (NCBI taxonomy): Eukaryota > Metazoa > Chordata > Ceratodontiformes > Ceratodontidae > Neoceratodus > Neoceratodus forsteri. Next base: position 1,397,661,849 of record CM028131.1, on the reverse strand, counting down.
AAGCCAGCAAGTGGAGGGAAGATAAAGCTTCTTTGTTCATTTCATTTTTCTGTTTGGCGCGCAGAGGAGGACTCTCGGGTTTGGCTGCAAGAGTCTGCGGCGGATTGGAGGGCTTTAAAAGGCTGCCCTGCGGCTTTAAAAGGCTGCCCTGCTTCACCTCTAGTGATTCCCTGCAACGGACTAGGGCGGGTGGGCGACTGGCTTCATCAGGTCCTTCCCCGAGATCGCTACCATTCGTTTCCGGGGTCAAAGCCTGCAGCTCCACAAAGCAGGCGGACCTCCCCTGGACCTTCTGCCTGCTCTCAAAGCACAAGCCAGCAAGCGGAGGGAAGATAAAGCTCCTTTGCTCGTTTCATTTTTCTGTTTGGCGCAGAGGAGGACTCTTGGGATTGGCTGCAAGGGTCGGCGGCGACTCGGAGGGCTTTAAAAGGCTGCCCTGCTTTACCTGTAGTGATTCCCTGCAGCCGGACTGCAGAATTGGTGGGGCGACTGGCTTCGGGCCCCCAGTCGCTGCAACACATTTCCCGGGGTCGGCGCGGCAGCTCCCTAGAAAACCCCGGGCGGGACCTCCCTGGACCTTCTGCCTGCTCTCAAAGCACAAGCCAGCAAGCGGAGGGAGGAATAAGGCTCCTTTGTTTGTTTTGAATTTCCCGCCCACCCACCCTGCACGGAGTAGCTGACCTAAATAGGCTGTAGTCGGACGAGCCCTGCCCAGCTCTGGCTCTCCCCAATCAGATCCGCACTCACTTCACTAGGAAGAGTTACCTTCCACGTTACCCAGTCCACTACTCTCTCCAAGCTGCGTTAGATGCTCACGGTATGCTGCTGAGGGGATCTCCTGACTCTCTCCTCCTGCTGCTGCCAGGCATAGTAGGGTCGTCCTGTTTCTCCCTGTAGTTGATCCTCTCAAAATGGCGCTAAGACTAGCCTCGAGTAGCACTCTCATGCCAGGCACATATGGTCGTCCTGCTCCCCCTGCTGGACTGATCCTCTCAATTAGTGCTGAAGACTAGCCTCAAAGTAGCATTCTCCTGCTGGGCAATATAGCCTGACTTTATGCTATAAACTCCTACGGCATCACATATAGTTTGAATCTTTCTGTCTGCTACCGACACTGTGCCTAAGGTCATTATGTATTGTTAGCTGTGGTTAGTTTTTATTCCGGCTGCATCATATCTAATCTTCTGCCTACTGTCTTCTACTGCCACTTTAACCAAACGATTTTCATACGTAGCCAAAGGACTTCATAACGTTAGCCTGAAGAAATTAATGTATAAAACACTAAGTTCTGTACTTGTTGTAGCTTACTGTTAGCCCATGTTATTGCAGTTTACATACGTTATAGGTGGTACTGTGTTGTAAGCTCCAATCCTACTTTCTACTGTTGCTAGACAAGTTGTTGCCGTAGGTTCTCATGCAACCTAGCTGCTAACGAGACTCCTTGCCAGTTACAGACAGGGAACTTGCTACTTCTCCTCGTCTCTAAGGTACTCCTTATTCTGAGTAAATCAGGGCTACTTTTTTTCCTCCGAGATGGGGACTGCATGCTGTACCCTGCTGGCGAGACTGTGTATCGGTTTTCTACACCAAAGTATTTATGCCTGTTACTTATTCTGGGTTCCTGTTCCTAAGGTGAACTGCTCTTGTCCAGCATAACAGGCTGGGTCCCAGACGCCTCTGGTACTAGCAGTGGAAGTGTTGAATGAGGGAATAGACATAGGTTCTACCGCCTGTAACCGACCCTTGGCCTTCAGGCCTGGCACTTGCTATCAAGGCGAGAAGCACAGAAAAGCCCTTCATGCCCCCTCGCAACTGGAACAAGGGTATTATCCTGGCAACAATTTACATTCTGGTGCAACTAGGGACTGACTCCCTCGCCAATAATGCCTACTGCCCCCACAACACCCGTGGGGGGGACGGGAGAGGATATGGCCGGACACTTTTTATGTCCTTCCCCAGGGTGTAACTTCCTTCTCCTAGCAGCTCATGAATTCTCTAGGAAAGGGGTCCTCTACAGAGTCCTTCTCTTTAGTGGGAGCCCAACCCCATGTCAGGTCATCCTGTCTTCTATCACCTCCAACCCTCACTCTCCTGAGCTTACTAGCTGCCCTACTACTACTGGCAGGAGATATCCTACCTAACCCTGGCCCAGGGACAACTAATGTCTCTATCTCCTCCCCCCTTGATAAGGCTTGGGATGGAACCAAGGGTCTGAGGCTGGTGCACATAAACATTTGCAGCCTGAAACCGAAGATCACAGAGGTACAGGCATGGCTGGCAGTATACAAACCAGATTTACTAGCGGTCTCTGAAACTTGGCTAAAACCCCACATTCTGGATCACGAGGTAGCAATCTTCGGTTACGTCCTTTTCAGAAAGGACAGACCCTCCAAAAGAGGGGGCGGTGTGCTAATATATGTCAAGGACACTATCCCTTCCTCCCTCGTCAGGCTGCCCCTCGACATGTCCCAGGATTCTGAAGCAATCTTGGCACGGCTCACAATAGGTGGGGCTAAACACCTCACAATTGGCTGCGTATACAGCCCCCCATCCAATGCCCTCAGCTCTCTGGATGCGCTCCTGAAGAGCGCTGTGGTTGACACTGCATCTGAGATTATCCTATTAGATGACTTCAATTTAAACTGGACACTTGAGGTGAAGTCTGCCATTAACGAAATCTTACACGACTCCCACCTTGCTCAAATTATTAGACTACCGACCAGAATGAACCATAAATCAGGTCGGCACTCTACAATAGACTGGGTTCTGACCTCATCCCCAAATAATGTAAAGTCGACTGGGATCCTGGCAGATGCCTTGAGCGACCATTCGCCCATATTCGCCATTTGGAAGAATAATGCTATCAAAGTCCCTCCTAGATTGTTCACTAATAGGGACTACTCCAACTTCCACCCTGACCAGTTCATAGGCTACCTAAATGGCATTGACTGGAACCCCATAAGACACCTACCTAACCTGGAGAAAGCTGTAAAATTTTTCCAAGCTACCCTCACTAGAATCGCTGACCTCGTTGCCCCTATGAAAACCCATAGGTTAAGGGTAGCTGCTATAAGTGGATCTCACCCCTCCTAAAAGCCCCGATGTCTACCCGGGACAAAGCGTGGAAAAAGTTCAGGGAAAACAAAGCTTCCTGTGGACTTTGCTAGCTACAGGGCCCTCAGAAACCAATGTAAACAGGCCATAAAGAAAGCCAAGAAAGAATATATCACCAATCTCCAAAAAACTAACCTGGGAAACCCCAGGTTCTTCTGGTCACACATTAACGAACTCCTAAAAGGACATACTAAATCAACAACCGGCCCTATCCTGGTGAACGGGCAAGTACTCGAAGAGGGGCCACTCATTGCAGAGTCCGTAAACGGTTACTTTGACTGCCCTTTGTTTCATCTGTGGCTGGTTAGGGTAAAAGGAGGTTCTGCTCATCCTTAAATCCCTGCAGGTGATAGGCACTGGGGGCCCAGACAGGATCCAGACTAGAATCCTTAAGGAGGGTGCCCCAGCACTAGCGAGGCCATTAACTTGGCTGATAAACCAGTCCATCATGGAGGGGTCAGTCTCTGAGCCTTGGAAGCAGGCCCTAGTGATTCCCATTCACAAGGGAGGGTCTACCGAGCCTATAGGGAACTACAGGCCTATCTCCTTGTGCACTATAGTGAAAATACAAGAGAAGCTAGTCTACTCCCAACTGCGCGAATGCCTGGAAACACACCAGGTAATCTCTTCGTCTCAGCACGGCTTCAGAGCCAAGCATGGGACGGATACTGCACTAACCAAATTCTCGTCAGAAGTCCTGTGCAATAATGACTCGGGTCAGCACAGGCGCGGTCTTCATAGACCTCTCTAAAGCGTTTGACTTGGTTAACCACAACCTCCTTTTACAAAAAATGTGCTCTCTTGGCCTGGACACACATGCCCTAGGATGGTTTGCGAGTTACATCACGGGCAGTACCCAGAGGGTCAAGTGGAAGGACTATGTCTCCCAGTCTGCACCGCTCAAAGAAGGGGTACCCACGGGGTCAATACTTGCCCCCCTTCTCTTCACTCTGTTTATAAACGATCTGCACTTACACTGCGGGAGCAGCAGTGTCAACCAATACGCGGACGATGCTGTCATTTACCAAGCCTCCCCCAACTTAGGAGAACTGGAGAATGCCCTTCAAGAGGACACCCTTCAGATGGAGGACTGGCTCACTCGGAACAAAATGGTATTAAATACCAGCAAAACTAAGGTGATGCTGTTTGGGCCCAGATCCCTGGGAACTGAGCGGTCGCTGCTCCTTCAGCTGCAGTCCAGAGGGGGAGATAAACTTGAGGTTGTTACCTCCACTGAATACCTTGGTCTAACCCTGGACCAAGGCTTCACCCTAAAAAATCATGTTGACCAACTCACCAAAGCCATCCATGGAAACTCGGTATCCCTACAGAATAAAGGACCAGATTATCCCGGAAGCCAGAGTAGCCATCGCAACTAGCGTCCTTCTCCCCAAGATCACTTATGCAGCCCCTGTTCTCCAAGGCGTGGTCTCTACGGAACTTGGCAGGCTCCAGAACTTATACAACACGATTGTCCGATTTGCCACATTATCACACCCTAGGACCCACCACTGCGAGGCTCAGTCTAAGCTCAGGTGGCCATCATTGGAAGCCCGCCTCATCTACCCAACACTCTGCCTTACATTTAAGCTTCTGGGGCCCTCGCCACCCCCTAGTCTCAAAGGGCTAGTCAGGGTTAAATCCAAGGAGTCTCTGTACCTCAGGACAAACTCTCCTTGTGGTCCCCAAAACAAGGACTAAAGCTGGGTCCAGGTCCTTTGCTTTCACAGCCCCTTCCAACTGGAACAAACTCCCACTGGAGGTATGGGAGGCAGGGTCTGGCCCCTGCTTCCGGACTAAGCTCAAAGCACACCTCAACAGGAGCATTTGCCAATGCCTAAGGACCTGACCTTTACGTCACTGCCCCTCCCTCACAGGAATGTGAGCATTATTGGAACAACCTTTCCCCCTCCCATTTAGCCCTAAGGAAGATATTTTGTTTCTCTGGTAATTTCTAGCCGTTATCTCGTACACTCCCTAGTTTACTTGATATGTGTATAAAAATGTCTTGTATATGTCTAACTCTTTGTCCCTCTGCCCGTATGCTCCCTCACCACCTATCTGATTGTAACTCTGAAGTCTTCACTGCTAAACATTATGTATTTTACCTTATTTGTACTGTTCTGCTTACCTGTATGTATGTTCTGCTTACCTGTATGTTATTCTTTACCCCAGGGTCGCCCCTGAAAAAGGGACCTCCGTGGCCCAGTGGGCCTACCCGGTCAACAAAATTCAATAAATCAATTTGCTGTTCTCAATTTCATCGCCTTCTCAGGGTAGCGTTATTGCCTCCACGCCTGTGTAGAGCTCCCTGATTGGCTGGTCTCACTCACCGGAGACAGGAGCACCTGAGACATATGGCTTAATGTGCCACTTGTCCCCTCGAGCAGCGGTCACGATCCAGCCATAGCGCCTCCACGGTGCAAGGAGCCTGATCCGCCTATCCCCCATAGAGATAGACAAGGTGGGACTTGCCCCCTCGGGCAGCGGTCACGATGCAGCCATAGCACCTCCACGGTGCAAGGAGCCTGATCCACCTACCCCCCCCCAAAGAGATAGACAACGTACGATGCTTGAAAAATTGCCTCCATTTAGCTGGGCTGTGTGAACGCTGAACCGGATCATCTTTGCAATTTGCTGTTTTCAAATTCAGCGCCTTCTCAGGGTAGTGCTATTGGTTTTACACGTGTGCAGAGCTCCCTGATTGGCTGGTCTCACTCACCTGAGACAGGAGCACCCGAGACATGTGGCTTAATTTGCCACTTGCCCCCTGGGGCAGCGGTCACGATCCAGCCATAGGAAGTCCAAGGTGCAGGGAGCCTGATCCACCTTCCCCCCAAAAAGATAGATAAGGTGACTCTTGCCCCTTGGGCAGCAGTCACGATCCAGCCATGGCACCTCCACGGTGCAAGGAGCCTGATACTGCTAATCCCCAAAGAGATAGATGAGGTGCCACTTGTCTCCTTGGGCAGCGGTCAGGATCCAGCCATACCACTTCCACGGTGCAAGGAGCCTGATCCACCTGTCCCGCAAAGAGATAAGGTGCAGCGCTTGAAAAATTGCCACAGTTTCTCTGAGCTGTGTGAACGCTGAACCGGATCATCATTGCAATTTGCTGTTTTCAACTTCAGCTCCTTCTCAGGGTAGCGCTATTTGCTCCACGCCTGTGTAGAGCTCCCTGATTGGCTGGCCTCACTCACCTGAGAGAGTAGCACCCGAGACATGTGGTTAATGTGCCACTTGCCCCCTCGGGCAGCGGTCACGATCCAGCCATAGCACCTCCACGGTGCAATGAGCCTGATCCACCTATCCCCCAGGGAGATGGATAAGGTGCCACTTGTCCCCCCGGGCAGCGGTCACGATCCAGCCATAGCACCTCAACAGTGCAAGCAGCCTAATCCACGTTCCCCCCAAAGAGATAGATGAGGTGCCACTTGCCCCCTCGGGCAACTTTCACGATCCAGCCATAGCACCTCCACGGTGCAAGGAGCCTGATCCACCTACCACCCCAAAGAGATAGATAAGGTGCCACTTGCCCCCTTGGGCAGCATTGCTGATCGAACCGTAGCACCTCCATGGTGCAAGGAGCCTGATCCATCTACCCCCCCCCCAAAGAGATGGATAAGGTGCCACTTGCCCCCTTGGGCAGTGGTCATGATCCAGCCATACCACCTACATAGTGCAAGGAGCATGATCCACCTTCCCACCAGAGAGATAGATGAGTTGCCACTTGCCCCCTCTGGCAGCGGTCAGGATCCAGCCATAGCACCTCCACGGTAGAAAGAGCCTGATCCACATATCTGCCAGAGATTTAGATAAGCTACGATGCTTGAAAAGTTGCCACAATTTCTCTAGGCTGTGTGAACGCTGAACCAGATCATGATTGCAATTTGCTGTTTTCAATTTCAGCGCCTTCTTAAGGTAGCGCTATTGGCTTCACTCCAGTATAGAGCTCCCTGATTAGCTGCCTTCACTCTCCTGGGACAGGAGCACCCGACACGTGTGGCATAATGTGCCACTTGCCCACTCGGGCAGCGGTCAGGATCCAGCCATAGCACCTCCACGGTGCAATGAGCCTGATCCATCTACCCCCCAAAGAGATAGATGAGGTGCCACTTGCCCTCTTGGGCAGCAGTCACGTTCCAGCCATAGCACCTCCACGGTGCAAGTAGCCTGATCTGTCTACCCCCAAAGAGCTAGATTAGGTGCCACTTGCCCCCTGGGCAGCGGTCACGATCCAGCCATAGCACATCCATGGTGCAAGGAGTGCGATCCACCTAACCCCTAAGAGATAGATAAGGTGCCACGTGCCCCCACGGGCAGCGGTCACGATCCTGCCGTAGCAACTCCACAGTGCAAGAAGCCTGATCCACCTACCTCCCAAAGAGATAGATAAGGTGCCACTTACCCCATCGGGCAGTGGTCACGATCCAGCCATGACACCTTCATAGTGCAGGGGGCCTGATCCTCCTACACCCCAAAGAGATAGAACAGGTGCCACTTCTCCCCTTGGGCAGTGGTGACGATCCAGCCATAGCACCTCCACGGTGCAAGGAACCTGATCCACTTACCCCCAACGAGACAGATAAGGTGCCACTTGCCCCCGGGGCAGCAGTCTCGCTCCAACCGTAGCACCTCCATGGTGCAAGGAGCTTGATCCACCTACCCCCCTAAAAAGATAGATAAGGTACGACGCTTGAAAAATTGCCATAGTTTCTCTTGGCTTTGTGAACGCTGAACCTGTATCATCTTTGCAGTTTGCTGTTTTCAATTTCAGCGCCTTCTCAGGGTAGCACTATTGGTTCCACACCTGTGTAGAGCTCCCTGATTGGCTAGCGCCCCTCACCTGAGATGTGTGGCTTAATGTGCCACTTGCCCCTTCGGGCTGCAGTCACAATAAAGCCATAGCACCTCCACGGTGTGAGGAGCCTGATCCACCTACCTCACAATGAGATAGATAAGGTGCCACTCGCCCCCCTGGGCAGCGGTCTCGATCCAGCCATAGCACTTTCATGGTGCAAGGAGCCTGATCCACCTACCCCGCAGAGAGACAGATTACGTGCCACTTGACCACTCGGGCAGCGGTCAAGATCCAGTCATAGCACCTCCATTGTGCAAGGAGACTGATCCACCTACCCGACAAAAATATAAAAAAGATGCCACTTGCCCCCTCATGCAGCGGCCACGATTCAGCCATAGCACTTCCACGGTACAAGAAGCCTGATCCACATAGCCGTCCGAGAGATAGATGAGTTGCCACTTGCCTACTGGGCAGCGTTGACGATCGAGCCGTAGTACCTACACGGTGCAAGGAGCCTGATCCACCTCCCCCCTTAAGAGATAGATAAGGTGCCACTTGCCCCCTCGGGCCGCGATCACGATCCAGCCATAGCACCTCCACGGTGCAAGAAGCCTGATCCACCTACCCCCCAAAGAGAGAGATGAGGTGCCACTTGCCCCCTCGGGCAGCAGTCACGATCCAGCCATAGCACCTCCATGGTGCAAGGAGCCTGATCCATCTTCTTCCCAAAGAGATAGATATGGTATGACGCTTGAAAAATTGCCTCAGTTTCTCTGGGCTGTGTGATCGCTGAACCATATCATCATTGCAATTTGCTGTTTTCAATTTCCGCGCCTTTTCAGTTTATCGCTATTGGTTCAACACAAGTGTAGAGCTCCCTGATTGGCAGGTCTCACTCACCTGAGACGTGTGGATTAATGTGCCACTTGCCCCCTCAGGCAGCGTTCACGATCCAGCCATAGCACCTCCACGGTGCAAGGAGCCCTATCCACCTACCCCCCAAAGAGATAGATGAGGTGCCACTAGCCTCATCGGGCAGCGGTCACGATCCAGCCTTAGCACCACCATGGTGCAAGGAGCCTGATCCACCTGCCCCCAAAGAGATAGATGAGGTGCCACTTGCCCCCTCGAGCAGCATTCATGATCCAGCCATAGCACCCCCACAGTGCAAGTACCCCCCCAAAGAGATAGATAAGGTACCACTTGCTCCCTTGGGCAGCCTTCACAAACCAGCCTTAGCACCTCCACGGTGCAAGGAGCCTGATTGATCTACCACCCAACAGGATAGATAAGGTGCCACTTGCGCCCTCGGCCAGCGTTCACGGTCCAGCCACAGCACCTCCACGGTGCAAGAAGCCTGATCCACCTACCCCGCAATGAGATAGATAAGGTGCCACTTGCCCCCTTGGGCAGCGGTCACGATTCAGACATAGCACCTCCACGGTGCAAGGAGCCTGATTCACCTACCCACGAGAGAGATAGATAAGGTCCCACTTGCCCCCTCGGGCACCGTTCACGACCCAGCCATAGCACCTCCTCAGTTCAAGGAGCCTCATCCACCTACCCCCCCAAAGAGATAGATAAGGTGCGTCTAGCCCCCTTGAGCAGCGGTCACGATCCATCTATTGCACCTCCATGGTGCAAAGAGCCTGATCCTAAAGAGACAGATAAGGTGCCACTTCATACCTCGGGCAGCAGTCACGATCCCACCATAGCACCTCCGTGGTGCAAGGAACCTTATCCACCTACACCCAAAGAGATAGATAAGGTGCCACTTGCCCCCTCGGGCAAGGGTCACGATGCAGCCATAACACCTCCATGGTGCAAGGAGCCTGATCCACCTACCCCCCCAAAGAGATAGATGAGGTTGCACTTGCCCCTTGGGCAGCGGTCATGATCCAGCCATTGCACTGCCACAGTGCAAGGAGCCTGATCCACCTACCCCCCAGAGAGAGAGATAAGGAGCCACTTGCTCCCTCGGATGTCGTTCACGAGCCAGCCATAGCACCTTCACGGTGCAAGGGGCCTGATCCACCTACCCCCCTAAACAGACAGATAAGGTGCTATTTGGCACTTGGGGCAGCGGTCACGATCCAGCCATTGCACCTCCACGGTGTAAGGAGCCTGATCCACCTTCCCCCTGAAGAGACAGATTAAGTTGCCACTTGCCTCTCGGGCAGCGTTCACGATCCAGCTATAGTACCTTCACGGTGCATGGAGACTGATCCACCTACCCCCCCAAGAGATGGATTAGGTGCCACTTGTCCCCTGGGGCAGCGGTCATGATCTAGCCATAGCACCTCCACGGTGCAAGGAGCCTGATCCACCTACCCCCAAAAAGATTGATAAGGTGCGTCTAGCCCCCTCGAGCAGCGGTCACGATCTTTCTATTGCACCTCCATTGTGCAAAGAGCCTGATCCATCTACCCCTAAAGAGACAGATAAGGTGCCACTTGATACCTCGGCAGCTGCTCACAATCCCACCATTGCACCTCCATGGTGCAAGGAGCCTCATCCACCTTACCCTCAAAGAGCTAGATAAGGTGCGCCAAGCCCCCGAGCAGTGGTCACGATCTCATCGATTGCACCTCCATGGTGCAAAGAGCCTGATCCTCCTACCCCTAAGAGACAGATAAGGTGCTACTTGATACTCGGCAGCGTCACAATCCACTATAGCACCTCCATGGTGCAAGGAACCTGATCCGCCTACCCTCAAAGAGATAGATAAGGTGCCACTTGCCCCCTCTGGCAGGGGTCACGATGCAGCCATAGCACCTCCATGGTGCAAGGAGCTTGATCCACCTACCCCCCCAAAGAGATAGGTAAGGTGCCACTTGCTTCCTTGGCCAGCAGTCACGGTGCAAGAAGCCTGATCCACCTACCCCTCCAAAGAGATAGTGTGCAATTTGCCCCCTCGGGCAGAGGTCACGATCCAGCCATTGCACCTCCACGGTGCAAGGAGGCTGATCCACCTACCCCCCAAAGAGATAGATGAGGTTGCACTTTCCCTCTTGGGCAGCAGTCACGATCCTGCCATAGCACCTCCACAGAGCAAGGAGCCTGATCCACCTACCCCCCAGAGAGAGAGAGATAACGTGCCACTTGCCCCCTCGGGCGTCGTTTATGAGCCAGCCATAGCACCTTCACGGTGCAAGGAGCCTGATCCATCTTCTTCCCAAAGAGATAGATATGGTATGACGCTTGAAAAATTGCCTCAATTTCTCTGGGCTGTGTGATCGCTGAACCATATCATCATTGCAATTTGCTGTTTTCAATTTCAGCGCCTTTTCAGTTTATCACTATTGGTTCAACACCAGTGTAGAGCTCCCTGATTGGCAGGTCTCACTCACCTGAGACGTGTGGATTAATGTGCCACTTGCCCCCTCAGGCAGCGGTCACGATCCAGCCATAGCACCTCCACGGTGCAAGGAGCCTTATCCACCTATCCCCCAAAAGAGATAGCTGAGGTGCTACTAGCCTCGTCGGGCAGCAGTCACGATCCAGCCTTAGCAACACCATGGTGCAAGGAGCGTGATCCACCTTCCCCCTCCCCCCCAAAGATATAGATGAGGTGCCACTTGCCCCCTCGAGCAGCATTCATGATCCAGCCATAGCACCCCCACAGTGCAAGTACCCTGATCAAAGTACCCCCCCAAAGAGATAGATAAGGTACCACTTACTCCCTTGGGCAGCCTTCACAAACCAGCCTTAGCACCTCCACGGTGCAAGGAGCCTGATTGATCTACCACCCAGCAGGATAGATAAGGTGCCACTTGCGCCCTCGGCCAGCGTTCACGGTCCAGCCACAGCACCTCCACGGTGCAAGAAGCCTGATTCACCTACCCCGCAATGAGATAGATAAGGTGCCACTTGTCCCCTTGGGCAGCGGTCACGATTCAGACATAGCAGCTCCACGGTGCAAGGAGCCTTATTCACCTACCCACGAGAGAGATAGATAAGGTCCCACTTGCCCCTTTGGGCACCGTTCACGACCCAGCCATAGCACCTCCTCGGTTCAGGGAGCCTAGTCCACTGCACTCAAAGAGAGAGATAAGGTGCATCTAGCCTCCTCGAGCAGCGGTCACGATCCCACCATAGCACCTCCATGGTGCAAGGAACCTGATCCACCTACCCCCAAAGAAATAGATAAGGTGTCACTTGATACCTCAGGCAGCAGTCACGATCCCACCATAGCACCTCCACGGTGTAAGGAGCCTGATCCACCTTCCCCCTGAAGAGATTAAGTTGCCACTTGCCCCTCGGGCAGCGTTCATGATCCAGCTATAGTACCTCCACGGTGCATGGAGACAGGTCCACCTACTCCCCAAAGAGATAGATTAGGTGCCACTTGTCCCCTGGGGCAGCGGTCATGATCTAGCCATAGCACCTCCACGGTGCAAGGAGCCTGATCCACCTATGCCCAAAAAGATAGATAAGGTGTGTCTAGCCCCCTCGAGCAGCGGTCACGATCCTTCTATTGCACCTCCATTGTGCAAAGAGCCTGATGCATGTACCCCCTAAAGAGACAGATAAGGTGCCACTTGATACCTCGGGCAGTGGTCACGATCCCACCATTGCACCTCCATGGTGCAAGGAGCCTCATCCACCTTCCCCCCAAAGAGATAGATAAGGTGCGTCAAGCCCCCTCGTGCAGCGGTCACGATCTATCGATTGCACCTCCATGGTGCAAGGAGCCTCATCCACCTTCCCCCCAAAGAGATAGATAAGGTGCGTCAAGCCCCCTCGAGCAGTGGTCACGATCTATCGATTGCACCTCCATGGTGCAAAGAGCCTGATCCATCTACCCTCTAAAGAGACAGATAAGGTGCCACTTGCCGCCTCTAGCAGGGGTCACGATGCAGCCATCGCACCTCCATGGTGCAAGGAGCCTGATCCACCTCCCCCCCCCAAAGAGAGAGGTAAGGTGCCACTTGCCTCCTCGGCCAGCGGTCACGGTGCAAGAAACCTGATCCACCTACCCCCAAAGAGATAGATAAGGTGCAATTGGCCCCCTCGGGCAGAGGTCACGATCCAGCCATTGCACCTCCACGGTGCAAGGAGGCTGATTCACCTACCCCCCAAAGAGATAGATGAGGTTGCGCTTGCCCTCTTGGGCAGCGGTCACGATCCTGCCATAGCACCTCCACAGAGCAAGGAGCCTCATCCACCTTCCCCCCAGAGAGATAAGATGAGGTACCATTTGCTCCCTCTGGCATCGTTCACGAGCCAGCCATAGCACCGCCACAGTGCAAGGAGCCTGATCCACCTACCCCCCAGAGAGAGAGATAACGTGCCACTTGCCCCCTCGGGCGTCGTTCATGAGCCAGCCATAGCACCTTCACGGTGCAAGGAGCCTGATCCACCTACCCCCCTAAACAGACTGATAAGTTGCTATTTGTCACCTCGGGCAGCGGTCACAATCCAGCCATTGCACCTCCACGGTGTAAGGAGCCTGATCCACCTTCCCCCTGAAGAGATACATTAAGTTGCCACTTGCCCCTCGGGCAGCACTCACGATCCAGCTCCACGGTGCATGGAGCCAGATCCACCTACCCCCAAAAAAGATATATAAGGCGCCGCTTGTCCCCTCTGGCAGCGGTCACGATCTAGCCATAACACCTCCCCGATGCAAGGAGCCTGATCCACCTATCCCCAAAGAAATAGATAGGTCCCACTTGCCCCCTCGGCACCGCTCACGACCCAGCCATAGCACCTCCTCAGTTCAAGGAGCCTCATCCACCTACCCCAAAGAGATAGATAAGGTGCGTCTAGCCCCCTCGAGCAGCGGTCACGATCCATCTATTGCACCTCCATGGTGCAAAGAGCCTGATCCACCTACTCCCTAAAGAGACAGATAAGGTGCCACTTGATACCTCGGGCAGCGGTCACGATCCCACCATATCAACTCCATGGTGCAAAGAACCTGATCCACCTACCCCCCAAAGAGATAGATTAGGTGCCACTTACCCCCTCGGGCACGGGTCACGATGCAGCCATCACACCTCCATAGTGCAAGGTGCCTGATCCACCTACCCCCCGAAAGAGATAGGTAAGGTGCAACTTGCCTCCTCAGCGAGCAGTCTCGATCCAGCCGTAGCACCTCCACGGTGCAAGAAGCCTGATCCACCTACTCCTCTAAAGCGATAGGTAAGGTGCAACTTGCCCCCTCAGGCAGATGTCACGATCCAGCCATAGCACCTCCACGGTGCAAGGAGCCTAATCCACCTATCCCCCAAAGAGATAGATGAGGTTGCACTTTCCCCCTTGAGCAGCAGTCACGATTCTGCCATAGCACCTCCACAGAGCAAGGAGCCTCATCCATCTTCCCCCCCAGAGAGATAGATGAGGTGCCACTTGCCCCTCTGGCATCGTTCACGAGCCAGCCATAGCACCGCCACAGTGCAAGGAGCCTGATCCACCTACCCCCAGAGAGAGAGAGAGAGAGTGCCACTTACCCCCTCGGGCGTCGTTCATGAGCCAGCCATAGCACCTTCACAGTGCAAGGAGCCTGATCCACCTACCCCCAAAAAGATTGATAAGGTGCGTCTAGCCCCCTCGAGCAGCGGTCACGATCTTTCGATTGCACCTCCATTGTACAAAGAGCCTGATCCATCTACCCCCTAAAGAGACAGATAAGGTGCCACTTGATACCTCGGGCAGCGTTCACAATCCCACCATTGCACCTCCATGGTGCAAGGAGCCTCATCCACCTTACCCTCAAAGAGCTAGATAAGGTGCGTCAAGCCCCCTCGAGCAGCGGTCATGATCTATCGATTGCACCTCCATGGTGCAAAGAGCCTGATCCTCCTACCCCCTAAAGAGACAGATAAGGTTCCACTTGATACCTCGGGCAGCGGTCACAATCCCACTATAGCACCTCCATGGTGCAAGGAACCTGATCCGCCTACCCCTCAAAGAGATAGATAAGGTGCCACTTGCCCCCTCTGGCAGGGGTCACGATGCAGCCATAGCACCTCCATGGTGCAAGGAGCCTGATCCACCTACCCCCCCAAAGAGATAGGTAAGGTGCCACTTGCTTCCTTGGCCAGCGGTCACGGTGCAAGAAGCCTGATCCACCTACCCCTCCAAAGAGATAGATAGTGTGCAATTTGCCCCTTCGGGCAGAGGTCACGATCCAGCCATTGCACCTCCACGGTGCAAGGAGGCTGATCCACCTACCCCCCAAAGAGATAGATGAGGTTGCACTTTCCCTCTTGGGCAGCAGTCACGATCCTGCCATAGCACCTCCACAGAGCAAGGAGCCTGATCCACCTACCCCCCAGAGAGAGAGAGATAACGTGCCACTTGCCCCCTCGGGCGTCGTTTATGAGCCAGCCATAGCACCTTCACGGTGCAAGGAGCCTGATCCATCTTCTTCCCAAAGAGATAGATATGGTATGACGCTTGAAAAATTGCCTCAATTTCTCTGGGCTGTGTGATCGCTGAACCATATCATCATTGCAATTTGCTGATCTTACTTCGAGACACAGCTCTTGCAGCAGGTTACACCATTAGGACTGAAGCCGTCAGGCGCCAGGACCCCACGGAAAAATTCTGGCTAGCTAACTACAGCGGGACACCCCGGCGTCCGGTCCGCCTCCGGCGTCGGTCGTGGTACAAAAGGGGCGGTCCGTAGATTCCCTAGTTCTTTTCCGCCCGTCGACTTAGCTACCTGGCCCTTCGGTTACACAGTCTAGCGCGACGCGTGAATAGTGCTTTTTCGACAAATTCTTTCAGAATTCTCTTCAGCAAGATCTTGATGTCATCACCAACTTCTGGCCATCCATCGGTGCGCTTGTGGAAAGCAGATCCCGTTCGAGACCCGGACACGGCTCCTGGGTCCGGTGCCTGGGCCCCGAACCACGATACCGGGCCTGTCCTTCTTGCCAAGGGTTCAACAGCCGTACCGGATCCGCGTCCAGAAGGCTTTGCAGGCGTTTCTTCTGGAGGAACAACTGAAGACCATGTCCTCCAGGGGAAGCTCCAAGGTCCACAAGCACGCGGAGAAAAGAAGGGAGAAGGCCCCTTCCAGGTCCCCATCCAGGGGTTCGGAGTCCCGTAGCTCCGGTTCGAAATCTCCCCCGGCTGCAGTGAGGAAGCCTTCCTCTCAGGAAAAATCCGCCAGGCCTTCCTCCCCTTCCAGGGCCTTGGCGAAGTCCGGGGAACGACACCATCACCACCGCAAGTCGGGTTCCCGCTCCTCGGTACCCGACGTCAGGTCTTCGTCGGTGCCTCCACGCAAGCGCTGGAGCCACGCCCTAAAAAGGCCTGTAGCCCAGGCGCCCGCTCGACAGCCGCCAGCCGCGCGCCTGCTTCCTGGAGCCGCCGCCCGGACGACCGACGCCCCATTGCATCCCAGCGGGCGTCGGTAGGGGACCGATGCCGCGCCCTCCTGAGAAGAAGAAGGCCCTGTTGCCTCCACGACGCGCGGTCAGGAGCCTCTCTCGGAGGAGGACCTAGAGCAGCCCGAGGACCAGGCGGTGACCCGGTCGTCGGTACTCCCAGGGAACCCGCCGCCATTACAGAGCCCCTGTGGAGCTGGCGGGATTCCAGCGACACGCCACGCACTCGGGCGTCGTTGGGCCTCTCTCTAGCGGAGGTGAAAGATCTATTCACCTCCTGGTGGGATACCATTAGAAAGGACATGGTCCCCCCCCCTCCTCTTCCTCCTCCTCCTCCTCCGGTTCCTGCCCCGCCCCTCGCCATCGGGGTCAGCAGGCCGTGTTCCTCCTCCCGGGGCCTAGGACCCCTCCGGGGAGACCTGATAACGGAGACCTCCGTCGAATCCTCTTCTGGATCACCCAGCCCAAGAGATCCAGGAGACGCCGACGATCGCCTTCAGCGAGAGGACACGGGATCAGACTACTCCACCTCTAGATTCCCCATCTCCCTCTCCATCCTTCTCCGGACCCATGTGAGATGCCTAGATCCTCTCCGATGATCCCTCGTTGCTTGATATTATGAGACATATACAAGAGAACATGGATGGGATGCTGAAGACTTAGACCCCGAAAAGTTATACCCAAATATCTTCTCGGCAAAAGGACCCCAAGCCTGTGGTGGTACCACCCTTGGTTTACACTTTCGTGGATGCTACCAAGGCCGCGTGGAAGCGCCCACACTGCCTCCCGAGACCAAGAAAGCTGATCGCTTGTACAAGGCTCCTAAGGGTCGCCCAGTACTTGACGCAGCATCCCTCAGGCCGACTTCCTCCATCACAGCCTCACATGACCGGTCACAGAGGCCACAACATTTGAGAGCACCCTGCCACCGGACCCAGAGTCCAAACAACTGGACGATAGTAGGCGCATCGTATGCTTCCGCTACCTCGCGCCATCAGATCCTGAACTATTTAACCCACATGGTTCAGTTCCAGAGCGCTTTGTGGGAACAGGGTCTTAGGCGGCTGCAAAGATGCCCGAAGGTGAGCAGAAGGAGGAGATGCTTCAGCTCCTCCGTGCGAGGTTCAGACGTGGGGAGTGCTAAGAGCAGCGATGACTCCACGGACTCATCGCCCGAGCAGCAGCTTGCGGTAGGCCTCCGGAGATACTCTGGTTGCGCTGCCTCCGGTTTACCTCGGACGTCCAAAAGAACATCTTGACGCCCTTTGAGGGGAGAGGTATTGTTTGGTAATCCACAGAAAAGATCCTTACCAAACTCCAGAGGCCGGGAAGGCAGTAAGGTTGGTTCAGGCCATGTATCGACTTCAAGCTTGGTTCTTTCAGGAACCAAAGCTGTTTCGTGCGTGGACGCAGAGGCAACAGACTCCGCCTCCTGCACCTCAGAGGGGCTCTGGTTTTCAGAGAGCCCAGGGTAGCAACACCCGCCAGCCGAGGCCAGCGTTCTCCCAGGCAGGCCCAACCAGCGGGTCCATCTGCCGCCACAGCCTGACTCCTTTCCGGCCCCGCCTCAGGATCAACGGAGTTTATAGTCGGGGCTTGATGATAACTTCCTGCCAGGATGGCAGGCCACCAACGGCTGGTGGGTTCTTCAGTTGGTCAGTCTAGGCCACTTATAGAATTCTGCAGGAAAGCCACCCCCGAGGCCCCTTTGCTCTCCCGGTATCAGGGTCAGCACGAAGCCTTGATCTGGCAAGAAGTACTGCTTACTACGTAAAGGGAGCGAGAGTACGTCCCCAGAGAACCAGAGGACTAGGATACTATTCTACTTCTTCCTGGTTCCCAAGAAAACAGGGGACCTCCGTCCAATCCTGGACCTCAGCGACCTCAATGTGTCGGTCACTTACAAGAGATTTCGCATGGTGACCCTTCCGGTCTTATCCCCATGCTCAAACAGGACACCTTTTTAGCTGCCTCTAGACATGCAGGATGCCCACCTGCACATCCCTATGGCTCAGGCGCACATGAGGTTCCTGCGCTCGAGTTTCGACCACCACCTTCAGTTCTGAGCCCTTCCTTCGGACTGTCTTCCGACCAAGGGTCTTTACCAAGTGCATGGCAGTTGTGGCAGCTGCCTCTGAGGAGACAGGGCCACTACGTGTTCCCGCATCTGGACGACTGGCTTCTCATGGTCAGCCTCCAGAGAGGCGCTGTTTCGCAATCCAGAGCACCCAGGATCTGTTCCGATCCCTGGGCATTCTCATAAATTACGTGAAGTCTCTCCTGGTACCGCTCGCAGAAACTGCAGTTCATAGGAGCAGTTCTGACACTGTTCGGGAAGAGCCTTTCTTCCGCCGACAGAGCGGAGCATCAGATCCCTCATAAGGGACCTATCATTAGCAAGGTTGTACCTGCCAGGTCGGTCCTTTGCTTGTTGGACACATGGCTGCGGCTATTCTACTGTCCTTTCGCAAGACTCCACATGCGAATTACTCAGTGGATGCTCAAAGTGCAATGGGACCAAAGGCAAGACCACTTGCAGCATCCGTCAGACTCACGAATTCAGTGATTCAAGACTGGCAGTGGCTGGCCCCAGGATTAGCTCTCATCAGGCGTCCTGTTCATTGCGCCGTCCCTCGAGGTCACCCCACCACAGACGCTCCGGTCTTGGGTGGGGGGCACACCTGACGGGGTAAAGTCCCAGGGTATGTGGACTCCAGATGGAAGCTCACCTTCACATCAACGCGTTGGAAATGAGAGCGGTCCCCATGCCCTGCAGGCCTTTCAGTTAGTTATCCCACCTGTACTCTTCTACTTCCAGACAGACAACACGGGTGATGTACCACCTCAACAAACAAGGAGGCGACACTACACTCCCCTTTGCAGGGAGGCCAAGAGAGTGTGATTGGGTAATCAGACACGGCGCGAATCTGATCCACTGTGCACGCTCCGGAGTGGACAACACGATTGCAGACGGCCAGAGTCGTTCTCAGGCCAGAGTCCACTAATGGGAACTTCTTCAAGAGGTAGCAGAGGATCTGTTTCTTCGATGGGGAACTCCAGATCTAGACTTTTGCTCTCCCCATCCAACGCAAAACTGCCCAATTTTTGCTCGCTAGATCCAGGGCCTGGTGTTTTCTGGCTAGGACGCGCTATCCCTCCTCCTGGGCGAACAGATCTCTCTACGCTTCCCTCCTTCCTGCTGATCCAGAGAGTTTTCCAAACCGCGCAGGGAGCACGTGACTAATGATCTTGGTGGCCCCATTTTGGCCAGACAGATTTGGTTCCCTTTGTTGATTCAGCTATCTCGGGAACCCCCGGCCTCCTGCCGGGCAGCTTCCACTTACTGTCTCAGGAGAAGGGTTCACTTGTCCACCCGACCTACGCTCCTTTGAACCTGCATGCTTGGCTCCTAGAGACATAGCCATTTTGGCGCCACGGGTCTCGCAAGAGGTTGCAGAAGTCCTTTCTGCAGCCAGAAAGCCGCAACGATGCGACGACGCCATGAAATGGCGCTGCTTTTGGTATGGTCATGTAGCACGCTGACCTTTCCCCTTTAGGGTTGTCCTGTGGGAGTAATATTAGAATATTTGCTTCTCCTCTTTCATTCGGGTCTAGCCTACTCCTCTATTAAAGTGCACCTCTGTGCCATTTAAACTTACCACCTCCGGTGAAATCGTACAGTGGCTCAGGTGGGCGCCCTCGGGAATTTCTTTGGGAGTGTTACACCTTAGGCCTCCTATTACAGACCCTGTGCCCATGGGATTTGCTCTTTGTCCTGAACAGCTCACGCCCCCCTTGAACCTGCTGCCGTGATTAAGTAGCTATGTTTTCTGTCGAAAACGTTGTTTCTAGTTGCTGTTACCTCGGCAAGAAGAATTTCTGTCTCACGCCTCATGTGCAAAGAGCCTTATTTAGTTTTCCACCGGACAGAGTATCCCTGAGGACTAACCCTAAATTTTTGCCACAGGTGGTTTCTTCACTCACTCTGAATCAGGATATCGACCTTCCGGTCTACTTCCCGAGCTACTCAAATAGAGGAGAGGTCTGCTCCATACCCTGGATGTTCACCGCAGCCTGAGGTTTTACCTCAACAGAACTCAGTCCTTTCGTAGTTCTGAGCAACTTTCATTTCCTTCTCTGAGAGAATGATGTGGCCAACCTGCATCCAAACAGTCCCTTCTCGCTGGCTTTGTCCAGTGTATTTCTACTGTTATGGTATCAAACAAAGGCCCTCCCGGTACAGTCCGGGTCATTCCACCAGAGGGGTGGCTACTTCCTTTGCAGCGCTCAAAATGTTTCCACTTCTGCTATATGCTCTGCAGCCACTTGAGTTCTGTGCATACCTTATCAGGCATTATAGTTTGACATCGCCTCCGTGAGGGCTGGTTTTGGCTTGGCCATGCTTCAGGGTCTCCTGTCCTAGGTTCAGGACCTGGTATTTATCCTTTATTTTCTCCTCCCGGATTTTCTGACAGCGCTACTGCTTGGGAATCAGTCTCCATTGTGTAGCCTTGCTGCAAGAGCTGTGTCTCGAGCAAGATAGTACAGTTACGTAAGAACTTATCGTAACAGTAGATCTTCGAGAACAGCTCTGCAGCAGGTACCTTCCCGCCCACCTTCCCCTTGAGGAGGCATGGCTCAGTCTTTCTGAGCAGGAATTGTTATCTTTCTGTCTTCTGACGGCGTAATCCTAGGTCTCCCATTTTGATGTCAGCCTGCGGCAAGAAGTCTCCAGCGGAGAACTGGGGAATCCTGGCGGACCGCCTCTTTTTGTACCACGCCTGGCCGTCGGCGGGACCGACGTCAAGGTCGTCCCATGTAGTTAGCTAGCTAGAATTTTTCCGTGGGGTCCTGGCGCCTGACGGCTTCAGTCCTAATGATGTAACCTGCTGCAAGAGCTGTTCTCGAAGATCTACTGTTACGGTAAGTTCTTACGTAACTGTACTTTTTCAATTTCCGCGCCTTTTGAGTTTATCACTATTGGTTCAACACCAGTGTAGAGCTCCCTGATTGGCAGGTCTCACTCACCTGAGACGTGTGGATTAATGTGCCACTTGCCCCCTCAGGCAGCGGTCACGATCCAGCCATAGCACCTCCACGGTGCAAGGAGCCTTATCCACCTATCCCCCAAAAGAGATAGCTGAGGTGCCACTAGCCTCGTCGGGCAGCGGTCACGATCCTGCCTTAGCACCACCATGGTGCAAGGAGCGTGATCCACCTTCCCCCCCTCCCAAAGATATAGATGAGGTGCCACTTGCCCCCTCGAGCAGCATTCATGACCCAGCCATAGCACCCCCACAGTGCAAGTACCTGATCAAAGTACCTCTAAAGAGATAGATAAGGTACCACTTACTCCCTTGGGCAGCCTTCACAAACCAGCCTTAGCACCTCCACGGTGCAAGGAGCCTGATTGATCTACCACCCAGCAGGATAGATAAGGTGCCACTTGCGCCTCGGCCAGCGTTCACGGTCCAGCCACAGCACCTCCACGGTGCAAGAAGCCTGATCCACCTTCCCCGCAATGAGATAGATAAGGTGCCACTTGTCCCCTTGGGCAGCGGTCACGATTCAGACATAGCACCTCCACGGTGCAAGGAGCCTTATTCACCTACCCACGAGAGAGATAAGGTCCCACTTGCCCCCTCGGGCACCGTTCATGACCCAGCCATAGCACCTCCTCGGTTCAAGGAGCCTCGTCCACGTACCCCCCAAAGAGATAGATAAGGTGCATCTAGCCTCCTCGAGCAGCGGTCACGATCCCACCATAGCACCTCCATGGTGCAAGGAACCTGATCCACCTACCCCCAAAGAGATAGATAAGGTGCCACTTGATACCTCAGGCAGCGGTCACGATCCCACCATAGCACCTCCACGGTGTAAGGAGCCTGATCCACCTTCCCCCTGAAGAGATTAAGTTGCCACTTGCCCCTCGGGCAGCGTTCACGATCCAGCTGTAGTACCTCCACGGTGCATGGAGACAGGTCCACCTACCCCCCAAAGAGATAGATTAGGTGCCACTTGTCCCCTGGGGCAGCGGTCACGATCTAGCCATAGCACCTCCACGGTGCAAGGAGCCTGATCCACCTACCCCCAAAAAGATAGATAAGGTGTGTCTAGCCCCCTCGAGCAGCGGTCACGATCCTTCTATTGCACCTCCATTGTGCAAAGAGCCTGATCCATGTACCCCCTAAAGAGACAGATAAGGTGCCACTTGATACCTCGGGCAGTGGTCACGATCCCACCATTGCACCTCCATGGTGCAAGGAGCCTCATCCACCTTCCCCCCCAAAGAGATAGATAAGGTGCGTCAAGCCCCCTCGAGCAGCGGTCACGATCTATCGATAGCACCTCCATGGTGCAAGGAGCCTCATCCACCTTCCCCCCAAAGAGATAGATAAGATGCGTCAAGCCCCCTAGAGCAGCAGTCACGATCTATCGATTGCACCTCCATGGTGCAAAGAGCCTGATCCATCTACCCTCTAAAGAGACAGATAAGGTGCCACTTGCCCCCTCTAGCAGGGGCCACGGTGCAGCCATCGCACCTCCATGGTGCAAGGAGCCTGATCCACCTTCCCCCCCCCCCCCCAAAGAGAGAGGTAAGGTGCCACTTGCCTCCTCGGCCAGTGGTCACGGTGCAAGAAGCCTGATCCACCTACCCCCAAAGAGATAGATAAAGTGCAATTTGCCCCCTCGGGCAGCGGTCACGATCCTGCCATAGCACCTCCACAGAGCAAGGAGCCTCATCCACCTTCCCCCCAGAGAGATAGATGAGGTACCATTTGCTCCCTCTGGCATCGTTAACGAGCCAGCCATAGCACCGCCACAGTGCAAGGAGCCTGATCCACCTACTCCCCAGAGAGAGAGATAACGTGCCACTTGCCCCCTCGGGCGTCGTTCATGAGCCAGCCATAGCACCTTCACGGTGCAAGGAGCCTGATCCACCTACCCCCCCAAACAAACTGATAAGGTGCTATTTGTCACCTCGGGCAGCGGTCATGATCCAGCCATTGCACCTCCACGGTGTAAGGAGCCTGATCCACCTTCCCCCTGAAGAGATGCATTAAGTTGCCACTTGCCCCTCGGGCAGCACTCACGATCCAGTTCCTCGGTGCATGGAGCCAGATCCACCTACCCCCAAAAAAGATATATAAGGCGCCGCTTGTCCCCTCTGGCAGCGGTCACGATCTAGCCATAACACCTCCCCGATGCAAGGAGCCTGATCCACCTATCCCCCAAAGAAATAGATAAGGTCCCACTTGCCCCCTCGGGCACCGTTCACGACCCAGCCATAGCAGCTCCTCAGTTCAAGGAGCCTCATCCACCTACCCCCAAAGAGATAGATAAGGTGCCTCTAGCCCCCTCGAGCAGCGGTCACGATCCATCTATTGCACCTCCATGGTGCAAAGAGCCTGATCCACCTACTCCCTAAAGAGACAGATAAGGTGCCACTTGATACCTCGGGGCAGCGGTCACGATCCCACCATATCAACTCCATGGTGCAAGGAACCTGATCCACCTACCCCCCAAAGAGATAGATTAGGTGCCACTTACGCCCTCGGGCACGGGTCACGATGCAGCCATCACACCTCCATAGTACAAGGTGCCTGATCCACCTACCCCCCGAAAGAGATAGGTAAGGTGCAACTTGCCTCCTCAGCCAGCAGTCTCGATCCAGCCGTAGCACCTCCACGGTGCAAGAAGCCTGATCCACCTACCCCTCTAAAGTGATAGGTAAGATGCAACTTGCCCCCTCAGGCAGAGGTCACGATCCAGCCATAGCACCTCCACGGTGCAAGGAGCCTAATCCACCTATCCCCCAAAGAGATAGATGAGGTTGCACTTTCCCCCTTGAGCAGCAGTCACGATTCTGCCATAGCACCTCCACAGAGCAAGGAGCCTCATCCATCTCCCCCCCCAGAGAGATAGATGAGGTGCCACTTGCCCCTCTGGCATCGTTCACGAGCCAGCCATAGCACCGCCACAGTGCAAGGAGCCTGATCCACCTACCCCCCCAGAGAGAGAGAGAGAGATAAGGTGCCACTTACCCCCTCGGGCGTCGTTCATGAGCCAGCCATAGCACCTTCACGGTGCAAGGAGCCTGATCCACCTACCCCCCAAACAGACAGATACGGTGCTATTTGGCACCTCGGGCAGTGGTCACGATCCTGCCATTGCACCTCCACAGTGCAAGGAGCCTGATCCACCTCCCCCCAAAAGAGATAGATGAGGTTGCACTTGCCCCCTTGGGCAGCGGTCATGATCCAGCTATAGTACCTCCACGGTGCATGGAGCCAGATCCACCTACCCCCCAAAGAGATAAGGTGCCTCTTGTCCCCTCGGGCAGCGGTTATGATCCGGGCATTACACCTCCATGTTGCAAGGAGCCTGATCCACCTGCCCCCCCCCCCCCCAAAAGAGATAGATAAGGTGCCACTTGCCCCTCGGGCAGTGGTCACGATCCTGCCGTAGCTGCTTCACGGTGTAAGGAGCCTGATCCACCTACCTGCCAAAGAGATAGATGTGGTGGCACTTGCCCCCTCGGGCAGTGGTCAGTATCCTGCCATAGCACCTCCACGGTGCAAGGACCCTGATCCCCCTATACCCCCCAAAGAGATATATAAGGTGCGACGCTTGAAAAATTGCCACGATTTCTCTGGGCTGTGTGAACGCTGATCCGGATCATCATTGCAATTTGCTGTATTCAGTTTCAGCGCCTTCTCAGGGTTACGCTATTGGCTTCACACCTATGTAGTGCTCCCTGATTGGCTGGTGTCACTCACCTGAGAAAGGAGCACCCATGACGTGTGGCTTAATGTGCCATTTTCCCCCTCAGGTAGCGGTCACGACCCATCCATAGCACCTCCACGGCGCAAGGAGCCTCGTCCACCTGCCCCCCCCAAAGAGATAGATTAGGTGCCACTTGCCCCGTCAGGCAGCGGTCACGATCCAGCCATGGCACCTCCACAGTGCAAGGAGTTTCATCCACCTACCCCCCGAGGAACCAGATTAGGTGCCACTTGCCCCCTCGAGCAGCGGTCACGATCCAGCCATAGCACCTCAACGGTGCAAGGAGCCTGATCCAACTACCCCCCAAAGAGACAGATAAGGTGCCTCTTGCACCCTCGGGCAGCGGTCACGATCCAGCCACAGCACCTCCACAGTGCAAGAAGCCTGTTCCACCTACTCCCCAAAGAGAGAGATAAAGTGCCACTTGCATCATCAGGCAGCGGTCACGATCCAGCCATGGCACCTCCACGGTGCAAGGAGTTTCATCCACCTAACTTCGAAAGAGACAGATTAGGTGCTACTTGCCCCTTCGGGCAGTGGTCACGATCCAGCCATAGCACCTGCACGGTATAAGTATCCTGATCCACCTACCCCCCAAAGAGACAGACAATGTGCCAATTGCCCCCTCAGGCAGTGGCCACAGTCCAGACGTAGCACCTCAATGGTGCAAGGAGCTAACCCAACTACCCCCCAAAGAGGCAGATTTGGTGCCGCTTGCCCCCTGGGGCAGCAGTCACGATCCAGCCATAGCACCTTCATGGTTCAAGGAGCCTGATCCACCTACCCCCCAAAGAGACAGATTAGGTGCCACTTGGGCAATGGTCACGATCTAGCCATAGCACCTCCTCGGTGCAAGGAGCATGATCCACCTTCCCCCCCAAAGAGAAAGTTAAGGTGCCACTTGCCCGCACGGGCAGCGGTCACAATCCAGCCATAGCACCTATACAGTGCCAGGAGCCTGATTCACCTAATCCCCCGGAGAGGTAGATAAGGTGCCACTTGCCCCCTCGGCAGTGGTCATGATTCAGCCATAGCACCCCCATGTTGCAAGGAGCCTGATCCACCTACCCCCCAAGGAGATAGATAAGGTACGATGCTTGGAAAATTGTCACGATTTCTGTGGGCTGTATGAACGCTGAACCGGATCATCATTGCAATTTGCTGTTTTCATTTTCAGCACCTTCTCAGGGCACCGCTATTGGTTCAACAACTGTGTAGAGCTCCCTCATTGGCTGGTCTCACTCACTTGAGACTGGAGCACCTGAAAACGTGTGGCTTAATGTGCCACTTACCGCCTCGGGCAGCAGTCACGATCTAGGCATAGCACCTCCAGGTGCAAGGAGCCTTATCCACCTAGTCCCCAAATTGATTGATAAGGTGCCACTTGCCCCCTCATGCAGCGGTCACAATCCAGCCATAGCACCTCCACGGTGCCAGGAGCCTGATGCACCTACTCCCAATGAGATGGATAAGGTAGCACTTGTTCTTTCAGGCAGCAGTCACGATCCAGACATAGCACCTCCATGGTGCAAGGAGCCTGATCCACCTTCCTTCCCAAAGAGATAGATGAGGTGCCACTTGCCCCCTCTGGCAGAGTTCACGATCCAGCCATAGCACCTCCACAGTGCAAAGAGACTGAACCACCCTACATCCCAAAGAGATAGTTAAAGTGCCACTTGCTCCCTTGGGCAGCGGTCTCCATCCAGTCATTGCACCTCCACGGTGGAAGAAGCCTGATCTACCTTCCCCCCTAGAGACAGATTAGGTGCCACTTGCCCCCTCGGGCAGCGGTCTTGATCCAGCCATAGTACCTCCATGATACAAGGAGCCTGATCCACCTAAACCCCAAAGAGAGAGATGAGGTGCCACTTGAACCCTCGGGCAGCGTTCATGATCCAGCCATTGCAGCTCCACGGTGCAAGAAGCCTGATCCACCTACCCGCCAAAGAGATAGATAAGGTGCCACAGGCCCCCTCGGGCCGCATTCATGATCCAGCCAAAGCACCTCCACGGTGCAAGGAGCTTGATCCACCTTCCCCCCAAAGAGGTAGATAAAGTGCCACTTACCCCCTCGGGCAGCGTTCACGATCCAGCCTTAGGAGCTCCATGGTGCTAGGAGCCTGATCCACCTACCCCTCAGAGAGATGTGGTGGCACTTGCCCCCTCGTGCAACGGTAATGATTCAGGCATACCACCTCCACGGTACAAGGAGCCTGATCAACCTACCGCCCTGAGAGATAGATGAGGTTGCACTTGCCTCTCGGGCAGCGGTCACGATCTAGCCATAGCACCTCCATGGCGCAATTAGCCTCATCCACCTTCCCGCCAAAGAGATAGATGAGGTGCCACTTACCCCCTCAGGCAGTGGTCAGGATCTAGCCATAGCACCTCTACGGTACAAGAACCCTGATCCACCTACCCACCAGAGAGATAGATGAGGTTGCTCTTGCCTCCTCCGGTAGCGGTCACAATCCAGCCATAGCACCTCCGCGGTGCAAGGAGCCTCATCCACCTTCCCCCCAGAGAGATAGATGAGTTGCCACTTGCTCCCTCAGGCAGCGGTCAGAATCCAGCCATAGCTCCTACACGGTGCAAGGAGCCTGTTCCACCTACCACCCAAAGAGATCGATAAGGTACGATGCTTGAAAAATTGCCACGATTTCTCTGCTCTTTGTGAACACTGAACTGGATCATCATTGCAATTTGCTGTTTTCAATTTCAGCGCCTTCTCAGGATAGCCCTGGTGGCTCCACGCCTGTGTAGAGCACCCTGATTGGCTGGTCTCACTCACCTGAGACAGGAGCACCCAAGACATGTGGCTTAATGTTCCACTTGCCTCCTTGGGCAGCCTTCATGATCCAGCCATAGCACCTCCATGGTGCAAGGAGCCTGATCCACCTACCCCCCAAAGAGATAGATAAGGTGCACCTTGCCATCTCGGGCTGCAGTCACGATCCAGCAATTGCACCTCCATGGTGCAAGGAGCCTGATCCACCTACCCCCCAGAGAGATAGATAAGGTGCCACTTGCCCCCTCGGGCAGTGGTCACAATCCAGCCATAGCACCTCCTTGGTGCAAGGAGCCTAATCCACCTACCCCCGAGAGATAAGGTGCCATTTGCCATTTCGGACAGCATTCATGATCCAGCCATAGCTGCTCCATGGTGCACTGAGCCTGATCCACGTACTCTACCAAAGAGATAGATAAGGTGCCAGTTGACCCCTCGCGCAGCGCTCACAATCCAGCCATAGCAGCTCCATGGTATAAGGAGCCTCATCCACCTATCCCTACAAAGAGAAAGATAAGGTGCCACTTGCACCCTCATGCAGCAGTCAAAATCCAGCCATAGTACCTCCATGGTGAAAGGAGCCTGATCCGCCTACTCCTAAAGAGATAGATTAGGTGCCACTTGCCCCCTCGGGCAGCGGTCACGATCCAGCCTTAGAACCTGCACGGTGCAAGGAGCCTGATCCACCTGCCCCCCAAAGAGATAGATAAGGTGCCACTTGCCCCCTCGAGCATCGGTCATGATCCAGCCATAGCACCTCCATGGTGCAAAGAGTCTGATCCACCTTACCCCCCAAAAAGACAGATTAGGTGCCCTTGACCCCTCGGGCAGCGGTCACGATCCAGCCATAGCAGCTCTATAGTGCAAGGAGCCTGATGCACCTACCCCCAAAGCGACAGATAAGGTGCCACTTGCCCCTCGGGCCATGGGTCACGATTCATCACCTCCACGGTGCAAGGAGCCTGATCTGCCTACCCCCCAAGGAGAAACATAGAATTCTAGGGACATGGATATGTTCATCCACACTGTCTGGCAGGTATTCTTGCCATTTTAAATCTTGCCAGAACGTCTTCAAGCTGGCTCCTCCCACCCACCCGGGTAGTAAAACTCTCTGCTCCGCCCCATGACGCCAGATCTTCCTTACCACTTGGAAGCTCAGGTTCCCTCCTTAACGCTCTGCGTATAAGACTGGTTCCTAATTCTTCGGTTTTCCGAATTTAAAAGTTTTTTGCATTATAGACTTTGGTCTTCTGTCCCTCGCGGCTGCGATGGACAAATCGACTCCCGGTTTTCGGAGGTGCCCTTGCGGGCAGGAGATGTCTCGGACGGATCCACACTCCATGTGTGTCTACTGTTTAGGCCTTGAGCACGACCCGCAGGCTTGCGACCTGTGCTCTCCCTTTTCTCAGCCTGCGTCCCTCTAAGACCATGCTGCCCGCTTACAACTGGGGCGCCTGAGAAACGCTTTTCCTCCGTGAAGTCAAAGAGGCCCAGTCTGCTGTTTCTGCTGGCGGCGGCTCCGGCGGATCAGCTAGAGCAGATGATCGCCTTTAAGAGGAGGCAGCGCGGCCGCATTTTCCCGACCGCATTTATCCCGCCTCCTGGGTTCCTCTTACACAGCTTCCTTTAAGGAGCTTTGTCTGTCCCTCTCCACTAGAGGAGAGGGACCGTCTGCTGGACCTTCTTCTCGGTCCAAGAAGAAAGACAAGGGTAAGTCCCTCCGTCGACGCTCTTGGGAGCAGAAAGGTCCCTCTACCCAAGTTGTCGGCCATCGACTTCGGTCGATCGTTCGGCTTCAGCCACTGGTCTCATGGTGTCCCCGTCAGGTCAGTTGACCGAGTCTCCCGTCGACGCAGTCGAGATCTTTCTCGACCCGCGGACGGGTTGTCGATCGCTAAGCTTCAAAACTTCTCTCACCGTTTCTCCGTGGGAGTTGAGGATCCCGTGGACTTGCCAGTGCCTCCAGTTCCGGAGCCCTGGTGAACCCTCCGAGCCGAGGGAGGAGCCGGTTCCACCCGGTCCCTCCTCGCACCATCCTCGGAAAGGCGAGGTTCTCGGTCTCCGGACTTGCCCGGCGGTCCAGCGATCCATGCCCGTCATCGGCGGTCTCGGTCGTGCGCCGCTTGTCCTCCTCCTCGGATGAGGGGAGGCCGGCGTAAGTTACGTCGAGATACGAGGACCTCATGTGGCAACAGCTTCTTCTGACCGGGAACAAGCCGACGCCATCACCTTCCCTGGCCATTAAGTGGCTGTCACCGGAGCGGCCGAAACAACCCCTCGTCTTACCCGAGGAGCCTGTTCCCAGGCTGGTTGTTCGGCCAAAACCAGCTGCTCCACCGATTCTGGTGGAACCTCCGCCTCCACAGCCGCTGTTTGGGGCTCCGACCAAGAACTCTCGGTCGGCTCAGGGTCTGCCCCATAGGCTGTCGGTCACCCTCACTCCCGATCGCCCTCGGCAGGTAGAGGGTGGCTCAGGCCCGAGGCAGCTCTTTGCGGACTCTTCCGAGTCCGACGACGATTCCTCCCTTTTCTCCAGGCAAGTGGACTTGGAGTCCTCTGGAGATCAATTGCTGGACGACAGCCCTTCATCCTTCCTGGGTTTGCTAAGGCTCATCTCGGAGTCCACCGGGATGCAGCTTGAGCCCATATCCAAGCGGGCCAAGTATCCCCTCACGGAGATATTGGACTGAGGGGATTCCCCTGCGGAGGCCTTTCCTGTGGCCGAGGCCATTGTGGACCCGTCCTTGGAGCTCTGGCAGCGCCCTGCTTCCTGCCCTGCGCCTTCGGCCAGGATGGCCAGGAAGTATGCTGTCCCTACCAGTTCCCGTCCGTTCTCGGAACATCCTCAGCCGAGGGGTTATTACGACAGTGTTTTCCGGCATGCCGGAACACTAGGGACGGACAAACCTCCCCGACAAGGAGTCCAAGAAATTGACTATGCCGGGCGAAAAGTCTACGCCAGCCCTCCCTTGGCCTTCGCCAGGCCAGCTCGGCATGCTTATTGCACGCTTTCTCCCATGCCCTGTTGGGCCCTTGACGAGGTAGTCCTCATCTCCCGGCTGACCTGCAGACCACGGTTAGGCAGGTGCGGGACCAGGGCAGGGCGGTGGCCAAGCAGCAACTTCAGACTGCTCTGGACATTGGAGACTCATGCGCCAGGTCAGTCGCGGCCGCAGTGGCTATGCACCGTCGGACATGGCTGAGGATATCCACCTTCACAGCAGATACCCAGCACAAATTGGATGTCCCCTTCCTGGGGACCGACCTCTTTGGCCCTGGAGTGGAAGGCCACCTCCAGAGGATCGAAAAGTCCAATTCCACTTTGGACTCTGTCTCATCTGCTCAGAGGGACAAGGGCCGCAGACCGCAACCCAAGCCCTTTCATCCGTCCACGCCCGCGGCACGTCCGGTCCAGCAGCATCAGGGCCAGCAGGCTCGCGCTTGGCATCCCAAACCCAAGCCCGTGGCTTCCTCCTCCAGGAAGCAGGGAGGTAAAGGCTCTGGAGGTCCCTCGGCCGGTCCTTCCTCCAAGCCTGCCCAGTGACGGGTTGAGGGGTGTCGCCCCAAACCCGGCCGCTCACCCAGGTGCCCCTGTGGGGAGGCGGCTCCGCCATTTTCTTTCTGCCTGGTCCGTTATCACCACAGACCGGTGGGTGTTGGAGGTGGTGGGAAAGGACCTGCCTCTGGAGTTCCAGCAGGCCCCACCCTTCAGAGCCGTCACACCTCGGGGGGCCTCTGGGTCTGAAGCCTCGCTGTCAGCTCGCCGAGCCAACATCGCTCTCCTCCTTGAGAAGGAGGTGATAAGATAGGTGGCGGACCCCCCCTCAAACCCGGGGTTCGTGTCCAGGTACTTCCTGGTTCTGAAACGGACGGGGGACTGGCGCCCCATTCTCGACCTACACGACCTAAACAAGTTCCTAAGGTCTCGAACCTTCAGGATGGTCACTCTGGCTCAGATAATACCATCCTTGGAACATGGCGTGTGGTTCTGCTCTCTGGACCTGCAGGACGCGTTCTTTCACATCCCTATCCATCCGTCTCATCAGAGGTTCTTTCGCTTTCAAGCGGAGGGATCACTTTTCGAGTTCCAAGCCATGCCCTTCGGCTTATCTCCAGGTCCCAGGGTCTTCACCAAATGCATGACAGTGGTGACAGCATTCCTGCGGCGCCGAGGGGTCCGGGTTAACCCTTACCTGGACGATTATTGATAGCAGGCTCCTCCAGACAGGGAGGTGGAGCGTCCAGAGATCTGGCCTCCAGGTTTGCTCTCAGGTCGGCCTCCTCATCAACGAGGCCAAGTCCCAACCTGAGCCAAGCAGGTGATTCTTTCATCTGGGCAGAGCTCGACTTCTCGAGCCAGGCACGGCCCGTGGACAGGGTCGAGGTTCTTCTCTCCTTGTCCAATCATTTCTGTTGGGCAATTGTGCCCTGCCCGGGACTTCCTGGCGCCCTGGGTCTCATGGCGGCCTGTACCAGCGTGGTCCGCTGGGCCGCTGGAACATGCGCCCCTTCAGTGGGGGCAGTCAGTCGGTGGTCCCAACGCTCGATCCATTGGACTAAGCTAGTGACGGTGACCCAGGGGATGGGAATGCCTCCAGTGGTGGATCGTTCCAGTTCATCTGCAGGAGGGCATCCTCGTTTGTCGACTCCGAGCCGACGGTCTCTCTGTCGACCGACGCCTTCTGATGGGTTGGGGTGCCCATCTGGGGAACACTGAAGCAGACGGCCTCTGGTCCCCGAGGGAGTCCCATGCCACATCAACCTGCTGGAGCTCCCGAGCAGTCCGCCTAGCTCTCACCGCCTTTTGCTCCGCTTTCTTCGGGGTCAAGTGGTCCGGGTCCAGATGGACAACACCACGACCATGTACTATCTAAACCGCCAGGGCGGGCCGCGCTCCATGCTTCTATGCAAGGAAGCTCTCCGCATCTGGTCACTCGTGCGCAGCCTGGAGGCGGATCTCCTAGCCATTCATGTGGCAGGAGCCTCCAACACCCTGGCCGATGCCCTAAGCCGGATAGGGGTTGCGTCCCACGAGTGGTCTCTCCTGCCGGAGGTAGTACAAAATCTATTCTTCCCATTGGGGCACACCTCAGGTGGACCTGTTTGCCTCCAGGGAGAATGCAAAGCTGAGGCTGTTCCATGCCCGCCCCCCTCAGCAGGGATCGCTGCAGGGGGATGCCTTCTCGAGGCCGTGGACCCCGGGCCTCTTCTACGCCTTTCCCCCGTTCCCCTTGATCCACAAGGTGCTTCTCAAAGCAAGGAGGGACAAGGCAGGTGATTCTGATAGTCCCAGACTGGCCCGCCAGTACTGGTACCCAGATCTCCTCAGCCTCAGCTCCAGGCTCCCGAGGCAGCTTCCAGCTCACCCGGACCTGCTCTCAGTCAATCAGGGAAGGTGTTCATCCGGACCTTCAATCCCTGCACCCGATGGCCTGGTTCCTGGCGGCTAGGATTCCAGGCCTTGGGTCTTTCCGGCAAGGTCCTCAAGCGTAGTTGAGGCATCCCATGAGGAGTCGACAGAAAATGCTACGCCTTCAAATGGAAGAGATTTTCCATTTGGTGCCAGGGCAAGGGCCTGGACCCTTCCTCCTGTTCCTTGGCGAGCATATTGGACTACCTTTGTTCCCTTTATCAGCAAGGGCTTAGGTCGACAACCCTTAAGGTGCACCTGGCAGCCATCTCTGCTTACTGGGCGCGGGCCGGGAAGCAGTCGGTGGCGCAGGAGAAGGTGGTCTGGTGCTTTTTCAAAGGCCTTGATCACATTTCCCCTCTGGTGCGAGAACCTTCACCTCCGTGGGATCTACTGCTGGTACTGGCAAAGCTCATGGGCAAGCCATTGGAACCAATGCACAGGTGTGAAAACTCTCACCTGTCGTGGAAGACTGCCTTCTTGGTGGCTATCATCACCAGCAGAAGGATGGGAGAGCTCCAGGCGCCTGCACGAGTCTCCTTACCTGGTCTTCCACAGGGACAGATTGTCCTGCGCCCACCCAAATTCTTCCGCCAAGGTGGTGTCGAGTTTCACCTTAACCAGGTGTTGACCTCTGCCGTGTTCTACCCCAATCACACCTCGGAGGCATAACATAGGCTCCATACTCTGGACCCTAGAAGGCGCACACTTACTATATGGAGCGACGGCTGAAATTCGGGGAGAGGTTCGCCAGCTGTTTGTCACCTACGCTGAAGCCGCATCTGGCAGACCTGCAGCCAAGCGGACGATAGGCAGGTGGGTCACCTCCTGCATAGATCTCTGCTATAAGTTGGCGGGCATGGCGCCTCCCAGAGGGATAAGAGCTCATTCTACCCGCCATACTGCTGCATCGCTGGCTGCTTCCAGGGACGTCCCTATCCAGGAAATCTGCAGGGCTGCTACCTGGAAGTCAGCACACACCTTCATCACCCATTACCACATCGACCTTGAGTCACGCCGGGATGCTGGTTTTGGGGCCTCGGTTCTCCAGTCTCTATTCCCTAAGTAGGGGTGTGCGCTTGCCCCTCCTCCGGAGAACTGCTAGAGTCTGCAGACAGTGTGGATGAACAACATATCCATGTCCCTAGAAATACAGGTTACTCACCTGTAACAGGAGTTCTAGGAATGGTATATGTTGTTCATCCCCATGTTCTCCGACCTCCCCAGCTTCGACGCACAACCCTGAGCTTTCAGCGGGCCAGATCTGGCGTCATGGGGTGGAGCCGAGAGTTTTACCACCCGGGTGGGTGGGAGGAGCCACCTTGAAGACCTTCTGGCAAGATTTAAAGCGGCAAGGATACCTGCCAGACAGTGTGGATGAACAACATATACCATTCCTAGAACTCCTGTTACAGGTGAGTAACCTGTATTTTGATGGCAGATAAGGACCGCTTGGCCCACCCAATCTGCCCATTTCCCTACCTACTGGATAAGCTGCAGATCCTAGTTAACCAGCAGCCTACTTATTCCTACCCCCACCCCTTAGAATTGCCTTTTGACTGTCCCATGAATGCTTGAATTCCACCACTGTTTTTGACTACACAACCTCCTCCGGAAGGCCGTTCCATGCATCCACAACCCTCTCTGTGAAAAAATGCTTTCTTAAATTACCTCTGAGTCGCCCCTCCTCTATCTTCAAATTGTGCCCCCTTGTTTTTGCACACCTCGTTTTCTGAAAGATGCTACCCTTTTGGTCTTTGTTGATTCCCTTGAGGTACTTGAAAGTTTCTATCATGTCCCCCCTCTCCCTCCTTTCCTTGAGGCTACACATATTAAGCTCCTTAAGTCTCTCTTCATATGTCTTCTGGGGCAGACCCTGCACCATTTAAGTTGCCCTCCTCTGGACAGCTTCCATTCTGTCTGTCTTTTCGAAGATTGGGTCTCCAGAACTGCACACAGTACTGCAGATGGGGTCAGACCAGCTGTCTACACAGAGGGATAATAACTTCCTGTTTTCTACTGGTGATGCCTCTCCCTATGCATCCCAGTATCCCCCCAGCCCTCCTTGTTGCCCTCTCACATTGCTTGCCCACCTTTAGGTCATCTGATATGACTACCCCCAGGTCCCTTTCCATTTTTGTTGTTGTTGGTTTCTCACCCCCCATTGTGTATTCTTCCCCTGGCTTTTTGTTTACTAGATGCATTACCTTGCACTTCTTCGCATTGAATCTAAGCTGCCATACATTTGACCATTCCTCTAACCTTGCCAAGTCCCTTCTCATCCTTTCCACCCCACTTTGTGCAACAACTCTGTTGCAGATCTTTGTGTCATCTGCAGAGATGTCGCTTATAAAGACATTGAAGAGGACCAGTCCTAATACTGAACCCTGCAGTACCCCACTAGTAACCCCCCTTTCTTCAGAGTGGACTCCATTTACTGTTACTCTCTGTGTCCTATTTTCCAGCCAATTCTTTACCCAGGCTGTCATCTTGGGACCCACTCCCAGGCTGGCTAACTTGTATATTAATCTTTGTGTGGGACTGTGTCAAATGCCTTGCTAAAGTCTAGGTAGGCCATGTCCACAGCCCCTCCCTGATCTACTACTTTGGTCACCTAGTCAAAGAAATCTATCAGATTTGTCTGGCATGACCTTCCCGCTATGAATTCATGCTGCCTTGGGTCTTGTGCCCTTCTGGCCTCTAGATACTCCACAGTTTTTTCCTTCAGAAGTGATTCCATCATTTTCCCTATCACTGAGGTTAAACTAACAGGTCTGTAGTTTCCTGCTTCTGCCTTGCTCCCACTTTTGTGAAGGGGAATCACATCTGCTCTTCGGTCCTCAGGTACCACCTCATCCTCCCATGATTTTATAAAGAGGGTAGTCAGTGGTGTTACTAGTTCTACCCTTAGTTCTTCTAGAATTCTGAGATGAATCCCATCAGGCCCCATTGCTTTGTCCACCTTCAGTTTTAAGAATTCTTTCAGAACCCTTTTTTCTCTAAGTGGGCTGCTATCAACTTCTGTATCCAGAGTGTTTCTCCTGTTTGTTTTTGGTACCTCCCCCTCTTCCTTTGTAAATACTGAGCAAAAATAGTATCTCTACCTTTTCACACTCACCCTCTGTCCGTCCTCCCTCCCTCCCCTTTATTAAGCCTCACTATCCCTCCCTTGGTCTTCCTTCACTCCCTGATGTACCTATAAAAGGTTTTATCCCGCTTGTTAAATGAGTTGGCTGTCTTTTCCTCGGTTTGGGCCTTTGGTGTTCTGACTGCCTTCCCAGCTTCCTTTTGCATTAACTGATACAGTTCTCTGTCCTGCTCTTTCTGTGATTCCTTGTACTTCCTGAATGCTTTCTTTTTCTCTTGAACCTTCACTGCCACTTCCTTTGAGAACCATAGTGGTTTCTTACGTCGTTTCATTTTGTTTATTTGCTTCACACAAAGGTTTGTTACCTCTGTGATGGCAGTTTTTATTATTCCCCATTGTTCTTCCTGCCCATTTGTTATTGCATTCCTTAGGCACGTATCCATTTTGGCAAAGTCAGCCCTCCTAAAGTCCAGTACTTTTGCCTTTGTATGGCTTGACTCTATTGCTGTGTTTATTGTGAACCATACTGTTCGATGGTCACTAGTTCCCAGATGGCTACCCACTTCTACATCTGTGATCC
Organism: Neoceratodus forsteri; assembly: GCA_016271365.2. Classification (NCBI taxonomy): domain Eukaryota; kingdom Metazoa; phylum Chordata; order Ceratodontiformes; family Ceratodontidae; genus Neoceratodus; species Neoceratodus forsteri. Next base: position 1,397,624,939 of record CM028131.1, on the reverse strand, counting down.
TCTGTTCATCTCCATTTGAGAGAATCAGGTCTAAGATTGCTCCCTCTCGAGTGGTCTCCAATACTAGTTGTCTAAGGCATGCTCCCTGCAGGGCATCTAGAATAACCCCACTCTTCGAAGTGACTGCTGCAACTGCACTCCTGTTAACATCTGGCATATTCAGATCACCCATCAGCAATATCTCCCCTTTTTGCCATTCTAAGTATACTTTCTATCATTTCCTCCCAGAAGGGGTTCTGAACACAACCCCTGTGCGGATTGTGGTGCCATTGCTGGTCTCCAAATTTACCCACAGTGCTTCTTCTCCTCCCTGTTTTCCCTTTTGTTCTGTTGATTTGATTCCTTCCCTTATGTAAAGAGCTACTCCTCCTCCTGTTTTACCCTCCCTGTCCCTTCTGTAGATAGTGTATCCTGGTATGTTTACGTCCCAGTCATGGTTTTGTGTGTACCATGTTTCTGTGACTGCCACGTTATCCAGATGTTCCTCCTCCATTAAGGCCACTAATTCAGGAAGTTTGTTACTCAGTCTACGGTAATTGGTACTCATTGCTCTCCATTTTTTGATGGCTTTACCTTCTGTTGCAGCAACCCCCACTGACCTTTCTACCTCTGTCTTTTTCTCATTTAGTACCCTGTTTTGTAGGGAGAGGCTGGGATTTTCCTGCTGCTTATCAATGCCTCCCCCCTTGACTAGTGTAAAAGCTTGCCAATGAAGCATTTAAACCGATTGCTCAAAAGACTTGTTCCCTTCCTGGACAGATGCAGACCATCCTGCCAGTATAGGCTAGTGTCCCTCCAGGTGGAACCCCAGTCCCCAATGAAGCCAAACCCCTGTGCTCCACATCATTTTTTCAACCATTCATTAAACTGCATGGTGCAAAGTACCCTCACGTCACTCATGCCATTGACAGGCAGCACCTCTGAGAAGGATACTGTGTGTGGTACTTGACTTAGGCCCCTTCCCAATTCTACAAAGTTCTTCTGCACTGCTCTAATCTCATATTGGGCCAAGTCATTTGTCCCTAGGTGGACAATGACGTCCAGCTCAGACTCCTGTGCAGCTGTCCTCGTGATCCTGAGGATGCGCTTCCTGTCCCTCCAAGCCATGGCACCAGGCAGGCACCTTACTTCAGTTTTTCCTGCTCCCCCCAGTTCTGTCCCCCTAATAATTGAGTCCCCCACCAGGAGCTGCTTCCTTTTCTTGTGGTGTCCTCTGCCTCCTTCCTGTGGGCCTCCCTTGTGACAGTTGCCCTCAGCCTCCTTAGTCTCCTCTGCGGGTGCATCCATAGGGGAGCTATGCTCCCCCAGAATTGTGTATCGATTGTGGAGTGGAACAACTGACTGGGTGTGCCTCTGTTCCACCATCCTCACCCTCCCTGAGCCCATTGTGTTCCAACTGCTGTGCTTTCTTTGCAACCTCTGAGGTAGTTGTGGTGACTCGGGCGCTCCCTGGATGAGAGAGGTTCCGTTCCTACCGTCCAGTGTGGGCTGGGGGGAGGTTACCTTACCACTGTCCAGTGTGACCTGAAGACGGCAAACTTCCTCCCTCAAGGCAGAGTTGTCTGCAAATAGGGCAGCATCTCAGCCTCCAGAAAGACTCCCGGAAGACTGCTGCCCCACAGCCATTACATTGCACTACTCGCCACATGTTTATCTACTTTTTTTTGTTTTTGTTTTTGTGTGATTGTTTTTTTATATAGAAATATATATATTATACAATGTGTATGCTTATATTGTCAGTGCAGTGTGCTAGAGAGATTATGACAGTGATATGCACCTTGCACTCTTGAAGAAATGTCAGAACCCCAGGTATAAAGAAACTATTTCCAGGGGGGGTGGGTGGGAAGTTGTGGCCTAAGCTGTGCCCTCAAAACTATCAGCTAAAAGCTGACCCACTGCTGCGATGATTGCCTTCCTGTCATCAAGATGCCCTACACAACAATTTGACAGAGAAAATACCCTGCTAATCAGACAGAGAAAAATCCTGACATCCAAGTCAGATACAGGTAAACATCCCCAGCCCCAGGTTTGTGCTCTGAAAGCAGTCAGCCCCAAAATGTCAGCTGTGCTTTAAACGCTTCCTGCACTGAAAATCTTAAGAATTGTAACACACGTAAAGCTAGATCCACCTCCCTCTGTTGCTTGAAAGACTGTCTTTTCCTGATAATTCTAAGTTCCTTATTTCACCTTTCAGTTAGAAGTAGCCTCCACCTGCAGAATATCTGCTACAAACCAAAGACAATTGTAAGGTTCACTTCCCTCTGTTGTGAGCACAACTCGCTATCTTGCAAATCCTATGTTCAGAATTGCCGCTTCCAGCCAGAGTTTCAGTTGAAGAATATTAGCTGTTCTAGAGATAGATAATGTGCCACTTGCCCCGTCGGGCAGCGGTCTCAATCCAGCCATGGCACCTCCACAGTGCAAGGAGCCTGATCCACCTACCCCCAAAAAAAGATAAGGTGCCACTTGCCCCCTGGGGCAGCGGTCATGATCCAGCCATAACACCTCCACGGTGCAAGGAGCCTGATCCACCTACCTCCCTAAGAGATAGATAATGTGCCACTTGCTCCCTCGGGCAGCGGTCACGATCCAGCCATAGCACCTCCACGGTGCAAGGAGCCTGATCCACCTACCACCCTAAGAGATAGATAATGTGCCACTTGCCCCCTCGGGCAGCAGTCACAATCCAGCCATAGCACCTACACGGTGCAAGCAGCCTGATTCACCTACGCCCCCAAAGAGATAGATGTGGTGGCACTTGCCCCCACATGCAGTGGCAACGATCTAGCCATACCACCTCCACGGTACAAGGAGCCAGATCCACCTACCCCCCAGAGAGATAGATGAGGTGGCACTTGCCCCTCAGGCAGCGGTCACGATACTGCCATAGCACCTCCATGGTGCAAGGAGCCTTATCCACCTTCCCCCCAGAGAGATAGATGAGGCGCCACTTGCCCCCTCGGGCAACAGTCAGGATCCAGCCATAGCACCTCCACGGTGCAAGGAGTATGATCCACCTACCCCCAAAGACATAGATAAGGTGCCACTTGCCCCCTCCCGTAGCGGTCAGTATCCAGCCATTTCAGCTCCACAATGCAAGGACCCTGATCCATCTCCCCCCAAAGAGATAGATAAGGGGCCACTTGCCCCGTCGGACAGCGGTCACGATCCAGCCATGGCAGCTCCATGGTGCAAGTTGCCTGATCCACCTACCCAGAAAGAGACAGATAAGGTGCCGCTTGGCCCTTCGGGCGGTGGTCACGATCCAGCCATAGCACCTCAATGGTGCAAGGAGCCTGCTCCACCCACCCCCCAAAGAAATACATAAGGTGCCACTTGCCCCCTCAGGCAGCGGTGTAAATCCAGCCATAGCACCTCAATGGGGAAAGAGCCTGATCCACCTGACCCCCTAAAGAGACAGATAAGATACCACTTGCCCCCTCGCGCAGGGGTCACGATCCAGCCATAGCACCTCTACGGAGCAAGGAGCTTGATCCACCTACCACCCAAAAAGATAGATAAGGTACAACGCTTGAAAAATTGCCACGATTTCTCTGGGCTGTGTGTTTGTTGAACAGGATCATCATTGCAATTTGCTGTTTTCAATTTCAGCGCCTTCTCAGGGTAGCGCAAGTAGCTCCACGCCTGTGTAGAGCTCCCTGATTGGCTGGTCTCACACACCTGAGACAGGAGCACCCGAGACTTGTGGCTTAATGTGACACTTCCCCCGGCAGCGGATCATGATCCAGCCGTAGCACCTCCACGGTGCAAGTAGCCTGATCCACCTAGCCCCCAAAGAGAGAGATAAGGTGCCACTTGCCCCATCAGACAGCGGTCACGATCCAGCCATGGCACCTTCATGGTGCAAGTTGCCTGATCCACCTAATCCCCAAAGAGACAGTTCTAGGGACATGGATATGTTGTTCATCCACACTCATTGGCTGGTATCCTTGCCGCTTTAAATCTTGCCGGAAGGTCTTCAAGCTTGCTCCTCCCACCCACCCGGGTGGTATAACTCTCGGCTCCGCCCCATGACGCCAGATCTTCCTTACCGCTTGGAAGCTCAGGTTCCCTCCTTAATGCTCTGCGTTTGAGACTGGTTCCTATTTCTCCGTTTGCGGATTTAAAAATAAATTTTGCGAAAAAGACTTCAGTCTTCGATCCCTCGCGGCTGCGATGGACCAATCGACTCCGGTTGGAGATGCCCATGCGGCAGAAGATGTCTCGGACGGATCCACACTCCGTGTGTCTACTGCTTAGGCCTTGAGCACGACCCGCAGGCTTGCGACCTGTGCTCATCTTTCTCGGCCTACGTCCTCGAAGACCGTGCTGCCCGATTGCAACTGGGCCGTCCCGAGAAGCGTTTCCCTCCGGTGAAGTCCAAGGAGGCCCGGTTGGCGGTGTCCGCGGCGGCGGGCTCGGCGGATCAGCTCGAGCGGATGGTCGCCCTCGAAGAGGAGGCGGCGCGGGCCGTATCTTCCTCGGCCGCGGCATTTATCCCGCTCTCTCTGGGTTCTTCCTACACGGCTTCTTTTAAGGAGCTTTGTCTGTCCCTCTCCACTAAAGGAGAAGGGCCTGCGTCTGCTGGACCTTATTCTCGGTCCAAAAAGAAGGACGGGGTAAGTCCCTCCGTCCGGCGCTCTTGGGGACCGGGAAGGTCCCTCTCCCGAGTCGTCGACCGTCGGCCGGTCGACCGCTCGGCCGGCCACTGGCCTCACGGTGTCCCGTCAGGTCAGTTGACCGAGACTCCCACCCGACGAAGTCGAGATTTTTCTCGACCCGTTGGACGGGCTGTCGCCTTTAGCAGCCGAGATTCCCCTCTCCCCGGTTCCCCCGGGAGGAGTTGAGGATCCCGTGGGCTCGCCTGTGCCTCCGGTTCCGGAGCCCTCGGATGGACCATCCGAGCCGAAGGGAGTGCCGGTTCCGGCCGACACCTCCCCGCACCGACCTCGGAAATTCCGGGAGTCTCGGTCTCGGACCTCTTCGCGGTCCAGCCGATCCCACCCTCATAGGCGGTCTCGGTCTCGGCACCGCGGTAAGCGGCGTCGCCGCTCGTCCTCCTCCTCGGACGGGAGGCTTCGGCGTAGGTGCGTCGGCGAGTGCGAGGACCTTATGTTGCAACAGCTCCTCCTGGCCGGGGAGTAGCCGCCCGTCGCCTTCCCGGCCATTATGGCTGTCACGGGCGGCCGACACAACCCTCGACTTATCCGAGGAGCCTATACCCAGGCCGGTTGTTCGGCCAAAACCAGCTGCTCCACCGATTCCGGTGGAACCTCCGCCTCCACAGCCACCAATTGGGGCTCCGACCAAGGATTCTCGGTCGGCTAAGGGTCTACCCCATCGGCTGTCAGTTACCCTCACTCCCGACCGACCTCGGCAGGTGAAGGGTGGCTCAGGCCAGAGGCAGCTCTTCGAGGACTCTTCCGAGTCCGAAGATGATTCCTCCTTTTTCTCCAAGCGACTGGACTTGGAGTCTTCAGGAGGTCAGTCAATGGACGATAGCCCGTCGTCCTTCCTAGGACTGCTTCGGCTCATCTCGGAGTCCACCGGGATGGAGCTCGAACCCGTTTCCAAACGGGCCAGGTATCCCCTCACGGAGATTCTGGACCGAGGGGATTCTCCGACGGAGGCCTTTCCGGTGGCCGAGGCCATAGTGGGTCCGGCACTGGAGCTTTGGCAGCGTCCTGCTTCCTGCCCTGCGCCTTCGGCCAGGATGGCCAGGAAGTATCACGGTCCCCTACCGGTTCCTTGTCAGTTTTTGGGAACACCCCTGCTGAGGGTTGGTTACCGACAGCGTTTTCCGGCAGCGCCACGGCGCGCCAGGAAGTGGACAAACCTCCTGACAAGGAGTCCAAGAAATTGGACTATGTCGGCGAAAAGTCTCACCTCGTCCTCTCTCGGCCTTCGTCAGGCCAGTTCGGCCCGTCCTCATGGCATATTTTTCTCATGCCCTGTTGGGCTCCCTGGATAGGTCATCCTTCATCTTCCGATCTGCAGACTACGGTTAGCAGTTGCGGGACCAGGGCAGGGCAGTGGCCAAACAGCAGCTCAGACTGCTTTGGATATAGGGGACCTCGTGCCAGATCGGTGGCGGCCGCAGTGGCTATGTGCCGGTCGGGCTTGGCTGAGGATATCCACCTTTGCTCAGATACCCAGCACAAGTTGGCGGATGTTCCCTTTTGGGGACTGACCTCTTGACCCCTGGGTGGAAGGTCACCTGCAGAGGATCGAGAAGTCCAATGCTACCTTGGACTCGGTCTCTTCCAGCCACAAGAACAAAGGCCGCAAACCACAGCCTAAGCCCTTTCGTCCTTCTGTGCCCCGGCGCGCCAGCAAACGTTAGGGCCAGCAGGCTCGGCCTTGGCATCCCAAACCAAGCCGCCGGCTTCCTCTAACAGGAGGCAGGAGGAGAAAGGCCCAGGAGGTCCCTCGGCGGTCTCTCCTCCAAGCCTGCCCAGTGACGGGCTGAGGGTGTCCCCATTCCGTCCACCTGCCTAGGTCCCCCGTGGAGGACGGCTCCGCACTTCCGTGCAGCCTGGTCGCTGTTACCATGGACAGGTGGGTCTTGGAGGTGGTGGGAAGAGGCCTGCCTCTGGAATTCGAGCAGGCACCACCCTTCAGAGCAGTGCCCCTCGGGGCCTGGGTCCCCAGCCTCACTGGCGGCTCGTCGGGCCGACATCGTTCTCCTCCTCCAGAAGGAGGTGATAAGAAGGTGGCGGACCCTCCTTCCAGACCAGGGTTTGTGTCCAGGTACTTCCTGGTTCGAAGCGGACGGGGGCTGGCGCCCATTCTCGACCTACACGGACTAAACAAGTTCCTAAGGTCTGAACCTCAGGATGGTCACTCTGGCTCAGATAATACCATCCTTGGAGCAGCGGTGGTTCTGCTCTCTGGACTTGCAGGAGCGTTTTTCACGTCCCTATCCGTCCGTCTCACCAGAGATTCCTTCGCTTCCAGCGGAAGGATCCCTTCGAGTTCAAGCCATGCCCTTCGGCTTGTCTCCAGCTCCCAGGGTCTTCACCAAATGCATGTCAGTGGTGACAGCATTCCTCTGGCGCCCGAGGGGTCCGGGTGTACCCTTACCTGAACGACTGGCTGATAGCAGCTCCCTCCAGGAAGGAGGCGGAGTGGGTCCGAGATCTGGCCCTCCAGGTCTGCTCTCAACTGGGCCTCCTTATCAACGAGGCCAAGTGGAACTCGAGCCAAAGCAGGTGATTCTATTCATCGGGCGCGCTTCGACTCTCTTGAGCCAGGCGCGGCTCCCGGCGAGACGGGGCAGGGGTTCTTTCCTCCTTTGCCCGATCATTTCTGGTTGGGCAATTGCATCTACCGGGACTTCCCTCGCCTCCTGGGTCTCATGGCGGCCTGCACCAGCGTGGTCCGTTGGGCCGCTGGAACATCGTCCCCTTCAATGAGGACTGGCCAGCCAGTGGTCCTAGCACTGCGATCCTTTGGACCAGCTTGTGTCGGTGACACAGGGGATGTGGAACGCTCTCCAGTGGTGGACCGTTCCAGATCATTTGCAGGAGGGCATCCCGTTCGTCCGCCCCGAGCTGACGGTCTCTCTATCGACCGATGCCTCTCTGATGGGTTGGGGTGCCCATCTGGGGGAACACCGAGCGCACGGCCTCTGGTCCCCGCGGGAGTCCCGATCTCACATCAACCTGCTGGAGCTCCGAGCGGTCCGCCTAGCTCTCACGCCTTTGCTCCGTTCCTCCGGGTCAAGTGGTCCGAGTCCAGACGGACAACCACGCACCATGTTCTATCTAAACCGCCAGGGCGGGACGCGCTCCATGCTTCTATGCAAGGAAGCTCTCCGCATTTGGTCACTCGTGCGCAGCCTGGAGGCGGATCTCCTAGCCATTCATGTGGCAGGAGCCTCCCAACACCCTGGCCGATGCCCTGAGCCGGATAGGGGCTGCATCCCACGAGTGGTCTCTCCTGCCGGAGGTAGTACAGCATCTGTTCTCCCATTGGGGCACACCTCAGGTGGACCTGTTCGCCCAGGGAGAACGCGGCTGAGACTGTTCCATGCCCGCCTCAGCAGGGCTCGCTGCAGGGGATGCCTTCGAGGCAGTGGACCCGGGCCTCTTTTACGCCTTTCCCCATTTCCCTTGATCCACAAGGTGCTTCTCAAGGCGAGGAGGGACAAGGCGCAGGTGATTCTGATAGCCCCAGACTGGCCTCGTCTGGTACTTCGGATCTCTTCAGTCTCAGCTCCAGGACTCCGGCAGCTTCCAGCTCGCCGGACCTGCTCTCAGTCAATCAGGGAAGGTGTTCCATCCGGACCTTCAATCCCTGCACCTGACGACCTGGTTCCTAAGCAGCTAGAGTTCCAGGCCTTGGGTCTTTCCGACGAGGTCCTCAATGTGGAAGGGCGTCCCGTGAGTCGACCAGAAAATGCTATGCCTTCAAATGGAAAAGGTTTTCCATTTGGTGTCAAGGCAAGGGCTTGGACCCTTCCTCCTGTTCCTTGGCAAGCATCTTGGACTATTTATGGTCCCTTTCTAATCAAGGGCTTAGGTCGACGACCCTAAGGGTGCACCTGGCAGCCATCTCTGCTTACGGGCGCGGGCCGGGAAGCAGTCGGTGGCAGAGAAGGTGGTCTGGCGCTTTTCAAAGGCCTTGATCACATTTCCCTCCAGTGGGAACCCCACCTCGTGATCTACTGCTGGCATTGGCAAAGCTCATGGGCAAGCCATTCGAACCTATGCACAGGTGTGCTCTCTCACCTGTCGTGGAAGACCGCCTTCTTGGTGGCTATCACGTCAGCCAGAAGGATGGGAGAGCTCCAGGCGCTTTCCATCGAGTCTCCTTACCTGGTCTTCCACAGGGACAAGGTTGTCCTGCGTCCACCCGAAATTCTTCCAAGGTGGTGTCGGAGTTTCACCTTAACCAGGTGTTGACTCTGCCGGTGTTCTACCCCAATCACACCTCGGAGGCCGAATATAGGCTCCATACTTTGGACCCTAGAAGGGCGCTCGCCTATTACAAAGAGCACACGGCTGAAATTCGGGGAGAGGTTCGCCAGCTGTTTGTCACCTACGCTGAAGCCGCATCTGGCAGACCTGCAGCCAAGTGGACGATAAGCAGGTGGGTCACTTCCTGCATAGATCTCTGCTATAAGTTGGCGGGCATGGAGCCTCCCAGAGGGATAAGAGCTCATTCTACCCGCCATACTGCTGCAATGGTGGCTGCTTCCAGGGACGTCCCTATCCAGGAAATCTGCAGGGCTGCTACCTGGAAGTCAGCAAACACCTTCATTACCCATTACCACATCGACCTTGAGTCACGCCGGGATGCTGGTTTTGGGGCCTCGGTTCTCCAGTCTCTTTCCCAAGTAAGTATTGGGGTGTGCGTCTTGCCTCCTCCTCCGGAGAACTGCTAGGAGTCTGCCAATGAGTGTGGATAGAACAACATATCCATGTCCCTAGAAATACAGGTTACTCACCTGTAACAGGAGTTCTAGGAATGGTATATGTTGTTCATCCACACGACCCACCCGACTCTCCCGGCTCGACAACAACCTGAGCTTCCAGCGGGCCAGATCTGGCGTCATGGGGCGGAGCCGAGAGTTATACCACCCGGGTGGGTGGGAGGAGCAAGCTTGAAGACCTTCCGGCAAGATTTAAAGCGGCAAGGATACCTGCCAATGAGTGTGGATGAACAACATATACCATTCCTAGAACTCCTGTTACAGGTGAGTAACCTGTATATAAGGTGCCACTTGCCCCCTCGGGCAGTGGTCACCATCCAAGCCATTGCTCATCCATGTACTAGGAGCCTTATCCACCTACCCCTCAAAGAGATAGATAAGGTTCCACTTGCCCCCTCGGGCAGTATTGACGATCCAGCCATAGCACCGCCACGGTGCAAGGAGCCTGACCACATACCCCCTAAGGGATTGATGAGGTGGCACGTGCCCCCTTGGGCAACAGTCACTATCCAGCCATAGCACCTCCACGGTGCGAGGAGCCTGATCCTCCTTCCCCGCAAAGAGATGGTTGTGCCACTTGCCCCCTCGGGCAGCGTTCCCTATCCAGCCATAGCATCTCCACTGTGCAAGGAGCCTGATTCACCTACTCCCCAGGGAGATAGATGAGGTGACACTTGCCCCCTCAGGCAGCGGTCATGATCCAACCATAGCACCTCAGCAGTGCAAGGAGCCTGATCCACCTACCACCCAAAGAGTTAAAGTACGACGCCTCAAAAATTGCCACGATTTCTCTGCTCTGTGTGAATGCTGAACTGGATCATCATTGCAATTTGCTGTTTTCAATTTCAGCGCCTTCTCAGGGTAGCGCTGTTGGCTCCATGTCTGTGTAGAGCTCCCTGATTCCCTGATTGACTGGTCTCGCTCACCTGAGACTGGAGCACCCGAGACTTGTGGCTTAATGTGCCACTTTCCCCCTTGGGCAGAGGTCATGATCCAGCCATAGCACCTCCATGGTGCATGGAGCCTGATCCACCTACCCCCCAGAGAGACAGATGAGGTGGCACTTGGCTCCTCGGGCAGCAGTCACGATCCAGCCATAGCTCCTCCATGGTTCTAGGAACCTGATCCACCTTCCCCCCCAAAGAGATAGATGAGCTGCCACTTTCCCCCTCAGGCTGAGTTCACGATGCAGCCATAGCACCTCCACGGTACAAGGATCCTGATCCACCTACCCCACAAAGAGATAGATAAGGTGCCACTTGCTCCCTCAGGCAGTGTTGATGATCAAGCCATAGCACCTACACGGTGCAGGGATCCTGATCCACCTACCCCCCAAAGAGATAGATGAGGTGGCACTTGTTCCCTCGGCAGCGGTCACGATGCAGCCACAGCACTTCCTCAGTGCAAGGATCCTGATCCACCTTCCTCTCAAAGAGATTGATGTGGTGCCACCTGCCCCCTCTGGCATCGGTCACGATCCAGCCATAGCACCTTCACGGTGCAGGGAGCCTGATCCACCTACCCCCAAAAAAGATAGATAAGCTACGACGCTTGAAAATTTGCCACTATTTCTCTGGGCTGTGTGAACGGTGAACCGGATCATCTTTGCAGTTTGCTGTTTTCAATTTCAGCACCTTCTCAGGCTAGCGCTATTTTCTCCACACCTGTGTAGAGCTCCCTGTTTGGCTAGCCTCACTTACCTGAGACATGAGCACCCGAGACGTGTGGGTTAATGTGCCACTTGCTCCCTTGGGCAGTGGTCACGATCCAGACATTGCACCTCCACAGTACAATGAGCCTGATCCACCTACCCCCCCAAAGAGACAGATAAGGTTCCACTTGCAGTCAGGCAACGGTCACGATCCAGCCATAGCACCTCCTTGGTGCTTGGAGCCTTAAGAGATAGAAAAGATGCCAATTGCCCCCTCGGGCAGCGGTCACGACCAGGCATAGCTGCTCCACAGTGCAGGCAGCCTGATCTACCTACCCCTACAAAGAGATAGATGAGGTACAACACTTGAAAAATTCCTATGATTTCCTTGGGCTATGTGAACGCTGAACCGGATCATCATTGCAATTTTCTGTTTTGAATTTCAGCGCCTTCTCAGGGTAGCGCTATTGGCTTCACTCCTGTGTAGAGCTCCCTGATTAGCTGGAGTCATTCACCTGAGACAGGGACAACTGAGACGTGGCTTAATGTGCCATTTGCCCCCTTGAGCAGCGAACACAATCCAGCCATAGCACCTCCATGGTGCAAGAAGCATGATACACCTACCCCTCAAAGAGATGGATAAGGTGCCACTTGCCCCTTCAGGCAGTGGTCACTATCCAGCTATAGCACCTCTACGGTGCAAGGAGCCTGATCCACCTACCTCCCAAAGAGATAGATGAGGTGCCACTTGCCCCCTCGGGCAGCATTCACGATCTGGCCATAGCACCTCCACGGTGCAAGGAGCCTGATTGACCTATCCCCTGAAGAGATAGATAAGGTGCCACTTGCTACCTCGGGAAGCGGTCACGATCCAGGCATAGCACCTCCACGGTGATAGGAACCTGATCCACCTTCCCCCTAAAGAGATAGATTAAGGTGCCACTTGCCCCCTCGAGCAGCGTTCACGATCCAGCTACAGCACCTCCACGGTCGAAGGAGTCTGATCCACCTACCCCCCCAAAGAGACAGTTAAGGTGCTACTTGGCACCTCGGGCAGTGGTCACGATCCAGCCATAGCACCTCCACTGTGCAAGGATCCTGATCCACCTATCCCCCAAAGAGATAGAAAAGGTGCGACCTGCCCCATCGGGCAGTGGTCATGATCCAGCCATAGCACCTCCATGGTGCAAGGAACTTGATCCACCTCCGCCCCCAAAGATATAAATAAGTTGCCAGTTGCCCCCTCGGCAGCGGTCACGATCCAGGCATAGCACCTCCATGGTGCAAGGAGCCTGATCCAATTACCCTGCAAAGTGTTAGGTAAGGTGAGATCTGCCCTGTTGGGCAGGGGTCATGATTCAGCCATAGCACCTTCATGGTTCAAGGAGCCTGATCCACCTACACCCCAAAGAGATAGATAAGGTGCCACTTGCTCCCTCAGGCAGTGGTCACGATCCAGCCATAGCCTCTCCACAGTGGATAGAGCCTGATCCATCTACCCTCCAGAGAGACAGATGAGGTGCCACTGGCCCCCTCGGGCAGTGTTGACGATCGAGCCGTAGCACCTCCATGGGGCAAGGAGCCTGATCCACCTCCCCCCAAAAGGATAGATAAGGTGCCACTTGCCTCCTTGGGCAGTGTTGATGATCAAGCTGTAGCACCTCCTTGGTGCAAGGAGACTGATCCCCGTATCTCCCCCCAAAGAGATACGTAAGGTGCCACTTGACCCCTCATACAGCGGTCACGATCCAGCCATAGCACCTCCGCGGTGCAAGGAACCTGATCCATCTAAACCTTCAAAGAGATGGGTAAGGTGCCACTTGCCCCTTCGGGCAGTGGTCACGATCCAGCCATGGCAGCTCCACGGTGTGAGGAGCCTGATCCACCTGCCCACCCAAAGAGATAGATAAGGTGCCATTTGCTCCCTCGGAAAGTGGTCACGATCCAGCCATAGCACCTCCACGGTGCAAGGAGCCTGATCCACTTACCCCCCCCCCAAAGAGATAGATAAGCTACGATGTTTGAAAAATTGCCATGATTTCTCTGTGCTGTGTGAATGCTGAACTGAATCATCATTGCAATTTACTGTTTTTAAATACAGCACCTTCTCAGGGTAGCGCTATTGGTTCCACACCTGTGTAGAGCTCCCTGATTGGCTGGCCTCACTCACCTGATACAGGAGCACCTGAGACTTGTGGTTTAATGTGCCACTTGCCCCCTCGGGCAGCAGTCATGATCCAGCCATAGCACCTCCAAAGTGTAAGGAGCCTGATCCACCTACCCCCCAAAGAAATAGATGTGGTAGCCCTTGCCCCCTTGGGCAACGGTCACAATCCAGCCATACCACCTCCATGGTGCAAGGAGCCTGATCCACATACCCGCCAGAGAGATATATGTGGTGGCACTTGCCCACTTGGGCTGCCGTCAGGATCCAGCAATAGCACCTCTGCAGTGCAGGGAGTCTGATCCACCTATCCCTCAAAGAGATAGAAAAGGTGCAACGCTTGAAAAATTGCCGCAATTTCTCTGCTCTTTGCAAATGCTGAACCGGATCATCTTTGCAGTTTGCTGTTTTCAATTTCAGCGCCTTCTCAGGGTAGCACTGTTGTCTCCACGCCTGTGTAGAGCTCCCTGATTGGCTGGTCTCACTCACCTGAGACAGGAGCACCCGAGATGAGTGGCTTAATGTGCCACTTGCCCCCTCGGGCAACGATCACGATCCAGCCATAGCACCTTCACGGTGCAAGGAGCCTGATCCACCTAACCCCCAAAGAGATGGATAAGGTCCCACTTGCCCCCTCAGGGAGCGGTCACGATCTAGTCATAGCACTCCACTGTGCATGGAGCTTGATCCACCTACCCTGCGATAGAATCGTGGAGTTGCCACACTTACGCTGGGCAGCGTTCAATCCTGCCATAGCACCTCCACGGTGTAAGTATCCTGACCACCTACTCTGCCAAAGAGATAAGGTGCCACTTGACCCCTCGGGCAGTTTTCATGATCCAGCTATAGCACCTCCACAGTGTAAGGAGCCTGATCCACTGACTCCCCAGAGAGTTAGATAAGGTGCCAATTGCCCCCTCGGGCAGCGTTGATGATATAGCCATAGCACCTCCGTAGTGCAAGCAGCCTGACCCTCCTACCCTCCAGAGAGATAGATGAGGTGGCACTTGCCCCTTGGGCAGTGGTCATGATCCAGCCATAGCACCTCCACGGTGCAAGGAGCCTGATCCAGCTTCCCCCCCAAAGAGATAGATGAGGTGCCACTTGCCCCCTCGGGCAGCAGTCACGATCCAGCCATAGCACCTCCACGGTGGAAGGATCCTGATCCACCCCCCCCAAAGAGATATATAAGGTGCCACTTACCCCCTCGGCAGCCGTCACGATCCAACCCTACCACCTCCACGGTGGAAGGAGCCTCATCCACCTTCCCCCCCAGAGAGATAGATGAGGTGCCACTTGCCCCCTCGGGCAGCATTCACGATCCAGCTGTAGCTCCTCCACTGTACAAGGAGCCTGATCCTCTTACCCCCGAAAGAGATGGATAAGGTGCCACTTGCCCTCTCGGGCAGCGGTCACGATCCAGCCGTAGCACCTCCATGGTGAAGTGAGCCTGTTCCACCTCCCCCCAAAGAGATACATAAGGTGTCACTTGCCCCCTCGGGCAGCATTCACGATCCAGCCATAGGAACTCCCCGGTGCACGGCGCCTTATGCACCTACCTCACCCAAAAGAGATAGATAAGGTGCCACTTGCCCATCGGGCAACATTCATGATCCAGCCATAGCACCTCCTCAGTGCAGGGAACCTGATCCACCTACCCCCCAAAGAGATAGATAAGGTGCCACTTGCCCCCTCGGCAAGGGCCACGATACTGTCATAGCACCTCCACGGTGCAAGGAGCCTGATCCACCTACCCCCCAAAAGAGATAGGTGAGGTGCCATTTGCCCCCTCGTTCAGTGGTCATGATCCAGCCATAGCACCTCCTCAGTGCAAGGAGCAAGATCCACCTTCCCCCCAAAGAGATAGATAAGGTGGCACTTGCCCCCTTGGGCTGCGGTCACAATCCAGCCATAGCAGCTCCACGGTGCAAGGAGCTTAATCCACCTTCCCCCCAGAGAGATAGATAATGTGCCACTTGCCCCCTCGGGATGTAGTTATGACCCACCCATAGCATCTCCACGGTGCAAGGAGCCTGATCCACCTACCCTCCTAAGTAATAGATCAGGTACGACGTTTGAAAAATTGCCACGATTTTTCAGGGCTGTGTGAACGCTGAACCGAATCATCATTGCAATTTGCTGTTTTCAATTTCAACGCCTTCTCAGGGTAGCGCTATTGGCTCCACGCCTGTGTATGGCTCCCTGATTGGCTAGTCTCACTCACCCGAGACAGGAGCACCCGAGACGTGTGGCTTAATGTGCCACTTGCCCCGTAGGGCAGCAGTCCCTATCCAGCCATAGCACCTCCACGGTGCAAGGAGCCTGATCCACCTACCCCCCCCACACAGAGATAGATAAGGTGCCACTTGCCCCGTCGGGCAGTGTTCACAATCGAGAAATAGCACCTCCATGGTGAAAGGAGCCTGTTCCACCTCCCTCCAAAGAGATAGATTAGGTGCCTCTTGCCCCGTCGGAAAGTGGTCACAATCCAGCCATAGGACATTCACGGTGCAAGGAGCCTGATCCACCTACATCCCTCCCCCCCGAAGACGTATAAGGTGCCACTTGGCCCCTTGGGCCGCGGTCACGATCCAGCCATAGCACTTCCACGGTGCAAGGAGTCTGATCCACCTACCCCCCCAATGAGATAGATAAGCTACGATGTTTGAAAAACTGCCATGATTTCTCTGTGCTGTGTGATTGCTGAACCGAATCATCATTGCAATTTGCTGTTTTCAAGTACAGCACCTTCTCAGCGTAGCGGTATTGGTTCCACACCTGTGTAGAGGTCCCTGATTGGCTGGCCTCACGCACCTGAGACTTGTGGCTTAATATACCACTTGCCCCCTCGGGCAGTAGTCATGATCCAGCCATAGCACCTCTAATGTGCAAGAAGCCTTTTCCACCCACCCCCCAAAGAGATAGATAAAGTGCCACTTGCCCCATCGGGCAGCGGTCACAATCCAGCCATGGCACCTCCACGGTGCAAGAAGCCTGATCCGCCTTCCCCGCAAAAAGATAGATGAGGTCCCACTTGCCCCCTTGGACAGCGGTCACGATCCAGCCATAGCACCTCCACGGTGTAAGGAGCCTGATCCACATACCCGCCAGAGAGATAGATGTGGTGGCACTTGTCCCCTCGGGCAGCCATCAGGATCCAGCAGTAGCACCTCTGCGGTGCAGGGAGCCTGATCCACCTATCCCCCAAAGAGATAGAAAAGGTGCGACGCTTGAAAAATTGCCTCTATTTCTTTGGGCTTTGTGAATGCTGAACCAGATCATCCTTGCAATTTGCTGTTTTCAATTTCAGCGCCTTCTCAGGGTAGCACTATTGTCTCCCCACTTGTGTAGAGCTCCCTGATTGGCTGGTCTAAGTCACCTGAGATAGGAGCACCCGGGACATGTGGCTTAATGTGCCACTTGCCCCCTCAGGCAGCAGTCACGATCCAGACAAAGCACCTCCAAGGTGCAAGGAGCCTGATCCACCTACCGCCCCAGAGAGATAAGCTACGATGTTTGAAAAATTGCCACAATTTCTCTGCACTTTGTAAATGCTGAACCGGATCATCTTTGCAATTTGCTGTTTTGAATTTCAGTGCCTTCTCAGGGTAGCACTGTTGTCTCCATGCCTGTGTAGAGCTCCCTGATTGGCTGGTCTCACTCACCTGAGACACTAGCACCCGAGACGAGTGGCTTAATGTGCCACTTGCTCCCTCTGGCAATGATCACGATCCAGCCATAGCACCTCCACAGTGCAGGTAGCCTGACCACCTGCTCAGCCAGAGAGATAGATAAGGTGCCACTTGACCCCTCGGGCATTGTTCACGATCCAGCTATAGCACCTCCACAGTGTAAGGAGCCTGATCCACCAACGCCCAAGAGAGATAGATAACGTGCCAATTGCATCCTCCGGCAGCGTTCATGTTATAGCCATAGCACCTCCACAGTGCATGCAGCCTTATCCTCCTATCCTCCAGAGAGATAGATGAGGTGGCACTTGCCCCTTGGGCAGTGGTCACGATCTGGCCATAGCACCTCCAGGGTGCAAGGATCCTGATCCACCTACCCCCCAGAAAGATAGATAAGGTGCCACTTGTCCACTCGGGCAGCGGTCACAATCCAGCCATAGCAGCTCCACGGTGCAAGTAGCCTGATCCACCTACCCCCCAAAGAGATAGATAAGGTGTCATTTGCCCTCTCGGGCAACGGTCACGATCCAGCCATAGCACTTCCACGGTGCAAGGAGCCTGATTCACCTACTCCCCAAAGAGATAGATAAGGTGCCACTTGCCCCATCGGGCAGTGTTCACGATCCAGCCATAGCACCTCCATGGTGAAAGGAGCCTGTTCCACCTCCCCCCAAAGAGATAGATAAGGTGTCACTTGCCCCTGGGCAGCATTCACGATCCAGCCATAGGAACTCCCCGCATCGAGCCCATGCACCCACTTCCCCCAAAGAGAAGATAGATATGGTGCCACTTGCCCTCGGGCAGCTGCTCATGATCCAGCCATAGCACCTCCTCGGTTCAGGGAACCTGATCCACCTACCCCCCAAAGAGATAGATAAGGTGCCACTTGCCCCCTAGGGCAAGGGCCACGATCCTGTCATAGCACCTCCATGGTGCAAGGAGCCTGATCCACCTACCCCCCAAAAGAGATAGGTGAGGTGCCATTTGCCCCCTTGTTCAGTGGTCATGATCCAGCCATAGCACCTCCACAGTGCAAGGAGCAGGATCCACCTTCCCCCCAAAGAGATAGATAAGGTGGCACTTGCCCCCTTTGGCAGCGGTCATGATCCAGCCATAGCAACTCCACGGTGCAAGGAGCCGGTTCCATCCTACCCCCCAAAGAGATAGATAAGGTGCCACTTGCCCCTTAGGGCAGTGTTCACGATCCAGCCATAGAGACAGTTAAGGTGCCACTTGCCCCTTTGGGCAGTGTTCATGATTGAGAAATAGCACCTCCATGGTGAAAGAAGCCTGTTCCACCTCCCCCTCGGGAAAGGGCCACGATCCTGTCATAGAAAATCCATGGTGCAAGGAGCCTAATCCACCTTCCCCCCCAGAGAGATAGATAAGGTGCAACTTGCGTCCTGGGGCCGCGTTCACGTTCCAGGCATAGCACTTCCACTGTGCATGGAGCCTGATCCACCTACCCCCCAAAAGAGATAGGTGAGGTGCCATTTGCCCACTCGTTCAGTGGTCATGATCCAGCCATTGCACCTCCACAGTGCAAGGACCCTGATCCACCTTCCTCCCAAAGAGATAGATAAGGTGCCACTTGCCCCATCGGGCAGTGTTCACAATTGAGAAATAGCACCTCCATGGTGAAAGGAGCCTGTTCCACCTCCCCCCAAAGAGATAGGTAAGGTGTCACTTGCCCCCTTGGGCAGCGCTCACGATCCAGCCCTAGGACCTCCCCGGTGCAAGGAGCCTGATCCACCTGCCCCCCCAAAGAGATGGATAAGTTGCTACTTGCCCCCTCGGGCAAGGGCCACGATCCTGTCATAGCACCTTCGCGGTGCAAGGAGCATGATCCACCTACCCCCTCAAAGAGATGGTTAAGGTGCCACTTGCCCCCATTTGTAAACAATGGAGGGGTGGGCCCTTGAGAAATTCAAAGACAAATTCTCTGTAATTTAGTTTCTTTTTATTTTGAAAAGTCCCCTACGTTTCACCTCCTGGATGGGCTTTTTCACGGGGAAATAATTTGTAAATGCTGTTTTCTTAGTTTTTTTCTGTAAATCAATTCAAACACACTTTTATAGAAATATTTTCATATGAATTTATAATATGCTTATAAGGTAACTTCAGTAAATAATTAGCATTTTCCCATACCTTAGTAATGATGTAACTTGGTACTACTGTGAAAATATGTTTTTAAAAGACCACATCTCTTGGCAGAAATAACTTTCAAATCTCTAACACATTTAAAACAAAATGTGAAACTGTCACTCTGGCTGTCACTTTTTCTCACTGTTAGTAAATAACCTGTGCTACTTTGTAACTGAAGGTACTATGCATACCTTAATCAGTATACTCTGTTTGGTGCAGGCAAAAATGTGTTTTAAAGCACTACGAAACTTTCTTTAAAAAAGGACCATAATAATACATATTTTGTCATTTCCTATATAGTATAACTTAAAAAATATAATAATTAGTAAAGTAAATCCCCATTAACTCAGCATACCTTCGTCTGTGTATTTTGTTCGATACAGAAAAAATGTGCTTGAAATCACTAGGTTATTTCTGTAAAGGAGACCATAATGACATACTTTTTATCACATCACTTTAAAATGTGATTCACAAGATGTAATTTAAAATTAGTAAAATAAGTCACTTTTTCTTATTTAATTAACTTTTTAGCCGAAATTCTTTTGAAAGTATCATCCCCTCTGCTCCAAAAGATGGCTACCTGTGTTTGTTACTACTGCAAATGAGATTATGAACCTCTTGTGCCCTCTCTGCTGAAATCCCGCGTTAGGACATCTATACGCAATGACGTCCCAATCGCGCTACCGCGCATGCGCGATGACATCACATCGCACGTACGCGCGATACACAGACTGCTGCTGCAGTCAGATAGCGGCTCAGCCATAGAGCCATGGATTTTTCAGCAAAACGGGCACTGTGTAGACTGCCACTGTGACTGAACCATTACATTGTATACATCCTTCTAATAACTTTGTGAACAGGATACTTTAACTATTGAAACTTGTTGCTAAACAATTTAAATGTTTTTAAACAATTAGGTAGAATAATTCTTAACAAATAAACATGAATCAAAATCAGCTTGTATATGAGTAAAGATACTGTAACACCACTAACCATGAAATTAATGGGAAAACCAACCAGAGGCATAATGCTTAAACATTATTATACATGTGTTGAAAATGCTATATAGTTTTATATGGCATTTTCACTCCTTATAAACAATAATAATAACAGATAATGAATTATTTACTGAAAATAATCTTTTCTATATCATAGCTCATTTTTTTGTGTATTTCATGGATTTATGAATCTCAACTTGAAAAACTGTTAACAATCATTGTTATACCATATACTGGCCCTTGCATACTTGGGGGGTTAAAAGGTCATTTTTTAGGAACAGTTATAACACCAATGTACATGATAAACCAATGAAAACTAAGAATTGCATAGTGCAAGAATACACATTTACATACTAACATACTATTTGTCAGCAGATTAGGCCTTATGGTCTATCGAGTCTGCTCGAACCTAGATCCTTAGTTGGGTGCCGAGACCCTCCCATCCCTTGTGCTCCAGAAACCCCTATCATCCATCCCAACCCCCCCCGGGACAGGCCATCATCTGATACATCCACTTTCTGTGTCTGTCCCACCCTCTCTTGAAGCCCTTCACTGTGGATCTCTGAACCAGCTCACCAGGCTGTGCATTCCAAGGGTCCACCACTCTCTCAGTGAAAAACCTCCTCCTCTTTTCCCCCCTCACCCTTCCACCTTCCAACTTCAAACCATGCCCTCTGGTGATACCTCCCTGCTTAGGTCTAAAGATCCCCTCCATGTTTACCCTATTTATTCCCTTGAGGTACTTGAAGACCTCAATCATGTCCCCCTGCTCTCCTCTCCTCCAATGAAAACAGGCAGAGCTCCTCAAGTCTGTCCTCGTAAGTCAAATCCCTAGCCCTCGTATCATCTTTGTTGCCCTCCTCTGTACCCTCTCCAGGAGCTGTATGTCCCTCTTCAAGTGTGGTCTCCAGTACTGTACACAGTACTCAGAGTGGTCTAACCAGTCCATTGTACAGCGCAGAATCACTTCCTTGCTCCTAGAGGTGATCCCTTAGCATGCATCCCAACATCCTGTTTGCCTTGCTAGCTGCTCTCCTGCACTGCTCAGAGTTATTCATACACGTATCCACCATGACCCCTAGGTCTTTTCCCTGTTGAGGCCTCCAGCGCCTCCCTCCCAGGGTGTACCTGTGTTTAGGGTTTCCCGACCAAGATGCAACACCTTGCACTCGGTGATATTGAAATTTAATTTCCATGTGTGAGCCCAGCTTTCCAGGGCGTCCAGGTCCCCTTGCAGGGCCAACCTCCCCTCTTCTCCCTCAACTACTGCTCCCATCTTGGAGTCATCCGCGAAGAGACTCATTTCACACCCTATACCTTCCCTGATGTCCGATATGTATGCATTAAACAGGATTGGACCCAGGACCGAGCCCTGTGGTACCCCACTACCAACCTCTCTAGGGTTCGAGAGCTCCCCACCGACCACTACTCTCTGAGTGCGTCCAGCTAGCCAGTTTTCAATCCATCTGAATATCAAAGGGCTTACTCCTAACCCCATCAGTTTCTCCACCAGACCATTGTGGGGGACAGAGTCAAACGCCTTGCTGAAGTCCAAGAATAATACATCCACAGGCTTACCCTGTCCAGTTCTGATGTTACCCATTCATAGAACTCCACAAGGTTGGTTTGACATGATTTACCTGGACAAACCCATGTTGCCGACTATCCAGACCTCCCACCTCCTCCAAGTACACCCCCAATCGTTCCTTTAGTATACTCTCCATTAATTTTCCCACCACCGAGGTCAAACTGATGGGTCTATAGTTACCTGGTACTTCCCTCGACCCCCCTTTATGGATTGGTACCACATGTGCCTCTCGCCAATCCCTAGGTACCCTCCCTGTCTCAAGTGACCTGCTGAAAAGCTCCGCCAGGGGTGCAGCCAGTATGTCCGCCTCTCGCGCACATGTGCATCATATTTGTTTATGGGCCTAAACTCAATAGGCTAAAGACAATCACTATTGCCAGTAATAAACTTTACCTACCAGGCGGTCAAAAGGTCAATTTGTGAAAAAAAAAATTAATTTTTTAATTGCACTAATATATTCTTGAATTATACAAATACCACTTAAATATATATAATGGCACTACCCCTAGAAACCAGCTGAACTGATGGGTCCCTATCTGTACTGAATAGTGTTATATAAGTTTCCAAGTTAAATACAGGCTTGCCAATTAGTTTCAACATTCATTCCTATATTTCTATCCAGTGTGTGCATTTGGAAAATCCATTTCATCTCTGCCCTCAATAAAAAATTCTTTTACATTACCTCCTCTAGGAGGAATGAATATTTTTTCTAGACCCCAAAATCTAAGTGAGGCTCCAGGATGTGATGCCTCATTAAAATGTTTGGCCACAGGTGAATTTTCATCATAATTTCTGATATCACCTTTATGTTCCTGAATTCTTTTATGTAATTCTCTGCTAGTTTGTCCAATATATAACAAATCACAATGACATTGTATCAGAGAGACAACCCCTTCTGCGGTGCAAGTGATGTGTTGTTTAATAAAAAAATCTCTCTTGTGTGTGTGGATGTATATATATATTTCTTTCTTAGATATATAATGACAAACACTGCACCTACCACAAGGGTTCATTCCTGGCATTAATGGGCCCAGCAAAAGCTGGCTACCAACTACTTCTGGTGTCTTAAATTGTGAATGGACCAAAGTGTCTTGTAAATTTGTAACCTTTTTTGCTACTATAATTGGTCTATTCTGCAGTATTTCAATGTGTGTATTGTCAGTTTGGACTAAATACCAATGTTTATGATTTTTCGAATGTCTGCCATTTTATGATTATATTTGGTTGAAAAAAAAACACTCTGAGTATCACTGTGATATTTTCAATTGTAATAATTCATTTCTCTGTTTTTGATTGATTCTGATTTCTGCTTGTTGCAGTGTATGTTGTTTATATCCTCGGACTTTAAATTTATGTAGCATTTTTTTTGTTTCTTGTATAGAATTATCTGTCTTAGTACAATTACGTTTGACCCTTGTGAGTTGTGCATAGGGTATGCTGTTTTTTAATTTAACTTCATGAAAGTTTTTATAATGTAGCAATGTGTTTCTATCAGTTGGTTTTCTAAACAAAGATGTTTCAATTTGTTTATTTTCATTAATAATAACTAAAGGCCAATTGTTTCTGGAATTGGCTCCATTTTTGAACCCCTATCTAAGTATATTAATTATCATTTGCAACCTTTGATTGAAACCATCTGATCATATAATAAAGATTCACAAGACAATACACAATTTGAAATACTGCAGAATAGACCAATTATAGTAGCAAAAAACGTTAAAGATTTACAGGACATGCTGGTCCATTCACAATTTAAGACACCAGAAGTGGTTGGTAACCAGCTTTTGCTGGGCCCATTAATGCCAGGAATGAACCCTTGTGGTAGGTGCAGTGTTTGTCATCATATATCTAAGAAAGAAATATATATACATACACACACACACACACACACACACACACGAGAGATTTTTTATTAAACAACACATCACTTGCACCACAGAAGGAGTTGTGTATCTGATACAATGTCCTTGTGATTTGTTATATATTGGACAAACTAGCAGAGAATTACGTAAAAGAATTCAAGATTTAGTAGTTGCCGTATTGGTCCTTGCAAGAATAGATCCAGAAGCAAATGATTTGATACCTTTTAATGGACCAACATAGATGTAACAACAAGAACAAAGTGCTCTAGCTTTCAGACCAACCAGTCCTTCTTCAGAAGCTCATGGCAGTTGTTTAGAAAATACAATACTTATAACAGCTAGATAATGCAGAGAAAAACAGAAAAAAATCCCCATTGGTTTAAATACTCATTTAAAAAACCAGAAGATGATGTCAGAGAAGTTTAACAGTACAATACTGCCCTCAGTCCGAATGAACCTTGGGTTCAGATGTGCTTGGTGCAACACACATACAAAGAATCCTACTGCACATAAATTTAATTGACATAAGATAACACTGCTGAAGCAGATAACTCCCAAATCAAGCCATGAGTGTCACAGTCAGTATAAGGATGTGATTACTGAAAGGCACCCCACCCACTTAAAGACAAACTAAGATAGTTATAGGCTCATGAAATTACAATGTATGCATTAAAGACAAGAATTACCGGTAAAGTTGTCTAAAAAACATCAGTGCACACTGTGTGATGTGTAAAACCTAGCTGGACATGCCACTCAGCTGTATTCTCAAGCTAAATAAAAGGCCCAAGAAATTACAAAAACCTCAGGACTATATAAATGATAATTTAAATATAAATTGATAAAGCTACAGAAAGAATACCCTTGGTAGTCACATATCATCCAGACCTTGAACGTCTGCGTAAGATTATTAAAGATCTCCACTCAATATTTAGTGAGGATGACACCTTTAATTGTATTTTTAAGGAACTCCCACTACTATCTTTTAAACAACCGCCACATTTATCCAGCCTAATTATTAGGAGCAAACTTTCACCGGAACAGAATACCATGTCACACAATGGCACACACCCTGCAATCAACGCCCTGCAAGACTTAGGCTCATTTCTACCTCAGACTGTGTGGTTACATCACAAAACAGACAATTCCAGGTGCATGGGAGTTATACATGCATGTCACGACATGTTGTTTATTTCATTCAGTGCAAGAGATGTCCACAAACAGGTTATGTAGGAGAGACCGTCAACAGCTCCGCACTAGGATGAACTCACATAGACATACTATTACAGCAAGGAAGACTGAAAAACCAGTGGGGCATCACTTCTCCCAGCCTGACCACTCAGTCTCGGATATGTCAGTAATGGTCTTAAAAGGAAATCTCAAAAACACACAACAGAGACGAGCTTTTGAGATTAAACTTATTTTACATCTCAATATGGTAGCAGATGGGATGAACTTGGATATTGGCTTCATGGGACACTACAGAAACTACTCCTCCAAAGAGAGAGATGTGGTGGCACTTGCTCCCTTGGGCAGTGGTCACGGTCCAGTCATACCACCTCAGCGGTGCAAGGAGCCTGATCCACCTACCCCCCTGAGAGATAAATGAGGTGCCACTTGCCCCCTTGGGCAGCGGTCACTATTCAGCCATAGCACCTCCACGGTGCAAGGAGACTTAACCACCTACCTTCCAAAGAGACAGATAAGGTGCGATGCTTGAAAAATTGCCACTATTTCTCTGGTCTGTGTGAACGCTGAACTGGATCACCATTGCAATTTGCTGTTTTCAATTTCAGCCCCTTCTCAGGGTAGCGCTATTGGCTTGACGCCAGTGTAGAGCTCCCGGATTGGTTGGAGACAAGAGCACCCGAGACGTCTGACTTAATGTGCCACTTGCCGCCTCGGGCAGCGGTCAGGATCCAGCCATAGCACTTCCACGGTGCAATGAGTCTGATCAACCTTCCCTCCAAAGAGATATATAAATGTACCACTTGCCCCCTGAGGCAGTGGTCACGATCCAGCCAGAGCACCTCCGTGGTGCAAGGAGCCTGATCCACGTACCTCCCAAAGAGATAGATAAGGTGCCACTTGCCCCCACGGACAGCTTTCATGATATAGCCATAGCACCTTCACAGTGCAAGCAGCCTGATCCATCTACCCCCCACAGAGATAGATGCGGTGGCACTTGCCCCTTGGGCAGCGGTCACAATCTGGCCATAGCACCTCCACGGTGCAAGAAGTCTCATCCACCTCCCCCCAAAGAGATAGATGAGGTGCCATTTGCCCCCTCGTTCAGCATTCACGATCCAGCCAAAGCACCTAAATGATCAAAGGAGCCTGATCCACCTACCCACCGAAGAGATAGATGTGGTGCCATTTGTCCCTTCGGGCAGCGTTCACGATCCAGCCATAACACCTCCACGGTGCAAGGTGCTTGATCCACCTACCCTGCAAAGACATATGTAAGTTGCCACTTGCCCCATCGGGCAGTGAACATGATCCAGCCATAGCACCTCCACGGTGCAAGTAGCCTGATCACCTACACCCCAGAGAGATAGATAAGGTGTCAATTGCCCCCTCTGGAAGCGTTCATGATATTGCCATAGCACCTCCACAGTGCAAGCAGCCTGATCCTCCTATCCTCCAGAGAGATAGATGTGGTGGCACTTTCCCCTTGGGCAGCATTCACGATCTGGCCATAGCACCTCCCCTATAAAGAGATAGATAAGGTTTGACGCCTGAAAAATTGCCTAGATTTTTCTGGGCTGTGCGAACGCTGAACAGGATCATCATTGCAATTTGCTGTTTTCAATTTCAGTGCCTTCTCAGGGTAGCGCTATTGGTTCCACACCTGTGTAGAGCTCCCTGATTGGCTGGTCTCACTCACCTGAGACAGGAGCACCTGAAACGTGTGGCTTAATGTGCCTCTTACTACCCCCTCGGGCAGTGCTCACAATCCAGCCATAGCACCTCCACGGTGCAAGGAGCCTGATCCACCTACTCCCCATAGAGGTAGATAAATTGCCACTTGCCAACTTTAGCAACGATCACGATCCAGCCGTAACACCTCCACAGTGCAAGGAGCCTATTCCACCTACCTCCCAAAGAGATAGATAAGGTGACCCTTGCCCCCTTGGGCTGCGGTTATGATCCAGCCATAGCAAATCCATGGTGCAAGGAGCCTGATCCGTCTACCACCCAAAGAGAGAGATAAGATGCCACTTTCCTCCTTAGGCAGCAGTCATGATCCAGCCATAGCACATCCATGGTGCAAGGAGCCTGATCCACCTACCCCCCCAATGAGATAGATAAGGTGCCACTTGACCCCTCGGGCAGTGGTCGTGATCCAGCCATGCCACCTCCACGGTGCAAGGAGCCTGATCCACCTACTCCCTCAATGAGATAGATAAGGTGCCACTTGTCCCCTTGGCCAGCGGTCACGATTCAGCCATAGCACCTCCATGATGCCAGAAACCTGACCCACCTACCCACCTAAAGAGATAGATAAGGTACGATGCTTGAGAAATTGCCACAATTTCTCTGGGCCGTGTGAACTCTGAACTGGATCATCATTGCAGTTTGCTGTTTTCAATTTCAGCGCCTTCTCTGGGTAGCGCTATTGGCTCCACGCTTTTGTAGAGCTCCCTCATTGGTTGGTCTCACTCACCTGAGACAGAAGCACCCAAGACGTGTGGCTTAATGTGCCACTTGCCCCCTCAGGCAGCGGTCATGATCCAAGCAAGGCAAGGCAAAATTTATTTAAAAGACGCCCAATCGCAGAGGCTCTGGGCGCTGTACAAAATTTTAAAACAGACATATAAAATAATAAATATACAATTTATACACAATAAAATACAGAATCTAATAAATCAAAAACATTACCATAAATATCTATCTAAACATCAAATGCTTTAGAAAAAAGAAAAGTCTTTAACTGGACCTTAAAGATGTTTACTGTGGGGGCTTCCCTGACCATGATTGGCAAAGAATTCCACAGAACAGGAGCTGCGGCGCTAAACGCTCTATGGCCAGCGGATATCAGCCTAGTTCTGGGAATGGCCAGGAAGCCACCACTAGAGGAAAGACGAGGGCGTGAGGAGAGGGCAGGTAACAGAAAGTCTGACAGGTAACCAGGGCCCAGCCCGTGTAGGGCCTTATGGGTGAGAAGACCCACCTTGAAGAGGACTCTCCACCTGACTGGCAGCCAGTGCAATTCGCATAAGACCGTTGTGATATGACAAGACTTCTGCTGTCCAATCAACAACCGGGCAGCTGCATTCTGCACCAGCTGCAGTCTGCGGAGAGATCCTCCTGTGACCCCGAGATAGAGTGCATTACAATAAACAAGCCTTGATGTGACTAAGGCATGTATCAAGGTAGAGAGGTCCAGAGGTGGAACAAGGGGCTTAATCCTGGCAATGTTTCTGAGATGATAAAAACAGGTACGAACCGTGGAGGATATTTGAGCCTCCATGGTTAAGTCCCTGTCCAAAATCACTCCCAGATTTCGCACCCAAGAGGAGGCCTTCAACGACAACGGTTCCGAGAGAAGCCCAGTTTCTGTGTCAGAGGCCATCCTATCACGGACTCTGTTCGACTCCACTAACAATACCTCCCTCTTATCGGGGTTCAGTCGCAACCAGCTAGAGGCCATCCAGTCGTTCATCTCGGCCAGACAGATGTTTAGCACATCAACAGCATTTGATGTTCCTGGGACAAAGGAAAGATATAGCTGAGTATCATCAGCATAGCAATGAAAACTCAACCCATACTTCCTAATGATCCCACCCAGAGGCAGCATGTACACTGCGAACAACATTGGGGCCAGTACCGATCCTTGAGGAACTCCACAAGAAAGGAGACTGGGTGTAGAAGAGGAATACCCCATCATAACCCGTTGCCTCCTGTTGGTAAAAAAGGACTCAAACCATTTGATGACAGTTCCGGTGAGTCCACATAGGTGCCTCAGGTGGACAAGCAACACACACTGGTCCACAGTGTCAAATGCTGAAGAGAGATCAAGAACAACAAGAATTGTCTTGTCTCCCCGATCTCTAGCCCTGAGGAGATCATTTTGCACCCGAACAAGTGCTGTTTCAGTGCTATGTCTGGCACGAAAAGCCGACTGGAAGGGTTCGTACAACTCGTGAGATACGAGCTGCTCTTCCAATTGAAGCGATACCACCTTCTCAGCAACCTTCCCCAAAAATGGAAGGTTGGAGATAGGACGGTAATTTGCCTTGATCTTCGGGTCCAAAAATGGCTTCTTTAAGAGTGGTCTCACCAGAGTCTCCTTCAAGGCATCCGGAAACACACCCTCAGAAAGGGAACACCGTACAATCAAGGCAAACACCGGGCCAACAGAGTCAACACATCTCATTAAGAAATGCGTTGGCACCGGGTCCAGTTCACAAAAGGTGTGCTTCATATTGGTTGCTACCTCGATAACCTCACTAACCTCCACTGGTCTAAACTCTCCCCATCCAGACGGAGTGCACTCAGAACACATCAGGCGATCACTGCCAGCTGTAACATTGCTGGCTGAGGAAGCCACCCGCCGGATCGAGGATACCCTGTCTGAAAAGAACCGAGCAAATTCCTCACAATCTATGTTGGAAAAAAACCCTCCTGGGCTGTAGACAGGCAGGATATAAAAGCCTATCCACAGTCCGGAAGAGTGAGGCCGGTCGGTTCTTCCTGGCAGCAATCTCTCTAGACAGAAACACTGTCTTCTTACGGTTGATTGCCTCCTGATACGCACCATAATAGGCACGCAGGACCAGTTTATCCGCTTCCAGACGGGATCTCCTCCAGCAGTGCTCCAGTCTCCGACCCATCTTCTTCATCCATAGCTCCTCCACTGTGCGAGGAGCCTGATCCACCTACTCCCCAAAGTGACAGCTAAAGTACGACACTTTAAAAATTGCCACGATTTCTCTGGGCTATGTGAGCGCAGTACCAGATCATGATTGCAATTTTCTGTTTTCAATTTCAGCGCCTTCTCAGGGTAGCGCTATTGGCTGCACGACTGTGTAGAGTTCCCTGATTGGCTGGTCTCACTCACCTGAGACAGGAGCACCCGAGACGTGTGGCTTATTCTGCCACTTGCCCCATCAAGCATCGTTCACGATCCAGCCATAGCACCTCCACGGTGCAAGGAGCTTTATCCACCTACCCCCAAAAGAGATAGATAAGGTGGCAATTGCCCTTGTGAAGCTGTCACCATCCAGCCATAGCACCTCCACTGTGCAAGCAGCCTGATCCACCTACCCTCCAAAGGGATAGATAAGGTGCCACTTGCCCCCTCGGGCAGTGGTCATGATCCAGCCATAGCTCCTCCATGGTGCAAGGAGCTTGATCCACCAACCCCCCTAAGAGATAGATAAGGTACGACGCTTGAAAAATTGCCACGATTTCTCTGGGCTGTTCGAACGCTGAACCGGATAATCATTGCAATTTGCTGTTTTCAATTTCATCGCCTCTCAGGGTAGCGCTATAGACTCATCGTGTGTGTGGAGTTCCCTGATTGGCTAGTCTCACTCACCTGAGACAGGAGCACCCGAGACATGTGGCTTAAATTTCCACTTTTCCTCCTCAGGCAGCGGTTATGGTACAGCCATAGCACCTCCGCGGTGCAAGGAGCCTAATCAACCTACCCCCCCCCCAAAGAGATAGATTAGGTGCCACTTGCCCCGTCAGGCAGTGGCCACGATCCACCATAGCACCTCCATGGAGCAAGGAGCCTGATCCACCTACCCCCAAAAAGATAGATAAGGTGCCACTTGCCCCCTCGGGCAGCGGTTACATTCCAGCCATAGCACCTCCACGGTGCACGGAGCCTGATCCACTTTCCCCAGTAAGAGATAGATAAGGTGGCACTTGCCCACTCGGCAGCAGTCATGATCCAGCCAAAGCACCTCCACGGTGCAAGGAGCCTGATCCACCTAGCCCCCAAAGAGATAGATAAGGTGTCACTTGCCCCCTCGGTCAGCGGTCACGATACACCATAGCACCTTCATGGTGCAAGGAGCCTGATCCACCTTCCACCCAAAGAGATATATGTGGTGCCACTTGCCCCTTCGGGTAGCTTTCATGATCCAGATATTACACCTCTACGGTGCAAGGAGCCTGATCAACTTATCACACCAGATAGCTAGATCAGGTACCACTTGCCCCCTCGGCAGTGTTCATGATCCAGACATAGCAGCTCCACAGTGCAAGGAGCCTGATCCATCTGCCCCCCAAAGAGATATATGAGTTGGCATTTACCCCTTCGGGCAGCGGTCACGATCCAGTCATAGCAACTCCGTGGTGCAAGGAGGCACATCCACCTTACCCCGCGAAAGAGATAGATAAGGTGCTACTTGCCCCCTCAGGCAGCGTTCACGATACAACCATTGCACCTCTTTGGTGCAAGTAGGCTGATCCACCTACCCCCCAAAGAGATAGATAAGGTTCCACTTGCCCCCTTGGGCAGTGGTCATGATCCAGCTATTGCACCTCTACGGTGCAAGGCGCCTGATCACCTACCCCCAAAGAGATTGATAAGGTGCCACTTGCCCCCTCGGGCAGTGGTCTGAATCCTGCAATAGCACCTCCGCAGTGTGAGGAGACTGATCCCCCTAACCCCCAAAGAGAAAAATAAATTGCCACTTCCCCCTCGGGCAGCATTCACGACCCAGCCATAGCTTCTCCACGATGCAAGGAGCCTGATTCACCTACCCCCCCAAAGAGATAGATAAGGGGCCACTTGCCCCCTCGGACAGCTGTCACGATACAGCCATAGCATCTCCGCAGTGCAGGGTGCCAGATCTACCTACCCTCCAAAGAGATAGTTAAAGTTCCACTTGCCCCCTGGGGCAGCGGTCATGATCCAGCCATAGCACCTCCACAGTGCAAGGATCCTGATCCATCTACCCCCCAAAGAGATAGATTCGGTGCCACTTGCGCCCTCGGCAGCGTCCTCGACCCAGCCATAGCTCCTCCACGGTGCAAGGAACCTGATCCACCTACCCCCCCAAAGAGATAAGATGCCACCTGCCCCCTCGGGCAGGGCTCACCAGTCAGCAATAGCACATGCACAGTGCAAGGAGTCTGATCCACCAACCCCCTCAAAGAGATAGATAAGGTGCCACTTGCCCCCTAGGGCAGCGGTCATGATCCAGCCATAGCACCTCCACGGTACAACGAGCCTGATCCACCAACCCCCCAAAAAGATAAGGTGGAACTTTCCCCCTTGTGCAGCGGTCACGATCCACCATAGCACTTCCACGGAGCAAGGAGCCTGATCCACCTACCTCCCCAAAGAGATAGATAAGGTTCAACGCTTGAAAAATTGCCACGATTTCTCTGGGCTGTGTGAATGCCGAACCGGATCATCATTTGCAGTTTTCAATCTCAGCGCCTTCTCAGGGAAGCGCTATTGGCTCCACGCCTGTGTAGAGCTCCCTGATTGGCTGGTCTCACTCACCTGAGACACGAGCACCTGAGACGTGTGGCTTAATGTGCCACTTTCCCCCTCAGGCAGTGATCCCGATCCACCCTTAGCACCTCCGTGGTGCAAGGAGCCTGATCCACCTACATCACAGAGATAGATAAGGTGCCACTTGCCCCCTCAGGCAGTGGCCACGATCCAGTTATAGCACCTCCACGGTGCAAGGAGCCTAATCCACCTACCCCCCAAAGAGATGGATAAGGTGTCACTTGCACCCTCGGGCAACGTTCATCAACCAGTCATAGCACCTCCGTGGTGCAAGCAGCCTGATCCACCTACCCCCCAAAGAGATAGATAAGGTACCACATTTTAAAAATTGCCACGGCTTCATTGGGCTGTGTGAACACTGGACTTGATCATCATTGCAATTTGCTGTTTTCAATATCAGCGCCTTCTCAGGGTAGCGCTATTGGCTCCACGCGTGTGTGGTGTTCCCTGATTGGCTGGTCTCACACACCTGAGACAGGAGCACCTGAGACGTGTGGCTTAATGTTCCGCTCACCTCCTCGGGCAGCGGTCACGGTACAGCCATAGCACCTCCACGGTGCAAGTATCCTGATCCACCTACCCCCCCAAAAAGATAGGTAAGGTGCCACTTGCCCACTCGGGCAGCGGTTATGATCCAGCCACTGCACCCCCACAGTGCAAGGAGCCTGGTCTACCTTCCCCCCAAAGAGATCGATAAGGTACGACGCTTGAAAAATTGCCACGATTTCTCTGGGCTGTGTGAACGCTGAACTGGTTCATCTTTTCAGTTTTGCTATTTTCAATTTCATCGCCTTCTCAGCGTAGCGGTATTGGCTCCTCCCCTGTGTAGAGCTCCCTGATTGGCTCATCTCACTCACCTGAGACGGGAGCACCTGAGACGTGTGGCTTAATGTGCACTTGCCCTCTCAGGCAGTAGTCACGATGCAGCCATAGCACCTCCATGGTGCAATCAGCCTGATACACCTACCCCCCAAAGAGATAGATAAGGTGCCACTTACCCCCTCGGGTAGCGGTCACTATCCACCATTGCACCTCCACGGTGCAAGGAGCCTGATCCACCTACCCACCAGAGAGATAGGTAAGGTGCCACTTGCCCACTTGAGCAGCAGTCATGATCCAGCCATCTCACCTCCGCGGTGGAAGGAGCCTGATCCACCTGCCCCACAAAGAGATAGATAAGGTACCATTTGCCCCCTCGGACAGTGGTCACGATCCAGCCATAGCACCTCCACAGTGCAAGGAGCCTGACCCACCTATCTCCCAAAGAGATAGATGAGGTATGACGCTAGAGAAATTGCCACGATTTTTCTGGGCTCTGTGAACGCTGAACCGGATCATCACTTGCAATTTGCTGGTTTCAATTTCAGCACTTTCTCTGCGTAGCGCTATTAGCTCCACGTCTGTGCAGAGCTCCCTGATTGGTTGGTCTCACTCACCGGAGACAGGAAAACCAGAGACGTGAAGCTTAATCTGCTACTTTCCCCCTCGGGCAGCTCTCACGATCCAGCCATAGCACCTCCAAGGTGCAAGGAGCCTGATCCACCTACCCCCCAATGAGATGGATATGGTGTCACTTGCCCCCTCGAGCAGTGGTCACTATCCAGCCATGGCCCCTCCATGGTGCAAGCAGCCTGATCCACCTCCCCCCCCAAAAAGATAGATAAGGTGTCACTTGCCCCCTCGGGCAGTGGTCATGATCCCGCCATAGCACCTCCACGGTGCAAGAAGCCTGATGCGCCTACCCCCCAAAGAGACAGATAAAGGTGCCTCTTGCCGCCTCGGGCAGCAGTCACAATCCAGCCATAGCACCTCCACGGTGCAAGAAGCCTGATACACCTATCCCCCCAAAGAGATAGATAAGGTGCGACGCTTGAAAAATTGCCACGATTTCTCTGGGCTGTGTGAATGCTGAACCGGATCTTCATTGCAATTTGCTGTGTTCAACTTCAGTGCCTTCTCAGGATAGTGCTATTGGCTCCACGGCTGTGTAGAGCTCCCTGATTGGCTGGTCACACTCACCTGAGAGAGGAACACCCGAGAAGTGTGGCTTAACGTGCCACTTGCCCACTCAGGCAGCGGTCACTATCCAGCCATAGCACCTCCACAGTGCAAGGAGCCTGATCCACCTACCCCCTAAAGAGATAGATAAGGTGCCACTTGCACTGTCGGGCAGCGGTCATGATCCAGCCATGGCACTTCCACAATGCAAGGAGACTAATCCACCTACCCCTCAAATAGATAGATAAGGTGCCACTTGCCCCCTTGTGCAGTGGTCACGATCCAGCCATAGCACCTTCACGGTGCAAGGAGCCTGATCCACCTACCACCCCCCCCCCAAAGAGATAGATGAGGTGCCACGTGCCCCATTGGGCAGTGTTCACGATCCAGGCTTAGCACTTCCACAGTGCAAGGAGCCTCATCCACCTACCCCCTAAGCAGATAGATGAGGTGCCACTTGCCGCGTCGGGCAGCGTTCATGATCCAGCCATAGCAGCTCCACGGTGTAAGGAGCCTGATCCACCTACCCCCAAAGAGATAGATGATGTGCAACTTGCCCCCTCGGCAGCTGTCACAATCCAGCCATAGCACCTCCATGGTGTAAGGAGCCTGATCCACCTACCCTCCAAAGAGATAGATAAGGTGCCACTTTCCCCCTCGGGGCGCGGTCACAATTCAGCCATAGCACCTCCATGGTGCAAGGAGCCTGATCTACCTACCCCCCGAAGAGATAGATAAGGTGCCACTAGTCCCCTTGGGCACTGGTCACGATCCAGCCATAGCACCTCCATGGTGTAAGGAGTGTGTTCCACCTACCCCCCCTTAGAGACAGATTAGGTGCCACTTGACTCTTCGGGCAGCGGTCACGATCCACCCATATCAACTCCATGGTGCAAGGAGCCTGATCCACCTACCCACCAATGAGATGGATGTGGTGGCACTTTCCTCTTGGGCAGCGTCACAGTCCAGCCATACTGCCTCCATGGTTCAAGGAGCCTGATCCACCTACCTACCAGAGAGATAGGTGAGGTGGCACTTGCCCGCTTGGGCAGTGGTCACAATCCAGCCATAGCTCCCCCATGGTGCAAGGAGCCTTATTCACCTACCCCCCAAAGAGATAAATAAGATGTCTCTTGGCCCCTCGGAGGGCGTTCATGATCCTGCCATAGTACTTGCACAGTTCAAGGAGCCTGATCCACCTTTCACCCACAGAGATAGATAAGGTGCCACTTGCCCCCTCAGGCAGCATTCACGATCCAGCCATAGCAGCTCCACGGTGCAAGGAGCCTGATCCAGCTACCCCTCAAAGAGATAGATGTGGTGGCACTTGCCCCCTTGGGCAGCGGTCACTATCCAGCCATAGCACCTCCACGGTGCAAGAAGCCTGATCCACCTACTCCACAAAGACTTAGATAAGGCGCCACTTGCCGCATTGGGCAATGGTCATGATCCTGCCATAGCACCTCCGTGGTGCCAGGAGCCTGATCCACCTACTCCCCAGACAGATAAGGTGCCACTTGCCCCCTCGGGCAGCGGTCACGATCCTGCCATAGCTCCTTCATGGTGTAAGGAGCCTGATCCACCTACCTGCCAAAGAGATAGATGTGGTGGCACTTTTCCTCTCGGACAGCGGTCACTATCCAGCCAAAGCACCTCCACGGTGCAAGGAGTCTGATCCACCTATCCCCCCAAACACAGATATGGTGCGACGCATGAAAAATTGCCACGATTTTTCTGGGCTGTGTGAACACTGATCTGGATCATCATTGCAATTTGCTGTTTTCAATTTCAGCGCCTTCTCAGGGTAGTGCTATTGGCTCCACGCCTGTGTAGAGCTCCCTGATTGTCTGGTCTCACTCACCTGAGACAGGAGCACCCGAGACATGTGGCTTAATGTGCCACTTGCCCCCTCAGGCAGCGGTCACAATCCATCCATAGCACCTCCACGGTGCAAATAGCCTGATCCACCTACCCCGGAAAAGAGAAAGATAAGGTGCCACTTGCTCCATTGGGCAGCGGTCACGATCCAGCCATAGCACCTCCACGGTGCAAGGAGCCTGATCCACCTATCCCCCCAAAGAGATAGATAAGGTGAGACGCTTGAAAAATTGCCACGATTTCTCTGGCTGTGTGAATGCTGAACCGGATCATCATTGCAATTTGCTGTGTTCAATTTCAGCGCCTTCTCAGGATAGCGCTATTGGCTCCAGGCCTGTGTAGAGCTCCCTTATTGGCTGGTCACACTCACCTGAGAGAGGTGCACCCAAGACGTGTGGCTTAACATGCCTCTTGCTCCCTCGGGCAGCAGTCACGATCCAGCCATAGTATCTCCACAGTGCAAGGAGCCTGATCCACCTACCCCCTAAAGAGACAGATAAGGTGCCACTGGCCCCGTCGGGCAGTGGTCATGATCCAGCCATGGCACTTCCACAGTGCAAGGAACCTGATCCAACTTCCCCCCGAAAGCAATAGATAAGGTGTCACTTGCCCCCTCTGCTGCATTCACGGGTCAGCCATAGCACCTCCACAGTGCAAGGAGCCTTATCCACCCACCCCCCAAAAAGATAGATTAGGTGCCACTTGTCCCCTCGGGCAGCGGTCACAATAAAGCCATAGCACCTCCACGGTGCATGGAGCCTGATCCACCTACCCGCCAAAGAGGTGGATGTGGTGGCACTTTAACCCTCAGGCAGCGGTAACGATGTAGCCATACCACCTCTAAAGTGCAAGAAGCCTTGTCCACCTACCCCCAAGAGAGATAGATAAGGTGCCACTTGCCTCCTCATGCAGCGTTCACGATCCAGATATAGCACCTCCATAGTGCAAGGAGCCTGATTCACCTACCACCCGAAAGAGACATATTAGGTGCCACATGACCCCTCGGGTAGCGGTCACGATCCAGCCATAGTGCCTCCACGGTGTTAGGAGCCTGACCCACCTACCCCCCAAGGAGGTAGATAAGTTGCCACTTACCCCCTCGAGCAGTGGTCGCGATCCCGCCATAGCCACCTCCACAGTGCAAGGAGCCTGATCCACCTAACCCCCAAAGAGATAGATAAGAATGCACTATCCCCGTCGGGCAGCGGTCACGATCCAGTCATAGCATATCCACGGTGCAAGGAGCCCGATCCACCTACCCTCCAACGAGATAGATAAGGGGCCAGTTGCCCTATCAGGCATCAGTCATGATCCAGCCATGGCACATCCATGGTGCAAGGTGCCTGATCCACCTAACGCCAAAGAGATAGATAACGTGCCACTTGCTCTGTCAGGCAGCGGTCAAGATCCAGCCACGGCACCTCCACGGTGCAAGAAGCTTGATCCAGCTACACCCCCAAGAGACAGATAAGGTGCCACTTTACCCCTCGCGCAGTGGTCACGATCCTGCCATAGCACCTCCTCGGTGCAAGGAGCCTGATCCACCTACCCCCCTGAGAGATAGATAAGGTGCCATTTGCCCTCTTGGGCAGCATTCACGATCCAGCCATAGCTCCTCCACGGTACATGGAGCCTGATCCACCTACCCCCCCAAAGAGTTTGATAAGGTGCCACTTGCCACCTCGGGCAGCGCTCACGATCCAGCCATAGCACCTCCATGGTGTAAGGAACCTCATCCACCTACCCCCAAAGAGAAAGTTAAGGTGCCACTTGACCCTCGTGCAGTGGTCAGCATCCAGCCATAGCACCTCCACGGTGATAGGAGCCTGATCCACCTACTGCCCAAAGAGATATATTAGGCACCACTTGCCCCCCCCCCCCGGCAGTGGTCAGGACCCAGCCATAGCACCTCCAAGGTGCAAGGAGCCTGATCCACCTACCCCCAAAGAGATGGATAAGGTGCCTCTTGCCCCCTCTGGCAGTGGTCACAAACCAGCTATAGCACCTCCACGGTGCAAGGAGCCTGATCCACCTACCCCCAAAAAAGATAGGTAAGCTGCGACACTTGAATAATTGCCATGATTTCTCTGGACTGTGTGAATGCTGAACTGGATCATCTTTGCAATTTGCTGTTTTCAATTTCAGCACCTTCTCAGGGTAGTGCTATTGGCTCCACACATGTGTAGAGCTCCCTGATTGGTTGGCCACACTCCCCTGAGACAGGAGCACCCGAGACGTGTGGCTTAACGTGCAACTTGCCCCCTTGGGCAGCAGTCTCGATCCAGCCATGTCACCTCCATGGTGCAAGGAGCCTAATTCACTTACCCACCAAAGAGATAGATAAGGTGGCACTTGCCCCTTCGGGTAGCGGTCACGATACAGCCATAGAACCTTCACGGTGCAAGGAGCCTGGTCCACCTTCCACCCCTATGAGACAGATAAGGTGCCTCTTTCCCCCTCTCGTAGCGGTCACAACCCAGCCAGATCACCACCATGGTGCAAGGAGCCTGATCCACCTATCCCCCAAAGAGATAAGGTGCCACTTGCCCCCTTGGGCAGCGGTCACAATCCAGCCATAGCACCTCTACGGTGCAAGGAGCCTGATCCACCTACCCCCCAAAGAGAAAGATAAGGTGCCACTTGCCCACTCAGGCAGTGGTCAGGATCCAGCCATAGCACCTCCACGGTGCAGGGAGCTTGATCCACCTACCCCTCAAAGAGATAGATAAGGTGCCACTTGCCCCCTCAGGCAGTGCTCACGATCTAGCCATAGCACTTCCACAGTTGAAGGGGCCTGATCCACGAACCTCCCAAAGAGATAGATAAGGTACAACGCTTGAAAAATTGCCACGATTTCTCTGGGCTGTGTGATCGCTGAACCAATTTATTGTTTTCACTTTCAGTGCCTTCTCAGGGTAGCGCTATGAGATCCACGGCTGTGTAGAGCTCCCTGATTGGCTGGTGTCACTTACCTGAGACAGGAGCACACGTGACGTGTGGCTTAATGTGCCATTTGCCCCCTCAGGTAGCGGTCACGATCCAGCCATAGCACTTCCACGGTGCAAGGAGCCTGATCCACCTGCCCCCCAAAAAGATAGATAAGGTGCCACTTGCCCCGTCAGGCAGTGGTCACGATCCAACCATGGCACCTCCACGGTGCAAGAAGTTTCATCCACCTACCCCCCAGAGAGAGAGATGAGGTGCCACTTGCCCCATCGGGCAGCGTTCATGATCCAGCCATAGCAGCTCCATGGTGCAAGGAGCCTGATCCACCTTCCACCCAAAGAGATGGATGAGGTGACAGTTGCCCATCAGGCAATGTTCGTGATCCAGCCATAGCACCTCCACGGTGCAAGGAGCCTGATCCACCAACCCCTCAAACAGATATATAAGGTGCCACTTGCCCTGTTAGGCAGCCTTCATGGTCCAGCTAAGGCACCTCCATGGTGCAAGGAACCTGATCCACCTATCCCCCCCCCCCCAAAGAGATAGATAAGGTGCAACACTTGAAAAATTGCCACGATTTCTCTGGGCTGTGTGAACGCTGAATCGGATCATCATTTCAATTTGCTGTTTTCAATTTCAGCGCCTTCTCAGGGTAGCACTGTTGGCTCCCCACCTGTGTAGAGCTCCCTGATTGGCTGATCTCACTCACCTGAGAGAGGAGCACCCAAGACGTGTGGCTTAATGTGCAACTTACCCCTCGGGCAGTAGTCATGATCCAGCCCTAGCACCTCCACGGTCAAGGATCCTGATCCACCCACCCCTCAAAGAGATAGATAAGGTGCCACTTGCCCCCTCATGCCGCGGTCACGATCCTGCAATAGCACCTCCACAGTGTAAGGAGCCTGATCCACCTACCGCCCCAAAGAGACAGATAAGGTGCCTCTTGCCCCCTCGGGCCGCAGTCATGATCCAGCCATAGCACCTCCACAGTGCAAGGAACGTGATCCACCTACCCCTCAAAGAGAAAGATATTGTGCCACTTGCCCCCTCGGGCAGCGGACACAATCCAGCCATAGCACCTCAACGGTGCAAGGAGCTGATCCACCTACCCCCCCAAAGAGACAGATAAGGTGCCACTTCCCCCTGGGGCAGCAGTCACGATCCAGCTGTAGCACCTTCATGGTGCAAGGAGCCTGATCCACCTACCCTCCAAAGAGACAGTTAAGGTGCCACTTGCCCACTCGGGCAGCGGTCACAATCTAGCTATAGCACCTATACAGTGCAAGGAGTCTGATACACCTACCCCACAAAGAGGTAGATAAGGTGCCACTTGCCCACTTGGGCCGCAGTCATGATTCAGCCATAGCAGCTCCACAGTGCAAGGAGACTGGTCCACCTAAGCCCCAAGAGAGACAGATAAGGTGCCACTTGCCCCCTCGGGCAGAGGTCACAATCCAGCCATAGCACCTCCACTGTGCAAGAAACCTGATCCACCTACACCCCCAAGAGACAGATAAGGTGCCACTTTACCCCTTGCGCAGTGGTAACGATCCAGATATAGCACCTCCACTTTGCAAGGAGCCTGATCTACCTACCCCCGAAAGACATAGATAAGGTGCCACTTGCCCCCTCGTGCAGCGGTCACAATCCAGCCATAGCACCTCCACAGTGCAAGGAGCCTGATCCACCTACCACCCAAAAAGATAAATAAGATACGTCACTTGAAAAATTGCCACGATTTCTCTGGGCTGTGTGATCGCTGAACCAAATCATCATTGCAATTTGCTGTTTTCAATTTCAGCACTCTCTAAGGGTAGCGCTGTTTTTTCCACAGCTGCGTAGAGCTCCCTGATTATCTGGTCTCACTCACCTGAGACAGGAGCACTCGAGATGTGTGGCTTAATGTGCCACTTGCCCCTCGGGCATCGTTCACGATCCTGCCGTAGCACCTCCACAGTGCAAGGAGCCTGATCCACCTACTTCCCAAAGAGATAGATAAGGTGCCACTTGCCTCCTCGGGCAAAGTTCATGAACCGGCCATCGCACCTCCATGGTGCAAGGAGCCTGATCCATCTACCTCCCAAAGAGATAGATAAGGTGTTACTGGCCCCCTTGGGCAGCGTTCACGATCCAGCCATAGCACCTCCACGGTGCAGGAAGCCTCATCCACCTACCCCCCCCAAAGAAATCGATAAGATGCCACTTGTCCCCTTGGGCAGCAGTCAGGATCCAGCCACAGTACCTCCACGGTGCAAGGAGCTTGATCCACCTACCCCCCAGAGAGATAGATAAGGTGCCACTTGCCCCCTCGAACCGCGGTCACGATCCAGCAGTTGCACCTCCATGTTTCAAGGAGCCTGATCCACATACCCCAGAAAAAGAGATAGATAAGGTGCCACTTGACCCCTCGGGCAGCGGTCAGGAACCAGCCACAGCACCTCCACGGTGAAAGGAGCCTGATCCACTTACCCCCACCGAAGAGATAAAGTGCCACTTGCTCCCTCGGCAGCATTCACGAGTCAGCCATATCACCTCCACAGTGCAAGGAGCTTGATCAACCGTCCCCGAAACAGTTGGATAAGGTGCCACTTGCCCCTCGGGCAGTGTTCACGAGTCAACCATAGCACCTCCACTGTGCAAGGAGCGTGAATCCACCTACCCCCGAAAAGATAAATAAGGTGCCACTTGCCCCTCAGCAGCTTCACGATCCAGCCAGAGCACCTCCACGGTGTAAGGAGCCTTTTTCACCTACCCCACCAAAGAGATAGATACGGTGCCACTTGCCCTCTCGTGCAGCGCTCACAATCCAGCCATAGCACCTCCACGGTGCAAGTAGCCTCATTC
Source organism: Neoceratodus forsteri (assembly GCA_016271365.2). NCBI lineage: Eukaryota > Metazoa > Chordata > Ceratodontiformes > Ceratodontidae > Neoceratodus > Neoceratodus forsteri. Next base: position 1,397,583,261 of record CM028131.1, on the reverse strand, counting down.
ACCTACACCCCTAAGAGATAGATAATTTACGACGCTTGAAAAATTGCCACAGTTTCTCGGAGCTGTGTGAACGCTGAACCAGATCACCATTGCAATTTGCTGTTTCTAATTTCAATGCCTTCTCAGGGTAGCGCTATTGGCTCGACGCCTGTGAAGAGCACCCTGATTGGCTGGTCTCACTCACCTAAGACAGGAGCACCTGAGACGTGTGGCTGAATGTGCCACTTGCCCCCTCAGGCAGTGGTCACATTCCAGCCATAGCACCTCCACGGTGCAAGGAGCCTGATCCACCTTCTCCACCCCCAAAGAGATAGATAAGGTGCCACGTGCCCAATTGGGTAGCAGTCACGATCCAGTCATGTCACCTCCACGGTGCAAGGAGCCTGATCCACCTAGTCCCCAAACAGATTGATTAGGTGGCACTTGCCCGCTCGGGCAGCAGTCACGATCCAGCCATAGCACCTCCACGGTGCAAGGAGCCTCATCCACCTTCACCCAAGAGAGATAGATAAGGTGCCACTTGCCCCCACGGGCAGTGTTCATGATCCAGCCATAGGAACTCCACGGTGCAAGGAGCCTGATCCATCTAGCCCCCAAAGAGATAGATAAGGTGCCACTTGCCCCCTTGGGCAGCATTCACGATCCAGCCATAGCACCTCCATGGTGCAAGGAGCCTGATGCACCTACCCCCCTAAGAGATAAATAAGGTGCCACTTGCCCCCTCAGGCAGCGTTCATGATCCAGCCAAAGCACCTCCTTGGTGCAAGGAGACTGATCTAGCCTACCCCCCCAAATGAGATAGATAAGGTGCTGGTTGCCCCCTCGGGCAGCGTTCATGATCTAGCCATAGCACTGCCACGGTGCAAGGAGCCTGATCCACCTACCCCCGAATGAGATAGATAAGGTGGGATTTGCCCCTTCGGGCAATGGTCACGATCCAGCCGTAACACCTCCAAGGTGCAGGGAGCCTGATTCACCTACCCCCACAGAGATAGATAAGGTGCCACCTGCCTCCTCGGGTAGAAGTCATGATTCAGCCATGTCACCTCCATGGTGTAAGGAGCCTAATCCACCTACTCCCCAAAGAGTTTGATAAGGTGGCACTTGCCCCCTTGAGCAGCGTTCACGATCCAGCCATACCACCTCCATGGAGCAAGAAGCCTCATCCACCTTCCCCCCAGAGAGATAGATGAGGTGCCACTTGCCCCCTTGGGCAGCATTCATATTCCAGCCATTGCACTAACATGGTGCAAGAAGCCTGATCCACCTTACCCCCAGACAGATAGATAGATGAGGTGGCACTTGCCCCCTCAAGCAGTGGTCACGATCCAGCCAAAGATCCTCCACGGTGCAAGGAGCCTGATCCACCTACCCCCCAAAGAGATAGATAAGGTACGATGCTTGAAAAATTGCCACGATTTCTCTGGGCTGTGTGAGCACTGAACCGGATCATCTTTGCAATTTGCTGTTTTGAATTTCAGCTCCTTCTCATGGTAGCGCTATAGGTTCCACACCTGTGTAGAGCTCCCTGATTGGCTGGTCTCACTCACCTGAGACTGGAGCACCCAAGACGTGTGGCTTAATGTGCCACTTGCCCCCTTGGGCAGCAGTCACGATTCAGCCAAAGCAGCTCCACGGTGCAAGGAGCCTGATCCACCTACCCCACAAAGAGATAGATTAGGTGGCACTTGCCCCCTTGGGCAGCGATCACGATTCAGCTATTGCACCTCCACGGTGCAAGAAGTCTGATCGAGCTACCTCCCAAAGAGATAGAGCAGGTGCCACTTGCCACCTCGGGCAGCGGTCACGATCCAGGCATAGCACCTCCACGGTGCTGGAAGCCTGATCCACCTACCCCACAATGAGATAGAGAAGGTGGCACTTGCATCCTTGGGCAGTGGTCACGATCCAGCCAGAGCAGCTCCACGGTGCAAGGAGCCTCATCCACCTTCCCCCCAGAGAGATAGTTGAGGTGCCACTTGCCCCCTCGGGCAGCGTTCATGATCCAGCCATAGCACCTCCATGGTGCAAGGAGCCTGATCCACCTACCACCCCAAATAGATAGATAAGCTGCCACTTGCCCCCTCTGGCTGCGTTCACGATCCAGCCATATCACCTCCATGGTGCAAGGAGCCTGATCCACTTAGCACCGAAAGAGATAGATAAGGTGCCACTTGCCCCCTCGGACAGCGTTTACAATCCAGCCATGGCACCTTCACGGTGCAAGGAGCCTCATTCATCTACCCCATCAAAGCGATAGATAAGGTGCCACTTGCCCCCTCGGACAGAGGTCAGGATCCAGCCACAGCACCTCCACGGTGATAGGAGCATGATCCACCTACCCCCAAAAGAGATAGGTAAGGTACGATGCTTGAAACATTGCCACGATTTCCCTGGGCTGTGTGAACACTGAACCGTATCATTATTGCACTTTGCTGTTTTCAATTTCAGCGCCTTCTCAGGGTAGTGCTGTTTACTCCACGCCTGTGTAGAGCTCCCTGATTGGCTGGTCTCATTCACCTGATACAGGAACACCCAAGATGTGTGGCTTAAAGTGCCACTTGCCCCCTTGGGGAGCCATCACGAACCAGCCGTAGCACCTCCACGGTGCAATTAGCCTGACGTACCTACACCTCAAAGAGATAGATAAGGTGGCACTTGCCCTCTTCGGCAGTGGTCATGATCCAGGTATAGCACCTCCACGGTGCAAGGAGCCTGATCCATCTACCCCCAAAAGAGATAGGTAAGGTACGATGCTTGAAAAATTGCCACGATTTCCGTGGGCTGTGTGAACGCCGAACCGGATCATCATTGCAAATTGCTGTTTTCAATTTCAGTGCCTTCTCAGGGTAGCACTATTGGCTCCACCCCGAGTAGAGCTAACTGATCGGCTGGTCTCACTCACCTTAGACATGAGCACCCGAGACGTGTGGCTTAATGTGCCACTTTGCCCCTCGGGCAGTGGTCCTGATCCACCCTTAGCACCTCCACAGTGCAAGGAGCCTGATCCACCTGCCCCCCAAAGAGATAGATAAGGTTCGACGTTTGAAAAATTGCCACTATTTCTCTGGGCTGTGTGAACGGTGAACCGGATCATCATTGCAATTTGCTGTTTTCAATTTCAGCGCCTTCTCAGGGTAGTGCTATTGGCTCCATGACTGTGTAGAGCTCCCTGGTTGGCTATTCTCACTCTCCTGAGACAGGAGAACCCGAGACATGTGGCTTAATGAGCCACTTGCCCCGTAGGGCAGCAGTCACGAACTAGCCATAGCACCTACACGGTGCAAGGAGCCTGATCCAGCTACCTCCCAAAGAGATAGATCAGGTGCCACTTGCCACCTCAGGCAGCAGTCAAGATAGAGCCACAGCATCTCCACAGTGCAAGGAGCCAGATCCACAGTCATAGAGCCTGATTCACCTACCCCCAAAGAGATAGATAAGGTCCCACATCCCCCCTCGGGCAGCGGTCATGATCCAGCCATAGCACCTCCCCGGTGCAAGGATCCTGATCCACTTACCCAACAAACAGATAGATCACGATCCAGCCATAGCAGCTCATGGTACAAGGAGCCTGTTCCACCTGCCTCCCAAAGAGATAGATAAAGTGCGACGCTTGAAAAATTGATAAAATTTCTCTGGGTTGTGTGAACGCTGAACCGATCATCATTGCAATTTCCTGTTTTGAATTTCTGCGCCTTCTCAGGGTAGCGCTATTGGTTCCACACCTGTGTAGAGCTCCCTGATTCTCTGGTCTCACTCACCTGAGACATGAGCCCCCAAGATGTGTGCCTTAATGTGCCACTTGTCCACTCAGGCAGCAATCACAATCCAGCAATGTCACCTCCACGGTGCAAGGAGCCTAATCCACCTATCCCCCAAAGAGATAGACAAGGTGCCACTTGCCCCTTGGGCAGTGGATACGATCCGGCCATAGCACCTCCACGGTGCAAGGAGACTGATCCACCTACCCCCCAAAGAGATAGATAAGGTGCCACTTGCCCCCTTGGGCAGAATTCACGATCCAGCCATAGCACCTCCATGGTGCAAGGAGCCTGATCCACCTACCCTCCAAAGGGATAGATAAGGTACCCCCCAAAGAGATAGATAAGGTGCCACTTGTCACATCGGGCAATGTTCATGATCCAGCCATAGCACCTCCTCGGTGCAAGGAGCCTGATCTACCTACCCCCAAAGAGACAGATAAGGTGCCACTTGCCCCATCGGGCAGCAGCGACTATCCAGCCATAGCAACCTCATGGTGCAAGGAGCCTGATCCACCTTCCCCTCAAAGAGATAGATAAGGTACCACTTGCCCCCTCGAGTAGCAGTCACTATCCAGTCATACCACTTCCATGGTGCATGGAGCCTGATCCACCTACCCCACAAAGAAATAGATAAGGTGGCACTTGCCCCTTGGGCAGCGGTCATGATCCAGCCATAGCAGCTCCACGGTGCTAGGAGCCTGATCCAGCTCCCCAAAAACATAGATAAGGTGCCACTTGCCACATCGGGCAGTGTTCATGATCCAGCCATAGCACCCCCATGGTGCAGGGACCCTCATTCACCTACCCCCCCAAAGAGATAGATAAGGTGCCACTTCCCCTTTGGGCAGCAGTCAGGATCCAGCCATAGCACCTCCGCAGTGTATGGAACCTGATCCACCTACCTCAAAAAGAGATAGAGAAGGTGCTACTTGGCCCTTTGGGCAGCGGTCACGATCCAGCCATAGCACCTCCAAGGAGCCTGATCCACCTACCCCCAAAGAGACAGATAAGGTGCCACTTGCCCCCTCGTGCAGCAGTCACTATCCAGCCTTAGCACCTCGCTTGTGCAAGGGGCCTGATCCACCTACCCCAAAAAGAGATAAGCTACAACGCTTGAAAAATTGCCAAGATTTCCCTGGCTGTGTGAACGTTGAACCGCATCATCATTGCAGTTTGCTGTTTTCAATTTCATCGCCTTCTCAGGGTAGCGCTATTGGCGCCACGCCTTTGTAGAGCTCCCTTATTGGCTGGTCTGACTCACCTGAGACTGGTGGCCCAATGTGCCACTTGCCCCCTCGGGCAGTGGTCACGATCCAGCCTTAACACCTGCACGGTACAAGGAGCCTGATCCACCTACAGCCCAAGGAAATAGGTAAGGTGCCATTTGACCCCTCATGGAGCGTTCACGTTCCACCCATAGCACCTCCACGGTGCAGAAAGCCTGATCCACATACCCCACAAAGAGACAGATAAGGTGCTACTTGCCCCCTCGGGCAGCGGTCATGATCCAGCCATAGTACCTACACTGTGCAACGAGCCTGATTCCCCCTACTCCCGAAAGAGATAGATAAGGTGCCACTTGCACCATCGGGCAGCACTCACGATCCAGCCATAGCACCTCCACGGTGCAAGGAGCTTGATTGACCTATCCCCCAAGGAGATAGATGAGGTGCCACTTGCCCACTCCGGCAGCGTTCATGATCCAGCCATAGCACCTCCACGGTGCAAGAAGCCTGATCCCTCTAACCCCCAAAAGGATAGATAAGGTGCCACTTGCTCACTCGTGCAGTGGTCAGAATCCAGCCATAGCACTTCCACAGTGCAAGGAGTCTCATCCACCTACCCCCGAAAGAGATAGGTAAGGTGCGACTTGCCACCTTGGGCAATTGTAACAATCCAGGCTTAGCACCTCCACGGTGCAAAAAGCCTGATCCAGCTACCCACCACATAGATATGGTGCCACTTGTCCCCTCATGCAACCATCACGGTCCAGCCATAGCACCTCCATGGTGCAAGGAGCCTGATCTACCTACCCCCCAGGAGACGGATAAGGTACCACTTCCCCCTCGGGCAGCCATCACGATCCAGCCAAAGCATCTCCACGGTGCAAGGAGCCAGATCCACTTTCCCCCGAAAGAGATAGATAAGGTGCCACTTCCCCCTCATGCAGCGTTCATGATCCAGCCATAGCAGCTCCACAGTCATAGAGCCTGATCCACCTACCCCCCAAAGAGACAGATAAGGTCCCACATCCCCCCTCGGGCAGCGGTCATGATCCAGCCGTAGCACCTCCCCAGTGCAAGGATCCTGATCCACTTACCCAACAAACAGATAGATCACGATCTAGCCATAGCACCTCCATGATGCAAGGAGCCAGTTACACCTATCCCCTCAAAGAGATAGATGAGGTGGTACTTGCCCCTTCAGGCAGCTGTCACAATCCAGCCATAGCACCTCCATGGTGCAAGGAGCCTGTTTCACCTTCTCCCCCCAAAGAGATAGATGAGGTGCCACTTGCCACTCCAGCGGCGTTCATGATCCAGCCATAGCACCTCCACGGTGCAAGGAGCCTAATCCTCCTACCCCCCAGAGAGATAGATAAGGTGCCACTTGCCCCCGCGGGCCGTGGTCACGATCCAGCCATAGCACCTCCATGGTTCAAGGAGCCTGATCCACCTTCTCCCAAAGAGATAGATAAGGTGCCACTTGCCCCTTCGGGCAGCGTTCATGATCTAGCCATAGCACTTCCACTGTGCAAGGAGCCTGATCCACCTACTCACTAAAGAGATTGATAAGGTGCCACTTGCTTCCTCAGGCAGATTCACGGTGCAAGGAGCCTGATCCTCCTACCCCCAGACACTTGCCCCCTCAGGTAGCGGTCATGATCCAGCCATAGCACCTCCATGATGCAAGGATCCTGTTACACCTACTCCCTCAAAGAGATAGATGAAGTGCCACTTGCCCACTCCGGCGGCGTTCATGATCCAGCCATAGCAACTCCACGGTGCAAGGAGCCTGATCCCTCTAACCCCCAAAAGGATAGATAAGGTGCCACTTGCTCACTCCTGCAGTGGTCAGAATCCAGCCATAGCACCTCCACAGTGCAAGGAGTCTCATCCACCTCCCCCCGAAAGAGATAGGTAAGGTGCGACTTGCCACCTTGGGCAATGGTAACAATCCAGGCTTAGCACCTCCACGGTGCAAAGAGCCTGATCCAGCTACCCCTAAAAAGGCAGATAAGGTACCATTTGCCCCCCCGGGCAGCCATCACAATCCATCCATTGTACCTCCACGGTAAAAGGAGCCTGATGCACCTACACCCCAAAAAGATAGATAAGGTACGACGCTTGAAAAAATTGCCACGCTTTCTCTGGGCTGTGTGAGCGCTGAATCGGATCATCATTGCAATTTTCTGTTTTGAATTTCAGCGCCTTCTCAGGGTAGCACTATTGGCTGCATGCCTGTCTAGAGCTCCCTGATTGGCTTGCCTCACCCATCTGAGACAGGACCACCCGAGATGTGTGGTTTAATGTGCCAATTGCCCCTCGTGCAGCAGTCATAATCCAGCCATAGCACCTCCATGGTGCAGGAAGCCTGATCCACCTACCCCCAAAAGAGATAAATATGGTGCCACTTGCCCCCTTGGGCAACCATCATGATCCAGCCATAGCACCTCCACGATGCAAGGAGCCTGATCCACCTTCCCTTCTCAAAGAGATAGATGAGGTCCCACTTGCCCACTCAGGCAACGTTCACGATCCAGCCATAGCACCTCCACGGTGCAAGGAGCCTGATCCCCCTAACCCCCAAAAGGATAGATAATGTGCCACTTGCCCCCTCTGGCAGCGGTCGTGATCCAGCCATAGTACCTCGACGGTGCTAGGAGCCTGATCCACCTACCCCCACAAAGAGATAGATTAGGTGCAACTTGCCCCCTTGGGCAGCGGTCATGATCCAGCCATAGCACATCCATGGTGCAAGGAGTCTGATCCCTCTACCCCGGAAAGAGATAGATAAGGTTCCACTTGCCCCCTCAGGCAGCGTTCCTGATCTAGCCATAGCACCTCCATGGTGCAAGGAGCCTGATCCACCTACCCCCCAAAAAAGATAGATGAAGTGGCAGTTGCCCCCTCGGCCAGCATTGACGATCCAGCAATAGCACCTCCATGGTGCAACTAGCCTGATCCACCTCCCCCCCCCCAAGAGATTGATAAGATCTACGCTGATGATGCAGTGGTGTTTTGGAAACACCCACAGCCGAGCTCTTCAGGGAGCTAGAAACCTGGTTCACTGAACACCGCCTGATCGTCAACTATCAAAAAACAAAATCCTTGATCTTTGCACACCGACAAAGTCCACACAGCCAGTCTGTTCTCCTAATCAAAAACAAACGAGGCGCCCCACTTTAACATGTTACATGTTGTAAATACCTGGGAATTACATTAGACACCTCCCTCTCCTACAATCATCATATACAACTTTTCTCCTCCGCTGTTAACACTAGAGTGGGTATCCTCTACAGACTTAAACACTGCTTACCCACCCAGGCCATGCAACTTGCGGTCACCTCTTCTATCCTCTCCCTAATAGACTACAGAATAGTGATATATGGCTCTGCGGACCCTACAGCCCTTCGTAGCATCAACACTGCTTTGAATAAAGCTTGCCGCCTAGTCACCGGGTGTGACTGATTAACACATACCTGTGAGCTCTACGCTCTGGCTGGTTGGCTAAACTTCCAAAGAAGACTTAAGTACCACTCCTGCGTTCTAGCGAAAAAGGTCCATCTCCAGCTGGTGCCCATCGGCCTTGTCCCTATCGTCAGCGTAGCCCCCCCCAGGCGTAACACTAGACTCGCAGCATCCTCCTCATTCCTGGTCCCCCATTGTAGAACATCCCTTGGGCAAAGATCATTCTGCTACCGTGCCCCTCTTTGGCTAAACACTCTACCTCCTCATCTGTCAGACCCTTAGCCTCTCCCAATTCAAATCAGCCCTCAGAGTACAACTCCTGGAGTCAGAGAAATGCAACTGTGGCTAACTTCCTGCCCTCCCCTGGTATTTTCATACCCCCAATAAAATGACACAGGGTCTCGATAGATCCCAAGAGTCAGCATCAGTTACCTCTTTGACAAGGGTTATCCTGTATCGATGCCTACCACCACCAGTTAACTAAGATTATGCCTGGACTGCACTTGCAGAACTGTTTTACGAATTTCTACCTGTTTACTGTGTGTTCTCTGTATTTCTCTACCCTCCACCCTCTGTAACCAACGTGGAGCCTTTGCAAGAGAGTCTGTGACTCGAAGGATTGTAATTCTGATTGTATCCAATAAAATAAAAAAATAAGGTGCCACTTGCCCCCTCGGCCAGCGTTCATGATTCAGCCATTGCACCTCCACAGTGCAAGGAGCCTGATCCACCTACCCCCCAAAGAGACAGATAAGGTGCCACTTGCCCCCTCGGCAGTGGTCACGATCCAGCCACAGCACCTCCACGGTGCAAGGAGCCTGATCCATCTACCCCCCAAAGAGGTAGATGAGGTGGCACTTGACCCCTCTGGCAGCGGTCACGATCCAGCCATAGCACCTCCACAGTGCAAGGAGCCTGATCCACCATCCCCCCATAGAGATAGATGAGGTGCCACTTGCCCCTTCTGGCAGCAGTTACGATCCAGCCATAGCACCTCCACGGTGCAAGGAGCCTGATCCACCTCCTCCCTAAAAGATAGATAAGGTGCGACGCTTGAAAAATTGCCACGATTTCTCGGGGCTATGTGAACGCTGAAATGGTTCATCATTGCAGTTTGTTGTTTTCAATTTCAGTGCCTTCTCAGGGCAGCTCTCTTGGCTCCATGCCTGTGTAGAGCTCCCTGATTGGCTTGTCTCACTCTCCTGAGACAGGAGCACCAGAGATGTGTGGCCTAATATGCCACTTGCCCCTCATGCAGCAGTCACAATCCAGCCATAGCACCTCCAGGATGCAAGGAGCATGATCCACCTACTCCCCAAAGAGATGGATAAGGTGCCACTTGCCCCCTTGGGCAGCGGTCAGGATCCAGCTATAGCACCTTCACGGTGCAAGGAGCCTGATCCACCTTCCCCCCCAAAGAGATAGATAAGGTGGCAGTTGCCCCTACCGGCAGCGTTCATGATCCAGCCATATCACCTCCACAGTGCAAGGAGCCTGATCCACCTACCTCCCAAAGTGATAGGTAAGGTGCGACTTTCCCCCTCGGGCAGGGGTAACGATCCTGCCATAGCAGCTTCACGGTTCAAGGAGCCTCATCCACCTCCCCCCCAATGAGATGGATAATGTGCCACTTGCCCCCTTGGCAGCATTCACAATCTAGCCATAGCACCTCCACGGTGCAAGGAGCCTCATCCACCTCCCCCCTAAAAGATAGATAAGGTGCGACGCTTGAAAAATTGCCACGATTTCTCGGGGCTATGTGAATGCTGACATGGTTCATCATTGCAATTTGCTGTTTTCAATTTCAGCGCCTTCTCAGGGTAGCTCTATTGGCTCCACGCCTGTGTAGAGCTCCCTGATTGGCTTGTCTCACTCAACTGAGACAGGAGCACCAGAGTTGTGTGGCCTAATATGCCACTTGCCCCCTTGGGCAGCAGTCAGGATCCAGCCATAGCACCTTCATGGTGATAGGAGCCTGTTCCATCTACACCCCAAAGAGATAGATAAGGTGGCACTTGCCCCCGCGGACCGCATTGACGATCCAGCCATAGCACCTCCACGGTGCAAGGAGCCTGATCCACCTTCCCGCCAAAGAGATAGATAAGGTGGCAATTGCCCCTATGGACAGTGTTCACGATCAGGCCATAGCACCTCCACAGTGCAAGAAGCCTGAACCACCTACCCCCCCAAAGAGACAGAAACGGTGCCACTCGCCCCGTCTGGCAGTTGTCAGGATCCAGCTGTAGCACCTCCACAGTGCAAGGAGCCTGATCTGCCTTCCTCCGAAAGTGATAGGTAAGGTGCGACTTGCCCCCTCGGGCAGCGGTAACGATCCTGCCATAGCAGCTCCATGGTTCAAGGAGCCTCATCCACCTCCCCCCCAAAGAGATGGATAAGGTGCCACTTGCCCCCTTGGCAGTGTTCACTATCTAGTCATAGCAACTCCACAGTTCAAGGAGCCTCGTCCACCTACCCCCCAAAGAGACAGATAAGGTGCCACTTGCTCCATTGGGCAGAGATAAGGATCCAGCCATAGCACCTCCACGGTGCAAGGAACCTGATCCACCTACCCCCAAAAGAGATAGATAGGGTGCCACTTGCCCCCTGTGGCAGTGGTCAGGATCCAGCCATAGCACCTCCATGATGCAAGGAGTCTGATCCCCCTTCCTCCGAAAAGAAAAGGTGCCACTTGCCCCATCTGGCAGTGAACACAATCCAGCCATAGCACCTCCATGGTGCTAGGAGCCTGATCCACCCACCCCCCAAAAAGATAGATAATATACGATGCTTGAAAAATTGCCACGATTTCTCCGCGCTGTGTGAACGCTGAACTGTATGATCATTGCAATTTGCTGTTTTCAGTTTCAGTGCATTCTCATGATAACGCTATTGGCTCCATGCCTGTGTAGAGCTCCCTGATTGGCTGGTCTCACTCACCTGAGTCAGGAGCACCCGAGACGTGGGGCTTAATGTGCCACTTGCCCCCTCAGGCAGCAGTCACAATCTAGCCATAGCACCTCCTCTGTGCAAGGAGCCTGATCAACCTACCCCCCAAAGAGATAGATAAGGTGCCCCTTGCCCCCTCGGCCAGCGTTCGCGATCCAGCAATAGCACCCGCACAGTGCAAGGAGCCTGATCCACCTACCACCTACAGAGATAGATAATGTGCCACTTGCCCCCTCAGGCAGCATTCATGATCCAGCCATAGCACCTCCACGGTGCAAGGAGCCTCATCCACCTACCCTCCAAAGAGATAGATAAGGTGCCACTTGCCCCCTTGGGCAGTGTTCATGATCCAGCCATTGCACTTCCACGGTGCAAGGAGCCTGATCCACCTTCCCCCCAAAGAGATAGACGAGGTGCCACTTGCCCCCTCGGGCAGCCTTTACAATTCAGCCATAGCATCTCCATGGTGCAAGGAGCCTGATCCACCTGACCCCCAAAGAGATAGATAAGGTGACACTTGCCCCCTTGGGCAGCATTCATGATCCAGCCATAGTACCTCCATGGTGCCAGGAGCCTGATCCATTTGCCCCCCCTAAGAGATACATAAGGTGCCACTTGCCCACTTGGGCAGCAGTCGCAATCCAGACATAGCACCTCCACAGTGCAGGGAGCATGATCCACCTAGCTCCCCAAAAGATAGAAAAGGTACCACTTGCACCGTCAGGCAGCGTTGACAATCCAGCCATCGCACTTTCACGGTGCTGGTGCCTGATACACCAACCCTCCAAAAAGATAGATGAGGTACGACGCTTGAAAAATTGCCATGATTTCTCTGGGCTGTGTGAACGCTGAACAGGATCATCACTGCAATTTGCTGTTTTGAATTTCAACGCCTTCTCAGAGTAGCGCTATTGGCTCCACGCCTGTGTAGAGCTCCCTGATTGGCTGGACTTACTCACCTGAGACAGGAGCACCCGAGACATGTGGCTTAATGTGCCACTTGCCCCCTCGGGCAGTGGTGACGATCCAGCCATAGCACTTCCACGGTGCAAGGAGCCTGATCCACATACCCCCAAAGAGATAGATAAGGTGCCACTTGACCCCTCGGGCAGCGGTCACGATCGAGCCATAGGACCGCCACGGTGCAAGGAGCCTGATCCACCTAACCCCCTAAAGAGATACATACGGTGCCACTTGCCCTCTCGGGTAGCGGTCATGATCCAGCCATAGCAACTCCACGGTGCATGGAGCCTGATCCATCTACCCACCAAAGAGATAGATACGGTGCCACTTGCCCACTTGGGAGTGGTCACGATCCAGCCATAGCACCTCCACGGTGCAAGGAGCGTGATTCACCTACCCGCCAAAGAGATGGATATGGTGCCACCTGCCCCCTCGGGCAGCCATCACGATCCAGACATGGTACCTCCACGGTGCAAGGAGTGTGATCCTGCTGCCCCCCAAAGAGATAGGTTAGGTGCCACTTGCCCCCTTGTGTATTGGTCACGATCCAGCCAGAGCAAGTCCTCTGTGCAAGCAGCCTGATCCACCTAACCCCCAAAGAAATAGATAAGGTGCCTCTTTCCCCCTCGGACAGCGTTCGCGATCCAGCCAGAGCACCTCTGTGCAAGCTGCCTGATCCAACTACCCCCCAGAGAGATAAAGTGCCACCTGCCCCCTCAGGCAGCCATCACGATCCAGTCATGGTACTTCCATAGTGCAAGGCGCCTGATCCACCTACCCCTCAAAAGATAGATAAGCTTCGATGCTTGAAAAATTGCCATGATTTCTCTGGGCTGTTTGAACGCTGAAGCTAATCATCATTGCAATTTGCTGTTTTCAATTCCGGTGCCTTCTCAGGGTAGCGCTATTGGCTCCATGCCTGTGCAGAGCTCCCTTTTAGGCTGGTCTCACTCACCTGAGACAAGAGCACCCGAGATGTGTGGCTTAATGTGCCACTTGCCCCGTCGGGCAGTGGTCATGATCCTGCCATAGCACCTCCATGGTGCAAGGAGCCTGATCCACCTACCCCCAAAGAGATAGATAAGGTGCCACTTGCCCCCTCTGGCAGAGGTCACAATCCAACCATAACACATCCATGGTGCATGGAGCCTGATCAACCGACCACCCAAAGAGATAGATAAGGTGCCACTTCCCCCTCGGGCAGCATTCACGACTTAGCCATAGCACCTATACAGTGTAAGGAGCCTGCTCCACCTCCCCCCAAAGAGAAACATGAGGTGGCACTTGCCCCCTTGGGCAGTGTTCACGATCCAGCCATAGTACCTCCACGGTTCAAGGACCCTGATCCACCTACCACCCACAGAGATAGATAAGGTGCCACTTGCCCCCTTGGACAGCCGTCACGATCGAGCCATAGCACCTCCGTGGTTCAAGGAGCTTTATCCACCTACCCCCCAAAGAGACAGGTAAGGTGCCACTTGCCCCCTCGGGGAGCCTTCACGATTCAGCCGTAACACCTCCACAGTGCAAGTAGCCTGATCCACCTACCCCACAAAGAGGTAGGTAAGGTGTGACTTGCCCCTTGGGCAGCGGTAACGATTCAGCCATAGCACCTCCACGCTGCAAGGAGCCTGATCCTCCTACCCGCCAGAGAGAGAGATAAGGTTCCACTTGCCCCTCGGGCAGCGTTCGCGATCCAGCCATAGCACATCCATGGTGCAAGGAGCCTGATCCACCTACCCACCAAAGAGATCGATAAGGTGCCACTTGCCCCCTCATGCAGTGGTCAGAATCCAGCCTTTGCACCTCCATGGTGCAAGGAGCCTGATCCATCTACCCCCCAAAGAGATAGATAAGGTGCAATTTGCCCTCCTGGGCAGTGGTGAGGATCCAGCCATCGCACCTGCATGGCGCAAGGAGCCTGATCCACCTACTCCCCAAATAGATAGATAAGGTGCCACTTGCCTCCTCTGGCAGCGGTCACGATCCAGCCATAGCACCTCCATGGTGCAAGGAGCTTGATCCACCTACCCCCCAAAAAGATAGATAAGGTACAATGCCTGAAGAATTGCCACAATTTCTCTGGGCTGTGTGAACGCTGAATCGGATCATCATTGCAATTTGCTCTTTTCAATTTCCACGCCTTCTCAGGGTTGCGCTATTGGCTCCACGCCTGTGTAGAGCTCCCAGATTCTCTGGTCTCACTCACCTGCGACAGGAGCACCCGAGACGTGTGGCTTAATGTGCCACTTGCCCCCTCGGGCAGCAGTCATGATCCAGCCATAGCACCTCCACAGTGCAAGGAGCCTGTTCCACCTAGCCCCCAAAGAAATAGATAAGGTGCCACTTGCCCCCTCGGGAAGCTTTCGCGATCCTGCCATAGTAAATCCACGGTGCAAGGAGCATGATCCACCTACCCACCAAAGAGATAGATAAGGTGCCACTTGCCCCATTGGGAAGTGGTCATGATCCAGCCATAGCACCTCCACAGTGCAAGGAGTCTGTTTCACCTGCCCCCCAAAGAGACATATTAGGTGCCACTTGACCCCTCGGGCAGCTGTGATGATCCAGCCATAGCACCTCCACGGTGCAAGGAGCGTGATCCACCTAACCCCCAAACAGATAGATAAGCTACAATGCTTGAAAAGTTGCCACGATTTCTCTGCGCTGTGTGAACGCTGAACCTGATCATCACTTGCAATTTGCTGTTTTCAGTTTCAGCGCCTTTTCAGGGTAGCACTATTGGCTCCATGCCTGTGTAGAACTCCCTTATTGGCTGATCTCACTCACCTGAGACAGGAGCATCGAGACATGTGGCTTAATGTGCCACTTGCCCCTTCGGGCAGCGGTCACAATGCAGCCATAGCACCTCCATGGTGCAATGAGCCTGATTCACCTACCCCGCAAAGAAATAGTTAAGGTACCACTTACCCCCTTGGGTAGCCATCACGATCCAGCCATAGCACAGCCACGGTGTAAGAAGCCTGATTCTCCTACCCCACAAAGAGACAGAAAAGGTGCCACTTGCCCCCTCGGGCAGCTGTCATGATCCAGCCATAGCACATCCATGGTGCAAGAAGCCTGATCCATGATCCACCTACCCCCCAAAAAAGATAGATAAGGTGCTTTTTGTCCCCTTGGGTAGCGTTGACGATCCAGCCATAGCACCTCCACGGTGCAAGGAGCCTGATCCATCTACCCCCTCAAAGAGATAGATAAGGTGCCACTTGACCAATTGGGCAGCGGTCATGATGCAGCCATGGCACTTCAACGGTGCAAGGAGCCTGATCCACCTACCCCCAAAATAGATAGATAAGGTGCCTCTTGCCCCCTTGAGCAGCGGTCGCGATCCAGCCATAGCACCTCCACGGTGCATGGATCCTCATCCAGCTATCCTCCAAAGAGATAGATAAGGTGCCACTTGCCCCCTCGGGCAGTGGACACGATCCAGCCATAGCACCTCCATGGTGCAAGAAGCCTGACCCAACTTCCCCCCAAAGAGACAGATAAGGTGCTACTTGCCCACTCGGGCAGTGGTCACGATCCAGCCATAGCACCTCCACAGTGCAAGAAGCCTGATCCGCCTGCACCCCAAAGAGATAGATAAGGTGCCACTTGCCCCCTCGGGCAACGGTCACGATCCAACCATAGCACGTCCACGGTTCAAGGAGCCTGATTCACCTACCCCGCAAAGAGAAAGATAAGGTGCCACTTGACCCCTTGGGTAGTGGTCATGATCCAACCATTGCAGCTCCGTGGTGCAAGCAACCTGATCCACCTCCCCCCAGAGAGATAGATAAGGTGCCACGTGCAGCCTCGGGCAGTGGCCATGATCCAGCCATAGCACCTCCACAGTGCAAGGACCCTGTTCCGTCTCACCCCCAAAGAGACAAATTAGGTGCCACTTGTCCCCTCGGATAGCATTCATGATCCAGCCATAACACCTCCATGGTTCAAAGAGCCTGATCCCCCTACCCCGCAAAGAGATAAATAAGGTGCCACCTTGCCCCATTGGGCAGCCATCATGATCCAGCCTTAGCTCCTCCACAGTGCAAGAAGCCTGATCCACCTACCACCCAAAGAGATAGATAAGGTGCCAGTTTGCCCCTCAGGCAGCGGTCACGATCCAGCCATACCACATCCATGGTGCAAGGAGCCTGATCTACGAACCACCTGACCCCCAAAGAGATAGATAAGGTGCTTCTTGGCCCCTCTGGCAGCATTCACGATCCAGCCATAGCACCTCCACGGTGCAAGGGATCCTGATCCACCTACCCCCCAGAGAGATAGATAAGGTGCCACTTGACCCCTCGGGCAGCGGTCATGATGCTGCCATGGCACTTCCACGGTGCATGAATCCTCATCCTGCTACCCTCCAAAGAGATAGATAAGGTGCCACTTGCCCCCTCGGGCAGCGTTCATGATCCAGGCATAGCAGCCCCACGTTGCAAGGAGCCTGATCCACCTACCCCCCCCAAAAAAGATAGATAAGCTACGACACTTGAAAAATTGCCATGATTTCTCCATTCTGAGTGACTGCTGAACTGGATCATCATTGCAATTTGCTGCATTCATTCTCAGCACCTTCTCATGCTAACGCTATTGGCTCCATGCCTGTGTAGATCTCCCTGATTGGTTGGACTCACTCACCTGAGACAGGAGCTCCTGAGTCGTGTTTCTTAATGGGCCACTTGCCCCCTCCGGCAGTGGTCACGGTCCAGCCATAGCACCTTCATGGTGCAAGGAGCCTGATCCACCTAACCCCCTCAGAGATAGATAAGGTGCCACTAGCCCACTCGGGCAGCGGTCACAATCCAGCCAAAGCACATCCATCGGCAATGAGCCTCATCCACCTACCACCCAAAGATGCAGATAGGTGCCACTTGACCCCTCAGGCAGTGGTCACCATCCAGCCATAGCAGCCCCACGGTGTAAGGAGACTGATCCACCTACCCCCCAAAGAGACAGATAAGGTGCCACTTGCATCCACAGGCAGGGGTCATGATCCAGCCATAGCACCTCCACGGGGCAAGGAGCCTGATCCACCTACCCCCAAAAAAGATCAATGATGTGCCACTATCCCTGTCGGGCAGCGTTCACGATCTAGCCAAAGTACCTCCACGGTGCAAGGAGCCTGATCCACCTACCCCTCAAAGAGATAGATGAGGTGCCACTTGCCCTGTCGGGTAGTGTTCACACTCCAGCCGTAGCAGCTCCACGGTACAAGGAGCCTGATCCACCTACTCCCCAAAGAGATAGATGAGGTGCCACAGGCCCCCTTCGGGCAGCATTCACAATCCAGCCAAGGCACCTCCACAGTGCAATGAGCCTGAACCACCTACCCCCCAAGAGAGATTGATGAGGTGACTCTTGCCCCCTTGGGCAGTGGTCACGATCCTGCCATAGGAGCTCCATGGTGCAAGGAGCCTGATCCATCTATCTCCACAGAGAGATAGATAAGGTACAACGCTTGTAAAATTCCTACGATTTCTCTGGGCTATGTGAACGCCGAATCGGATCATCATTGCAATTTGCTGTTTTCAATTTCGGCGCCTTCTCAGGGTAGCACTATTGGCTCCACGCCTGTGTAGAGCTCTCTGATTGGCTAATCTCACTCACCTGAGAGAGAGGAGCACCCAAGCCGTGTGGCTTAATGTGCCTCTTGCCAACTTGAACAGCTGTCACGATCCAGCCATAGCACCTCCACGGTGCAAGGAGCCTGATCCTCCTACCCCCCCAAAGAGATAGATAAGGTGCCACTTGCCCTTTTGGGCAGCCGTCACGATCCAGCCATAGCACATCCATGGTGCAAGGAGCCTAATTCACGATCCACCTACCCCCCAAAGAGATAGATAAGGTGCGACTTGCCCCCTCGGGCAGCGGTCACGATCCAGCCATATCAAAACCATGGTGTAAGGAGCCTGATCCACCTACCCCTCAAAGAGATAGATAAGGTGCCGCTTGCCCCCTCGATCAGCAGTCATGATCCAGCCATAGCACCTCCATGGTGCATGGATCCTGACTCACCTGCCCCAAAAGAGATAGATAAGGTGCCACTTGCCCCCTCGTGCAGCGGACACGGTCCCGCAAAAGCATCTCCACGATGCAAGGAGCCTGATCCACCTACCCCCAGAAGAGATAGATAGGATGCCACTTGCCCCCTTGGGCAGCGTTCACGATCCAGCCATAGGTGCTCCACGGAGCAAGGAGCCTGATCCACGTATCCCCCCCAAAGAGAGAGATAAGGTGCAATGCTTGAAAAATTGCCACGATTTTGCTGTGCGGTGTGAACGCTGAACCGGATCATCTTTGCAATTTGCTGTTTTCAATTTCAGTGCCTTCTCAGGGTAGCGCTATTGACTCCACGCCTATAAGGATCACCCGAGACGTGTGGCTTAATGTGCCAACTGCCCCCTCAGGCAGCGGGCATGATCCAGCCATAGCATCTTAATGGTGCAAGGAGCCTGATCCACCAACCCCACAAAGAGAGATGTAAGGTGCCACTTGCCCCATCGGGCAGCGGTCACGATCCAGCCATAGCACCCCCACGGTGCAAGGAGCCTGATCCACCTACCACCCTAAGAGATATATAAGGTGCCACTTGTCCCCTTGGGCAGTCCTCACAATCTAGCCATAGCACCTCCACGGTGCAAGGAGCCTGATCCCCCTACCCCCTCAAAGAGATAGATAAGGTACGATGCTTGAAAAATTGCCACGATTTCTCTGAGCTGTGTGAACGC
Organism: Neoceratodus forsteri; assembly: GCA_016271365.2. Classification (NCBI taxonomy): domain Eukaryota; kingdom Metazoa; phylum Chordata; order Ceratodontiformes; family Ceratodontidae; genus Neoceratodus; species Neoceratodus forsteri. The sequence continues at coordinate 1,397,564,157 of CM028131.1, read as the reverse complement.
TGAACCAGATCATCATTGCAATTTGCTGTTTTCAATTTCAGCGATTTCTCAGGATAGTGCTATTGGTTCCATGCTTGTGTAGAGCTCCATGATTGGCTGGTCTCACACTCCTGAGAGAGGAGCACCCGAGACATGTGGCTTAATGTGCCTCTTGCCCCCTCGGGCTGCGGTCACGATCCATCCAGAGCACTTCCACAGTGTAAGGAGCCTGATCCAGCTACCCCTTCAAAGAGACAGATTAGGTGCCACTTGCCCTCTCGTGCAGCGGTCATGATCCAGCCATTGCACCCCTACGGTGGAAGGAGCCTGATCCACTTACTCCCCAAAGAGATAGATGAGGTGCCACTTGCACTGTTGGACAGCTGTCACGATCCAGCCATAGCACCTCCACGGTTCAAGGACCCTGATCCACCTACCCCCCAAAGAGACAGATAAGGTGCCACTTGCCCCCTCGGGCAGTGGTCACGATCCCGCCATAGCACCTCCACGGTGCAAGGAGCCTGATCCACCTACCCCCCAAAGAGATAGATGAGGTGCCACTTACTCCGTCGGCAGCATTCATGATCCAACCATAGCAGCTCCACGATGCAAGGAGCCTGTTCCACATACCCCCCAAAGAGGTAGATGAGGTGCCACAGGCCCCCTCAAGCAGCATTCACTATCCAGCCAAAGCACCTCCAAGGTGCAAGGAGCCTGATCCACCTACCCTCCATAGAGATATGTATGGTGCCACTTGCAATGTCGGGAAGTGGTCACGATCCAGCCATGGCACCTCCACAGTGCAAGGAGCCTGATCCTCCTGCCCCCCTGAAGAGATAGATAAGGTGCCACTTGCACTGTTGGGCAGCTGTCACGATCCAGCCATAGCACCTCCGTGGTGCAAGGAGCCTGATCCACTTTCCCATCAAAGAGATAGATAAGGTGCCACTTGCTCCATTGGGCAGCTGTCAAGATCCAGCCATAGCACCTCCATGGTGCAATTACCGTGATCCACCTACCCGCCAAAGAGATAGATAAAGTGCCACTTGCCCACTCTGGCCACGGTCATGATTCAGCTATAGCACTGCCACATTGCACGGAGCCTGATCCACCTACCCCCAAAGAGATAGATGTGGTGGCACTTGCCCCCCCCCCGGGCAGCGATCACGATCCAGCCATAGCAGCTCCACGGTGCAAGGAGCCTGATCCACCTACCCCCCCAAAGAGGTAGATGAGGTGCCACAGGCCCCCTCGAGCAGCATTCACTATCCAGCCAAAGCACCTCCATGGTGCAAGGAGCCTGATCCACCTACCCCCCATAGAGATAGATGAGGTGCCACTTGCCCCCTCGGGCAGGGGTCAGGATTCAGCCAGAGCAAGAGCCTGATCCACCTATCCCCACAAAGAGACAGATTAGGTGCCACTTGCCCTCTCGTGCAGCAGTCATGATCCAGCCATTGCACCCCCATGGTGGAAGGAGCCTGATCCACTTACTCCCCAAAGAGATAGATGAGGTGCCACTTGCCCTCTCGGGCAGGGGTCAGGATCCAGCCAGAGCAAGTCCGTGGTGGAAGGAGCCTGATCCACCTATCTCCACAAAGAGATAGATAACTTGCGACACTTGTAAAATTGCCACGATTTCTCTGGGCTGTGTGAACGCTGAATCGGATCATCATTGCATTTGCTGTCTTCAATTTCAAGCGCATTCTCACGGTGGCTTCTCGGCTCCATGCTGGTGTAGAGCTCCCTGATTGGGTAGTCTCACTCACCTGAGACAGGAGCACCAGATGTGTGACTTAATGTGCCCCTTGTCCCCTCGGACAGTGGTCACGATCCAGCCATAGCACCGCCACACTGCAAGGAGCCTAATCCACCTAACCCCAAAGAAGAAAGATTAGTGCCACTTGTGCAATGGTCATGGTCCAGCCATAGCACCTCCACGGTGCCAGGAGCCTGATCCACCTACCCCCAAAGAGACAGTTTAGGTGCCACTTTACCGCTTGGGCAGCTGTCATGATCCAGCCGTAGAACCTCCACGGTGCAAGCAGCCTGATCCACCTACACCCCCCGAAGAGACAGATAATGTGCCACTTGCCCCCTTGGGCAGTGGTCACGATCCTGCCATATCACCTCCATGGTGCAAGCAGCCTGATCCACCTACTCCCCAAGGATATAGATTAGGTGCCACTTGCCCCCTCGGACAGTGGTCACGATCCTGCCATAGCACCTCCACGGTGCAAAAAGCCTGATCCACCCACCCCCAAGAGATGGGTGAAGTGCCACTCGCCCCTCGGCAGCAGTCACGATCCAGCCATAGCACCTCCATGGTGCACGGAGCCTGATCCACCTACCCCCAAAGAGAGATAGATGTGGTGGCACTTGCCCCCCAGCGATCACGATCCAGCCATAGCAGCTCCATAGTGCAAGGAGCCTGATCCACCTACCCCCCCAAAGAGGTAGATGAGGTGCCACAGGCCCCCTCGAGCAGCATTCACTATCCAGCCAAAGCACCTCCATGGTGCAAGGAGCCTGATCCACCTACCCCCCATAGAGATAGATGAGGTGCCACTTGCCCCCTCGGGCAGGGGTCAGGATTCAGCCAGAGCAAGAGCCTGATCTACCTATCCCCACAAAGAGACAGATTAGGTGCCACTTGCCCTCTCGTGCAGCAGTCATGATCCAGCCATTGCACCCCCATGGTGGAAGGAGCCTGATCCACTTACTCCCCAAAGAGATAGATGAGGTGCCACTTGCCCTCTCGGGCAGGGGTCAGGATCCAGCCAGAGCACGTCCGTGGTGGAAGGAGCCTGATCCATCTATCTCCACAAAGAGATAGATAACTTGCGACACTTGTAAAATTGCCACGATTTCTCTGGGCTGTGTGAACGCTGAATCGGATCATCATTGCATTTTGCTGTCTTCAATTTCAGCGCATTCTCACGGTAGCGCTATCGGCTCCATGCTGGTGTAGAGCTCCCTGATTGGGTAGTCTCACTCACCTGAGACAGGAGCACCCGAGATGTGTGACTTAATGTGCCCCTTGTCCCCTCGGACAGTGGTCACGATCCAGCCATAGCACCGCCACACTGCAAGGAGCCTAATCCACCTAACCCCCCCCCCCCAAAGAGAAAGATTAGGTGCCACTTGTGCAATGGTCATGGTCCAGCCATAGCACCTCCACGGTGCCAGGAGCCTGATCCACCTACCCCCAAAGAGACAGTTTAGGTGCCACTTTACCGCTTGGGCAGCTGTCATGATCCAGCCGTAGAACCTCCACGGTGCAAGCAGCCTGATCCACCTACACCCCCCGAAGAGACAGATAATGTGCCACTTGCCCCCTTGGGCAATGGTCACGATCCTGCCATATCACCTCCATGGTGCAAGCAGCCTGATCCACCTACTCCCCAAGGATATAGATTAGGTGCCACTTGCCCCCTCGGACAGTGGTCACGATCCTGCCATAGCACCTCCACGGTGCAAAAAGCCTGATCCACCCACCCCCCAAAGAGATAGGTGAAGTGCCACTCGCCCCCTCGGGCAGCGGTCACGATAGAGCCATAGCACCTCCACGGTGTAAGGAACCTGATCCACCTACTCCCAAAGAGATAGATAAGGTGCCACTTGCCCCCTCAGGCAATGTTGACGAGTCAGCCATATCACCTCCATGGTGCAACGAGCCTGATCCACCTATCCCCCCCATAGAGATAGATAAGGTGCCACTTGCCCCCTCGGCAGCATTCTAGAGTCAGCCATAGCACCTCCATGGTGCTAGGCGACTGATCCATCAACCCCCCCAAAGAAATAGATAAGGTGGCACTTGCCCCCTCACACAGTGGTCACGATCCATCCATAGCACCTCCACGGTGGAAGGAGCCTGATCCACCTAGCCCCCAAAGAGGTAGATAAGGTACCATTTTCCCACCTCGACAGTGGTCATGATCCAGCAGTAGCACCTCCTGAGTGCCTGGAGCCTGATCCACCTACCCCCCGAAGAGATGAATAAGGTACGATGGTTGAAAAATTTCCACAATTTCTCTGGGCTGTGAGAACCCTGAGCCGGTTGATCTTTTCAATTTGCTGTTTTCAATTTCATCACCTTCTCAGTGTAGCGCTATTGTTTCCACACCTGTGTAGAGCTCCCTGATTGGCTCATCTCACTCACCTGAGACAGGAGCACCCGAGATGTGTGGCTTAATGTGCACTTGCCCTCTCGAGCAGCTTTCATGATCCAGCCGTACCACCTCCACAGTGCAAGGATCCTGATCCACCTTCCCCTCGAAGAGATAATTTGCCACTTGCCGCCTCGGGCAGCATTCACGACCCAGGGATAGCACCTCCATGGTACAAGGAGACTGATCCACCTACCTCCAAAGAGATAAATAAGGTGCCACTTGACCCCTTGGCAGCGGTCTCAATCCTGCCATAGCACCTCCATGGTGCAAGGAGCCTGATTCTCTTATCACCCCAGATAGATAGATCAGGTGCCACTTGCCCCCTCGACAGTGTTCATGATCCAGCCATAGCACCTCGACGTTTCCAGGAGCCTGATCCACATACCCCCCCAAACAGATATATGAGGTGGCACTTACCCTCTCGGGCAGTGGTCACGATCTAGTCATAGCACCTCCACGGTGCAAGGAGCCACATCCACCTATCCCTCCCCCAAAGAGATTGGTAAGGTGCTACTTGCCCCCTCATACAGCAGTCAAGATCCTTCCATAGCACCTCCACAGTGCAAGGAGCCTGATCCACCTACCCCCCGAAGACGTAGAGAAGGTGCCCATTGCCCCCTCGGGCAGCGGTCTCGATCCTGCTATAGCACCTGCACGGTGCAAGGAGCCAGATCCATCTTCCCCCAAAGAGATAGATGAGGTGCCACTTACCCCCTCAGGCAGTGGTCACGATTCAGCCATAGCACCTCCACGGTGCAAGGTGTCTGATCCACCTACCCCCCAAAGAGGTGGATAAGGTGCCACTTTCCCCCTTGGGCAGCAGTCACGGTCCAGCCATAGCATCTCCACGGTGCAAGGAGCCTGATCTACCTATCTCCCAAAGAGATAAATAAGGTACGACACTTGAGAAATTGCCACGATTTCTCTGGACTGTGTGAAAGCTGAACCAGATCATCACTTGCAATTTGCTGTTTTCAAATTCAGCGCTTACTCAGGGTAGCACTATAGGCTCCGCGCCTGTGTAGAGCTCCCTGATTGGCTGGTCTCACTCACTGGAGACAGGAGCACCCGAGATGTGTAGCTTAATCTGCCACTTGCCCCCTCGGGCAGCGGTCACGATCCATCCATAGCACCTCCACGGTGCAAGAAGACTGATCTACCAACCCCCCAAAGAGACAGATGAGGTGCCACTTGCATCATTGGGCAGCAGTCACGATTCAGCCATAGCACCTCCATGGGGCAAGGAGCCTGAACCACCTACCCCCCAAAGGTTTAGATAAGGTGCCAGGTGCCCCCTTGGGCAGTGTTCACAATTCAGCCATAGCAGCTCCCATGGTGCAAGGAGCCTGATCCATCTACCCCCCGAAGAGATATATAAGGTGCCACTTGACCTGTTGGGCAGCGGTCATGGTCCAGCCATAGCACCTCCGTGGTGCAAGGAGCCTGATCCACCTATCCCCACCAAGAGATAGATAAGGTGCGACGCTTGTTAAAATTCCTACGATTTCTCTGGGCTGTGTGAATGCTGAATCGGATCATCATTGCAATTTGCTGTTTTCAATTTCAGTGCCTTCAAAGGGTAGCACTATTGGCTCCACGCCTGTGTAGAGCTCCCTGATTGGCTGGTCTCACTCACCTGAGACAGGAGCACCCGAGACGTGTGGCTTAATGTGCCCCTTGCCAACTTGGACAGCTGGCACGATCCAGCCATAGCACCTCCACAGTGCAAGAAGCCTGATCCTCCTACCCACCAAAGAGATAGATAACGTGCCACTTGCCCACTCAGGCAGTGGTCACGATCCAGCCATCGCACCTCTACAGTGCAAGGAGCCTGATTCGCCTACCCCCCCAAAGAGAGAGAGATGAGGTGCCACTTGCGCTGTTGGGCAGCGTTCATGATCCTGCCATAGCATCTGCACGGTGCAAGAAGCCTGATCCAAGTACCCCCCAAAGAGATAGGTGGGGTGCCACTCGCCGCCTCTGGCAGTGGTCACAATTGAGCCATAGTACCTCCATGGTGCAAGGAGTCTGATCCATCTACCCCCCAAAGAGATACCTAAGGTGCCACTTGCCCCCTCAGGCAGTGGTCACGATTGAGCCATAGCACCTCCATGGTGCAAGGAGCCTGATCCACCTACCCCCCCCCAAAGAGATAAATCAGGTACGACAGTTGAAAAATTGCCACTGTTTCTCCTGGCTGTGTGAACGCTGAGCCGGTACTTCTTTTCAATTTGCTGTTTTCAATTTCATCGCCTTCTCAGCGTAGCGGTATTGGCTCCACGCCTGTGTAGGGCTTCCTGATTGGCTCATCTCACTCCCCTGAGACAGGAGCACCCGAGATGTGTGGCTTAATGTGCCACTTGCCCCCTCGGGCAGCGGTCATGAACCAGCCATACCATCTCCACGGTGCAAAGATCCTGATCCACCTTCCCCTCAAAGAGATAGACAGTTTGCCACATGCCTCCTCGGGCAGCATTCACGACCCAGGGATAGCACCTCCACGGTGCAAGAAGCCTGATCCACCCACCCCCCCAAAGAGATAGATAATGTTCCACTTGCCCCCTCGGCCAACTGTCACGATCCAGACATAGCACCTCCACGGTGCAAGGCGCCTGATTCACCTACCAACCAAAGAGATAGATAAGGTGCCACTTGCCCCCTCGGACAGTGGTCTCGATCCTGCCATAGCACCTGCACGGTGCAAGCAGCCTCATCCACATACCCCCAAAGAGATAAGTGAGATGCCACTCATCCCCTCGGGCAGTGGTCACGATAGAGCCATAGCACCTCCACGGTGTAAGGAACCTGATCCACCTACTCCCAAAGAGATAGATAAGGTGCCACTTGCCCCCTTGGCAGCATTCAAGAGTCAGCCATAGCACCTCCACAGTGGAGGTAGCCTGATCCACCTAGCCCCCAAAGAGGTAGATAAGGTACCACTTACCCCCCTCGGCTGTGGTCATCATCCAGCAGTAGCACCTCCTGAGTGCCAGGAGCCTGATCCACGTACCCCCCCAAAGAGATAAATAAGGTACTATGGTTGAAAAATTTCCACAATTTCTGTGGGCTGTGAGAACTCTGAGCTGGTTCATCTTTTCAATTTGCTGTTTTCAATTTCATCACCTTCTCAGCGTAGTGCTATTGGCTCCACGCCTGTGTAGAGCTCCCTGATTGGCTTAATTCACTCACCTGAGACAGGAGCACCTGAGACGTGTGGTTTAATGTGCGCTTGCCCCCTCGGACAGCTTTCACGACCCAGTCATACCACCTCCACGGTGCAAGGATCCTGATCCACCTTCCCCTCAAAGAGATAGACAGTTTGCCACTTGCCCCCTCGGGCAGCATTCACGACCCAGGGATAGCACCGCCACAGTGCAAGGAGACTGATCCACCTACCCCAAAAGAGAGAGAGAAGGAGCCACTTACCCCCATTGGGCAGCAGCCATGATCCACCCATAGCACCTCCAAGGTGCAAGGAGCCTGATCCACCTGCCTCCCCAAAGAGATAGATAATGTGCCACTTGCCCCCTCAGGCAGCAGTCATGATCCAGCCATAGCACCTCCACGGTGCTAGAAGCCTGATCCACCAACTCCCCAAAGAGATAGATAAGGTGCCACTTGCCCCCTCGAGCAGCGGTCATGATCCAGCCATACCACCTCCATGGTACAAGGAGCCTGATCCACCTACCCCCACAAAGAGATAGGCAAGGTGCCACCTACACCCTCGGGCACTGGTCATGATCCAGCCATTGCACCTCCACGGTGCAAGGAGCCTGATCCACCTACCCCCCAAAGAGATAAGGTACGACGCTTGAAAAATTGCCACAATTTCTCTGGGCTGAGTGAACGCTGAACCAGATCATCACTTGCAATTTTCTGTTTTGAGTTTCAGCACCTTCTCAGGGTAGCACTATTGGCCCACACCTTTGTAGAGCTCCCTGATTGGCTGAACTCACTCACCTGAGATATGAGCACCCGATACTTGTGGCTTAGTGTGCCACTTGCCCTCTCTGGCCGCAGTCACGATCCAGCCATAGCACTTCCATGGTGCAAGGAGCGTGATTCTCCTTTCCCCCAAAGAGCTAGATAAGGTGCCAATTGCCCCCTCGGGCAATGGTCACGATCCTGCCATAGCACCTCCAAGGTGCAAGGAGCCTGATACATCTACCCCCCCAAAGAGATAGATAAAGTACAATGCTTGAAAAATTGGAACGATTTCTCTGCGCTGTGTGAACGCTGAACCTGATCATCACTTGCAATTTTCTGTTTTCAGTTTCAGTGCCTACTCAGAGTACCGCTATTGGCTCCATGCCTGTGTAGAGCTCCCTGATTGGCTGGTCTCACTCACCTGAGAAAGGAGCACCCAAGATGTGTGGCTTAATGTGCCACTTGCTTCTTGGGCAGTGGTCCCGATCCACCCATAGCACCTCCACAGATCAAGGAGCCTGATCCAGTTACCGCTCCCAAAGAGATAGATAAGGTGCCACTTGCCCCATCCGGAAGCCGTCACGATCCAGCCATGGCACCTCCATGGTGCAAGGAGCCTGATTCACCTACCCTCCAAAGAGATAGATTAGGTGCTACTTGCTCCCTCAGGCAGCAGTCTCGATCCAGCCATGGCACCTACATGGTGCAAGGAGCCTGATCCACCTACCCCCCTAAGAGATAGATAAGGTGCCACTTGCCCCCTCAGGCAGCAGTCACGATCCAGCCATAGCACCTCCACGGTGCAAGGAGCCTGATCCACCTACCCCCCAAAGAGGTAGATAAGGTGCCACTTGCCAACTCGGGCAGCTGTCACGATCAAGCCATAGCACCTCCATGGTGCAAGGAGCCTAATCCACCTACCCCGCAAAGAGGTACATAAGGTGCCACTTTCCCCCTCGGGCAGCGGTCACAGTAGATCCATAAAATCTCCACAGTGCATGGAACCTGATCCACCTACCCCCCAAAGTGATCGATAAGGTGCCACTTGCCCCCTCGGGCAGCGGTCACGATCCAGTCATAGCACCTCCACAGAGCAAGTAGCCTTATCCACCTACCCCGTAAAGAGACAGATAAGGTGCACTTGCCCCCTCGGGCAGCGGTCACAGTACAGCCATAAAATCTCCACAGTGCATGGAACCTGATTCACCTACCCCCAAAAGAGATAGATAAGGTGCCACTTGCCCCCTCGGGCAGCGGTCACGATTCAGCCATAGCACCTGAACGGTGCATGGAGCCTGATCCTCCTACCCCACCAAAGAGACAGCATAGGTTCCACTTGACCCATTGGGAAGTGGTCCCGATCCAGCCATAACACTTCCACGGTGCAAGGAGCCTGATCCACCTACCCCCCAAAGAGACACCTAAGGTGCCACTTGCCTCCTTGGGCAGTAGTCACGATCCAGCCATAGCACCTAAAGGATGCAAGAAGCCTAATCCACCTACCCTCCAAGGAGATAGGTAAGTTGCCACTTGCCCACTGGGGCAGCCGTCACGATCCAGGCATAGCACGTCCACGGTGCATGGAGCTTGATCCACCTACCCACCAAAGAAATAGATAACATGCGACTTGCCCTGTGAGTCAGTGGTCAGGATCCAACCATGGCTCCTCCACTGTTCAAGGAGCCTGATCCACCTAAACCACAAAGAGATAGATAAGGTGCCACTTTCCCTCTTGGGCACCGGTCACGATCCAGCCATAACATCTCCACGGTGCAAGGCGCCTGATCCACCTACCCCCCAGAGATAGATAAGGTGCCATTTGCCCCTCGGGCAGCATTCACGATCCAGCCATAGCTTCTCCATGGTGCAAGGAGCCTGATCCACCTACCCCACAAAGAGATAGATAAGGTGTGACCTGCTCCTTCTGGCAGCAGACATGATCCAGCCACAGCACCCCCATGTGCAGGGAGCGTGATCCTCCTACCCCCCAAAGAGATAGATAAGGTGCCACTTGACCCCTTGGGCAGCAGTCACGACCCAGCCATAGCATCTCCACGGTGCAAAGAGCCTCATCCACCTACCCCCAAAGAGACAGATAAGGTGCCACTTGCCCCCTCGGGCCGCGGTCATGTTTCAGCCATATCTCCTCCCCGGTGCAAGGAGCCTGATCCACCTACCCACCAAAGAGACAGATAAGGTGCCACTTGCCCGCTCGGGTAGTGGTCAAGGTCCAGCCATAGCACTTCCACGGTGCAAGGAGCCTGATCCACCTACCCCTCAAAGAGATAGATAACGTGCCACTTGCCCCGTTGGGCAGCGGTCACTATCCAGCCATGGAACCTCCACTGAGCAAGGAGCCTGATCCACCTACCCCAGAAAGAGATAGATATGGTGCGACCTGCTCCTTCAGGCAGCGGTCACGATCCAGCCACGGCACCTCCATGGTGCAGGGAGCAGAATCCTCCTATCCCCCAAAGAGATAGATAAGGTGCCACTTGCCCAGATGGGCAGCGGTCCAGATCCAGCCATGGGACTTCCACAGTGCAAGCAGCCTGATGCACCTACCCTGCAGAGAGTTAGATACGGTGCCACTTGCCCCATCAGGCAGCGTTGATGTTCGAGCCGTAGCACCTCCATGGTGACAGGAACCTGTACCAGCTACCCCCACAAAGAAATTGATAAGGGGCCACTTGACCCCTCGGGCAGCTGTTATGATCCAGCCATGGCACCTCCACGGTGGAAGTACCCTGATCCACCTACCCCCTGAAGACATAGATAAGGTGCCACTTGCCCCCTCGTGCAGTGGTCACGATCCAGCCATAGCACCTCCATGGTGCAAGAAGCCTGACCCACCTACTTCCTGAAGACATAGATAAGGTGCCACTTGCCCCCTAGGGAAATGGTCACGATTCAGCCATAGCACCTCCACGGTGCAAGGAACCTGATGCACCTACCCCCCAAAGACTTGGATAAGTGAAACTTGCCCCCTCAGGCCGCGTCACGATCCAGCCTCAGCACCTCCACAGTGCAAGGAGTCTGATCCACCTACTCCCCAAAGAGATAGATAAGGTGCCGCTTGCCCCGTCAGGCAGCAATCCCGATCCAGCCATGGCACCTCCTTGGTGCAAGGAGCCTCATCCACCTACCACGCAAAGAGATAGATAAGGTACCACTTGCCCCCTCGGGCAGCGGTCACAGTACAGCCATAAAACCTCCACGGTGCATGGAACCTGATCCACCTACCCCACAAAGAGATAGATAAGGTGCCACTTGCCCCCTCAGGCAGTGGTCACAGTCCAGCCATAGCACCTCCACTGTGCAAGTAGCCTGATCCACCTACTCCCTAAAGAGACAGATTAGGTGCCACTTGCCCCCTTGGACCGTGGTCACGATTTAGCCATAGCACCTCCATGGTGCAAGGAGTCTGATCCACCTACCCCCAAAAGAGAGAGAGATAAGGTGCCACTTACCCCCTTGGGCAGCAGTCACGATCCAGCCATGGCACCTCCACGGTGCAAGCAGCCTCATCCACCGACCCCCCCCAAACAGATAGATATGGGGCCACTTGCCCCGTTGGACAGTGGTCTCCATCCGGCCATAGCACCTGCATGATGAAAGGAGCCTGATCCACCTACCCACCCAAAGAGATGGATAAGATGGCACTTGCCCCTTCGCGCAACGGTCTCGATCTATCCATAGCACCTCCACTTTGCCTGGAGCCTGATCCACCTATGCCCCAAAGAGGTAGATAAGGTGTGACGCTTGAAAAATTGCCACGATTTCTCTGGGCTGTGTGAACGCTGAACTGGATCATCATTGCAATTTGCTGTTTTGAATTTCAGAGCCTTCTCAGGGTAGCGCTATTGGCTCCATGCCTGAGAAGAGCTCCCTGATTGGCCGATCTCACTCACCTGAGACAGGAGCACCCGAGATGTGTGGCTTAATGTGCTATTTGCCCCCTTGGACAGCGGTCACGATGCAGCCATTGTATCTTCACAGTGCAAGGAGCCTGATCCACCGATCCCCAGAGAGATAGATTAGGTGCCACTTTCCACCTCGGGCAGCGGTCACGATCCAGCCATAGCACCTCCACGGTGCAAGGAGCCTGATCCATCTAACTCCCCAAAGAGATAGATAAGGTGCCATTTGCACCCTTGTGCAGCCGTCAAAATCCAGCCATAGCTCCTCCACTGTGCAAGGAGCCTGATCCACCTACCCCTCAATGAGACAGATAAGGTGCGACGCTTGAAAAATTGCCACGATTTCTCTGGGCTGTGTGAATGCTGAACCGGATCATCTTTGCAATTTGCTGTTTTCCATTTCAGTGCCTTCTCAGGCTAGCGCTATTGGCTCCACACCTGTGTAGAACTCCCTGATTGGCTGGCCTCGCTCACCTGAGAGAGGAGTACCCAAGACGTGTTGCTTAATGTGCCACTTGCCCCCTCGGGCAGCAGTCACGATCTAGCCATAGCACCTCCATGGTGCAAGGAGCCTCATCCACCTACCCCTCAAAGAGATAGATAATGTGCCACTTGCCCCCTTGGACAGCAGTCATGTTCAAGCCATAGCACGTCCATGATGCAAGGGGCCTGATCCATCTACCCCCCAAGGAGATAAATAAGTTGCCACTTGCCCGCTGGGGCAGCGGTCATGATCCAGCCATAGCTCCTCCATGGTGCACGGAGCCTGATCCACCTACACCCCCCAAAGAGATAGATAAGGTGCCATTTGCACCCCTGTGCAGTGGTCAGAATCCAGCCATAGCACCTCCACAGTGCAAGGAGCCTGATCCACTTACCCCCCCCAAAGAAATAGATAACATACCACTTGCTCCGTGGGGCAGCGGTCACGATTCAGCCATGGCTCCTCCACTGTGCAAGGAGCCTGATCCACCTACCCTCCAAAGAGATACATGAGGCGCGATGCTTGAAAAATTGCCACGATTTCTCTGGGCTGTGTGAACGCTGAGCCAGATCATCTTTGCAATTTGCTGTTTTAAATTTCGTCGCCTTCTTAGGGTATCGTTATTGGCTCCACACCTGTGTGGAGCTCCCTGAATGGCTGGCCTCACTCACCTGAGAGTGGAGCACACGAGATGTGTAGTTCAATGTGCGATTTGCCCCCCACAGACCGTGGTCATGATCTACCCATTGTACCTCCACGGTGCAATGAGTTTGATCCACCTACACCCCAGAGAGATAGATAAGATGTAACTTGCCCCATCATGCAGTGGTCACGATCCAGCCATGGCACCTCCACTGTGCAAGGAGCCTGATCCACCTACCCCCCCAATGAGATAGATAAGTTGTCACTTGCCCCCATCGGGCAGCGGCCACGATCCAGTCATAGTACCTCCATGGTGAAATTAGCCTGATCCACCTACCCCTCAAAGAGATAGATAAGGTGCCACTTGCCCCCTCGGGCAGCGGTCATGATCCAGCCATAGCACCTCCACTGTGCAGGGAGCCTGATCCACCTACCCCAAGAAAGAGACAGCATAGGTTCCACTTGACCCATTGGGCAGTGGTCACGATCCAGCCATAACACCTCCACGGTGCAAGGAGCTTGATCCAGCTACTCCCCAAAGAGATAGATAAGGTGCCACTTGCCCACTCGGCAGCGGTCACGATCTAGCCATAGCACCTCCACTGTGCACAGAGCCTGATCCACCTACCCCCCCCAAAGAGACAGATTAGGAGCCCCCTGACCCCTCGGGCAGTGGTCACGATCCAGCCATGGCATCTCCACGGTGCAAGGAGCCTGATCCACCTACCCCCCAAAGAGAGAGATAATGTGCCACTTGCCCCCTCGGGCAGCGGTCACGATCCAGCCATAGCACCTCCACAGTGCAAGGAGAATGATCCATCTTCCCCCCAAAAAGACAGATAAAGTGCCACTTGCCCCCTCAGGCAACGGTCACATTCCAGCCATAGCACCTCCACGGTGCAAGGAGCCTGATCCAAGTACCCCCCCAAAGAGATGGATAAGTTGCCACTTGCCCCCATCGAGCAGTGGTCACGATCCAGCCATACCACCTCCACGGTACAAGGAGCCTGATCCACCTACCCCCCAGAGAGATAGATGAGGTGCCACTTGCCCCCTTGGGCAGCAGGCAGGATCCAAGCATAGCACCTCCACGGTACAAGGAACCTGATCCACCTACACCTCAGAGAGAGATGAGGTGGCACTTGCCCCCTCGGGCAGTGGTCACGATCCAGTAATAGCACCTCCTCGGTACAAGGAGCCTGATCCACCTACCACGCAAATAGGTAGATAAGGTACGACACTTGAAAAATTGCCACAATTTCTCTGCTCTGTGTGAACGCTGAACTGGATCATCATTGCAATTTGCTGTTTTCAATTTCAGCTCCTTCTCAGGGTAGTGCTATTGGCTCCACGCCTGAGTAGAGCTCCCTGATTGGCTGGTCTCGCTCACCTGAGACAGGAGCACCCGAGATGTGTGGCTTAAAGTGCCACTTGCCACCCCGGGCAGCGGTCACGATCCAGCCATAGCACCTCCAAGATGCAAGTAGCCTGATCCACCTACCCCCCAAGAGATAGATGAGGTGGCACTGGCCCCCTCAGGCAGCGGTCACGATCCAGCCATAGCTCCTTAACGGTGCAAGGAGCCTGATCTCCCTTCCCCCCAAAGAGATAGATAAGGTGCCACTTGCCCCTTCGGGCAGCATTCATGATCCAGCCATTGCACCTCCACAGTTTAAGTAGCCTGATCCACCTAGCACCCGAAGAGATAGGTAAAGTGGCACTTGCCGCCTCGTGCTGCATTCACAATCCAGCCATTGCACCTCCACGGTGCAAGGAGCCTCGTCCACCTACCCCCCCAAAGAGATAGATAAGGTGCCACTTGCCCCCTTGGGCAGTAGTCAGTATCCAGCTATAGCACCTCCAGTGTGGAAGGAGCCTCATCCACCTACCCCTCAGAGAGATAGATGAGGTGGCACTTGCCCCATCGGGCAATGGTCACGATCCAGCCATAGCATCTTCACGGTGCAAGGAACCTGATCCACCTAGCTCCCAGGGAAATAGATAAGGTGCCACTTGCCCCCTCGGGCCACGTTCATGATCCAGAAATAGCTCCTCCATGGTGCAAGGAGCCTGATCCACCTTCCCACCCCAAAGAGATAGATGAGGTGCCACTTGCCCTCTCGGTCAGCGGTCATGATCCAGCCATAGCACCTCCATGGTGCAAGGAGCCTCATCCACCTTCCCCCAGAGAGAGAGAGATGAGGTGCCACTTGCCCCTATGGGCAGCATTCACGATCCAGCCATATCACCTCCACGTTGCAAGGAGCCTGATCCACCTACCCCCATAGAGATAGATTAGGCGCCACTTGCCCCTTCGGGCAATGGTCAGGATCGAGCCATAGCACCTCCATGGTGCATGGATCCTGATAAACCTACCCTCCAGAGAGATAGATGAGGTGCCACTTTTCCCCTTGGGCAACGTTCACGATCCAGAAATAGCTCCTCCGCGGTGCAAGGAGCCTCATCCGCCTTCCCCCCCAGAGAGATAGATGAGGTGCCACTTGCCCACTCAGGCAGCATTCACGATCCAGCCATTGCCCTCCATGGTGGAAGGAACCTGATCCACCTATCCCCCTAAAGTGACAAATAAGGTGCCCCTTGCACCCTTGTGCAGCGGTCATGATCCAGCCATAGCACCTCCACCGAGCAAGGAATCTAATCCACCTACCCCCTAAGAGATAGATAAGGTGCCAGTTGCACCCTCGGGCAGCATTCACGACTCAGCCATAGCACCTCCATGGTTCAACTAGCCTGAATCACCTACCACCCAAAGAGATACAAAAGGTCCCACTTTCCCCTTTCGTGCAGTATTCATGATACAGCCATTGCTCCTCCACGGTGAAAGGAGCCTCATCTACCTGCCCCGCCAAAGAGGTAGAAAAAGTGCCACTTGCCTACTCGGGCAGCAATCAGTATCCTGCTATAGCACCCCCACGGTGCAAGGAGCCTGATCCACCTACCCCACAAAGAGATAGATAAGGTGCCACTTGCCCCATCGGGCTGTGGTCAGGATCCAACCATAGCAGCTCCACGGTGCAAGGATCCCCATCCACCTAGCACCCAAAGAAATAGATAAGGTGGCACTTTCCCCGTTGGGTAGCAGTCACGATCCAGCCATAACACCTCCATGGTGCATCAAGCCTGATCCACCTACCCACAAAGAGATAGATGAGGTGCCACTTGCCCCATAGGGCAGCGGTCATGATCCAGCCAGAGCACATCCACGGTACAAGGAGCCTATTCCACCTACCCCCCAAAGGGATAGATAAGGTGCGACTTGCCCCCTGGGGCAGCAGTCACAATCCAGCCATAGCACCTCCATGGTGCAAGGAGCTTGATCCACCTGCCCCCAAAGAGATAGATGAGGTGCTACTTGCCCCCTCGGGCAGTGTTCACGATCCAGGCATAGCATCTCCACAGTGCAAGCAGCCTGATCCACCTACCCTGAAAAGAGATAGATAAGGTGACAGTTGCCCTCTTGGCCTGTGTTCACGATCCAGATATAGCAACTCCATGGTTCAAGGAGCCTGATACACCTACCAGCCAATGAGATACATAAGGTGCCTCTTGCCCCCTTAGGCAGCGATAACGATCCAGCCATTGCACCTCCACGGTGCAGGGAGCCTCATCCACCTACCCCCCCAAGAGAGATAGATAAGGTGCCACTTTTCCACTCGTGCATCGGTCAGGATCCAGCCATAGCACCTTCACGGTGCAAGAAGCCTGATCCACCTACTTCCCCAAAGAGATAGATAAGATGCCACTTTCCCCATTGAGCAGCGGCGATGATCCAGCCATAGCACCTCCACGGTGCAAGGAGCAGTCACGATCCAGCCATAGCACCTTCATGGTGCAAGGAGCCTGATCTACCTACTCCCCAAAGAAAAAGATAAGGTGCCACTTGCCCCTTCGGGCAGTGGTCAGGATTGAGCCAGCACCTCCATGGTGCATGGAGCCTGATAAACCTACCCTCCAGAGAGATAGATGAGGTGCCACTTGCCCCCTCGGGCAACGTTCACGATCCAGAAATGGCTCCTCCGCAGTGCAAGGAGCCTCATCCGCCTTCCCCCCAGAGAGATAGATGAGGTGCCACTTGCCCACTCAGGCAGCGTTCACGATCCAGCCATTGCCCTCCACGTTGGAAGGAGCCTCATCCACCTACCCCGCCAAAGAGATAAATAAGGTACGAAGCTTGAAAAATTGCTACGATTTCTCTGGGCTGTTCGAATGCTGAACCGGATCATCATTGCAATTTGCTGTTTTCAATTTCAGCGCCTTCTCAGGGTAGCGCTATTGGCTGCACGATTGTGTAGAGCACCCTGATTGGCTGGTCTCACTCACCTGATAAAGGAGCACCAGAGACTGGTGGCTTAATGTGCCACTTGCCCCCTCTGGCAGCATTTACGATCCAGCCATAGCACCTCTACGGTGCAAGGAGCCTGATCCACCTTCCCCCCAGAGAGACAGATGAGGTGCCACTTCCCCCTCTGTCAGCGTTCAGTATCCAGTCATAGCAGCCTCCGAGGTGAAAGGAGCCTGATCCACCTACCCCCCCAAAGAGATAGATAAGGTGTCTCTTGCCCCCTCAGGCAGTGTTCACGATCCAGCCATGGCACCTCCACGGAGCAAGAAGCCTGATGCACCTACCCCCCCAAGGAGGTAGATAAGGTAAGACGCTTGAAAAATTGCCACGATTTCTCTGGGCTGAGTGAACGCTGAACCGTATCATCATTGCAATTAGCTGTTTTCAATTTCAGGGCCTTCTCAGAGTAGTGTTATTGGTTCCCTCCAGTGTAGCGCTCCCTGATTGGTTGGTCTCACTCACCTCAGACAGGAGCACCCGAGATGTGTGTGTTAATGTGCCACTTGCCCTCTCGTGCAGTGGTCACGATTCAGCCATAGCAACTCCATGGTGCAAGGAGCTTGATCCACCTACCTCCAAAGAGATAATTTAGGCAGTGGACATGATCCAGCCATAGTACCTTCAAGGTGCAAGAAGGCTCATCTACCTTCCCCCCCAAAAAAGATAGATTAGTTGCCACTTGCCCCATCGGGCAGCGGTCATGATCCAGCCATAGCACCTCCATGGTGCAAGGAGCGTGATACACCTTCTGCCCAAAGAGATAGATACGGTATGACGCTTGAAAAATTGCCAAGATTTCTCTGGGCTGTGTGATCGCTGAACCGGATCACCATTGCAGTTTGCTGTTTTCAATTTCCGTGCCTTTTCAGGGTATCGCTATTGGTTCCACACCAGTGTAGAGCTCCCTGATTGGCTGGTCTCACTCAACTGAGATGTTTGGATTAATGTGCCACTTGCCCCCTTGGGTAGCGGTCACGATCCATCCATAGCACCTCCACGGTGCAAGAAGCCTGATCCAACTACCCCCCAAAGAGATAGATGAGGTGCCACAATCCCCGTCGGGCAGTGGTAACGATCCAGCCTTAGCACCTTTACGGTGCAAGGAGCCTGATCCACCTTCCCCCCCAAAGATATAGATGAGGTGCCACTTGCCCCCTCGAGCTGCATTCATGATCCAGCCATAGCACCTCCATGGTACAAGGACCCTGATCGATGTACCCCCAAAGAGATAGATAAGGTGCCACTTGCCCCCATGGCCAGTGTTCACGATCCAGCCATAGCACCTCCACAGTGCAAGCAGCCTGATCCACCTACCCCCCAAAGAGATACATAAGGTGTCACATGCCCTCTTGGGCAGCGGTCATGAGTCAGGCACAGCACCTCCATGGTGCAAGGAGCCTGATCCACCTACCACCCCAAAGAGAAAGATAAGGTGCCACTTGCGCCATTGGGCAGTGGTCATGTTCCCGCCATAGCACCTCCACGGTGCAAGGAGCGTGATCTACCTATCCCCAAAGAGATAGATAAGGTGCCACTTGCCCCTTCGGGCACCATTCACGATCCGGCCATTGCACCTCCTCGGTGCAAGGAGCCTGATCCACCTTCCCCCCCCAAAGAGATAGATAAGGTGCCCCTTGCCCCCTTGAGCAGTGGTCACAATCCAGCCATAGCACCTCCATGGTGCAAGGAAACTGATCCACCTACCCCCAAAGAGATAGATAATTTGCCACTTGCCCCCCTCGGGCAGCATTCCCGTTCCAGGCATATCACCTCCACAGTGCAAGCAGCCTGATCCACCTAGCATCCAAAGAGATAGATAAGGTGCCACTTGCCCCCTCGGGCGGTGTTCATCATCCAGCCATAGCAGCTCCTTGGTGCAAGGAGGCTGATCCATCTACCCCCTTAGAGTTATATAAGGTGCCACTTGCCCCCTCGGGTAGCATTCACAATCCAGCCATAGGACCTCCTCGGTGCAAGGAGCCTGATCCATCTACCCCCCAAAGAGATCAAGGTGCCACTTGCCCCCTTGGGCAGCATTCATGATCCAGCCATAGCACCTCCTCGGTGCAAGGAGCATGATCCACCTACCCCCAAAAAGATAGATAAGGTGCGTCTTGCCCCCTCGAGCAGCGGTCACAATCCAGCCATTGCACTTCCACGGTGCAAGGAGCCTGTTTCACCTACCCCCCAAAGAGACAGATAAGGTGCCACTTGCCCCCTCGAGCAGTGGTAACGATCCAGCCATAGCCCCTCAATGGTGCGAGGAGTCTGATCCACCTACCCCCAAAGAGATGGATGAGGCAGCACTTGCCCCCCTTTGGGCAGCGGTCAGGATCCAGCCATAGCACCTCCATGGTGCAAGGAGCCTGATCCACCTTCCCTCCCCGAGAGATAGATGAGGTGCCACTTGCCCCCTCGGGCAGCGTTCATGATACAGCCATCACACCTCTACAGTGCAAGAAGCCTGATCCATCTACCCCTCAAAGAGATAGATAAGGTGCCACTTGCCCCCTCGGGCAGCATTCACAATCCAGCCATAGCACTGCCACGGTGCAAGGAGCCTGATCCACCTACCCCCAGACAGATAGATAAGGTGGCACTTGCCCGCTCAGGCAGCAGTCACTATACAGCCATAGCACCTCCACAGTGCATGGAGCCTGATCCACCTACCCCCCCCCCGAAGAGATAGATAAAGTGCCACTTTCCCCCTCGGGCAGCATTCACGATCCAGCTATAGCACCTCCACGGTGCAAGGAGCCTGATCCACACTCCCCCCTAAAGAAATAGATAAGGTACCACTTCCCCCCCTCGGGCATTGGCCAGGATCCAGCCACAGCTCCTCCTTGGTCCAAGGAGCCTGATCCACCTAGACCCGCAAAGAGATAGATAAGGTACGACGTTTGAAAAATTGCCACGATTTCTCTGGGCTTTGTGAATGCTGAACTGGATCATCATTGCAATTTGCTGTTTTCAGTTTCAGTGCCTTCTCTGGGTAGTGCAGTTGGCTCCACGCCTGTGTAGAGCTCCCCTGATTGGCTAGTCCCACTCTCCTGAGATAGGGAGCAACCGAGACGTGTGGCTTAATGTGCCACTTGCCCCCTTGGCAGCAGTCACAATCCAGCCATAGCACCTCCATGTTGCAAGAAGCCTGATCTGGCTACCTCCCAAAGAGATAGATAAGGTGCCACTTGCCACAATGGGCAGCGGTCACGATCCAGCCATGGCACCTCCACGGTGCAAGGAGCCTGATCCACTTTCCCCACAAAGAGATAGATAAGGAGGCACTTGCCCCCTTGGGCAGCGGTCACGATCCAGCCACAGCTGCTACACAGTGCAAGGAGCCCGATCCAGCTACCCCCCCAAAGAGATAGATAAGGTACGATGCCTGAGAAATTGCCACAATTTCTCTGGGCTGTGTGAACATTGAACCGCATCATCATTGCAAGTTGCTATTTTCAATTTCAGTGCCTTCTCAGGGTAGCGCTCTAGGCTCCACACCTGTGTAGAGCTCCCTGATTAGCTGGTCTCCCTCACCTGAGACAAGTGCACCCAAGACATGTGGCTTAAAGTGCCACTTGCCCCCTCAGGCAGCGGTCACGATCCAGCCATAGCACCTCTACGGTGCAAGAAGCCTGATCCACCTACCCCCCAAAGAGATAGATAAGGTGCCACTTGCCCTCTCGGGCAGCGGTCATTAACCAGCCATTGCACCTCCACAGTGTAGGGAGCCTCATCCACCTTACCCCCAGAGAGATAGACAAGGTGCCACTTGCCCATTCGGGCAGTGTTCACGATCCAGCCATAGGACCTCCACGGTGCAATAAGCCTAATCCACCTTCCTCCAAAAGAGATAAATAAGGTGCCACTTGCCTCCTCGGGCAGCGTTCACAATCCAGCCATAGCATCTTCATGGTGCAAGGAGCCTGATCCACCTGTGCCCCAAAGAGATAGATAAGGTGCCACTAGCCCCCTCAGGCAGCAGTAACGATCTAGCCATAGCACCTCCATAGTGCAAGGAGTCTGATCCACCTACCCCCCAAAGAGAAACATGAGGTGCCACTTTTCCCCTCGGGCAGCGTTCACGATCCAGCCATAGCACCTCCACAGTGCAAGGTGTCTGATCCACCTTCCCCTCAAAGAGATTGATGAGGTGCCACTTGCCCCCTCGGGCACCAGTCAAGATACAGCCATAGCACCTCCGCGATGCAAGGAGCTTGATCCACCTCCCACAAAAGAGATAGATAAGGTGCAACTTGCCCCCTCGGTGAAGCGTTTACGATCCAGCCATAGCACCTCCACAGTGTAAGGAGCCTGATCCACCTACCTCATAAAGAGATAGATAAGGTGCCACTTGACTCCTCAGGCAGCAGTCACGATCGAGGAATAGCACCTCCTCTGTGCAAGCAGCTTGATCCACCTACCCCCCCAGAGAGACAGATTAGGTGCCACTAGCCCCCTCGGGCAGCGGTCATGTTCCAGCCGTAGTACCTCCATAGTGCAAGGAGCCTGATCCACCTACCCCCCAAACTGACAGGTAAGGTGCCATTTGCCCCCTCAGGCAGCAGTCACGATCCAGCCTTAGCACCTCCGTCGTGCAAGGGGCCTGATCCACCTACCCCCCTAAAGAGATAGATAAGCTACGATGCTTGAAAAATTGCCACGATTTCCCTGGGCTGTGTGAACACTGAACCAGATCATCACTTGCAATTTGCTGTTTTCAGTTTCAGCGCCTTCTCGGGGTATTGCTATTAGTTCTACACCTCTGCAGAGCTTCCTGATTGGCTGATCTCACTCACCTGAGACAAAAGCACCTGAGATGTGTTGATTAAAGTGCCAGTAGCCGCCTCGGGCAGTGGTCACGATCCATCCTTTGCACCTCCATGGTGCAAGGAGCCGGATCCACCTACCACCAAAGAGATACATAAGGTGCCACTTGCCATCTTGGGCAGCAGTCACAATCCAGCTGTAGCACCTCCACGGTGAAAGGAGCTGGATCCACCTACCACCCCAACGAGAGAGATAAGGTGCTACTTTCCCCCTCGGGCAGCTGTCATGATCCAGCAATAGCACCTCCACAGTGCAAGGAGCCTGATCCACCTACCCCCCCAAATAGACAGATAAGGTGCCACTTGCCCCCTAGGACACCGTTCACGATCCAGCCATAGCACCTCCAAGGTGCAAGGAGCCTGACCAATCTACCCCCCAAAGATACGGATAAGGTGCCCCTAGCTCTCTCGGGCAGTGTTCACGATCCAGCCATAGCGCCTCCACGGTGCAAGACCCTCATCCACCTACCCCCTAAAGAGATAGACAAGGTGCCACTTGCCACCTCGGGCAGCGGTCACGATCCAGCCATAGCACCTCTTCGGTCCTAGGAGCCTGATTAACCTACCCCCCAAAGAGATAGATAAGGTGTCACTTGCCCCATTGGGTAGCGGTCACGATCCAGCCATAGCTCCTCCATGGTGCAAGGAGCCTGATCCACCACCCCCGAAGAGATAAATAAGGTGCCACTTGCCCCCTCAGGCTGCGGTCGCGATCCAGCCATAGCACCTCCACGGTGCAAGGAGCCTGATCTACCTATCTCCCAAAGAGATAGATAAGGTGCCACTTGCCCCCTTGGGCAGTGGTCACGATCAAGCTGTAGCAACTCCATGGCACAAGAAGCCTGATCCACCTACCCCCTAAAGAGATAGACAAGGTGCCACTTGCCCACTCCGGCAGCTTTCACGATCCAGCCATAGCACCTCCACGGTGCTTGGAGCCTGATCCCCCTACCCCCCTAAGAGATAGATAAGGTGCCACTTGCCCCATCGGGCAGCGGTCACGATCCAGCCATAGCACCTCCACGGTGCAAGGTGCCTGATCCACCTCTCCCCATAGAGATAAGGTGCCACTTGCCCCCTCGTGACCATGGCCTGATCCAGCCATAGCACCTCCACTGTGCAAGGAGCCTGATCCACCTATCTCCCAAAGAGATAGATAAGGTACCTCTTACTATGTCGGCCAGTGGTCACGATTGAGACATAGCACCTCCACGGTGCAAAAAGCCTGATCCACCTACCCCCCAAAGAGATAGATGAGGTGCCATTTGCCCCCTTAGGCAGCGGCCACGATCCAGCCATATAACCTCCGTGGTCCAAAGAGCCTAATCCTCCTTCCCCCAAAGAGATAGATAAGAAGCCACTTGGCCCCTTGGGCAGCATTCACGTTCCAGCCATAGCACCTGCAAGGAGCCTAATCCACCTACCCCCCAAAGAGATAGATAATGTGCCACTTGTCCCCTCGGGCAGCGGTCTTGATCCCGCCATAGCACCTCCACAGTGCAAGGAACCTGATCCACCTACCCCCCCCAAAGAGATAGATAAGGTATGATGCCTGAAAAATTGCCACGATTTCTATGGGCTGTGTGAGCACTGAACCGGATCATCTTTGCAATTTGCTGTTTTCAATTTCATCGCCTTCTCAGGGTAGCGCTATTGGCTCCACGCCTGAGTAGAGCTCCCTGATTGGCTGGTCTCACTCACCTGAGATAGGAGCACCCGAGAGGAGTGGCTTAATATGCCATTTGCCCCCTCGGGCAGCGGTCACAATCCTGCCATAGCACCTCCACTGTGCAAGGAACCTGATTTTCCTACCCCCTAAAGAGATAGACAAGGTGCCTCTTGCCCCCTCGGGCAGCGGTCACGATCCAGCCATAGCACCTCCACGGTGCAAGGAGCCTGATCCCCCTATCTCCCAAAGAGATAGATAAGGTGTCACTTTCCCCCTCGGGCAGCGGTCACGATTGAGCCATAGCACCGCCACGGTGAAGCAGCCTAATCTACCTTCCCCCCAAAGAGATAGATAAGGTGCCATTTGCACTCTCTTACAGCATTCACGAGTCAGCCATCGCACCTCCACGGTGCAAGGAGTCTGATCCACCTACCCCCTAAAAGAGAGGGAGAGGGAGAAGGTGCCACTTGCCTCCTTGGGCAGCGGTCACCACTCTGCCATAGCAACTCCACGTTGCAAGGAGCCTGATCCACCTACTCCCCCAAAGAGATAGATAAGGTGCCACTTGCCCCATCGGCAGTTTTCATGATCCAGCCATAGCACCTCCATGGTGCAAGGACCCTGATCCACCTAGCCCCTGAAGAGATAAGGTGGCTCTTGCCCCCTCGGGCAGCGTTCATGATCCAGCCATACAACCTCCGCAGTTCAAGGAGCCTGACCCCCCCCTTCTCCCCAAAGAGATTGATATGGTGCCACTTGTCCCCTTGGGCAACGGTCACGATCCAGCCATAGCACCGCCACGGTGCAAGGAGCCTGGTCCGCCTACCCCCCAAAGAGATAGATAAGTTCCAATGCTTAAAATTTCCCACAGTTTCTCTGGGCTGTGTGAATGCTCAACCAGATCATCATTGCAATTTGCTTTATTCAAACTCAACGCATTTCACGGGTAGCACTGTTCGCTCCATGCCTGTGTAGAGCTCCCTGATTGGCTGGTCTCTTTCACCTGAGACAGTAGCAGCCGAGACATGTGGCTTATTGTGCCACTTGCCCCCTCGGGCAGCGTTCATGATCCCGACATACCTGTGCAAGGAGCCTGATCCACCTTCCCCGCAAAGAGATAGTTAAGGTGCCACTTGCCCCCTCGGGCAGTGTTCACGACACAACCATAGCACCTCCACGGTGCAAGGAGCCTGATCCCCTTACCCCCCAGAGAGAGACAGATAATTTGCCCCTTGCCCCCCTTGGGGAGCGGTCAGGATCCTGCCATAGCACCTTCACGGTGCAAGGAGCCTGATCCACCTATGCCCCAAAGTGAATGATAAGGTGCCACTTGCCCCCTCGGGCAGCAGTCATGATCCAGCCATCACTCCTCCACGGTGCAAGGAGCCTGATCCACCTACCCCCCAAAGAAATAGATAAGGTGCCATTTGCCCCCTCGTGCAGCGGTCAAGAATCAGCCATAGCACCTCCACAGTGCAAGGAATCTGATCCACCTTCCCCCCAAAGAGATCGATAAGGTGCCACTTGACCAGTACGGCAGCAGTCATGAGTCAGCCATAGCACCTCCACGTTGCAGGGAGCCTGATCCATCTAACCCCTCAAAAAGAGATAGATAAGGTGCCACTTGCCCCCTCGGGTAGCGGTCATGATCCAGCCATCGCACCTGCACCATGCAAGGAGCCTGATCCACCTAGCCCCCGATTAGATAAGGTGGCACTTGCCCCCTCAGGCCGCGTTCACGATCCAGCCTTACAACCTCCATGGTTCAAGGAGTCTGATCCCCTACCCCCCAAAGAGATACATAAGGTGCCACTTGTCCCCTTGGGCAGCGGTCACGATGCAGCCATAGCACCGCCACGGTGCGAGGAGCCTGATCCACCTACCCACCCAAAGAGATAGATAAGGAATAACGCTTAAAAAATTGAAATGTTTTCTCTGGGCTGTGTGAATGCTGAACCAGATCATCACTTGCAATTTGCTGTTTTCAGTTTCAGCGCCTTCTCGGGGTAGCGCTATTGGTTCCGCACCTCTGTGAGCTCCCTGATTGGCTGGTCTCACTCACCTAAGACAGGAGAACCTGAGACATGTGGCTTAATGTGCCCTTTCCCCTCGGGCAGTGGTCACGATTCATCCATAGTACCTCCACAGTGAAAGAAGCCAGATCCACCTACCCCCCAAAGAGATTGATAAGGTGGCACTTGCCTCCTCAGGCAGCGGTCATGATCCAGCCATGCCACCTCCACGGTGCAAGGAGCCTGATCCACCTACCCCCCCCAAAGAGATAGGTAAGGTATGATGCCTGAAAAATTGCCACGATTTCTCTGGGCTGTGTGAACACTGAACAGGATCATCTTTGCAATTTGCTGTTATCAATTTCATCGCCTTCTCAGGGTAGCACTATCGGTTCTACGCGTGAGTAGAGCTCCCTCATTGGCTGGTCTCACTCACCTGAGAAAAGAGCACCTGAGACGTGTGGCTTAATATGCCATTTGCCCCCTTGGGCAGCGGTCACGATCCAGCCATAGGACCTCCACGGTGCAAGGAGCCTGATCCACCTTCCCCCCAAAGAGATAGATAAGGTGCCACTTGCCCCCTCAGGCAGCATTCACGTTCCAGCCATAGCACCTGCATGGTAAAAGGAGCCTGATCCACCTACACCCCTAAGAGATAGATAAGGTGCCATTTGCCCTCTCGTGCAGCGTTCATGAGTCAGCCATCGCACCTCCATGGTGCAATGAGTCTGATCCACCTACCCCCCAAAAGAGATAGATAAGATGCCACTTGCCCACTCTGGCAGTGGTCACGAGTCAGCCATAGCTTCTCCATGGTGCAAGGAACTTGATCCACCTACCCCCCCCAAAGAGGGAGATGAGGTGCCACTTGCCCCCTCGTGCAGCGGTCATGATCCAGCCATCGCACCTGCACCATGCAAGGAGCCTGATCCACCTAGCCCCCGATTAGATAAGGTGGCACTTGCCCCCTCAGGCCGCGTTCACGATCCAGCCTTACAACCTCCATGGTTCAAGGAGTCTGATCCCCCAACCCCCCCAAAGAGATACATAAGGTGCCACTTGTCCCCTTGGGCAGCGGTCACGATGCAGCCATAGCACCGCCACGGTGCGAGGAGCCTGATCCACCTACCCCCAAAGAGATAGAGAAGGTGCCACTTGCCCCTTCGGGCAGTGGTCACGATCCAGCCATAGCACATCCACAGTGCAAGGAGCCTGATCCACCTACCCACCCAAAGAGATAGATAAGGAACAACGCTTAAAAAATTGAAATGTTTTCTCTGGGCTGTGTGAACACTGAACCAGATCATCACTTGCAATTTGCTGTTTTCAGTTTCAGCGCCTTCTCGGGGTAGCGCTATTGGTTCCGCACCTCTGTGAGCTCCCTGATTGGCTGGTCTCACTCACCTAAGACAGGAGAACCTGAGACGTGTGGCTTAATGTGCCCTTTCCCCTCGGGCAGTGGTCACGATTCATCCATAGTACCTCCACAGTGAAAGAAGCCAGATCCACCTACCCCCCAAAGAGATTGATAAGGTGGCACTTGCCCACTCAGGCAGCGGTCATGATCCAGCCATGCCACCTCCACGGTGCAAGGAGCCTGATCCACCTACCCCCCAAGAGATGGTGGGTATGATGCCTGAAAAATTGCCACGATTTCTCTGGGCTGTGTGAACACTGAACAGGATCATCTTTGCAATTTGCTGTTATCAATTTCGCATCGCCTTCTCAGGGTAGCACTATCCCGGCTCTACGGCGTAGTAGAGCTCCCTCATTGGCTGGTCTCACTCACCTGAGAAAAGAGCACCTGAGACGTGTGGCTTAATATGCCATTTGCCCCCTTGGGCAGCGGTCACGATCCAGCCATAGGACCTCCACGGTGCAAGGAGCCTGATCCACCTTCCTCCCAAAGAGATAGATAAGGTGCCACTTGCCCCCTCAGGCAGCATTCACGTTCCAGCCATAGCACCTGCATGGTAAAAGGAGCCTGATCAACCTACACCCCTAAGAGATAGATAAGGTGCCATTTGCCCTCTCGTGCAGCGTTCATGAGTCAGCCATCGCACCTCCATGGTGCAAGGAGTCTGATCCACCTACCCCCCAAAAGAGATAGATAAGATGCCACTTGCCCACTCTGGCAGTGGTCACGAG
Source organism: Neoceratodus forsteri (assembly GCA_016271365.2). NCBI lineage: Eukaryota > Metazoa > Chordata > Ceratodontiformes > Ceratodontidae > Neoceratodus > Neoceratodus forsteri. The sequence continues at coordinate 1,397,536,015 of CM028131.1, read as the reverse complement.
TCAGCCATAGCTTCTCCATGGTGCAAGGAGCTTGATCCACCTACCCCCCCAAAGAGGGAGATGAGGTGCCACTTGCCCCCTCGTGCAGCGGTCATGATCCAGCCATAGGAGCTCCATAGTGCAAGGAGCCTGATCCACCTACCCCCCAAGAGATAGATAAAGTGCCACTTGCCCCATCGGGCAGCGTTAACGATTCAGCAATAGCACCTCCACGGTGCAAGGAGTCTCATCCACCTACCCCCCAAAGAGATAAGGTATGACGCTTGAAAATTAGCCAACATTTCTGGGTTGTGAACGCTGGAACCGATCAATATTGCAATTTGCTTTTTTCAATTTCATCGCTTTCAGGGTAGCGCCATTGACGCCACGCCTCTGTAGAGCTCCCTGATTGGCTGGTCTCACTCACCTAAGATAGGAGCACCCGAGACGTGAGGCTTAATGTGCCATTTGCTCCCTCGGGCTGCTGTCATGATCCAGCCATAGCACCTCCATGGTGCAAGGAACCTGATCCACGTACCCCTAAAGAGATAGACAAGGTGCCACTTGCCCAATCCGGCAGCTTTCACGATCCAGCCATAGCACCTCCACGGTGCTAGGAGCTTGATCCCCCTACCCCCCTAAGAGATAGATAAGGTGCCACTTGCCCCATCGGGCAGCAGTCATGATCCAGCCATAGCACCTCCATGGTGCAAGGAGCCTGATCCACCTACCCCCCAAAGAGTAAGATAAGGTGCCACTTGCACCCTCGGGCAGGGTTCACGAGTCAGCCATAGCACCTGCTCAGTGCAAGGAGTCTGATCCATCTACCCCCTCTAAGAGATAGATAAGGTGACTTTTACCACGTCGGCCAGCGGTCACGATTGAGACATAGTACCTCCACGGTGTAAAAAGCCTGATCCACCTACCCCCCAGAGAGATAGATGAGGTGCCATTTGCCCCCTTAGGCAGCGGCCACGATCCAGCCATAGAACCTCTGCGGTCCAAGGAGCCTAATCCACCTTCCCCCAAAGAGATAGATAAGAAACCACTTGGCCCCTTGGGCAGCGTTCACGTTCCAGCCATAGCACCTGCAGGTGCAAGGAGCCTAATTCACCTACCCCCCAAAGAGATAGATAATGTGCCACTTGTCCCCTCGGGCAGTGGTCTTGATCCAGCCATAGCATCTCCACAGTGCAAGGAACCTGATCCACCTACCCCCACAAAGAGATAGATAAGGTATGATGCCTGAAAAATTGCCATGATTTCTCTGGGCTGTGTGAGCACTGAACCGGATCATCTTTGCAATTTGCTGTTTTCAGTTTCGTCGCCTTCTCAGGGTAGCGCTATTGGCTCCATGCCTGAGTAGAACTCCCTGATTGGCTGGTCTCACTCACCTGAGATAGGAGCACCCGAGAGGAGTGGCTTAATATGCCATTTGCCCCCTTGGGCAGCGGTCATGATCCTGCCATAGCACCTCCACTGTGCAAGGAACCTGATTTTCCTACCCCTTAAAGAGATAGACAAGGTGTCACTGGCCCCCTCGGGCAGCGGTCACGATCGAGCCATAGCACCTCCATGGTGAAGCAGCCTAATCCACCTTCCCCCCCAAAGAGATGGATAAGGTGCCACTTGCCCCCTCAGGCAGCATTCACGTTCCAGCCATAGCACCTGCACGGTAAAAGTAGCCTGATCCACCCACACCCCAAAGAGATAGATAAGGTGCCATTTGCACTCTCGTACAGCGTTCACAAGTCAGCCATCGCACCTCCACGGTGCAAGGAGTCTAATCCACCTACACCCTAAAAGAGAGGGAGAAGGTGCCACTTGCCTCCTTGGGCAGCAGTCACCACTCTGCCATAGCAACTCCACGTTGCAAGGAGCCTGATCCACCTACTCCCCCAAAGAGATAGATAAGGTGCCACTTGCCCCATCGGCAGTGGTCATGATCCAGCCATAGCACCTCCATGGTGTAAGGAGTCTGATCCACCTAGCCCCGAAGAGATAAGGTGGCTCTTGCCCCCTTGGGCAGCGTTCATGATCCAGCCATACAACCTCCACAGTTCAAGGAGCCTGATTCCCCCCCCCCCCCCAAAGAGATAGATATGGTGCCACTTGTCCCTTGGGCAACGTATCATGATCCAGCCATAGCACCGCCACGGTGCAAGGAGCCTGGTCCACCTACCCCCCAAAGAGATAGATAAGTTCCAACGCTTAAAATTTCCCACAGTTTCTCTGGGCTGTGTGAATGCTGAACCAGATCATCATTGCAATTTGCTTTATTCAAATTCAACGCATTTCACGGGTAGCGCTATTCGCTCTACGCCTGTGTAGAGCTTCCTGATTGGCTGGTCTCTTTCACCTGAGACAGTAGCAGCCAAGACATGTGGCTTATTGTGGCACTTCCCCCCTCGGGCAGCGTTCATGATCCAGACATACCAGTGCAAGGAGTCTGATCCATCTTCCCTGCAAAGAGATAGTTAAGGTACCACTTGCCCCCTTGGGCAGTGTTCACGACCCAACCATAGCACCTCCATGGTGCAAGGAGCCTGATCCACCTACCCCCCCAAAGAGATAAATAAGGTGCCATTTGCCCCCTCGAGCAGCGGTCATGATCCAGCCAGTGCACCTCCACAGTGCAAGGAGCCTGATCCACCTACCCCCCCAAAGAGATAAGGTGGCACTTGCTCCCTCGGGCAGCGTTCACGACCCTGTCATAACACCTCCACGGTGCAAGAAGCTTGATCCACCTACCTCCAAAGAGATAGATAAGGTGCCACTTGCCCCCTCGGGCAGCATTCACGATCCAGCCATAGCACCTCCACAGTGCAAGGAGACTGATCCACCTACCCCCCAAAGAGATAGAAAAGGTGCCACTTGCCGCTCAGGCAGTGGTCACAATCCCACCATAGCACCAAGGTGCAAGGAGCCTGATCCCCTTACCCCACAGAGAGAGAGAGATAATTTTCCCCTAGCCCCCCTTGGGGAGCGGTCAGGATTCAGCCATAGCACCTTCACGGTGCAAGGAGACTGATCCACCTTCCCCCCAAAGAGATCGATAAGCTGCCACTTGACCAGTACGGCAGCAGTCATGAGTCAGCCATAGCACCTCCACGTTGCAGGGAGCTTGATCCACCTAACCCCTCAAAAGAGATGGATAAGGTGCCACTTGCCCCCTCGGGTAGCGGTCATGATCCAGCCATCGCACCTCCACCATGCAAGGAGCCTGATCCACCTAGCCCCCGATTAGATAAGGTGGCACTTGCCCCCTCGGGCCGCGTTCACGATCCAGCCATACAACCTCCATGGTTCAAGGAGTCTGATCCCCCACCCTCCAAAGAGATACATAAGGTGCCACTTGTCCCCTTGGGCAGCGGTCACGATGCAGCCATAGCACCTCCACGGTGCGAGGAGCCTGATTCACCTAACCCCCAAAGAGATAGAGAAGGTGCCACTTGCCCCCTCAGGCAGCGGGCACGATCCAGCCATAACACCTCCATGGTGCGAGAAGTCTGATCCAACTACCCCCCAAAAGAGATAGATAGGGCCGGCCCGGTGGCGCTGAGGGTTGAGGCGCTGGTCGCGACACCTCTCACCACGCCAGTGACCCATGTTCGGAATGGGCATGGGTTGCCGTGGGTCAGTGGGGAGGAGATGGATTGAGCGTCCCAGGGACTGCTCTCCATCTCCGGGGAGGGGGATTTATGCCTGGGTTTGCCTGACCGCCAGCGGAGGCTGGGGTCGACAGCACGTAGCAGCAAGCTTGGGGCGGGACGTGCAGACACTTGATTGGGACATGGACGGAGCGTAGCGGTACCCAGTCACTGGCGTCATTGCACGCCATGACCCGCAGGGAGGAAAACACCGAAAAAGCGAGCCCAGCAGCACGGAGTTGTTCCCCCCTGGTGCGATTCCTGAAAGGGCACCTCCCTGGCATGGATCCATTGGGGTGGGTTGAGTCACTCCCCACCACCCTGCCGTGAAGGGTAAGTCACGGGGTGCACAAGGGAGGGGGTCTGATGTCCGGGGATGGCGCTGGGGGGGAACAACGGAGGGCGGGGGTCATAGCCGGAGCTCTGGAGGAGAGAAAAATAATACCCCCAAAAAAAGAGATAGATAAGTTGAATCTTGCCCCCTCAGGCTGCGGTCAGGACCCAGCTGTAGCCCCTCCATGGTGCAAGGAGCCTGATCCACCTACCCACCCAAAGAGATAGATAAAGTGCCATTTGAACTCTCGGGCAATGTTCACGAGTCAGCCATTGCACCTCCATGGTGCAAGGAGCCTGATCCACCTATCCCCCCAAAGCGATAGATAAGGTGCCACTTGTCCCCTTGGGCAGCGGTCATGATTCAGCCATATCACCTCCACAGTGCAAGAAGCCTGGTCCACTTACCCCCCAAAGAGATAGATAAGGTATGATGCTTAAAAAATTGTTAGTTACTCTGGGCTGTGTGAACGCTGAACCATATCATCATTGCAATTTGATGTTTTTAAATTCAGCGCCTTCTCTGGGTAGCGCTATTCACTCCACACATGTGTAGAGCTCCCTGATTGACTGGTCTCTTTCACCTGAGACAGGAGCAGCCGAGACGTATGGCTTAACGTGCCACTTGCCCCCTCGGGCAGCGGTCACGATCCAGCCATACTAGTGCAAGAAGCCTGATCCACCTTTACCACAAAGAGATAGATAAGGTGCCACTTGCCTGCTCAGGCAGTGTTCTCAACCCAGCCATAGCTCTTCCACGGTGCAAGGAGCCTGATCCACCTACCACACAAAGAGATAGAAAAGGTGCCACTTGCCTCTTCGGGCAGCGGTCACGATCTGGAGAAAACACCTCCACGATGCATGGGGCCTGATCCAACTACCCCCCCAAAGAGAAGATAGATAAGGTGCCACTTGACCCCTTGGGCAGCAGTCACGATCCAGCCTAAGCACCTCCATGGTGCAAGGAGCCTGATCCACCTACCCCCCAAAGAGATGGATAAGGTGCCACTTGCCCTCTCGGGCAGCGGTCATGATCCCATATCCGCCCAGAGAGAGAGATAAGGTGCCATTTGCCCCCCCTGGGCAGTGGTCACAATCCCACCATAGCACCAAGGTGCAAGGAGCCTGATCCCCTTACCCCCCAGAGAAAGATAGATAATTTGTCCCTTGCCCCCCTTGGGGAGCGGTCATGATCCAGCCATAGCACCTCCACCATGCAAGAAGCCTGATCCATCTAGCCCCGGAAGAGATAAGGTGGCACTTGCCCCCTCAGGCTGCGTTCACGTTCCAACCATACAACCTCCATGGTTCAAAAGGAGTCTGATTCCCCTACCCCCCCATAGAGATAGATAAGGTGCCACTGGCCCCCTTAGACAGTGGGCATGATCCAGCCATGGCACCTCCATGGTGCAAGGAGCCTGATCCACCTACCCCCCAAAGAGATAGATAAGGTGCTATTTGCCCCCTCCGCCAGTGTTCATGACCCAGCCATAGCTCCTCCATGATGCAAGGAGCCTGATCTACCTGCCCCACCCAAAAAGATAGATAAGGTGCCACTTGCCCCCTCGGGCAGCATTCACGAGTCTGCCATAGCACCTCCATGGAGCAATGAACCTGATCCACCTGCCCCACCCAAAGAGATAGATAAGGTGTCACTTGCCCCCTCAGGCAGTGTTCATGAGTCTGCCATAGCACCTCCATGGTGCAAGGAACCTGATCCACCTGCAGCACCCAAAGAGATAGATAAGGTGCCATTTGCCCCCTCGTACAGCGGTCACGATCCCGCCATAGCACCTCCACGGTGCAAGGAGCGTGATCCACCTATCCCCCAAAGAGATAAGGTGGCACCTGCCCCCTCGGACAGCGTTCACGATCCAGCCATAACACCTCCACGATTCAAGGAGCCTGATCCACCTACCCCCCCCCAAGGAGATAGATAAGCTGCCACTTGCCCCTCGGGCAGCGGTCATGATCCAGCTATAGTGCCTCCATGCTGCTAGAAGCCTGATGCACCTACCCCCCAGAGAGATAGATAAGGTGCCACTTGCCCCCTCAGGCAGCGTTCATGACCCATCCATAGGTCCTCCACGGTGCAAGGAGCCTGATCCACCTACCACTCAAAGAGATAGAAAAGGTGCCACTTGCCTCTTCGGGCAGCGGTCATCATCCAGAGAAAGCACCTCCACAGTGCAAGGGGCCTGATCCACCTACCCCCCCATAGAGAAGATAGATAAGGTGCCACTTGACCCCATGGGCAGCAGTCATGATCCAGCCTAAGCACCTCCATGGTGCAAGAAACCTGATCCACCTACCCCCCAAAGAGATGGATAAGGTGGCACTTGGCCCCTCTGGCAGCATTCATGACCTAGCCATAGCACCTCCATGGTGCAAGGAGCTTGATCCCCATACCCCCCAAAGAGATAGACAAGGTGCCACTGGCCCTTCTGGCAGTGTTCACGATCCCGCCACAGCACCTCTATGGTGCAAGGAGCCTGATCCACCTACCCCCCAAAGAGATAGATGAGGTGCCATGTGCCCCATTGGGCAGCGTTCATGTTCTGGCCATAGCACCTCCACGGTGAATAGAGCCTGATCCACCTTCCCCCCCCAAAGAGATGGACAAGGTGCCACTTGCCCCCTCAAGCAGTGGTCACAATCCAGCCAGAGTACCTCCATCGTGCTAGGAGCTTGATCCACCTACCCCCCAGAGAGATAAGGTGGCACTAGCCCCTTCGGGCAGTGTTTACTATCCAGCCATAACCCCTCCACTGTGCAAGGAGCCTGATCCTCCTGCCCTGCAAAGAGATAGATAAGGTGCCTCCTGCCCCCTCGGCAGCATTTCCGATCCCGACATAGCACCTGCACGGTTCAAGGAGCCTGATCCACCTACCCACAAAAAGAGATAGATAAGGTTCCACTTGCCCCCTCAGGCAGCAGTCACAGTCCAGTCATAGCACCTCCATGGTGCAAGGAGCCTGATCCACCTAACCCCAATGGGATAAGTTGGCACATGCTCCCTCAGGCAGTGTTCACGATCTTGCCATAGCACCTCCACGGTGCAAGGAGCCTGATCCAAATACCCCCCCAAAGAGATAGAGGAGGTGACACTTGCCCCCTCAGGCAGCGTTCACAACCCAGCCAAAGCACCTCCACGGTGCAAGGCGCCTGATCCACCTACCCCCCCAAAGAGATAGATAAGGTGCCACTTTCCCCCTTAGGCTGTGGTCACGATCCAGCCATAGCACCTCAATGGTGCAAGGAGCCTGGTCCATCTGCCCCCCAAAGAGATAGATAAGATAAGCCACTTGAAAAATTGCCACAGTTTCTCTGGGCTGTGTGAGCGTTAAACCGGATCATCTTTGCAATTTGCTGTTTTCAAATTCAACGCCTTCTCAGGGTTGCGATATTCGCTCCATGCCTGTGTAGAGCTCCCTGATTGGCTGGTCTCTCACTCCTGAGACAGGAGCACCCGAGACATGTGGCTAAATGTGCGACTTGCCCCTTGGGGCAGTGGTCACGATCCAGCCACAGCACATCCATGGTGCAAGGAGCCTGATACAGCTACCGTGCAAAGAGACAGGTAAGGTGCCACTTGCCCCCTCAGGCTGCATTCATGATCCAGCTGTAGCACCTTCACAGTTCAAGGAGTCTGATCCACCTACCCGCCAAAGAGATAGATAAGGTGCCACTTGCCCACTCGAGCAGCTGTCACAATCCAGCCAGAGCACCTTCACAGTGCAAGGAGCTTGATCAACCTGCCCCCCAAAGAGATAAGGTGGCACTTGCCCCTTCGGGCAGCATTCACGATCCAGCCATAAGACCTCCACGGTGCAAGGAGCCTGATCCTTCTACCCCACAAAGAGATAGATCAGGTTCCACTTGCCCCTCGGGCAGCGGTCATGATCCAGTCATAGCACCTCCACTGTGCAAGGAGCCTCATCCACCTACCCCGCTAAGAGACAGATAAGGTGCCACTTGCCTCTTGGGCAGCGTTCATGACCCAGCCATAGCTCCTTCATGGTGCAAGGAGCCTGATCCACCTACCTCCCCAAAGAGATAAAGTGCCACTTGCCCACTCAGGCAGTGTTTACGAGTCACCCATAGCACCTCCATGTTGCAAGGAGCCTGATCCACCTACCCCCCAAAGAGATGGAATGGTCCACTTGCCTCCTCAGGCAGCAGTCACGATCCAGCCATAGTACCTCCAAGGTGCAAGGAGTCTGATCCACCTACCCCAAAAGAGATAGATAAGGTGTCATTTGCCCCCTCGGACAGTAGTCACTATTCAGGTATAGCACCTTGGTGCAAGAAGCCTGATCCACCTACCCCCCAAAGAGATATTGAAGGTGCCACTTGCCTCCTCGGGCAGCGATCACAATCCAGCCATATCACCTTCATGGTACAAGGAGCCTGACCCCCCTACCCCCCAAAGAGAAAGATAAGGTGCCACTTGCTCCTTCGAGCAGCGTTCACGAGTCAACCTTGGCACCTCCATGGTGCAAGGAGCCTAATCCACGAACCCCCCCTCAAAGAGATAGATAAGGTGTGACTTGCCCCCTCAGCAGCATTCACGAGTCTGGGAAATAAGATCCCAGACCTGCAGGCAATAATGTCAGAGGCTAAACTGGACATAGTAGCAATCAGTGAGATGTGCTTTACCAGTAACCACACTTGGGAGACTTCAGTACCTGGCTATGTATTGTTCAGAAGAGACCGAGGTGCAAAAAGAGGGGGAGGAGTGGCCCTGTATGTCGATGAAAATATCAAAGCTACAGAAATTCAGAATACACATAAGGAGCCAGAAGAACTGTGTGTCACCCTGGAAACAGGAAATGGGACAGCCATAAGAACTGGGGTTGTCTACAGGCCCCCAGACCAAGGGGAGGACATAGACACATTACTGTTAGAAGATATACAAAGCATAACAGCTAAAGGGGAGGTTCTGATAATGGGAGACTTCAACATGCCGGATACAGATTGGTCAATACCAGCAGGAACATCTGCCAGAACTAGACACATAGTGGATTCCCTGCAGGGGGAGGGCCTCAGACAACTGGTACAACAACCCACAAGAGACAGGGGTATTCTAGATCTAGTACTGACTAACAGGGATGGGATCACAGATCTCCAGGTAGAAGGTCACCTGGGGGCCAGTGACCATCACATGGTATGGTTCAATTTGCCTACTACATCTAAATCATCCCATTCCAAGGCAAAAATATGGGATTTCAGAGGAGCTGACTTTGCTAAGATGGCCAACGGAGTTAAGCTAGCCCTGGCAAAAAGAAACACAGGTGAGGGGGTACAGGCAAAGTGGGCAAGCATTAAGGATGCAATACTTGAAGCAACATCCCATTGTGTTAGACAGAAAAGGAAGTACAAAAAAGAAGGAAACCACTTTGGTTCTCAAATACAGTAGCAGAAAAGGTCAGAGCCAAAAGGCTGGCCTTCAGGAAATATAAGGGAACAAAGCGGATGAAGATAGGGATACCAAACTTTCCCTAAGGGAAGTAGAGAAGGCAATAAGGCAGGCAAAGGCCCAAACCGAGGAAACACTAGCACAAACAGTAAAAGAAGGTGACAAGACTTTCTATAGATCATTAGTGAAAGGAGAAAGTCTAGAGGGGGTACTGCTAAGCTTAATGGAGAAAAGGGAGCATGTGAGGAGGAGGACCATGTAAAAGCATCTATCCTAAATAGATACTTTTGCTCAGTATTTACTGAAGAGAAGGTAGGGCAGGGCCCACAGCTCAGCACCATGGACATGGGGGGAGGGAAGTGAGCACTACTCCCTTCACAAAAAAAAGGGTCCTACAAGAGCTTGCTGAGCTCAGGGCGGACAAGGCAATGGGACATAGAAACATAGAGTTTGACGGCAGATAAGGACCGCTTGGCCCACTCAGTCTGCCCATTTCCCTACCTGATGGATAAGTTGCAGATCCTAGTTAACCAGCAGCCTACTTCTTCCTACCCCAACCCCCTAGAATTGCCTTATGACTGTCCCATGCATGCTTGAATTCCACCACTGTTTTTGACTCCACAACCTCCTCTGGAAGGCCGTTCCATACATCCACAACCCTCTCTGTGAAAAAATACTTCCTTAAATTACCTCTGAGTCGCCCCCCTTCTATCTTCAAATTGTGCCCCCTTGTTCTTGCACACCTCTTTTTTTGAAAGATGCTACCCTCTTGGACTTTGTTGATTCCCTTGAGGTACTTGAAAGTTGGCCCTGATGGCATACATACCAGGGTACTTCAGGAGCTAAAGGTGGAACCAGCAGAGCCATTATCAGAACTGTTTAGTGAGTCTCTGAGCACAGGAGAGGTCCCAGAAGACTGGAGAAGGGCTCATGTGATCCCACTCCACAACAGTGGTAGCAGGGAGGAGGCAGGGAACTACAGACCAGACAGTCTTACCTCAGTAGTGGGCAAGATTGTGGAGGCACTCCTTAAGGAAAGGATAGTGCAACACCTGGAACCCATAGGGGCACAGGATCCAAGACGGCATGGATTTACAAAAGGAAGGTCCTGTCAAACTAATCTCATAGATTTCTTTGACTGGGTAACCAGAGTGGTGGACCAAGAGGGAGCAGTTGATGTCGCCTACCTTGACTTCAGCAAAGCTTTTGATACGCTTCCACATAGAAGATTGATAAATAAGCTGGGTAGGCTTGGGGTGGGTCAGAAGTCGGTCAACTGGGTGGCAAACTGGTTGACGGGAAGAAAACAGAGAGTGGTGGTAAATGGTATACAGTCAGAAGAGATGCAAGTCACAAGTGGGGTACCTCAGGGATCAGTCCTGGGGCCAGTCCTTTTCAACATCTTCATTAGTGACCTTGCAGATGGACTAGAGGGTAAGACTTGTCTGTTTGCAGATGACACCAAGATCTGCAACAGAGTAGATGATCCAGATGGGGTGGGCAGAATGAGAAGAGATCAGGATAAACTAGCAAAATGGTCAGAAGAGTGGCAACTGGGATTTAATGCAAAGAAGTGCAAGATCATGCACATAGGGAAGAGAAACTCTGAAGCCACCTATAGTCTCGGAGGGGAGTTGCTAGCAATCACAAAGGAAGAAAGAGACTTGGGCATCATCATCAATGATGACCTGAAATCATCCAAGCAGACCTCTAAAGCAGTAGGTAAGGCTAGGGGGGTGTTAGGGTGTATTAGTAGGGGTATCACAAGTCGTAAGAGGGAGGTAATAATCCCTTTTTACAAGACACTGGTTAGGCCCCATCTGGAGTACTGCGTGCAGCATTGGAGGCCACACCTTCTCAAGGACATTAACCAAATTGAGGCAGTCCAGTGAAGGGCAACCAAAATGGTGCAGGGACTGCATCAGAAGACATATGAGGACAGATTAACAGAGCTCAATATGTATATCCTTGAGCAAAGGAGGGAGAGAGGTGATATGATCAAGGCATTCAAACACCTTAAGGGCATTAACAAGGTGAAAGAGTCTAACATGTTTAGATATAAGAAAAATAGCAGGACAAGAGGACACAGCATGAGATTAGAGGGGCCGATTAAGGGGAATGTGAGGAAATTCTTTTTCACAGAAAGGGTGGTGGATGCATGGAATGGCCTACCTCAAGAAGTGGTGGCTATGAATACAGTGCAGAGCTTCAAACAGGCATGGGATAGGCATAAGGGGCAATGAGTGAGTATGAATAGATAGGCCATTGACAGAGCAAAGGCCAATGGCACATTTATAAGGTAGAAAAAGAAATGGGCAGACTGGATGGGCCTTGTGGTCTTTATCTGCCGTCAACTTCTATGTTTCTATGTTTCTACGAGTCGGCCATAGCACCTCCACGGTGTAAGGAGCCTGATCCACTTTCCCCCCAAAGAGATAGATGAGGTGCCACTTGCCCCCCTTGGTCAGTGTTCATGACTCAGCAACAGCTCCTCCATGGTGCAAGGAGCCTGATCCACCTACCCCCCCAAAGGGATTGGTAAGGTGCCACTTGCCCCCTTGGCATTTTTCACGAGTCAGCCATAGCACCTCCACGGTGCAAGGCGCCTGATCCACCTACCCTCCAAAGAGATTGATAAGGTGCCACTTGCCCCCTCAGGCAGCAGCCACGATCCAGCCAGAGCACCTCCACGGTGCAAGGAGCCTGGTCCACCTACCCGCCAGAGAGATAGGTAAGGTACGACGCTTGGAAAATTGCGATGATTACTCTGGGCTGTGTGTACGCTGAACCGGATCATCTTTGCAATTTGCTGTTTTCAATTTTATCACCATCTCAGGGTAGTGGTATTGGCTCCATGCCTGCGTAGAGCTCTCTGATTGGCTGGTCTCACTCTCCTGAGACAGGAGCACCCGAGACGTGTGGCTTAATGTGCCATTTGTCCCCTCGGGCAGCGGTCACAATCCAGCCATAGTACCTAAACAGTGCAAGGAGTATGATCCACTTACCCCGCCAAAGAGATAAAGTGCCTCTTGCCCCCTCGGGCAGTAGTCACAATCCACCCATAGCACCTCCATGGTGCAAGCAGCCTGATCCACCTACCCTGCAAAACATGTAGATAAGGTGCCATTTGCCCCCACGAGCAGCGTTCCCGATTGAGCCATAGCACATCCACTGTGCAAGGAGCCTGACCCACCTACCCCGCAAAGAGATAGATAAGGTGTCCTTGCCCCTTGGGCAGCATTCTCGATCTGACCATAGCACCTCCACGGTGCAAGGAACCTGATCCATGTACCCCCCAAAGAGACAGATAAGATGCCACTAGCCCACTCGGGCAGCGGTAACGATCCAACCATAGCACCTCCATGGTACAAGGAGCCTGATCCACCTAACCCCCAAAGAGATAGATAAGATACGACACTTGAAAAATTGCCACAATTTCTCTGGGCTGTGTGAACGTTGAACCGGATCCTCACTTGCGATTTGTTGATTTTAATTTCAGCGCCTTCTTAGGGTAGTGATATTGGCTCCACGCCTGTGCAGAGCTCCCTGATTGGCTGGCCTATCTCACCTGAGGCAGGAGCACCCGAGACGTGTGGCTTAATGTGCCACTTGCCTCCTCAGGCAGCAGTCACGATCCAGCCATAGCACCTCCATGGTTCAAGGAGCCTGATCTACTTACCACGCCAGATAGCTAGATCAGGTGCCACTTGCCCGCTAGGCAGTGTTCATGATCCAGCCATAGCAGCTCCACAGTGCAAGGAGCCTGATCCACCTGCCCCCCCCAAGAGATATGAGCTGGCACTTACCCCGTCGGGCAGCGGTCACGATCCAGTCATAGCACCTCCATGGTGCAAGGAGCCACATATACCTAAACCCCACAAAGAGATGGATAAGGTTCCACTTGCCCCCTTGGGCAGCGGTCACGATCCAGCCATAGCACCTCTATGGTGCAAGGGGCCTGATCTCCTACTCCCCAAAGAGATAGATAAGGTGCCACTTGCCACCTCAGGCAGCGGTCATGATCCAGCCATAGCACCTCCACGGTGCAAGGCGCCTGACCCACCTACCCCCCAAAGAGATAGATAAGGTGCCACTTGCCCCCTCCGTAGTGGTCTTGATCCTGTAATAGCACCTCCACGGTGCAAGGATCCTGGTCTGCCTACCCCCCAAAGTGATTGATAAGGTACGACGCTTGAAAAATTGCCACGATTTCTCTGGGCTGTGTGAACGCTGAACCTGTTCATCTTTTCAATTTGCTGTTTTCAATTTCATCGCCTTCTCAGCATAGCGGTATTGGCTCCACGCTTATGTAGATCTCCCGGATTGGCTCATCTCACTCACCTGAGACAGGAGCACCCGAGACGTATGGCTTAATGTGCACTTGCCCCCTCCGGGCAGCAGTCACGATCCAACCATAGCACCTCTACGGTGCAAGGAGCTTGATACACCTATCCCCCCAAAGAGACAGATAAGGTGCCACTTGCCCCTTCGGACAGCAGTCACTATCCAGCCACAGCACCTCCACGGTGGAAGGAGCCTGATCCACCTTCCCCCAAAGAGATAGATAATGTGCCACTTGCCCTTTCAGGCAGCGGTCTCGATCCTGCCATAGCACCTCCACGGTGCATGGAACCTGATCCACCTAACCCCCAAAGAGATGGATAAGGTGCCACTTTCCCCTTTGGGTAGCGGTCACGGTCAAGCCATAGCACCTCCACGGTGCAAGAAGCCTGATCCACCTATCTCCCCAAGAAATAGATAAGGTACGACTCATGAGAAATTGCCACGATTTGTCTGGACTGTGTGAAGGCTGAACCGGATCATCACTTGCAATTTGCTGGTTTCAATTTGAGCACTTTCTCATTGTAGCGCAATTGGCTCCATTCCTGTGTAGAACTCCCTGATTGGCTGGTCTCACTTTCCGGAGACAGGATCACCCGAGACGTGTAGCTTAATCTGCCACTTGCCCCCTCGGGCAGCGGTCACGATCCAGCCATAGCACCTCCATGGTGCAAGGAGCCTGATCCACTTACCCCCCAATGAGATAGATATGGTGCTACTTGCCCCCTCGGTCAGTGGTCACTATCCAGCCATGGCCCCTCCATGGAGCAAGGTGCATGATCCACTTCCCCCCACCAACGAGACAGATAAGGTGCCACTTGCACCATTGGGCAGCGGTGACGATCCAGGCATAGCACCTCCACAGTGCAAGCAGCCTGATCCACTTTCCCCCAAAAAAGATAGAAAAGGTGCCACTTGCTCCCTCGGGCAGTGGTCACAATCCAGCCATAGCACCTCCATGGTGCAAGGAGCCTGATCCACCTACCCCCCAAAGAGCTAGAAAAGGTGCCACTTGCTCCCTCGGGCAGCGGTCACGATCCAGCCATAGCACCTCCATGGTGCAAGGTGCCTGATCCACCTACCCCCACAAAGAAATAGATAAGGTGAGACTTGCCCCCTCAGTCAGTGGTCACGATAAAGCTATAGCACCTCCAGGGTGCAAGGAGCCTGATCCACCTACCCCCAATGAGATAGAGAAGGTGCCACTTGCTCCCTCAGGCAACGGTCACGATCCAGCCATAGCACCTCCATGGTTCAATTAGACTTATCCACCTACCCCCCCAAAGAGATAGATAAGGTGCCACTTGCCCCTTTGGGCATCAGTCAGGATCCAGCCATAGCACCTCCACGGTGCAAGGAGCCTGATCCACCTACACGCCAAAGAGACAGATGAGGTGCCACTTTCCACTTCGGGCAGCGATCAGGATCCAGCCATTGCACTGCCTTAGTGCAATTAGCCTGATCCACCTACCCTCCAAAGAGATAGATAAGGTGCCACCTGCCCTCTTGGGTAGCAGTCATGATCCAGCCTTACCACCTCTATGGTGGAAGGAGTCTGATCCACCTAGAACCCAAAGAGATAGATAAGGTGCCACGTGCCTCCTCGAGCAGCGTTCACGATCCAGCCATAGCACCTCCACGGTGCAAGGATCCTCAACTACCTACCCCCCCAAAGAGATAAGTTGCCACTTGCCCCCTCGGGAAGTGGTCAGGATCCAGCCATAGCACCTCCATGGTGCAAGGAGCTTGGTCCACCTACCCCCCAATGCGATACATAAGGTACAACTCTTGAAAAATTGCCATGATTTCTCTGGGCTGCGTGAACGCTTAACCGGATCATCATTGCAATTTGCTGTTTTCAATTTCAGCGCCTTCTCAAGGTAACACTATTGGCTCCATGCCTGTGTAGAGCTCTCTGTTTGACTGGTCTCACTCACCTGAGACAGGAGCACCCGAGAGGTGTGGCTTAATTTGCCACTTGCCCCCTCGGGAAGTGGTCACAATCCAGCCATAGCACCTCCACAATGCAAGGAGCCTGATCCACTTACCCCCCCGAAGAAATAGATAAGGTGCCACCTGCCACCTCGGGTAGCAGTCACGATCCAGCCATGTCACCCCCACAGTGCAAAGAGCCTGATCCATCTACTCCCCAAAGAGATATTAGGTGGCACTTTCCCCCTTGGGTAACGGTCACGATCCAGCCATACCACCTACACTGTGCAAGGAGCCTCATCCACCTTCCCCCCAGAGAAATAGATGAGGTGCCCTTGCCCCCTCGGGCAGCGTTCACGATCCAGCCGTAACACCTCCACGGTGGAAGAAGCCTGATCCACCTAGCACCCAAAGAGATTCATAAGGTGCCACTTGCCCCCTCGAGCTGCGTTCACAATCCAGCCATAGCACCTCCACGGTGCAAGGAGCCTGATCCACCTACCCCCCCAAAGAGATAGATAAGGTGCCACTTGCCCCCTCACGCAGCACTCATGATCTAGCCATAGCACTTCCATGGTGCAAGGGGCCTGATCCACGTACCTCCCAAAGAGATAGATAAGGTACGATGCTTGAAAAATTGCCGCGATTTCTCTGGGCTATGTGAACGCTGAACCATATCATCATTGCAAATTGCCGTTTTCAATTTCAGCGCCTTCTCAGGGTAGCGCTATTTTTTCCACATCTGTGTAGGGTTCCCTGATTGGCTGGCATCACTCACCCGAGACATGAGCATCCGAGATGTGTCTCTTAATGTGCCACTTGCCCCCTTGGGCAGCGGTCACGATACAGCCATAGCACCTTCACAGTGCAAGGAGCCTGATCCAGCTGCCTCCCCCAAAGAGATAGATAAGGTGCCACTTGCCCCCTCGGGCAGCAGTCAGGATCCAGCCATAGCACCTCCATGGTGCAAGGAGCCTGATCCACCTACCCCCCGAAGAGATAGATAAGGTACGACTCTTGAGAAATTGCCACAATTTCTCTGGGCTGTGTGAAGGCTGAACTGGATCATCACTTGCAATTTGCAGGTTTCAATTTCAGCACTTTCTCAGGGTAGCACAATTGGCTCCACACCTGTGTAGAGCTCCTTGATTGGCTGGTCTCACTCACCGGAGACAGGATCACCTGTGACGTGTAGCTTAATCTGCCACTTGCCCCCTCGGGCAGTGGTCACTAACCAGCCATGGCCCCTCCATGGAGCAAAGTGCCTGATCCACCTCACCCCCAAAGAGATAGACAAGGTGCCACTTGCCCCCTCGGGCAGCGGTGATGATCCAGGCATAGCACCTCCCGGTGCAAGCAGCCTGATCCACCTTCCCCCCAAAAAGAAATAAAAGGTGCCACTTTCCCCCTCAGGCAGTGGTCACAATCCAGCCATAGCACCTCCATGGTGCAAGCAGCCTGATGCACGTACTCCTCAAAGAGATAGAGAAGGTGTCACTTTCCCCCACGGGCAGCGGTCACGATCCAGCAGTAGCACCTCCACGGTGCAAGGTGCCTGATCCACCTACCCCCCCCAAAGAAATAGATAAGGTGACACTTGCCCCCTCGAGCAGTGGTCACGATAAAGCCATAGCACCTCCATGGTTCAATTAGCCTTATCCACCTACCCTCAAAGAGATAGATAAGGTGCCACTTGCTCCATCTGGCAGCCGTCACGATCCAGCCATAGCACCTCCACGGTGCAAGGAGCCTGATCCACCTATTGCCCTAAGAGATAGCTCAGGTATGACGCTTGAAAAATTGCCACGATTTCTCTGGGCTGTTTGAACTCTGAACCAGATCATCAGTTTCAATTTGCTGTTTTCAATTTCAGTGCCTTCTCAGGGTAGCGCTTTTGATGCCACGCCTGTGTAGAGCTCCCGGATTGGCAGGTCTCACTCACTTGAGACAGGTGCACCCGAGACGTGTGGCTTCATGTGCCACTTGCCCACTCGGGGAGCGGTGACGATCCAGGCATAGCACCTCCATGGTTCAAGGTGCCTGATCCACCTACCCCCCCCCAAACAGATACATAAGGAGCCACTTGCCAGATCCGGCAGCCATCACGATCCAGATATGGCACATTCACGGTGCAAGGAGCCTGATCCACCTACCCTCCAAAGAGATAGATAAGGTGCCATTTGCCCCCTTGGGCAGCGGTCACAATCCAGCCATAGCACCACCGCGGTGCAGATAGCCTTATCCACCTACCCCTCAAAGAGGCAGAGAAGGTACAGTGCTTGAATAATTGCCAATATTTCTCTGGGCTCTGTGAACGTTGAACCAGATCATCACTTGCAATTTGCTGTTTTCAATTTCAGCACCTTCTCAGTGTAGTGCTATTGGCTCCACACCTGTGTAGAGCGCCCTGATTGGCTGGTCTTACTCACTTGAGACAGGTACACCCGAGACGTGTGTCTTATTGTGCCACTTGCCCCCTTGAGCATCGATCACGATCCAGCCATAGCACCTCCACGGTGCAAGGAGCCTGATCCACCTACCCCACAAAGAGATAGCTAAGGTGCCACTTGACCCCTCGGGCAGCGGTCATGATCTAGCCATAGCATCTCTATGGTGTAAGGAGCCTGATCCACCTACCACCCCAAAGAGATAGATAAGGTGCCACTTGCCCCCTCTGCTGCATTCACGAGTCAGCCATAGCACCTCCACGGTGCAAGTAGCCTTATTCACCCACCCCCCAAAGAGAAAGATAAGGTGCCGCTGGCCCCCTTGGGCAGCGGACATGATCCAGCCATAGCACCTCCTCTGTGCAAGGAGCCTGATCCACCTACCCCCAAAGAGATAGATAAGCTTCCACTTGCCCCCTGGGGCAGCAGTCACGATCCAGCCATAGCATCTCAACGGTGGAAGGAGTCTGATCCACCTACCCCCCAAAGAGATAGATCAGGTGCCACTTTCCCCTTTGGGCTGCGGTCACAACCAAGCCATAGCAAGTCGACGGTGAAAGGAGCCTGGTCCATCTGCCCCCAAAGAGATAGATAAGGTACGCCACTTGAAAAATTGCCACAGTTTCTCTGGGCTGTGTGAACGCTGAACTGGATCATCCATTGCAATTTCCTGTTTTCAAATTCAGCGCCTTCTCAGGGTTGCGCAATTAGCTCCACGCCTGTGTAGAGCTGCCTGATTGGCTGGTCTCTCTCTCTCCTGAGACAGGAGCACCCGAGACGTGTCGCTTAATGTGTGACATGCCCCCTCGAGCAGTGGTCACGATCCAGCCATAGCACCTCCACGGTGCAAGGAGCCTGATCCACATACCCCCCAAAGAGATAAGGTGGCACTTGCCCCCTCCGGGAGCGTTCACGATCCAGACATAGTACCTCCACAGTGCAAGGAGCCTGATTTACCTAGCCCCCCAAAGAGATAGAGGAGGTGAAACTTGCCCCCCTGGACAGTGGCCACGATAACGCCATACCACCTCCACGGTGCAAGGAGCCTGATGTATGTATCCCCAAAGAAATAGACAAGATGCCACTTGCCCCGTCGGGCAGTGGTTGCGACCTAGCCATAGCACTTACATGGTGCAAGGAGCCTGATCCACCTACCCCCAAAGACTTAAGGTGGCACTTTCCCCCTTGGGCAGTGTTCACGATCCAGTCATGGCACTCCACAGTGGAAGGATCCTGATCCACCTACACCTGAAAAAGATAGATAAGGTGCCTCTTGCCCCCTCGAGCAGTGGTCATGATCCAGCCAGAGCACCTCCACAGTGCAAGGAGCTTGATCAACCTGCTCCCCCAACGAGATAAGGTGGCTCTTGCCCCTTCGGGCAGCGTTCACGATCCAGCCAAAAGACCTCCATGGTGCAAGGAGCCTGATCCACCTACCCCACAAAGAGATAGAGAAGGTGCCACTTGCCCCTTGGGCAGCAATCATGATACAGCCACAGCACCTCCATGGTTCAAGAAGCCTGATCCACCTACCCCCATAAAGAAATAGATAAGGTTCCAGTTGCCCCCTCGGGCAGCGGTCACGATCCAGTCAAAGCACCTCCATGGTGCAAGGAGCCTGGTCCACCTTCCCCCCCTAAGAGATAGATAAGGTACGCCACTTGAAAAATTGCCACAGTTTCTCTGGGCTGTGTGAACACTGAACCGGATCATCTTTGCAATTTCCTGTTTTCAAATTCAGCGCCTTCTCAGGGTTTCGCAATTTGCTCCATGCCTGTGTCGAGCTGCCTGATTGGCTGGTCTCTCTCTCCTGAGACAGGAGCACCCGAGACATGGGGCTTGATGTGCGACTTGCCCCCTCAGGCAGTGGTCACGATCCAGCCATAGCAGCCCCATGGTGCAAGGAGAATGATCCACCTTCCCCCCAAAGAGATAGATGAGGTGCCACTTTCCCCCTCGGCAGCGATCACGATCCTGCCATAGCACTTCCATGGTTTAAGGAGCCTGATCCACCTATCTCCCAAAGAGATAGATGAGGTGCCACTTGCCCCCTCTGGCAGCGGTCACGGCCCAGCCATAGCGCCTTCATGGTTCAAGGATCCTGATCCACCTACCCCCCCAAAGAGATAGGTAAGGTGCCACTTACCCCCTCAGGCAGTGGTCACGACTCAGGCATAGCACCTTCAAGGTGGCAAGGATCCTGATCCACCTACCTCCCAAAGAGATAGGTAAGGTGCCACTTGTCCCCTAGGGCAGCGATCACGATCCAGCCATATCACCTACACGGTACAGGCAGCCTGCCCCAACTACCCCCCAAAGAGATAATTAAGGTGCCACTTGCTCCCTCGGGCAGCGTTCTCGACTCAGCTCTAGCACCTCCATGGTGCAAGGAGCCTGATCCACATACCCCCCCAAAGAGATAGATAAGATGCCACTAGCCCCCACGGCAGTATTCACGAGTCAGCCATAGCACCTACACGGTGCTAGGAGGCTGATCCACCTACCCCCCAAAGAGATAGATGAGCTGCCACTTGCCCCTTAGGGCAGCGTGCATGACCCAGCCACAGCTCCTCCACAGTGCAAGGAGCCTGATTCACATACCCCCCAAAGGGTTAGATAAGGTGCCACTTGCCTCTTCGGCATCATTCACAAGTCAGCCATCGCACCTTTATGGTGCAAGGCGCCTTATCCACCAATCCCCCAGAGAGATAGATAAGGTGTCACTTGCCCCCTCAGCTAGCGGTCACGATTCAGCCATAGCACATCCATGGTGCAAGGAACCTGATCCACCTACCCCGAAAGAGATATATGAGGTGCCACTTGCCCCCTCGGGCAGTGTTGACGAGTCAGCCATAGCACCTCCACGGTGTAAGGTGCCTGATCCACCTACCCCCTAAGAGATAGATAAGGTGGCACTTCCCCCTCAGTCAGCAGTCATGATTCAGCCCTAGCACCTCCACAGTGCAAGGAGCCTGATCCAGCAACACCCCAAAGAGAGAAGCTGCTATTTTCCACCTTGGGCAGTGGTCACGATCCAGCCATAGCACCTCCAGGGTGCAAGAAGCCTGATCCACCTACCCCCCAAAGAGATGGATATGGTGCCACTTGCCCCCTCGGGCAGCGGTCATGATCCAGCCATAGCACCTCCATGGTTAAAGGAGCCTGATCCACCTACCCCCCAAAAGTGAGAGATAAGGTGCCACTTGCCCCCTCTGCTGTGTTCACGAGTCAGCCATAGCACCTCCACGGTGCAAGGAGTCTTATCCACCCACCCCCTAAAGAGAGAGATTAGGTGCCACTTGCCCCCACAGGCAGCGGTCAAGATCCAGCCATAACACCTCCATGGTGCAAGGCGCCTGATCCTCCCGCCCCACAAAGAGATAGATAAGGTGCCACATGCACCCTCAGGCAGCGTTCCCGACCTAGCCTTAGCTCCTCCATAGTGCCAGGAGCCTGATCCACCTACCCTCCCAAAGAGTAAGATAAGGTGCACTTGCCCCTTCGGGCAGAGTTCAAGAGTCAGCCATAGCACCTGCATGGTGCAAGGAGTCTAATCCATCTACTCCCCTCAAAGAGATAGATAAGGTGCCACTTGCCCCCTCGGGCAGGGTTCAGGAGTCAGCCATAGCACCTGCATGGTGCATCGAGTCTGATCCATCCATTCCCTCAAAGAGATAGATAAGGTGCCACTTGCCCCCTCAGGCAGTGGTCTCGATCCTGCAATAGCACCTCCACAGTGCAAGAAGCCTGATCCACCTACCCCCAAAGAGTTAGGTAAGGTGCCACTTGCCCACCCGGGCAGCGGTCACGATTCAGCCATAGTACCTCCACTGTGCAAGAAGCCAGATCCACCTTCCCTCCAAAGTGATAGATGAGGTGCCACTTGCCCCCACACGATCTAGCCATAGCACTTCCACGGTGCAAGGGGCCTGATCCAAGTACCTCCCAAAGAGATAGATAAGGTACGATGCTTGAAAAATTGCTGTGATTTCTCTGGGCTGTGTGAACGCTGAACCATATCATCATTGCAAATTGCCGTTTTCAATTTCAGCGCCTTTCTCAGGGTAGCGCTATTTGTTCCACACCTGTGTAGGGCTCCCTGATTGGCTGGTATCACTCACCTGAGACATGAGCACCCGAGACGTGTCTCTTAATGTGCCACTTGCCCCCTCGGGCAGCGGTCACGATACAGCCATAGCACCTCCATGGTGAATGGAGCCTGATCCACCTATCCCCCCCCGGAAGAGATAGATAAAGTGCCACTTTCCCCCTCGGGCAGCATTCACGACCAAGGCATAGCATCTCCATGGTGCAAGGAGCCTGATCCTCCTACCCCCCCCAAAGAGATAGATAAGGTGCCACTTGCCCCTCGGGCAGCGGTCACGAGTCGGGCATAGCACCTCCATTGTGCAAGAAGCCTGATCCACCTACCCCCCCAAGAGAGATATATAAGGTGCCACTTGCCCCCTCGTACAGCGATCATGATCCTGCCATTGCACCTCCACAGTGCAAGGAGCCTGATCTACCTATCCCCAAGAGATAGATAAGATGCCAATTGACCCCTCGGGCAGTGGTCATGATCTAGCCATAGCATCTCTATGGTGCAAGGAGCCTGATCCACCTACCCCCCAAAGAGGTAAGGTGCCACTTGCCCCCCTCGGGCAGTGTTCACGATCCAGCCATAGCACCTCCACTGTGCAAGTAGCCTGATCAACCTACCCCCCCAAAGAGATAGATAAGGTGCCACTTGCCCCATCGGGCATTGGTCATGATCCAGCCATAGCACCTCCATGGTTCAAGGAGCCAGATCCACCTTCCCCTCAAAGTGATAGATAAGGTGCCACTTGCCCCCTCTGCTGCATTCACGAGTCAGCCATAGCACCTCCAGAGTGCAAGAAGCCTTATTCACCCACCCCCAAAGAGATAGGTTGGGTGCCAATTGTCCCCTCGGGCAGCGGTCACGATCCAGCCATAGCACCTCCATGGTCCATGATCCACCTACCCCCCAAAGAGATAGATAAGGTTGCACTTGCCCCCTCAGGCAGCGTTTCCGACCCAGCTATAGCTCCTCCAAGGTGCCAGGAACCTGATCCACCTACCTCCCCAAAGAGTAAGATAAGTTGCCACTTGCCCCCTCAGGCAGGGTTCATGAGTCAGCCATATCACCTGCATGGTGCAAGGAGTCTGATCCATCTACTCCCTCAAAGAGATAGATAAGGTGCCACTTTCCCCCTCAGCAGCGTTCATGAGATTGCCATAGCACCTCCATGGTGCAAGGAACCTGATCCACTTACCCCCCCCAAAGAGAAAGATAAGGTGCCGCTTGCCCTCTTGGGCAGCGGACATGATCCAGCCATAGCACCTCCACTGTGCAAGGAGCCTGATCCACCTACCCCCCAAAGAGATAGAAAAGGTTCCACTTGCCCCCTGGGGCAGCAGTCACGATCCAGCCATAGCACCTCAACGGTGGAAGGAGCCTGATCCACCTACCCCCCAAAGATATAGATCAGGTGCCACTTTCCCCTTTGGGCTGCGGTCACAATCCAGCCATAGCAAGTCAACGGTGAAAGGAGCCTGGTCCATCTGCCCCCAAAGAGATAGATAAGGTACACCACTTGAAAAATTGCCACAGTTTCTCTGGGCTGTGTGAATGCTGAACAGGATCATCTTTGCAATTTCCTGTTTTCAAATTCAGCGCCTTCTCAGGGTTTCGCAATTTGCTCCATGCCTGTGTAGAGCTGTCTGATTGGCTGGTCTCTCTCTCCTGAGACAGGAGCACCCGAGACATGTCGCTTAATGTGCGACATGCCCCCTCGTGCAGCGGTCACGATCTAGCCATAGCACCTCCATGGTGCAAGGAGCCTGATCAACCTACCCCCACAAAGAGATAGATAAGGTGCCACTTACCCCCTCGGGCAGTGTTCACAATCCAGCAATAGCACCTCCATGGTGCAAGGAGCCTGATTTCCCTAGCCCCCAAAGAGATAGAGGAGGTGAAACTTGCCCCCCTGGACAGTGGTCACGATAACGCCATACCACCTCCATGGTGCAAGGAGCCTGATGTATGTATCCCCAAAGAAATAGACAAGATGCCACTTGCCCCATTGGGCAGTGGTTGTGATCTAGCCATAGCACCTCCATGGTGCAAGGAGCCTGATCAACCTACCCCCCCAAAGAGATAGATAAGGTGCCACTTACCCCCTCGGGCAGTGTTCACAATCCAGCCATAGCACCTCCATGGTGCAAGGAGCCTGATTTCCCTAGCCCCCAAAGAGATAGAGGAGGTGAAACTTGCCCCCCTGGACAGTGGTCACGATAACGCCATACCACCTCCATGGTGCAAGGAGCCTGATGTATGTATCCCCAAAGAAATAGACAAGATGCCACTTGCCCCATTGGGCAGTGGTTGCGATCTAGCCATAGCACCTCCATGGTGCAAGGAGCCTGATCCACCTACCCCCAAAGAGTTAAGGTGGCACGCCCCCTCGGGCAGCGTTCATGATCCAGTCATAGCACTCCACAGTGGAAGGATCCTGATCCACCTACACCTGAAAAAGATAGATAAGGTGCCTCTTACCCCCTCGAGCAGTGGTCATGATCCAGCCAGAGCACCTCCACATTGCAAGGAGCTTGATCAACCTGCTCCCCCAAAGAGATAAGGTGGCACTTGCCCCTTCGGGCAGCGTTCACGATCCAGCCAAAAGACCTCCACGGTGCAAGGAGCCTGATCCACCTACCCCCCAAAGAGATAGATAAGGTGCCACTTGCCCCCTCGGGCAGCGGTCATGATCCAGTCAAAGCACCTCCATGGTGCAAGGAGCCTGGTCCACCTTCCCCCCTAAGAGATAGATAAGGTACGCCACTTGAAAAATTGCCACAGTTTCTCTGGGCTGTGTGAACGCTGAACCGGATCATCATTGCAATTTGCTGTTTTCAAATTCAGCACCTTCTCAGGGTTGTGCTATTCGCTCCACGCCTTTGTAGAGCTCCCTGATTGGCTGGTCTCTCTCTCTCCTGAGACAGGAGCACCCGAGATGTGTGGCTTAGTGTGTGACTTGCCCCCTCAGGCAGTGGTCACGATCCAGCCACAGCACCTTCACGGTGCAAGGAACCTGATCCAGCTACCATACAAAGAGATAGGTAAGGTGCCACTTGCCCCCTCGGGCTGCATTCACGATCCAGCCATTGCACCACCAGAGTTCAAGGAGCCTGATCCACCTACCCGCCAAAGAGACAGATAAGGTGCCACTTGCCCACTCGGGCAGGGCTCACGAGTCAGCCATAGCACCTGCACGGTGCAAAGAGTCTGATCCATCTACCCCCTCAAAGAGATAGATAAGGTGCCACTTGCCCCTTCGGCAGCGTTCACAAGATAGCCATAGTACCTCCACGGTGCAAGGAACCTGATCCACCTACCCCCCAAAGAGAAAGATAAGGTACCGCTTGTCCCCTCAGGCAGCAGGCACAATTTAGCCATAGCACCTCCACTGTGCTAGCAGCCTCATCCACCTTCCCCCCCAAAGAGGTAGATAAGGTTCCATTTGCCCCCTAGGGGCAGCGGTCACGATCCAGCCATAGCACCTCCACGGTGCAAGGAGCCTGATCCACCTACCTCCCAAAAAAGATAGATAAGGTGCCTCTGGCCCCCTTGAGCAGCGGTCACGATACAGCCATCGCACCTCCACGGTGCAAGGCGCCTGATCCACCTACCTCCCAAAGAGATAGATAAGGTGCCACTTTCCCCCTTAGGCTGCAGTCACAATCCAGCCATAGCACCTCGACAGTGCAAGGAACCTGGTCCACCTGCCTCCCAAAGAGATAGATAAGGTACGCCACTTGAAAAATTGCCACAGTTTCTCTGGGCTGTGTGAATGCTGAACCGGATCATCATTGCAGTTTGCTGTTTTCAAATTAAGTGCCTTCTCAGGGTTGCGCTATTCGCTCCATGCCTGTGTAGAGCTGCCTGATTGGCTGGTCTCTCTCTCTCTCCTGAGACAGGAGCACCCAAGACGTGTGGCTTAATGTGCAACATGCCCCCTCGGGCAGCGGTCACGGTCCAGCCACAGCACCTCCACGGTGCAAGCAGCCTGATACAGCTACCACGCAAAGAGACAGGTAAGGTGCCACTTGCCCCCACGGGCTGCATTCAACATCCAGCCATAGCACCTCCACAGTTCAAGGAGCCTGATCCACCTACCCACCAAAGAGATAGATAAGGTGCCACTTGCCCCCTCAAGCAGCGGTCATGATTCAGCCAGAGCACCTCCACAGTGCAAGGAGCTTGATCCACCTGCACCCCAAAGAGATAAGGTGTCACTTGCCCCCTTGGGCAGCAGTCACGATCCAGCCGTAGCACCTCTATGGTGCAAAGAGCCTGATCCACCTATCTCCCCAAGAGATAGATAAGGTACGACTCTTGAGAAATTGCCACGATTTATGTGGGCTGTGTGAAGGCTGAACCAGATCATCACTTGCAATTTGCTGGTTTCAATTTCAGCACTTTCTCAGAGTAGCACAATTGGCTCCACGCCTGTGTAGAGCTCCTTGATTGGCTGGTCTCAGTCACCGGAGACAGTATCACCTGAGACGTGTAGCTTAATCTGCCACTTGCCCCCTCGGGCAGTGGTCACTAACCAGCCATGGCCCCTCCACGGAGCAAGATGCCTGATCCACCTCACCCCCAAAAAGAAATAAAAGGTGCCACTTGCCCCCTCAGGCAGTGGTCATGATCCAGCCATAGCACCTCCACGGTGCAAGGAGCCTGATGCACATACCCCTCAAAGAGATAGAGAAGGTGTCACTTTCCCCCACGGGCAGCGGTCACGATCCAGCAGTAGCACCTCCACGGTGCAAGGTGCCTGATCTACCTACCCCCCAAAGAAATAGATAAGGTGACACTTGCCCCCTCGGGCAGTGGTCACGATAAAGCCATAGCACCTCCATGGTGCAAGAAGCCTGATCCACCTACCCTCAAAGAGATAGTGAAAGTGACACTTGCCCCCTCGGGCAGTGGTCACAGTCCAGCCATAGCACCTCCATGGTTCAATTAGCCTTATCCACCTACCCCCCCAAAGAGATAGATAAGGTGCCACTTGCTCCATCCGGCAGCTGTCATGATCCAGCCATAGCACCTCCATGGTACCAGAAGCCTGATCCACCTACCCCCCAAAGAGATAGGTAAGGTGCCACTTGCCCACTTGGGCGTTGGTCACGATCCAGCCATAGCACCTCCACGGTGCAAGGAGCCTGATCCACCTACCACCCTAAGAGATAGATCAGTTATGACGCTTGAAAAATTGCCACGATTTCTCTGGGCTGTTTGAACTCTGAACCAGATCATCACTTTCAATTTGCTGTTTTCAATTTCAGTGCCTTCTCAGGGTAGCGCTGTTGATGCCACGCCTGTGTAGAGCACCCGGATTGGCAGGTCTCACTCAATTGAGACAGGTGCACCGGAGACGTGTGGCTTCATGTGCCACTTGCCCCCTCGGGGAGCGGTGACGATCCAGGCATATCACCTCCATGGTTCAAGGAGCCTGATCCACCTACCCCCCCAAAACAGATACATAAGGAGCCATTTGCGAGATCCGGCAGCCATCACGATCCAGACATGGCACATTCACAGTGCAAGGAGCCTGATCCACCTACCCTCCAAAGAGATAGATAAGGTGCCATTTTCCCCCTTGGGCAGCAGTCACGATCCAGCCATAGCATCACCACGGTGCAGGTAGCCTTATCCACCTACCCCTCAAAGAGGCAGAGAAGGTACAGTGCTTGAATAATTGCCAATATTTCTCTGGGCTCTGTGAACATTGAACCAGATCATCACTTGCAATTTGCTGTTTTCAATTTCAGCGCCTTCTCAGTGTAGTGCTACTGGCTCCACACCCGTGTAGAGCTCCCTGATTGGCTGGTCTGTCTTACTCACTTGAGACAGGTACACCCGAGACGTATGTCTTATTGTGCCAATTGCCCCCTCGGGCAGCGGCCACAACACAGCCATTGCACATCCACGGTTCAAGGAGCCTGTTCCAGCTGCCCACCAAAGTGATAGATAAGGTGCCTCTTGCCCCTCGTGCAGTGGTCATGATCCAGCCATAGGACCTCTATGGTGCAATGAGCCTAATCCACCTACCCCCCAAAGAGATAGATAAGGTGCCGCTTTTCCCCTCGGGCAGCGGTGATGATCCAGCCATAGCACCTCCACGGAGCAAGGAGCGAGATCCACCTACCCCCCAAAGAGATAGATAAGGTGGCATTTGCCCCCTCGGGCAGCCATCAAGATCCAGCCATGGCGCCTTCACGGTGCAAGGAGCCTGATCCGCCTACCGCACAAAGAGATGGAAAAGGTTCGACGCTTGAAAAATTGGCACGATTTCTCCGGTCTGTGTGAACGCTGAACCAAATCGTCACTTGCAATTTTCTGTTCTCACTTTCAGCGCCTTCTCAGGGTAGCGCTATTGGCTCCATGCCTGTGTAGAGCTCCCTGATTGGCTGGTCTCACACACGTGAGACAGGAGCACCCAAGACGTGTGGCTTAATGTGCCACTTGCCCCCTCGGGCAGCGGTCATGATCCAGCTATAGCACCTCCACAGTGCAAGGAGCCTGATCCACCTACCCCCAATGAGATAGATAAGGTGCCACTTGGCCCCTTGGGCAGCGGTCACTCTCCAGCTATACCACCTCCACCATGCAAGGAGCCTGATTCACCTACACCCCAAAGAGATAGATGAGGCAGAATTCTCTGGGCTGTGTGAACGCTGAACCGGATCATCACTTGCAATTTGCTGTTTTCAGTTTCAGCACCTTCTCAAGGTAGCGCTATTGGCTCCACGCCAGTGTAGAGCTCCTTGATTGGCTTGTCTCACTCCCTTGAGAGAGGAGCACCCAAGACATGTGGCTTAATGTACCACTTGCCCCCTTGGGCAGCGGTTACGATCCAGCCATAGCATCTCCACGGTGCATAGAGCCTGATCCACCTACCCCACAAAGAGATAGATAAGGTGCCACTTGTCCCCCCCTTGGGCAGCTGTCCTGATCCAGCCATAGGACCTCTATGGTGCTGGAAGCCTGATCCACCTGCCCCCCAAAGAGATGGATAAGGTGGCACAGGCCCCCTGGGACAGCATTCATGATCCAGCCATAGCACCTCCATGGTGCAAGGAGCCTGATCCACCTACCCCCCAAAGAGATAGATAACGTTCCACTTGCCCCCTCTGGCAGTGGTCACGATCCAGCCATAGCACATCCACCGGCAATGAGCCTGATCTACCTATCCCCCAAAGAGATGGATAAGGTGCCACTTGCCCCCTTGGACAGCGTTCACGATCCTGCCATAGCACCTGCACAGTTCAAGAAGCCTGATCCACCTATCACCCACAGAGATAGATAAAGTGCCACTTGCCACCTCAGGCAGCTTTCACGATCCGGCCATAGCAGCTCCACGGTGCAAGGAGTCTGATCCACCTACCCCCCAAACAGAAATATAAGATGCCACTTGCCCAGTTGGGCAGCGGTTATGATCCAGCATTGGCACCTCCATGGTGCTAGGAGCCTGATCCACCTACCCCTCAATGAGATAGATAAGGTGCCACTTGCCCCATTGGGCTATGGTCATGATCCAGCCATTGCACCTCCATGGTGCCAGGAGCCTGATCCACCTACCCCCCAAAGAGACAGATAAGGTGCCACTTGCCCCCTCGGGCAGCGTTCACGATCTAGTCATAGCACCTCCATGGTGCAAGGAGCATGATCCACCTACCCCCCAAAGAGATAGATGAGGTGGCACTGGCCCCTTCAGGCAGCAGTCACGATCCAGCCATACACGTCCACGGATCAAGGACTCTGATCCACCTGCCCCCTAAAGAGATAGATAAGGTGCCACAGGCCCTCTGGGGCAGCATTCTCGATCCAGCCATAGCACCTTCATGGTGTAAGGAGCCTGATCCACCTACCCCCCAAAGAGATAGATAAGGTGCCACTTGCCCCCTCAGGCAGCGGTCACGATCCAGCCATAGCACATCCATCGGCAATGAGCCTGATCCACCTATCCCCCAAAGAGATTGATAAGGTGCCACTTGCCCCCTTGGACAGCATTCACGATCCTGCCATAGCACCTGCACAGTTCAAGAAGCCTGATCCACCTACCCCCCAAACAGATATATAAGATGCCACTTGCCCAGTTGGGCAGCGGTTACGATCCAGCCATGGCACCTCCATGGTGCCAGGAGCCTGATCCACCTACCCCTCAATGAGCTAGGTAAGGTGCCGCTTGCCCCATTGGGCAATGGTCATGATCCAGCCATTGCACCTCCATGGTGCCAGGAGCCTGATCCATCTACCCCCCAAAGAGACAGATAAGGTGCCACTTGCCCCCTTGTGCAGCGGTCACGATCCTGCCATAGCAGCTCCACGGTGTAAGGAGCCTGATCCACCTACTCGCCAAAGAGATAGATGTGGTGGCACTTGCCCCCTCGGGCAGCAGTCACTATCCAGCCATAGCACCTCCACGGTGCAAGGACCCTGATCCACCTATCCCCCCAAAGAGATAGATAAGGTGCGACGCTTGCAAAATTGCCACGATTTCTCTGGGCTGTGTGAACGCTGATCTGGATCATCATTGCAATTTGCTGTATTCAATTTCAGTGCCTTCTCAGGGTAACGCTATTGGCTCCACACCTGTGTAGTGCTTCCTGATTGGCTGGTCTCACTCACTTGAGACAGGAGCACCCGAGACGTGTGGCTTAATGTGCCACTTGCCCCCTTACGCAGCAGTCACGATCCAGCCATAGCACCTCCACGGTGCAAGGAGCTTGATCCACCTACCCCCCAAAGAGACAGATAAGGTGCCACTTGCCCCCTCTCGCAGCGGTCACAATCCAGCCATAGCACCTCCATTGTACTGGAGCGTGATCCACCTACCCCTCAAAGAGATAGATGTGGTGGCACTTGCCCCCTTGGGCAGCGGTCACTATCCAGCCATAGCACCTCCTCGGTGCAAGGAGTCTGATCCACCTATCCCCCCAAAGAGATAGATAAGGTGTGACGCTTGAAAAATTGCCACAATTTCTCTGGGCTGTGTGAACGCTGAACCGGATCATCATTGCAATTTGCTGTGTTCAATTTCAGGGCCTTCTCAGGATAGCGCTATTGGCTCCACACCTGTGTAGAGCTCCCTGATTGGCTGGTAACACTCACCTGAGAGAGGAGCACCCGATATGTGTGGCTTAACATGCCATTAGCCCCTTCGGGCAGCGGTCACGATCCAGCCATAGCACCTCCACAGTGCAAGGAGCCTAATCCACCTTCCCCCCGAAGAGATAGATAAGGTGCCACTTGCCCCCTCGTGCAGCAGTCACCATCCAGCCATAGCACCTCCACGGTGCAAGCAGCCTGATCCATCTACCCCCCCAAAGAGATTGATAAGGTGCCACTTTCCCCCTTGGGCAGCGGTCATGATCCTTCCAGAGAACCTCCAGGGTGTAAGGATCCTGATCCACCTACTCCCCAAAGAGAGGGATAATATGATATATGCCCCCTCTGGCAGCATTCACGATCCAGCCAAAGCACCTCCACAGTGCTAGGAGCCTGATCCACCTACCCCCCAAAGAGATAGGGTGCCACTTGCCCCCTCGGGCAGCATTCTCGATCCAGCCATAGCAGCTCCATGGTGCAAGGAGCCTGATCCACCTACTCCCCAAAGAGATATATAAGGTGCCACTTGCCCTGTCGGACAGCGGTCATGATCCAGCCATGTAACATCTATGGTGCAAGGAGTCTGATCCATCTACCCCCCTAAGAGATAGATAAGGTGCCACTAGCCCCCTCGGGCAGCGGTCATGATCCAGCCATAGCACCTCCACGGTGCAAGGAGTCTGTTCCACCTACCCCCCAAAGAGCCAGATTAGGTGCCACTTGACCATTTGGCAGCGGTCACGATCCAGCCATAGCACCTCCACGGTGCAAGGAGCCTGATCCACCTACTCGCCAAAGAGATAGATGTGGTGGCACTTGCCCCCTCGGGCAGCAGTCACGGTCCAGCCATTCCGCCTCCAAAGTGCAAGGAGCCTGATCCACCTACTCGCCAAAGAGATAGATGTGGTGGCACTTGCCCCCTCGGGCAGTAGTCACGGTCCGGCCATACTGCCTCCACGGTGCAAGGAGCCTGATCCACCTACTCGCCAAAGAGATAGATATGGAGGCACTTGCCCCCTTGGGCAGTGGCCATGATCCAGCCATAGCACCTCCACGGTGCAAGGAGCCTCATACTCTTTCCCCCCAGAGACAGAGATGAGGTGCCACTAGCCCCCTCGTTCAGTGGTCAG
Source organism: Neoceratodus forsteri (assembly GCA_016271365.2). Taxonomy (NCBI): domain Eukaryota; kingdom Metazoa; phylum Chordata; order Ceratodontiformes; family Ceratodontidae; genus Neoceratodus; species Neoceratodus forsteri. The sequence continues at coordinate 1,397,503,589 of CM028131.1, read as the reverse complement.
GATCCAGCCATAGCACCTCCATGGTGCAAGGAGCCTGATCCACCTATCCCCACAAAGAGATAGATAAGGTGCGATGCTTAAAAAATTGCCACAAATTCTTTGGGCTGTGTGAACGCCGTGTCGGATCATGATTGCAATTTGCTGTTTTCAATTTCAGCACCTTCTCAGGGTAGCGCTATTGGCTCCACGCCTGTGTAGAGCTGCCTGATTGGCTGGTTTCACTCATCTGAGGGAGGAGCACCCGAGACGTGTGGCTTAATGTGCCACTTGCCCCCTCGGGCAGCATAGGAACTTAGAATTTGACATCAGATAAGGAACGCTTGGCCCACCCAGTCTGCCCATTTCCCTTCCTAATAGATAAGCTCCAGATCCTAGTTAACCAGCAGCCTACTTCTTCCTACCCCACCCCCTAGAATTGCCTTTTTACTGTCCCATGCATGCTTGAATTCCACCACTGTTTTTGACTCCACAACCTCTTTCGGAAGGCCGTTCCATGCATCCACAACCCCCTCTATGAAAAAATACTTCCTTAAATTTCTTCTGAGCTGCCCCCATCTTCAAATTATGCCCTCTTGTTCTTGCGCACCTTTTTGAAAGATGCTACCCTCTTGACTTTGTCGATTCCTCGAGGGACTTGAAAGTTTCTATTATGTCCCCCCTCTCCCTCGAGGCTATACATATTAAGCTCCTTAAGTCTCTCTTCATAAGTCTTCTGGTGCAGTCCCTGCACCATTTTAGTTGCCCTCCTCTGGACAGCTTCCATCCTGTCTATGTCTGCAGAGATTGGGTCTCCAGAACTGCACGCAGTACTCCAGATGGGGGTCTCACCAGCTGTCTGTACAGAGGGATAATAACTTCCTGTTTAATACTGGTGATGCCTCTCCCTATGCATCCCAGTATCCCCCCAGCCCTCCTTGCTGCCCTCTCACATTGCTTGCCCACCTTTAGGTCATCTGATATGACTACCCCCCAGGTCCCTTTCCATTTTTGTTGTTGTTAGTATCTCACCCCCCATTGTGTACTCTTCCCCTGGGTTTTTGTTTCCCAGGTGCATTACCTTGCACTTCTTAGCACTGAATGTAAGCTGCCATACATTTGACCATTCCTCTAACCTTGCCAAGTCCCTTCTCATCCTTTCCACCCCACCTTGTGCATCAACCCTGTTGCAGATCTTTGTGTCATCTGCAAAGAGATCATTTTTCCTTCCAGTCCCTCTGCAATGTCACTTATAAAGACATTTAAGAGGACTGGTCCTAATATTGAACCCCGTGGTACCCCACTAGTAACCCCCCTTTCTTCAGAGTGGACTCCCATTTACTATTACTCTGTGTCCTATTCTCCAGCCAATTCTTTACCCAGGCTGTCATCTTGGGACCCACTCCAGGCTGGCTAACTTGTATATTAATCTTTTGTGTGGGACTGTGTCAAATGCCTTGCTAAAGTCTAGGTAGGCCATGTCCACAGCCCCTCCCTGATCTACTACTTTGGTCACCCAGTCAAAGAAATCTGTCAGATTTGTCTGGCATGACCTTCCCACTGTGAATCCATGCTGCCTTGGGTCCTGTGCCTCTCTGACCTCTAGATACTTGACAATTCTTTCCTTCAGAAGTGATTCCATCATTTTCCCTACCACTGAGGTTAAACTAATAGGTCTGTAGTTTCCTGCTTCTGCTTTGCTCCCACTTTTGTGAAGGGGAATTACATCTGCCCTCCTCCAGTCCTTGGGTACCACCCCATCCTCCCATGATTTGTTAAAGAGGATAGTCAGTGGTGTCACTAGTTTCTAGTCTTTAGTTTATGAATCTTCAGGACCCTTTCTTCTGTAAATGGGCTGGTATCAACTTCTGTATCCAGAGTGTTTCTACTGTTTGTTTTAGGTACCTCCCCTTTTCCTTTGTAAATACTGAGCAAAAATATTTTAATATCTCTGCCTTTTCACAATCGCCCTCTGCCCACCCTCCCTCCCTTTATTAAGCCTCACTATCCCCTCCTTGGTCTTCCTTCGCTCCCTGATGTACCTATAAAAGGTTTTATCCCCCTTCTTAACTGAGTTGGCTATCTTTTCCTCGGTTTGGGCCTTTGCTTTTCTGACTGCCTTCCCAGTTTCCTTTTGCTTTAACTGATACAGTTCTCTGTCCTGCGTCTTCTGTGATTCCTTGTACTTTCTGAATGCTTTCTTTTTCTCTTGAACCTTCACTGCCACTTCCTTTGAGAACCATAGTGGTTTCTTACATCGTTCATTTGTTTATTTGCTTCACACAAAGGCTTGTTACCTCTGTGATGGCGGTTTTATTATTTCCATTGTTCTTCCCCCTCCTTCCTGCAATTTGCTAGTGCATTCCTTAGACACTCACTTTTTTGGCAAAGTCAGCTCCTAAAGTCCAGTACTTTTGCCTTTGTATGGCTTGACTATTGCTGTGTTTATTGTGAACCATACTGTTCGATGGTCACTAGTTCCCAAATGGCTACCCTCTTCTACATCTGTGATCCTCTCTTCATCTCCAGAATAATCCCACTCTTCGAAGTGGCTGCTGCAACTGCACTTCAGTTAACATCTGGCATATTCAGATCACCCATCAGCAATATCTCCCCTTTTTCAGCCATTCTAAGTATGCTTTCTGTCATTTCCTTGTCCGTTTCCTCCCCCTGAGAAGGGGGTCAATATACAACCCCTGTGCGGATTGTGGTGCCATTGCCGGTCTCCAAATTTACCCACAGTGCTGCTTCTGTTCCCTGTTTTCCCTTTTGTTCTGTTGCTCCAGCCATAGCACCTAAACGGTGCAAGGAGCCTGATCCACCTACCCCCCAAAGAGCTTGATAAGGTGCCACTTGCTCCCTCGGGCAGCACACACGATCCAGCCATAGCACCTCCATGGTGCAAGGAGCCTGATCCACCTACCCCACAGAGAGAGAGATAAGGCGCCACTTTCCTCCTTGGGCAGTGGTCATGATCCAGCCTCAGCACCACCATGGAGCAAGGAGCCTGATGGACTCCCAAAAGAGATAGATAAGGTACGACGCTGGAAAAATTGCCACGATTTCTCTCGGCTGTGTGAACGCTGAACCGGATCATCATTGCAATTTGCTGTTTTCAATTTCAGCACCTTTTCAGGGTAGCGCTATTGGTTCCACACCTGTGTAGAGCTCCCTGATTGGCTTTTCTTGCTCACCTGAGAGAGGAGCACCCAAGACATGTGGCTTAATGTGCCACTTGCCCCCTCGGTCAACACTCACGATTCAGCCATAGCACCTCCACGGTGCAAGGAGCCTGATCCACCTACCCCCCAAAGAGATAGATAAGTTGTCACTTGCCCCCTCGGGCAGTGGTCACGATCCAACCATTGCACCTCCACGGTGGAAGGAGCCTGATCCAACTACCCCCAAAGAGATAGATAAGGTGGTAATTGTCCCGTCGGGCAGCGGTCACGATCCATCCATGGTACCCCACGGTGCAAGGAGCCTGATCCACCTACCCCCAAAGAGAGAGATAGGTGCCACTTGCACTGCATGTGTTACGATCCAGCCATAGCACCTCCACAGTGCAAGGAGCCTGATCCACCTACCCCCAAAGAGATAGATAAGTTGCCACTTGTCCCCTCGCATTGGTCATGATCCAGCCATAGCACCTCCACAGTGCAAGGAGCCTGATCCACCTACCCCCCAAAAGACAGACTAGGTGCCACTTGACCCTAGGGCAGCAGTCACGATCCAGCAATTGCACCTCCATGGTGCAAGAATCTTGATCCACCTACCCCCCAAAGAGACAGATAAGGTCTAGCTTCCCCCCTCAGGCAGCACTCATGATTCAATCATAGCATCTCCACAGTGCAAGGAGTCTGATCCACCTGCCCCCCAACGAGATAGGTGAGGTGCCACTTGAACCCTAGGGAAGCAGTCACGATCTAGCCATAGCACCTCCATGGTGCAATGAGCCTGATACACCTACCCCCCCAAAGAGATAGATAAGGTGCCACTTGCCCCTCTGGGCCATGGTCACGATTCAGCCATAGCACCTCCACAATGCAAAGAGCCTGATCCACCTACCCCCAAAGAGGCAGATAAGGTGCCACTTGCCCCTTGGGCAGCGGTCACAATCCAGCCGTAGCACCTCCATGGTGCAAGGAGCATGATCCACCTACACCCGAAAGAGATAGATGTGGTGGCACTTTCCCCCTCGGGCAGCCGTAACGATCCAGCCATACCTCATCTACAATGCAAGGAGCCTTGTTCACCTCCTCCCCCAGAGAGATAGATGAGGTGCCACTTGCCCCCTTGGGCAGCGGTCAGCATCCAAGCATAGCACCTCCACGGTGCATGGAGCCTGATCCACCTACCCCAGAAAGAGACATATGGTGCCACTTGCCCTGTAGGGCAGCGGTCACGATCCAGCCATGGCACCCCAAGGTGCAAGGAGCCTGAGCCACCTACCCCCAGAGAGATAGATAAGTTGCCACTTGCCAACTCGGGCAGCGGTCACCATCCAGCCATGGCACCTTCAGGGTGCAAGGAGCCTGATTCACCTACCCCCCAAAAGAGATAGATGACGTGCCACTTGCCCCATTGAGCAGTGGTAACAATCCACCCATAGAACCTCCATGGTGCAAGGAGCCTGATCCATCTACCCCCCCAAAGAGATAGATTAGGTGCCATTTGACCCCTAGGGCAGCGGTCATGATCCAGCCATAGCACCTCCATGGTGCAAGGATCCTGATCCACCTACCGCCCAAAGAGATAGATGTGGTGGCACTTGCCCCCTCGGGCAGCGGTAACGATCCAGCCATACCTCCTCTAAGGTGCAAGGATCCTTGTCCACCTACCCCCAAGAGAGATAGATGAGGTGGCACTTGCCCCCCTGGGCAACAGTCACTATCCAGCAGTAGCACCTCCACAGTGCAAAGATCCTCATCCTCCTTCCCCCCCCAGAGAGATAGATGAGGTGCCACTTGCCCCTTTGGGCAGCGGTCAGGATCTAGCCATAGCACCTCCACGGTGCAAGGAACCTGAGCCACCTACTCCCCAAAGAGTTAGATAAGGTGTCACTTGCCCATCGGGCAGTGGTCACGATCCAGCCAGAGCACCTCCACGGTGCAAGGAGCCTGATCCACCTACCCCCCAAAGAGATAGATAAGGTGCCACTTGCCCCCTCGGGCAGCAGTCACGATCCAGCCATAGCAGCTCCACGGTGCAAGAAGCCTGATCCACCTACTCCCCAAAGAGAGAGAGATAAGGAGCCACTTGCCCCCTCAGGCAGCAGTCACGATCCAGCCATAGCACCTCCACGGTGCAAGGAGCCTGATCCACCTTCCCCAAAGAGACAGATGTGGTGGCATTTGCCCTCGGGCAGCCGTAACGAACCAGCCATACCACCTCTACAGTGCAAGGTGCATTGTCCACCTACCCCCAGAGAGATAGATGAGGTGCCACTTGCCCCTGAGCAACGGTCAGGATCCAGGCTCAGCACCTCCACAGTGCAAGGAGCCTGATCCACCTACCCCAGAAAGAGACAGATAAGGTGCCACTTGCCCCCTCGGGCAGCGGTCACGATCCAGCCATAGCACCTCCACGGTGCAAGGAGCCTGATCCACCTTCCCCCCCAAAGAGACAAATAAGGTGCCCCTTGCCCCTTCGGGCAGTGGTCACGATCCAGCCATGGCACCTCCAGGGTCCAAGGAGCCTGATCCACCTACCCCCCAAAAGAGATAGATAAGATGCCACTTGCCCCCTCGTGCAGCGATCATGATCCAGCCATAGCAACTCCACGGTACAAGGAGCCTGATCCACCTATCCCCGGAAAGAGAAAGATGTGGTGGCACTTGCCCCCTCAGGCAGCGGTAATGATCCAGCTATACCTCCTCTACGGTGCAAGGAGCCTTGTCCACCTACCCCCCTGAGAGATAGATGAAGTGGTGCTTGCCCCCTTGGGCAGCGGTAACTATCCAGCCATAGCACCTCCACAGTGCAAAGATCCTCATCCTCCTTCCCCCAGAGAGATCGATGGGAGGTGCCACCTGCCCCAACGGGCAGCGGGTCAGATCGACCCATAGCACCTCCACGGTGCAAAAAGCCTGAGCCACCTACTCCCAAACAAGATAGATAAGGTGCCACTTGCCCCCTTGGGCAGCTGTCACGATCCAGCCATAGCACCTCCATGGTGCAAGGAGCCTGATCCACCTACTCCCAAGAGACGGATTAGGTGCCACTTGTCCACCGGGCAGCGGTCATGATCCTGCCGTAGCACCTCCATGGTGTAAGAAGCCTGATCCACCTACCCCCAAAAGAGATAGATAAGGTACCACTTGCCTCCTCGGACAGTGGTCACGATCCATCCATGGTGCCTCCACAGTGTATGGAGCCTGATCCACTTACCACCCAAAGACAGAGATGAGGGGCCACTTGCCCCATCGGGCAGTGTTCATGATCCAGTCATAGCAGCTGCACGGTGCAAGAAGCCTGATCCACCTGCCCCCCAAAGAGATAGATAAGGTGCCACAGGCCCTCTCTGGCAGCAGTCATGATGCAGCCGTAGCACCTCCACAGTGCAAAGAGCCTCATCCACTTACCCCCCAAAGAGACAGATGTGGTGGCACGTTCTCCTTCGAGCAGCAATAACGATCCAGCCATACCACCTCTACTGTGCAAGGTGCCTTGTTCACCTACCCTCCAAAGAGGAAGATAAGATGCCACTTTGCCCCTCGGCAGTGGTCATGATCCAGCCATAGCACCTCCACAGTGCTAGGAGCCTGAACCACCTAACCCCCAAAGAGATAGATAGGTGGCACTTTCCCATGGGCAGCGGTCACGATCCATCCATGGCACCTCCACGGTGGAAGATGCCTGATCCACCTAACCCCCAAAGAGATAGATAAGGTGCCACAAGCCCCATGGGGCTGCGGTCATGATCCAGCCATAGCACCTCTATGATGCAAGGAGCCTGATCCACCTACCCCCCAAAAAGATAAAGTTGCCACTTGCCCACTCGGGCAGTGGTCACGATCCAGCCATAGCACCTCCACGGTGCAAGGAGCCTGATCCACCTACCCCCCCAAAGAGTTAGATAAGGTGCCACTTGCCACATCGGGCAGCGGTAACAATCCAGCCATAGAACCTCCACGGTACAAGGAGACTGATCCACCTACCTTCCAAAGAGATAGATAAGGTGCCACTTGCCCCCTCGTGCAGCGGTCATGATCCAGCCATAACACCTCCACAGTATAAAGAGCCTGACCCAACCTACCCCCCATAGAGACAGATAAGGTGCCACTTGCCCCCTCAAGCAGCAGTTAAAATCCAGCCATAGCATCTCCACAGTGCAAGGAGCCTGATCCACCTATCCCCCCCAAAGAGATAGATGTGGTGGCACTTGCCCCCTTGGGCAGCAGTAACGCTCCAGCCATACCTCCACTACGGTGCAAGGAGTCTTGTCCACCTACCCCCCAGAGAGATAAATCAGGTGGCACTTGCCCTCTTGGGCAGTGATCACGATCCAGCCATAGAACCTCCACATTGCAAAGAGCCTCATCCTCCTTCCCCCTACAGAGATAGATGAAGTGCCACTTGACCCCTCGGAAGTGGTAAAGACCCAGCCATATCACCTCCACGGTGCAAGGAGCCTGATCCACCTACCCCTAAAGAGATAGATAAGGTGCCACTTGCCCCTTGGCAGCGGACAGGATCCAGCCATAGTACCTCCACGTGCAAGGAGCCTGATCCACCTACCACCAGAAAGATAGTTAAGGAACGACACTTGTATAATTGCCACGGTCTCCGGGCTATGTGAATGCTGAACTCGATCATCATTGCAAGTTGCTGTTTTCAATTTCAGCACCTTCTCAGTGTAGCTCTATTGGTTCCACACCTTTGTAGAACTCCCTGATTGGCTGGTCTCACTCACCGAAGACAGGATCACCCAAGATGTGTGGCTTAATGTGCCACTTGCTCCCTCGGGAAGCAGTCACGATCCAGCCACAGTACCTCCACAGTGCAAGGAGCCTGAGCCACCATCTCCCCAAAGAATTAGATGAGGTGCCACTTGCCCCCTCGGGCAGCGTTCACGATCCAGACATTGCACCTCCATGGTGCAAGGAGCCAGATCCACCTACCCCCCAGAGAGATAGATAAGGTGGCACTTGCCCCTTGGGCAGTTTTCACGATCCAGCTATAGCACCTACACGATGGAAGGAGCCTTATTGACCTGTCCCTCAAACAGATGGATGAAGTGCCACTTGCCAACTCGGGCAGCGGTCACTATCCAGCCATAGCACATCCACGGTGCAAGAAGCCTGATCCACCTTCTCCTAAAGAGATGGATGAAGGTGCCACTTGCCCCTTGGGCAGCATTCACGATCCTGCTATTGCACCTCCATGGTGCAAGAAGCCTAAACCACCTGCCCCCCAAAGAGATAGATAAGGTGCCACTTGCCCCCTCAGCAGTGGTCACGATCCAGCCGTTGCACCCCCACTGTGCAAGGAGCCTCATCCATCTACCATCAAAGAGATAGATAAGGTGCCACTTGCCCCCGCAGCCTGTGGTCACGATCCAGCAATAGCACCTCCATGGTGCAAGGAACCTGATCCACGTAATCCCCAAAGAGATAGATAAGGTGCCACTGGCCCCCTCGGGCAGCGGTCACGATCCAGCCATAGCACCTCCATGGTGCAAGGAGCCTGATCCACCTACCCACTCAAAGATATAGATAAGGTACGATGCTTGAAAATTGTCACAATTTCTCTGGGCTGTGTGAATGCTGAACCGTATCATCATTGCAATTTGCTGTTGTCAATTTCTGCGCCTTCTCAGGGTAGCGCTATGTGTTCTACACCTGTGTAGAGCTCCCTGATTGACTGGTCTCACTCACCTGAGACGGGGCACCCGAGATGTGTGGGTTAATGTGCCACTTGCCCCCTCGGGCAGCTGTCATGATCCAGCCATAGCACCGCCACGGTGCAAGGAGCCTGATCCACCTACCCCCCAAAGAGATGGATAAGGTGTCACTTGCTCCCTCGGGCAGCGGTCACAATCCAGCCATGTCACCTCCACGTTGCAAGGAGCCTGATCCACCTACCACCGAAAGAGATAGATAAGGTGCCACTTGTACCCTCGGGCAGTGGTCACGATCCATCCATAGCACCTCCACGGTGCAAGGAACCTGATCCACCTACCCCCAGAGTGATTGTTAAGGTACGACACTTGAAAATTGCCACGTTTTCTCTGGGCTGTGTGAACGCTGAACCGATCATCATTGCAATTTTGCTGTTTTCAATTTCAGCACCTTCTCAGGGTAGCCCTATTGGTTCCACACCTTTGTAGAGCTCCCTGATTGGCTGGTCTCACTCACCGGAGACAGGAGCACCCAAGATGTGTGTCTTAATGTGCCTCTTGCTCCCTCGGGCAGCGGTCATGATCCAGCCATAGCACCTCCACAGTGCAAGGAGCCTGATCCACCATCCCCCCCAAAGAGATAGATGAGGTGCCACTTGCTCTCTCAGGCAGCGGTCACAATCCAGCCATAGGATGACTATGGTGCAAGGAGCCTGATCCACCTACCCCTCAACGAGATAGAAGTGGTGGTACTTGCCCCCTCGGGCAGCAGTCACGATCCAGCCATAGCACCTCCACGGTGCAAGATGCCTCATCCACCTAAACCACAGAGAGACAGATGAGGTGGCACTTGCCCCCTCAGGCAGCGGTCACGAATCAGGCAAAGCACCTCCACGGTGCAAGGAGCCTGATCCAGCTACCCCCACAAAGAGATAAAGTGCCACTTGACCCCTCGGGCAGTGTTCATGAGTCATCCATAGCACCTCCATGGTGCAAAGAGCCTGATCCATCTACTACCCCCCCAAAGAGATAGATAAGGTGCCACTTGCCCCCTTGGCAGTGTTCACGAGTCAGTCACAGCACCTCCACGGAGTAACATAGAAACATATAATTTGACAGCAGATAAGGACCACTTGGCCCACCCAGTCTGCCCATTTCCCTACCTGATGGATAAGTTGCAGATCCTAGTTAACCAGCAGCCTACTTCTTCCTACCCCACCCCTAGAATTGCCTTTTAGACTGTCCGTGCATGCTTGAATTCCACCACTGTTTTTGACTCCACAACCTCCTCCGGAAGGCCGCTCCATGCATCCACAACCCTCTGTGAAAAAATACTTCTTAAATTACCTCTGAGCAACCCCCCTTCTATCTTCAAATTGTGCCCCCTTGTTCTTGCACACCTCTTTTTTTGAAAGATGCTACCCTCTTGGACTTTGTTGATTCCCTTGAGGTACTTGAAAGTTTCTATCATGTCCCCCCCTCTCCCTCCTTTCCTCGAGGCTATACATATTAAGCTCCTCAAGTCTCTCTTCATATGTCTTCTGGTGCAGAGTAAGGAGCCTGATTGACCTACCCCACCATAGAGATAGATACGGTGCCGCCTGACCAGTCTGGCAGTGGTCATGATCCAGCTATAGTTCCTCCACGGTTCAAGGAGCCCGATCCACCTTCTCCCAAAGAGATAGATTAAGGTGCTACTTCCCCGTGGGCAGCATTCACGATCCAGCTAGCACCTCCACAGTGCAAGGAGCCAAATCCACCTACCCCCAAAGAGATAGATAAGGTGTCACTTGCCTCCTTGGGCAGTATTCAAGAACCAGCCATAGCACCTCCTAGGAGCAAGGAGCCTGATTCACCTACCCCCAAAGGGAGAGACAAGGTGCCTCTTGCCCCCTCGGGCAGCGGTCAAGATCCAGGCACACCACCTCCACTGTGCATGGAGCCTGATCCTAATACCCCCCATTGAGACAGATAAGGTGCCACTTGGCACCTCGTGCAGCAGTCACGATCCAGCCATAGCACCTCCATGGTGCAAGCAGCCTTATCCCCTTTACCCCGCAAAGAGATAGATAAGGTGCCCCTTGCCCCCCTGGCAGAGGTCATGATCCAGCCATGGTACATCCACTTTGCAAGGAGACTGATCCACCTACCCCCAAAGTGATAGATAAGGTGCCACTTGCCCCCTCGGGCAATGGTCATGATTCAGCCATAGCACCTCCACAGTGCAAGGAGCCAGATCCTTGTACCCCCCAATGAGATAGATGAGGTGCCACTTGCCCCCTTAGGCAGCGGTCACGATCCAGCCATAGCTCCTCTGTGGTGCAAAGTGCCTGATCCACCTTCCCCCCCAAAGAGATTGCTAAGGTGCCACTTCCCCCCCTCGGGCAGTGTTCACATTCGAGCCATAGCTCAATGGTGCAAGAAGCCTTATCCACCTACCCCCCAAAGAGATAGATAAGGTGCCACTTGCACCCTCGGGCAGCATTCGCGATCCTGGAATAGCACCTCCTCAGTGCAAGGAGCCTGATCCAGCTACCCCCAAAGAGATAGCTAAGGTGCCATTTGCACCTTCGTGCTGTGGTCACGAGTCCGCCATAGCGCCTCCATGGTGCAAGGAGTCTGATCCACCTACCCCACCAAAGAGATAGATAATGTGCCATTTACCCCCTCGAGCAGCAGTCACGATCCAGCCGTAGCACCTCCACAGTTCAAGGAACCTGATCCCCCTCCCACCAATGAGATAGATAAGCTGCCACGTGTCTCTTTGGGCAGCTGACACGATCCAGCCATTGCAGCTCCACGGTTTAACGAGCCTGGTCCACCTACCCCGCAAAGAGATAGATAAGGTACGACGCTTGAAAAATTGCCGCAGTTTCTCCGGGCTGTGTGAAAGCTGAACAGTATCATCATTGCAATTTGCTCTTTTCAATTTCAGCACCTTCTCAGGGTAGCACTTTTGGTTCCACACCTGTGTAGAGCTCCATGATTGGCTGGTCTCAGTCACCAGAGACAGGAGCACCTGAGACATGTGGCTTAATGTGCCACTTGCCCCTTGGGCAGCGGTCACAATCCAGCCATAGCACCTCCACAGTGCAAGCAGCCTCATCCACCTTCCCCCCAGGGAGATACAGGAAGTGCCACTTGTCTCCTCGGGCAGAGTTCACGATGCAGCCATAGCACCTCCCCGGTGCAAGGAGCCTGATCCACCTACCCCCCAAAGAGATAGATAAGTTGCCACTTGCCCTCAGGCAGTGGTCACGAGTCAGGCATAGCACCTCCACAGTGCAAGGAGCCTGATCCACATACCACCAAAGAAATAGATAAGGTGCCACTTGTCCCCTCATGCAGCGGTCACGATCCAGGCATACCAGTGCAAGGAACCTGATCCACCTTCCCGCAAACAGAGAGATAAGGTGCCACTTGCCCCATTAGGCAGCGTTCACGACCCAGACGTAGCATCTCCATGAGTCAAGGAGCCTGATCTACCTACCCCTCCAAATAGATGGATAAGGTGCCCCTTGCCTCCAAGGGCAGGGGTCACAATCCCACCATAGCACCTCCACAGTGCAAGGAGCAATATCCACCTACCCAACAGAGAGATAGATATGGTGCCATTTGTCCCCTTGAGCAGAGTTTATGATCCAGCCATAACACCTCCACGGTGAAAGGAGGTTGATACACCTACCGCCCAAAGAGATAGATAAGGTGCCACTTGCCCCCTCGGGCAGCGTTCACGATCCAGTGATAGCACCTCCAAGGTGCAAGGACCCTGTTCCACCTTCCCCCAAAGAGATAGATGAGGTGGCTCTTGTCCCCTTGGGCAGTGCTCATGATCCAGCCATTGCACCTCCATGGTGCAAGGAGCCTCATCCACCTTCCCCCCAGAGAGATAGATGAGGTGCCACTTGCCCACTTGGGCAACGCTTCATGATCCAGCCATTGCACCTCCACGGTGCAAGAACCTGATCCACCTACTTCCCTAAGAGATAGATATGGTGCCACTTGCCCCCTCGGGCAGTGGTCAGGATCCAGCCATAGCACCTCCATGATACAAGGAGCCTGATCCATCTAATCCCCAAAGGGATAGATAAGATGCCACTTGACCACTCGGGCAGCGGTCAGGATCCAGCCATAGCGCATCCACGGTGCAAGGAGCCTGGTCCACCAACCCCCCAGAGAGATAGTTAAGGTACGACACTTGAAAATCGCCATGGTTTCTCGGGGCTGTGTGAATGCTGAACTGTATCATCATTGCAATTTGTTGTTTCAATTTCACTGCCTTCTCAGGGTAGCACTATTGGTTCCACACCTTTGTAGAGCTCCCTGATTGGCTGGTCTCACTCACTGGAGACAGGAGCACCCAAGATGTGTGGCTTAATATGTCACTTGCTCCCTCGGGAAGCAGTCACGATCCAGCCATAGTACCTCCACGGTGCAAGGAGCCTGATCCACCTACCCCCCAAAGAGAAAGATAAGGTGCAACTTGCCCCCTTAGGCAGCGGTCACGTTCCAGCCATAGTACCTAGATGGTGCAAGGAGCCTGATGCACCATTCCTCCACAGATATAGATGAGGTGCCACTTGCCCCCTCGGGCAGTGTTCAAGATTCAGCCATAGCACCTCCATGGTGCAAGAAGCCTGATCCACCTACCTCCAAAGAGATAGATAAGGTGCCACTTGCCCCCTCAGGCAGTGGTCACGATCCAGCCAGAGGACCTCCATGGTGCAAGGAGCCTGATCCACCTACACACCAAAGAGACAGATAAGGTGCCAATTGCCCCCTCTGGCAGTGGTCACGATCCAGCCATAGCATCTCCACAGTGCAAGGAGACTGATCCACCTACCCCCCAAGGAGATAGATGTGGTGGCATTTGCCACCTTGGGCAGCAGTCACAATCCAGCCATAGCACCGCCTACAGTAAGATGCCTCATCCACCTCCCTGCAGAGAGATAGATGAGGTAGCACTTTGTCCAATGAGGCAGCGGTCACGGATCAGCCATAGCACCTCCATGGTGCAAGAAGCCTGATCCACCTTCCCCCCAAAGAGATAGATAAGGTACGACGCTTGAAAAATTGTCACGATTTCTCAGGGCTGTGTGAATGCTAAACTGGATCATAATTGCAATTTGCTGTTTTCAATTTCCGCACATTTTAAGAAGAGCGCTATTGGTTCCACACCTGTATAGAGCTCCCTGATTGGCTGGTCTCACTCACCGGAGACAGAAGCACCCAAGATGTGTGGCTTAATGTGCCACTTGCTCCCTCGGGCAGCAGTCACGTTCCAGCCAAAGTATCTGCACAGTTCAAGGAGCCTGATCCACCATCCCCCAAAGAGATAGACAATTGTGCCATTTTCCCTCGGCAGTGGTCACGATCCAGCTATAGCACCTCCACGGTACAAGGAGCCGGATCCATGTACCCACCAAAGAGATAGATGAGGTGGCACTTGCCTCGCTTGGGCAGCTGTAAGATCCAGCCATAGCACCTCCACGGTGCAGGAGCCTCATCCACCTTCCCCAGAGATAGATGAGGAGCCACTTGTCCCCTTGGGCAGCTCACGAACCAGCCATTGCACCTCCACAGTACAAGAAGCCAGATCCACCTACTTCCCAAAGAGATAGATATGGTGCCACTTGCCCCGTCGGGCAGCTCTCAGAATCCAGCCATAGCACCTCCACGGTGCAAGGAGCCTGATCTACCTACCCCCTAAAGAGATAGATAAGGTGCCACTTGCCCCCTTGGGCAGCGGACAGGATCCAGCCATAGCACCTCCATGGTGCAAGGAGTCTGATCCACCTACCCACCAGAAAGATAGTTAAGGAACAACACTTGAATAATTGCCACGGTCTCTCGGCTATGTGAATGCTGAACTGTATCATCATTGCAAGTTGCTGTTTCCAATTTCAGCACCTTCTCAGTGTAGTGCTATTGGTTCCACACCTTTTTAGAGCTCCCTGATTGGCTGGTCTCACTCACCGAAGACAGGATCACCCAAGATATGTGGCTTAATGTGCCACTTGCTCCCTCGGGAAGCGGTCACGATCCAGTCACAGTACCTCCACAGTGCAAGGAGCCTGATCCACCTTCTCCCCGAAGAATTAGATGAGGTGCCACTGGCCCCCTCGGGCAGTGTTCACGATCCAGACATTGCACTTCCATGGTGCAAGGAGCCTCATCCACCTACCTCCCAGAGAGATAGATAAGGTGCCACTTGCCCCCTCGGGCAACGGACACGATCTAGCCGTAGCACCGCCACAGTGCAAGGAGCCAGATCCACCTACCCCTCAGAGAGATAGATGAAGTGGCACTTGCCCCTCGGGCAGCTTTCACGATCCAGCTATAGCACCTCCCTCGGGCAAGGATCCTAATTGACCTGCCCCTCAAACAGATGGATAAGGTGCCACTTGCCAACTAGGGCAGCGGTCACTATCCAGCCATAGCACATCCACGGTGCAAGAAGCCTGATCCATCTTCTCCCTAAAGAGATGGATGAGGTGCCACTTGCCCACCGGGCCTGCTTCTGCGATCCTATAGCACCTCCACCGCAAGCAGCCTAATCCACCTTCCCCTAAAAGATAGATAAGGTGCCACTTGCCCCTCGGCAGTGGTCACGATCCAGCCGTAACACCCCCACTGTGCAAGGAGCCTCATCCATCTACCACCAAAGAGGTACATAAGGTTCCACTTGCCCCTCAGGCAGTGGTCACGATCCAGCAATAGCACCTCCATGGTGCATGGAACCTGAGCCACGTAATCCCAAAGAGATAGATAAGGTGCCACTGGCCCCTCGGGCAGCAGTCACGATCCAGCCATAGCACCTCCATGGTGCAAGGGAGCCAGATCCACCTTCCCCCCAAAAGATAGATAAGGTACAATGCTTGAAAAATTGTCACAATTTCTCTGGGCTGTGTGAGCGCTGAACCGTAGCATCATTGCAATTTGCTGTTATCAATTTCCGCACCTTCTCAGGGTAGCGCTATGGGTTCTGCACCTGTGTAGAGCTCCCTGATTGACTGGTCTCACTCACCTGAGACAGGGGCACCTGAGATGTGTGGGTTAATGTGCCACTTGCCCCCTCGGGCAGCTGTCACGATCCAGCCATAGCACCACCACGGTGCAAGGAGCCAGATCCACCTACCCCCCAAAGAGATAGGTAAGGTGCCACTTGCCCCCTCGGGCAGCATTCATGATCCAGTTATAGCACCTCCAAGGTGCAAGGAGCCTGATCCACCTACCCCCCAAAGAGATAGATAAGGTGCCACTAGCCCCCCTCGGGCAGCGTTAACGATCCAGACGTAGCACCTCCACGGTGCAAGGACCCTGATCCACCTACCCCCAAAGAGATAGATGAGGTGGCTCTTGTCCCCTTGGGCAGTGCTCACGATCCAGCCCTAGCACCTCCATGGTGCAAGGAGCCTCATCCACCTTCTCCCAGAGAGATAAATGAGGTGCCACTTGCCCACTCGGGCAGCGTTCTTGATCCAGCCATTGCACCTCTTCGGTGCAAGAAGCCTGATCCACCTACTTCCCTAAGAGATAGATATGGTGCCACTTGCCCCTCGGCAGCTTTCATGATCCAGCTATAGCACCTCCTCCTGCAAGGAGCCTTATTGACCTGTCCTCAAACAGATGGATAAGGTCCACTCTGCCAGTCGGCAGTGGTCACTATCCAGCCATAGCACATCCACGGTGCAAGAAGCCTGATCCACCTTCTCCCTAAAGAGATGGATGAAGGTGCCACTTGCCCCCTCGGGCAGTGTTCACGATCCTGCTATAGCACCTCCACCTTGCAAGAAGCCTAATCCACTTGCTCCCTAAAGAGATAGATAAGGTGCCAATTGCCCCCTCGGCAGTGGTCACGATCCAACCGTAGCACCCCCACTGTGCAAGGAGCCTCATCCATCTACCACCAAAGAGATACATAAGGTGCCACTTGCCCCCTCAGGCAGTGGTCACGATCCAGCAATAGCACCTCCTTGGTGCAAGGAACCTGATCCACGTAATCCCCAAAGAGATAGATAAGGTGCCACCTGCTCCCTCGGGCAGTGGTCACAATCCAGCCATGTCACCTCCACATTTCAAGGGCCTGATCCCCTACCACCCAAAGAGATAGATAAGTGCCACTTACACACCTCGGCAGCGGTCATGATCCAGCCATAGCACCTCCACAGTGCAGGAGCCTGATCCACCATCCCCCAAAGAGATAGATGAGATGCCACTTGCTCCCTCAGGCAGCAGTCACAATCCAGCCATAGGATGGCCATGGTGCAAGGAGCCTGATCCACCTATCCCTCAAGGAGATAGAAGTGGTGGCACTTGCCCCCTCGGGCAGCGGTCACGATCCAGCCATAACACCTCCATGGTGCAAGATGCCTCATCCACCTAAACCGCAGAGAGACAGATGAGGTGGCACTTTCCCCCTCAGGCAGGGGTCACGAACCAGACATAGCAGCTCCACGGTGCAAGGAGCCTGATCCACCTACCCCCCAAGGAGAAAGATAAGGTACTATGCTTGATAAATTGTGATGATTTCTCTGGGCTGTGTGAACGCTGAACCAGATCATCACTGCAATTTTCTGTTTTCAATTTCCGCGCCTTTTCAGTGGAGCGCTATTGGTTCCACACCTGTGTAGAGCTCCCTGATTGGCTGGTCTCACTCGCCTGAGACAGGGGCACCCGAGACATGTGGCTTAATATGCCACTTGCCCCCTCAGGCAGCAGTTATGATCCAGCCATAGCACCTCCATGGTTCAAGGAGCCTGATCCACCTAGCACACAAGAAATAGATAAGGTGCCACTTGCCCCTCGGGCAGCGGACACGATCTAGCCATAGCACCTCCATGTGCAAGGAGTCTGATCCACCTACCCCCCTGAGAGATAGATGAGGTGGCATTTGCCCCCTCAGGCAGTGGTCACGATCCAGCCATAGCACTTCTAGGGTGCAAGGAGCCTGATCCACCTACCACCAAAGAGATAGATAAGGTGCCACTTGTCCACTCGGGCAGCGGTCACAATCCAGCCATAGCACCTCCACGGTGCAAGGAGCCTGATCCACCTACCCCCCATAGAGATAGTTAAGGTGGCACTTGCCCCATTGGGCTGCGGTCATGATCCAGCTATAGCAGCTCCATGGTGTCAGGACCCTGATCCAGCTACCCCCCAAAGACTTAGATTAGGTGCCACTTGCCCCCTTGGGCAGTGGTCACGATCCAGTCATAGCAATTCCACGGTGTAAGGAGCCTGATCAGACTGCCCAACAAAGAGATAAATATGGTGCCGCTTGCCCCTCGGGCAGTAGTCACGATCCAGCAATGGCACCCACATGGTGCAAGAAGCCTGATCCACCTACCCCCCCCAAAGAGATAGATAATTTGCCATTTGCCCCCTCAATCAGCGGTCACGATCCAGCCATAGCACCTCCATGGTGCAAGGAGCCTGATCCACCTGCTTCCCAAAGAGATAGATATGGTGCCACTTGCCTCCTTGGGCAGCGGTACGATCCTGCCATACCACCTCCATGGTGCAAGAAGCCTGATCCACCTACCCCCCAGAGAGATAGTTAAGGTACGACACTTGAAAAATTGCCACAGTTTCTCTGGGCTATGTGAACGCTGAACCGTATCATCATTGCAATTTTCTGTCTTCAATTTCTGTGCCTTCTTAGGGTAGCGCTATTGGTTCCACACCTTGTAGAGCTTCCTGATTGGCTGGTCTCACTCATCGAGACAGGATCACAAAAGATGTGTGGCTTATGTGCCACTTGCTCCCCTCGAAGCGGTCACAATCCAGCCTTAGCAGCTCCACGGTGCAAGGAGCCTGATCACCTTCCCCCAAGGAGATAGATGTGGTGGCAGTTGCCCCTCGGGCTGCGGTCACGATCCAGCTATAGCACCTCCACGGTCAAGCAGCCTGATGCACCTATCATCACCTTAAGAGATAGATAAGGTGCCACTTGCCCCTCAGGAAGCATTCATGACCCAGCCATAGCACCTCCATGGTTCAAGGAGCCTGATCCACCTACCCCTCAAGAGAGATAGATAAGGTGCCCTTTAACCCCTAGGGCAGCAGTCACGATCCTGCCATAGCACCTCCACCATGCAAGGATCCTGATCTACCTATTCCAAAGAGATAGATAAGATGCCATTTGCCCCCTCGAGCAGCGGTCACGATCCAGCCAGAGCACCTCCATGGTGCAAGGGCCTGATCCACCTACCCCCAAAGAGATAAGGTGCATTTGCCCTCAGGCAGCATTCACGATCCAGGCAACACCTCCACGATGCAAGGAGCCTGATCCACCTCACCCCCAAAGAGATAAGATAAGGTGCCAATTGCTCCTCGGCAGCATTCAAAATCTAGCCATTGCACTCCACGGTACAAGGAGCTTGATCCACCTAACCCTCAGAGATAGATAAGGTGCCTCTTTCTCCCTTGAGCAGTGGTCACCATCCAGCCATAGCACTCCATGGTGCAAGGCGCCTGATCCACCTTACCCCCAAAGAGATAAAGTGCCACTTGCCCCTCAGGCAGCTTTCCACGACCAAGCCATAGGTCCTCCATGGTGCAAGGAGCCTGATCCCCTTTCCCCGCAAAGAGATAGATAGATGCCCCTTGCCCTCTTGGCCAGTGGTCATGATCCAGCCATAGTACCTCCACTTTGCAAGGGAGACTGATCCACCTACCCCCTAAAAGAGATAGAATAAGGTGCCACTTGGCCCTCAGCAGCATTTCACAAGTCAGCAATATAGCACCTCCACGGTGCAAAGAGCCTGATCCACCAACCCCTCAAGAGATAGATAAGATGCCACTTGCCCCTCGGGCAGTGTTAATGAGTCAGCCATCACACCTCCATGGTGCAAAGTGCCTGATCCACCTATTACCCCCCCAAAGAGATAGATAAGGTGCCACTTGGCCCCTCGGCGGCGTTCATGAGTCAGTCATAGCACCTCCACAGTGCAAGGAGCCTGTTTCACCTAAACCCCATGAGATAGATAGGTGCCACTTGCCCCTCGGGCAGCATTCATGATCTAGCCATAGCACTTCCATGGTGCAACGAGCCTGATCCACCTTCCCCAGACAGATAGATGAGGTGGCACTTGCCCCTGGGCAGCAGTCCAATCCAGCCATAGCACCTCCATGGGACAAGGAGACTGATTCTTCCTACCTCCATAGAGATAAATGAGGTGCTCCTTACCTAGGCAGCAGTCACGATCCAGCCATAGCACCTCCACGGAGCAAGGAGCCTGATCTTCCCATCCCCAAAAAGATAGATAAGATGTCACTTGCCCCCTTGGGCAGCGGTCACGATCAAGCCATCGTACCTCCATGGTGCAAGAAGAATTATCCACCTATCCTCCAAAGAGATAGATAAGGTGCCACTTGCCCCCTCAAGCAGCGGTCATGATCCAGCCAGAGCGCCTCCACGGTGCAAGGAGCCTGATCCACCTACCCCCAAGAAGATAAGGAGGCACTTGCCTACTCAGGCAGCGTTCACAATCCAGCCATAACACCTCTATGGTCCAGGAGCCTGATCCACCTACCCCTCAAAGAGATAGATAAAGCCTCTGCCCCTTGAGCAGCAGTCACGATCCAGTCCTAGCACCTCCACGGTGCAAGGCACCTGATCCACCGACCCCCCAAAGAGATAGATAAAGTGCCACTTGCCCCATTGGCAGTGTTCATGAGTCAGTCATAGCACCTCCTCGGTGCAAGGAGCCTGATCCACCTACCCCCCAAAGATATTAATAAGGTGCCACTTGCCTCCTCTGGCAGCGGTCACGATCCAGCCATAGCACCTCCATGGTGCAAGGAGCCTGATCCATCTACCACCCAAAGGGATAGATAAGGTGCCACTTGCCCCCTAGGGCTACGGTCACGATCCTGGCATAGCACCTCCACGGTGCATGGAGCCAGATCCACCTACCCCATGAGACAGATAAGGTGCCACTTGGCACCCGGCAGTAGTCGTGATCCAGCCATTGCACCTCCACGGTGCAAGCAGCCTGATCCACCTACCCCCAAAGAGACAGATAAGGTACGAGGATTGAAAAATTTCTATGATTTCTCTGGGCTGTGTGAACACTGAACCGTATTATCATTGCAATTTGCTGTTTTCAATTTCAGTGCCTTCTCAGCTAAGCGCTCTTGGTTCCGCACTTGTATAGAGCTCCCTTATTGGCTGTTCTCAGTCACCTGAGACAGGAGCACGTGAGACATGTGGCTTAATGTGCCACTTGCCCCCTTGGGCAGCGGTCACAATCCAGCCATGGCGCCTCCGCGGTGAAGGGCCTCATCCACCATCCCCCAGGGAGATAGATGAGGTGCCACTTGAACACTCGGGCAGCATTCACGATCCAGCCATAGCACCTCCACAGTGCAAAGAGCCTGTTCCACCTAACCCCCAATGAGAGATAGATAAGGTTCCATTTGCCCCTCGGGCAGGGTCATGATCCAGCCATAGCTCCTCCATGGTGCAAGGAGACTGATCCACCTACCCCCAAAGAGATGGAGACTGATCCACCTACCCCCAAAGAGATAGATAAGGTGGCACTTGCCCCTCATGCAGCGTTCAGGATACAGCCATTGCACCTCCACAGTGCAAGGACCTGTTCCACCTAACCTCCAATGAGATAGATAAGGTGCCACTTGACCCCTCAGGCAGCGGTCATGATTCAGTCATAGCACTTCCACGGTGCAAGGAGCCTGATCCACCTACCCCCCCCAAAGAGATCAAGATGCCACTTGCCCCTTGGGCAGCATTCATGATCCAGCCATAGCACCTCCATGGTGCAAGGAACCTGTTGCACCTACCCCCCAAAGAGATAGATAAGGTGCCACTTGCCCCCTCAGTCAGCTGCCATGATCCAACCATAGCCCATCCACTGTGCAAGGGCATAATCCACCTACCCCCAATGAGACAGATAAGATGCCACTTGGCCCCTCAGGCAGTGTTAACGATCTAGCCATAGCACCTCCACGGTTCAAGGAGTCTGTTCCACCTACGCATCAAGGAGATAGATAAGGTGCCACTTGTCCCCTCAAGCAGCATTCACGATCTAACTATAGCACTTCCACGGTGCAAGAAGCCTGATCCACCTACCTCCGAAAGAGATAGATAAGGTACGACGCTTGAAAAATTGCCACGATTTCTCTGGGCTGTGTGAACACTGAACCATATCATCATTGCAATCTGCTGTTTTCAATTTCAGTGCCTTCTCAGGGTAGCGCAATTGGTTCTACACATGAGTAGAGCTCCCTGATTGGCTGGTCTCACTCACCTGAGACAGGAGCACCCGAGATTTGTGGCTTAATGTGCCTCTTGCCCCTCGGCAGTGGTCTTTATCCAGCCATAGCACCTCCACGGTGCAATGAAACTGATCCCACCTATCCGCCAAAGAGATAGATAAGCGCTACTTGCTCCTAGGCAGCGTTCAGGATCCAGCCATAGCACCTCCACAATGCAAGGGAGACTGATCCACTTACCCCCAAATAGATAGATAGGTGCCACTCGCCAAATTGACAGCATTCATGACAGCCATAGCACCTCCACGGTGCAAAAGAGCCTGATCCATCCCCCCCCCAAAAGAGACAGATAAGGTGCCACTTGGCACCTCGGGCAGGGGTCACGATCCAACCATAGCACCTCCATGGTGCAAGGACCCTGATCTACCTACCCCCCAAAGAGATAAATAAGGTGCCACTTGCTCCCTCATGCAGCGGTCACGATCCAGTCATAGCACTTCCACGGTGCAAGGAGCCTGATCCACCTACTCCCCAAAGAGATAGACAAAGTGCCACTTGCCCCCTAGGACTACGGTCACGATCCTGGCATAGCACCTCCATGGTGCATGGAGCCAGATCCACCTACCCCCCAATGAGACAGATAAGGTGCCACTTGGCACCTCGGGCAGTGGTCACGATCCAGCCATTGCACCTCCACGGTGCAAGCAGCCTGATCCACCTAACCCCCCAAAGAGACAGATAAGGTACGAGGATTGAAAAATTTCTATGATTTCTCTGGGCTGTGTGAACACTGAACCGTATTATCATTGCAATTTGCTGTTTTCAATTTCAGTGCCTTCTCAGCTAAAGCTGTCTGGTTCGCACTTGTATAGAGCTCCCTTATTGGCTGTTCTCAGTCACCTGAGACAGGAGCACGTGAGACATGTGGCTTAATGTGCCACTTGCCCCCTTGGGCAGCGGTCACAATCCAGCCATAGCGCCTCCACGGTGCAAGGAGCCTCATCCACCATCCCCCAGGGAGATAGATGAGGTGCCACTTGAACACTCGGGCAGCATTCACGATCCAGCCATAGCACCTCCACAGTGCAAAGAATCTGTTCCACCTAACCCCCAATGAGATAGATAAGGTTCTACTTGCCCCCTCGGGCAGGGGTCATGATCCAGCCATAGCTCCTCCATGGTGCAAGGAGACTGATCCACCTACCCCCAAAGAGATGGAGACTGATCCACCTACCCCCAAAGAGATAGATAAGGTGGCACTTGCCCCCTCATGCAGCGTTCAGGATACAGCCATTGCACCTCCACAGTGCAAGGAGCCTGTTCCACCTAACCTCCAATGAGATAGATAAGGTGCCACTTGACCCCTCAGGCAGCGGTCATGATTCAGTCATAGCACTTCCACGGTGCAAGGAGCCTGATCCACCTACCCCCAAAGAGCTAGATAAAGTGCCACTAGCCCCTTCGGGCAACTTTCATGGACTGGCCATAGCACCACCATGGTGCAAGGATCCTGATCCATCTACCCCCCAAAGAGATCAAGATGCCACTTGCCCCTTGGGCAGCATTCATGATCCAGCCATAGCACCTCCACGGTGCAAGGAACCTGTTGCACCTACCCCCCAAAGAGATAGATAAGGTGCCACTTGCCCCCTCAGTCAGCTGCCATGATCCAACCATAGCCCATCCACTGTGCAAGGAGCCTAATCCACCTACCCCCCAATGAGACAGATAAGATGCCACTTGCCCCCTCAGGCAGTGTTAATGATCTAGCCATAGCACCTCCACGGTTCAAGGAGTCTGTTCCACCTACGCATCAAGGAGATAGATAAGGTGCCACTTGTCCCCTCAAGCAGCATTCACGATCTAACTATAGCACTTCCACGGTGCAAGAAGCCTGATCCACCTACCTCCAAAAGAGATAGATAAGGTACGATGCTTGAAAAATTGCCACGATTTCTCTGGGCTGTGTGAACACTGAACCATATCATCATTGCAATCTGCTGTTTTCAATTTCAGTGCCTTCTCAGGTAGCGAATTGGTTCTCACATGAGTAGAGCTCCCTGATTGGCTGGTCTCACTCACCTGAGACAGGAGCACCGAGATTTGTGCTTAATGTGCCTCTGCCTTTCGGTCACGATCCAGCCATAGCACCTCCACGGTGCAATGAAACTGATCCACCTATCCGCCAAAGAGATGATAAGTTGCCACTTGCTCCCTAGGGCAGCGCTTCAGGATCCAGCCATAGCACCTCCACAATGCAAGGAGACTGATCCCACTTACACCCCCAAATAGATAGATAAGGTGCCACTCGCCACCTTGACAGCTCACGAGACAGCCATAGCACCTCCATGGTGCAAAGAGCCTGATCCACCCACTCCCCAAAAGAGACAGATAAGGTGCCACTTGGCACCTCGGGCAGGAGTCACGATCCAACCATAGCACCTCCATGGTGCAGGACCCTGACTCTACCCCCAAAGAGATAGATAAGGTGCCACTTGCTCTCTCATGCAGCGGTCACGATCCAGTCATAGCACTTCCACGGTGCAAGGAGCCTGATCCACCTACTCCCCAAAGAGATAGACAAAGTGCCACTTGCCCCCTCGGACAACGTTCACGATCCGGCCATAGCACCTCCATGGTGCATGTAGCCTGATCCATCTACCCCCCAAAGAGATCATGGTGCCACTTTCCCCCTCGTGCAGCGTTCATGATCCAGCCATAGCACCTCCTCAGTGCAAGGAGCCTGATCCAGCCTACCCCCTAAAGAGATAGATAAGGTGCCACTTGCCCCCTCAGTCAGCTGCAATGATCCAGACATAGCACCCCCACTGTGCAAGGAGCCTAATCCACCTACTCCCAAAGAGATAGATAAGTTGCCACTTGCCCTCTCTGGCAGCATTCACGATCTAACCATAGCACCTCCATGGTTCATGAAGTCTGTTCCACCTATGCCCCAAAGAGATAGATAAGGTGCCACGTGCCCCCTCGGGCAGCGTTCACGATCTAGCCATAGCACTTCCACGGTGCAAGGAGCTGGCTCCACCTACCTCCAAAAGAGAGAGATAAGGTAAAATGCTTGAAAAATTGTCATGATTTCTCTGGGCTGTGTGAACACTGAACCCTATCATCATTGCAATTTGCTGTTTTCACTTTCAGCGCCTTCTCAGGTTAGCGCTATTGGTTCTACACATGGGTAGAGCTCCCTGATTGTCTGGTCTCACTCACCTGAGACAGGAGCACCCAAGATTTGTGGCTTAATGTGCCTCTTGCCCCCTTGGGAAGCGGTCACGATCCAGCCATAGCACCTCCATGTTGCAAGGAACCTGATCCACCAACAACCCAAAGAGATAGATATGGGGCCACTTGCTCCCTTGGGCAATGGTCACGATCCAGCCATGGCACCTCCACGGTGCAAGAAGCCTGATCCATCTACCTCCTAAAGAGATAGATAAGGTGGCACTTGCCCCCTTGGGCAGCGGTCACGCATCCAGTCACAGCAGCTCCACGGCACAAGGGCATCAATGGTGCAAGCAGCCTGATCCACCTACCCCAAAGACATAGATAAGGTGCCTCTTCCCCTGAGCAGCGGTCATGATCCAGCCATAGCACTTCCACAGTGCAAGCTGCCTGATCCACCTACCCAACAAAGCGATAGATAAGTTGAAACTAAACCTCTCATGCGGCGGGCATGATCCAGCCATAGCACCTCCACGGTGCAAGGAGCCTGATCCACCTATCCCCAAAGAGGTAGATAAACAGCCACTTGCCCTCTGGCAGCATTCATGACCCAGCCATAGCTCCTCCATGGTGCATGGAGCCTGATCCACCAAGCCCCAATGAGATAGAGATAGGTGCCACTTGCCCCCTCGGGCAGCGGTCACGATGCAGCCATTAAACCTCCACGGTGCAAGGAGCCTGATCCACCTACCCCCTAAAGAGATAGATAAGGTGCTACTAGCCCCCTCAGGCAGCGGTCCGATCCAGCCAAAGCACCTCCTTATTGCAAGGAGCCGGATCCACCTATCCCCCAAAGAGACAAGGTGGCACTTGCCCCCTCGGACAGCATTCACGATCCAGCCATAACACCTACTTGGTAAAAGGAGCCTGATCCACCTACCACGCAAAGAGGTAGATAAGGTGCCACTTGCCCCCTTGGGCAGAGTTCACGACCCAGCCATAGCACCTCCAAGGTGAAAGGAACCTGATCCACCTACTCCCCCAAATAGATACATATGGTGCCACTTGCCCCTTCAGGCAGTGGTCACGATCCCGCTATACCACCTCCATGATGTAAAGAGCCTGATCTATGTGGCCCCAAAGAGATAGATAAGGTACCACTTGCCCCCTCGGCAGCATTCACGAGTCAGCCATACCACCCCCATGGTGCAAGGAGCCTGATCCACCTCACCCCTCAAAGAGATGCAAAGGTGCCTCTTTGCCTCCTCGCCGGGCTGTGGTCACGATCCAGCCATAGCACTCCCACAGTGGAAGGAGCCTGATCCACCTATCCCCAAGAGATAGATAAGGTGCCACTTGCCCCTCGGGCAGCGGTCACGATGCAGCCATAGCACCTCAAGCCATGCAAGGAGCCTGATCCACTTTCCCCAAAGAGATAGATAAGGTGCCACTAGCACCTCGGGCAGCAGTCATGATCAGCCATAGCACCTCCACAGTGCGAGCAGCTTGATCCACCTGCACCAAAGAGATAGATAAGGTGGCACTTGCCCCTGGGCCAGCGGTCACCAGCAGTGCTCTAGCCACAAATGGTTACCAGGCACAGCTGGGGCACAACAGATGGCAGCCAGGGCACTAATATGTTGTTACTATGGGGAGCTCTGCACCATAAGGGGCAATCCAACTGGGGCACAGCATTTTTTGTCAGTACCGCATTCCTGGCGGGCCCTGGTGTAGAGAGCCACTGGCGTCACGACATACAACCATAGCACCTCCGTGATGCAAGGAGCCTGGTCCTCCTACCCCCCAAAGAGATAGATAAGGTGTCACATCCACCTTAGGGCAGCGGTCATGATTCAGGCATAGCACCTTCTCGGTGCAAGAAGCCTGAATCACCTACCCCCCCCAAAGAGATAGATAAGGTGCCCCTTGCCCCCTCGGGCAGCGATCATGATCCTGCCATATTATCTCCATGGTACAAGGAGCCTGGCACAACTTTCCCCAGAAGAGGTAGATAAGGAGCCACTTGCCCCCTCGGCCAGCAGTCACGATCCAGCCATAGCACCTCTATGGAGCAAGGAGCCTGATCCACCTACCCCCGAAGAAATAGATAAGGTGCCACTTGCCCCTTCAGGCAGCGGTCACCATCCAGCCACAGCACCTCCACGGTGCAAGGAGCCTGATCCACCTTCCCCCCCCAAAGAGATAGATGAGGTGCCACTTGCCCCCACTGGCAGCATTCAGGAGTCTGCCATAGCACCTCCTAGGTGCTAGGCACCTGTTCCACCTACCCCCCAAAGAGATAGATAAGGTGCCACTTGCCCCCTCAGGCAGTGGTCACGAACCAGCCATAGCACCTCCATGATGTAAGGAGCCTGTTCCACCTACCCCCGAAAGAGATGGATAAGGTGCCACTTGTCCCCTCAGGCAGCAGTCATGCTCCAGACATAGCACCTCCATGGTGCAAGGAGAATGATCCACCTACCTCCCAAAGAGATAGATCAGTGGCACTTGCCCCGTTGGGCAGCGTTCACGATCCAGCCGTAGCACATCCACGGTGCAAGGAGCCTGATCCACCTAGCCCCCAAAGAGGTTGATAAGGTACCACTTTCCTCCCTCAGCAGTGGTTATGATCCAGCATTAGCACCTCCTGAGTGCAAGGAGCCTGATCCACCTTCCCCCAAAGAGATAAATAAGCTATGACGGTTGAAAATGGACAATTTCTCTGGGCTGTGTGAACACTGAGCCGTTCATCTTTCAATTTGCTGTTTTCAATTTCATCCCTTCTCTGTGTAGCGCTATTGGCTCCACACCTGTGTAGAGCTCCCTGATTGGCTCATCTCACTCACCTGAGACAGGAGCACCCGAGACATGTGACTTAATGTGCACTTGCCCCCTTGGGCAGCTTTCACGATCCAGCCATACCACCTCCACGGTGGAAGGATCCTGATGCACCTACCCCACTGGAGATACATAAGGTGCCACTTGCCCCCTCGAGCAGCGGTCACGATGCACCATAGCACCTCCATGGTAAAAGGAGCCTGATCCACCTACCCCCCAAAGACATAGATAAGGTGCCACTTGCCCCCTTGGGCAGCATTTCCGATCCAGCCATAGCCCCTCCATGGTGCAAGGAACCTGATCCACGTACCCCAAAAGAGATAGATGTGGTGCCACTCACCCCCTCAAGCAGCAGTCACGATTGAGCCATAGCACCTCCATGGTGCAAGGAGTCTGATCCTCCTACCCACAAAAGAGATGGGTAAGGTGCCACTTTCCCCCTTGGGCAGCATTCACGATCCAGCTATAGCACTCCACAGTTCAAGGAACCTGCTCCATCTACCCCCAAAGAGATATAAGATGTGCCACTTTCCCTCGGGCAGTATTCACGATCCAGCCATAGCACTCCACGGTGCAAGGAGCCTGATCCAGCTGCCTCAAAGAGATAGTTTAGGTGCCACTTGCACCCTAGGGCAGCTGTCACGATTCAGCCATAGCACCTCCACGGTGCAAGGAGTCTGATCCACCTACCCCCAATGAGATGGATATGGTGCCACTTTCCCTTGGGCAGCGGTCACGGTCCAGCATAGTAACTCCACGGTGCAAGGAGCCTGATCCACCCATCTCCCAAAGAGACAGATAAGGTACGATGCTTGAGAAATTGCCACGATTTTCTGGGATTTGTGACGCTGAACCGGATCATCATTGCAATTTGCCATTTTAAATTTCAATGCTTTCTCAGGGTAGCGCCATAGGCTCCACGCCTTTGTAGAGCTCCATGATTGGCTGGTCTCACTCATCGAGACATGAGCACCCGAGATGTGTAGCTTAATCTGCCACTTGCCCTCGGCAGCGGTCACGATCCATCCATAGCACCTCCATGGTGCAAGGAGCCAGATCCACCTACCCCTCAAAGAGATGCAAGGTGCCTCTTGCCTCCTCGGGCTGTGGTCACGATCCAGCCATAGCACTCCCACAGTGGAAGGAGCCTGATCCACCTATCCCCAAAGAGATAGATAAGGTGCCACTTGCCCCTCGGCAGCGGTCACGATGCAGCCATAGCACCTCAACCATGCAAGGAGCCTGATCCACTTTCCCCCAAAGAGATAGATAAGGTGCCACTAGCACCCTCGGGCAGCAGTCATGATCCAGCCATAGCACCTCCACAGTGCGAGCAGCTTGATCCACCTGCACCAAAAGAGATAGATAAGGTGGCACTTGCCCCCTGGGGCAGCGGTCACCAGCAGCGGCTCTAGCCACAAATGGTTACCAGGGCACAGCTGGGGCACAACAGATGGCAGCCAGGGCACTAATATGTTGTTACTATGGGGGAAGCTCTGCACCATATGGGGCACCAACTGGGGCACAGCATTTTTTTCCCGGGGCACGTGCCCTGGCGGGCCCTGGTGTAGAGCCGCCACTGGCGGTCACGATACAACCATAGCACCTCCGTGATGCAAGGAGCCTGGTCCTCCTACCCCCCAAAGAGATAGATAAGGTGTCACATCCACCTTAGGACAGTCATGATTCAGGCATAGCACCTTCTCGGTGCAGAGCCTGAATCACCACCCCAAAGAGATAGATAAGGTGCCCCTTGCCCCCTCGGGCAGCGATCATGATCCTGCCATATTATCTCCATGGTACAAGGAGCCTGGCACAACTTTCCCCAGAAGAGGTAGATAAGGAGCCACTTGCCCCCTCGGCCAGCAGTCACGATCCAGCCATAGCACCTCTATGGAGCAAGGAGCCTGATCCACCTACCCCCGAAGAAATAGATAAGGTGCCACTTGCCCCTTCAGGCAGCGGTCACCATCCAGCCACAGCACCTCCACGGTGCAAGGAGCCTGATCCACCTTCCCCCAAAGAGATAGGATGAGGTGCCACTTGCCCCTCGGGCGCATTCCGCACCCAGACACAGCTCCTCCATGGTGCAAGAAGCCTGATCCACCTACCCTCCAAATGGATAGATAAGGTGCCACTGTCCCACTGGCAGCATTCAGGAGTCTGCCATAGCACCTCCTAGGTGCTAGGCACCTGTTCCACCTACCCCCAAAGAGATAGATAAGGTGCCACTTGCCCCTCAGGCAGTGGTCACGAACCAGCCATAGCACCTCCATGATGTAAGGAGCCTGTTCCACCTACCCCGAAAGAGATGGATAAGGTGCCACTTGTCCCCCAGGCAGCAGTCATGCTCCAGACATAGCACCTCCATGGTGCAAGGAGAATGATCCACCTACTCCCAAAGAGATAGATCAGTGGCACTTGCCCCCGTTGGGCAGCGTTCACGATCCAGCCGTAGCACATCCACGGTGCAAGGAGCCTGATCCACCTAGCCCCCAAAGAGGTTGATAAGGTACCACTTTCCTCCTTGCAGTGGTTATGATCCAGCATTAGCACCTCCTGAGTGCAAGGAGCCTGATCCACCTTCCCCACAAAGAGATAAATAAGCTATGACGGTTGAAAAATGGACACAATTTCTCTGGGCTGTGTGAACACTGAGCCGGTTCATCTTTTCAATTTGCTGTTTTCAATTTCATCGCCTTCTCTGTGTAGCGCTATTGGCTCCACACCTGTGTAGAGCTCCCTGATTGGCTCATCTCACTCACCTGAGACAGGAGCACCCGAGACATGTGACTTAATGTGCACTTGCCCCTTGGGCAGCTTCACGATCCAGCCATACCACCTCCACGGTGGAAGGATCCTGATGCATCTCCCCACTGGAGATACATAAGGTGCCACTTGTCTCTCGAGCAGCGGTCACGATGCACCATAGCACCTCCATGGTAAAAGGAGCCTGATCCACCTACCCCCAAAGACATAGATAAGGTGCCACTTGCCCCTTGGGCAGCATTTCGATCCAGCCATAGCCCCTCCATGGTGCAAGGAACCTGATCCACGTACCCCAAAAGAGATAGATGTGGTGCCACTCACCCCCTCAAGCAGCAGTCACGATTGAGCCATAGCACCTCCATGGTGCAAGGAGTCTGATCCTCCTACCCACAAAAGAGATGGGTAAGGTGCCACTTTCCCCCTTGGGCAGCATTCACGATCCAGCTATAGCACCTCCACAGTTCAAGGAACCTGCTCCATCTACCCCCCAAAGAGATATAAGATGTGCCACTTTCCCCCTCGGGCAGTATTCACGATCCAGCCATAGCACTCCACGGTGCAAGGAGCCTGATCCAGCTGCCCTCAAAGAGATAGTTTAGGTGCCACTTGCACCCTAGGGCAGCTGTCACGATTCAGCCATAGCACCTCCACGGTGCAAGGAGTCTGATCCACCTACCCCCAATGAGATGGATATGGTGCCACTTTCCCTTGGGCAGCGGTCACGGTCCAGCCATAGTAACTCCACGGTGCAAGGAGCCTGATCCACCCATCTCCCAAAGAGACAGATAAGGTACGATGCTTGAGAATTGCCACGATTTCTCTGGGATTTGTGAACGCTGAACCGATCATCATTGCAATTTGCCATTTTAAATTTCAACGCTTTCTCAGGGTAGCGCTATAGGCTCCACGCCTTTGTAGAGCTCCATGATTGGCTGGTCTCACTCATCGAGACATGAGCACCCGAGATGTGTAGCTTAATCTGCCACTTGCCCCCTCGGGCAGCGGTCACGATCCATCCATAGCACCTCCATGGTGCAAGGAGCCAGATCCACCTACCTCTCAAAGAGAGAGATAAGGTGCCACTTTACACCTCGGGCAGCATTCACGATCTAGCCAGAGCACCTCCACCGTGCAAGGAGCCTGCTTCCACCTACCCCCCAGAGAGATAGGTAAGGTGCGATGCTTGAAAAATTGCCACGATTACTCTGGGCTGTGTGAATGCTGAATCGGATCATCTTTGCAATTTGCTGTTTTCAATAGTATCACCTTCTCAGGGTAGCGCTATTGGCTCCACGCCTGTGTAGAGTGCCCTGATTGGCTGGTATCACTCGCCTGAGACCTGAACACCCGAGATGTGTGGCTTAGGTGCCACTTGTCCCTCGGCATCGGTCATGATCCAGCAATAGCACCTAAACAGTGCAAGGAGCTTGATCCACCTACCCCCCAGAAAGAGACAGATAAGATGCCACTTGCCCCCTCGGGCAGCGGTCTCGATCCTGCCATAGCACCAGCATGGTGCAAGGAGTCTGATCCACCTTCCCCCCAAAGAGATAGATGAGGTGACACTTGCGCCCTCTTGCAGCTGTCATGATCCAGGCAAAGCACCTCCATGATGCAAAGAGCCTGATCCACCTACCCATCCAAAGATGTAGATAAGGTGCCATTTTCCCCCTCCGGCAGCATTCCCGATCCAGCCATAGCACTTCCACTGTGCAAGGAGCCTGATCCACCTAACCCCATAGAGATAGATAAGGAGCCACTTGCCCCCTTGGGCAGTGGTCACGATCCAGCCATATCACCTCTACGGTGCAAGGAGCCTGATCCACCTAACCCCCAAAGAGATAGATAAGGTACAATGCTTGAAAAATTGCCACGATTTCTCTGGGCTGTATGAACTCTGAACCGGATCATCACTTGTGATTTGCTGTTTTCAATTTCAGCGCCTTCTCAGGGTAGCGCCATTGTCTCCACGCCGGTGTAGAGCTTCCTGATTGGCTGGTCTCTCTCACCTGTGACAGGAGCACCCAAGGCATGTGGCTTAATGTGCCACTTGCCTCCTTAGGCAGCAGTCACGATCCAGCCATAACACCTCCACGGTGTCAGTAGCCTGATCCACCTAACCCCCAAAGAGACAGATAAGGTGCCACTTGCCCCCTTGGGCAGCACCACGATTGAGCCATAGCACCTCCACGGTGCAAGGAGTCTGATCCACCTACTCCCACAAAGTGATGGGTAAGGTGCCACTTGCCCCCCTCGGGCAGCATTCATGATCTAGCCATAGCACCTTCACAGTGCAAGGAGCCTGTTCCATCTCACCCCATAGAGATAGATAAGGTGCCTCTTGCCCTCAGTCAGCAGTCACAGTCCAGCCATAGCACCTCCACGGTTCAAGGAGCCTGATCCACCTTCCCCTCAAGAGACAGATAAGGTGCCACTTGCTCCCTCAGGCAGTGGTCACGATCCAGCCATAGCACCTCCACAGTGCAAGAAGCCTGATCCACCTACACCCCAATAAAGATAGATAAGTTGCCACTTGCCCTCGGCAGTGGTCACGATCCAGCCATAGCACCTCCATGGTGCAAGGAGCCTGATCCACTTACCACCCCAGATAGACAGATCAGGTGCCACTGGACCCCTCAGCTGCGCTCGAGATACAGTCATAGCAGCTCCACAGTGCAAGGAGCCTGATCCACCTGCCCCCAAAAAGAGATAGATAAGGTGCCACTTGCCCCCCGGGCAGCATTCATGATCCAGCCATAACACCTCGACGTTGCCAGGAGCCTGATCCACCCTACCGTCCAAAGAGATATACAAGGTACTTCCCCTCAGGCAGCGGCTCATGATCCAGCCATGACACCTCCACGGTGCAGGCCACATCCACCTAACCCCTCAAAGAGGTAGATAAGGTGCTACTTGCCCCTCAGACAGCGTTCACGATCCAGCCATAGGACAGAGGACAGATTAACGGAGCTCAATATGTATACCCTTGAGCAAAGGAGGGAGAGAGGTGATATGATCGAGGCATTCAAACACCTTAAGGGCATAAACAAGGTGAAAGAGTCTAACATGTTTAAATATAAGAAAAATAGCAGGACAAGAGGACACAGCATGAGATTAGAGGAGGCCGATTAAGGGGAATGTGAGAAATCTTTTCACAGAAAGGGTGGTGGATGATGGAATGGCTTACCACAAGAAGTGGTGGCTATGAATACAGTGCAGGGCTTCAAACAGGCATGGGATAGGCATAAGGAGCAATACAAATGACTATGAATAGATAGGCCACTGACAGAGCAAAGGCCGATGGCACATTTATAAGGTAGAAAAAGAAATGGGCAGACTGGATGGGCCTTGCGGTCCTTATCTGCCAACTTCTATGTTTCTATGTTTCAGCCATAGCACCTCCATGGTGCAAGTAGCCTGATCCACCCATCCATCAAAGAGATAGATAAGGTACCACTTGCCCTTACGGGCAGGGGTCACCATCCAGCCATAGCACCTCCACGGTGGAAGGAGCCTGATCCACCTACCCCACCCAAGAGATAGATAAGATGACACTTGCCCCCTCGGGCTGCGTTCACAAGCCAGCCTTAGTACCTCCATGGTGCAAGGAGCCTGATCCACCTACCCCCCCCAGAAGAGATAGATGAAGTGACACTTGCCCACTCGGGCAGCGGTCATGATCCAGGCATAGCACCACCACGGTGGAAGGAGCCTGATCCACCTACCCCCCAAAGAGATAGATAAGGTGTCTCTTGCCCTCTCAGCAGAATTCCACGATCCAGCAGAGCACCTCCATGGTGCAAGAAGCCTGCTCGAACTACCCCTCAGAGATAGATGAGGTGCCACTTGCCGCCTCGGGCAGTGTTCACGATCCAGCCATAGCACCTCTGCAATGCAAGGAGCCTGATCCATCTACCCCCCAAAGAGATAGATAAGGTGTCTCTTGCCCCCTCTGGCAGCATTCACGATCCAGCCAGAGCACCT
The DNA here is from genome assembly GCA_016271365.2 of Neoceratodus forsteri. NCBI lineage: Eukaryota > Metazoa > Chordata > Ceratodontiformes > Ceratodontidae > Neoceratodus > Neoceratodus forsteri. Next base: position 1,397,468,764 of record CM028131.1, on the reverse strand, counting down.
CCACAGTACAAGAAGCCTGATCGACCCACCCCTCAAAGAGATAGCTGAGTTGCCTCTTGCTGCCTCGGGCAGTGTTCACGATCCAGCCATAGCACCTCGACATTGCCAGGAGCCTGATCTATGTGGCCCCAAACAGATATATGAGGGTGTCACTTTACCCTCTCGGCAGTGGTCATGATCCAGTCATAGCACCTCCACGGTGCAAGGAGCCACATCCACCTGACCCCCCCAAAGAGATTGGTAAGTTGCTACTAGCCACCTCGGGCAGCAGTCAAGATCCATCCTTAGCACCTCCACAGTGCAAGGAGCCTGATCCTCCTACCCCCCGAAGACATGGATAAGGTGCCACTTGCCCCTTCGGGCAGCGGTCTCGATCCTGCTATAGCATCTGCATGGTGCAAGGAGCCTGATCCACCTTCCCCCCAAAGAGAGAGAGAGATGAGGTGCCACTTGCCCCCTCGCACAGTGGTCACAATCCAGCCATAGCACCACCACGGTGCAAGGAGCCTGATCCACCTACCCCCCAAAGAGATGGATACAGTGCCACTTTCCCCCTTGGGTAGCGGTCACGGTCCAGCCATATCATCTCCATGGTGCTAGGAGCCTGATCCACCTATGTCCCAAAAAGATAGATAAGGTACGACACTTGAGAAATTGCCACGATTTCTCTGGGCTGTGTGAATGCTGATCTGGATCATCACTTACAATTTGCTGTTTTCAAATTCAGCGCTTACTCAGGGTAGCACTGTTGGCTCCTCGAATGTGTAGAGCTCCCTGATTGGCTGGTCTCACTCACTGGAGACGGGAGCACCTGAGACGTGTAGCTTAATCTGCCACTTGCCCCCCTGGGCTGCGGTCACGATCCATTCATGACACCTCTACGGTGCAAAGAGCCTGATCCACCTATCCCTCAGAGTTAGATAAGGTGCCACTTGCCACCTCAGGCAGCATTCACAATCTAGCCAGAGCACCTCCACGGTGCAAGGAGCCTGGTCCACCTACCCCCCAGAGAGATAGGTAAGGTGCGATGCTTGAAAAATTGCCACTATTACTCTGGGCTGTGTGAACGCTGAACCGGATCATCTTTGCAATTTGCTGTTTTCAATTTTATCGCCTTCCCAAGGTAGCGCTATTGGTCCACGCATGTGTAGAGCACCCTAATTGGCTGGTCTCACTCACCTGAGATGGGAGCGCCCAAGACGTGTTGCTTAATGTGCCACTTGTCGCCTCGGGCAGCGGTCACAATCCAGCCATAGCACCTCCACGGTGCAAGGAGCCTGATCTCCCAACCCCCCCAAAGAGATAGATAAGCTACCCTTGCCCCCTTGGCCAGCATTCCTGATCCAGCCATAGCACCTCCACGGTGCAAGGAACCTGATCCATGTACCCCCTAAAGACACAGTTAGGGTGCCACTTGCCCCCTCGGGCAGCGGTAATGATCCAGCCATAGCACCTCCACAGTGCATGGGGCCTGATCCACCTACCCCCCAAAGAGATAGATAAGGTTCCACTTGCCCCCTTGGGAAGTGGTCATGATCCAGCCATAGTACCTCTACGGTGGAAGGAGTCTGATCCACCTAACCCCCAAAGAGATAGATAAGGTACGATGCTTGAAAAATTGCTACAATTTCTCTGGGCTGTGTGAACGCTGAACTGGATCATCACTTGCGATTTTCAGTTTTCAATTTCAGCGCCTTCTCAGGGTAGCGCTTTTGCCTGCACACCTGTGTAGAGTTCCCTAATTGGCTGGTCTCTTTCACCTGAGACAGGAGCACCCGAGGCGTGTGGCTTAATGTGTCACTTGCCTCCTCAGGCAGCGGTCATAATCCAGCCATAGCACCTCCATGGTGCAAGGAGCCACATCCACCTAACCCCCCCCAAAGAGATAGATAAGGTGCTACTTGCCCCCTCAGGCAGCATTCACGAATCAGCCATAGCATCTCCATGGTGCAAGAAGCCTGATCCACCTACTTCCCAAAGAGATAGATGGGGTGCTATTTGTCCCCTCAGGCAGTGGGCACAATCCAGCCACAGCACCTCCACGATGCAAGGAGCCTGATCCACTTACCCCCCAAAGAGATAGATAGGGTGCCACTTGCCCCCTCGGCAGCGGTCACAATCCAGCCATAGGAGCTCCACGGTGCAAGGAGCCTGATCCACCTACCCCCCAAAGAGATGGATAAGGTGCCACTTGCCCCAATTGTAAACAATGGAGGGGGGGGGCCTTGAAAATTTCAAAGACAAGTTCTCTGTAATTTAGTTTCTTTTTATTTTGAAAAGTTCCCTACGTTTCACTCGCTGGATGGGCTTGTTCAAGAGGATATAATTAGTAAATGCTTTTTTCTTAGTTTTTTCTGTAAATCAGTTCACACACACTTTAATAGAAATATTTTCATTTGAACTTATACTATGCTTATCAGGTAACTTCAATAAATAATTAGCACTTTCCCATACCTTAGTAATGATGTAACTTGGTACTACTGTGAAAATATGTTTTTAAAAGACCACATCTGTTGGCAGAAATAACTTTCAAATCTCTGTAACACATGTAAAACAAAAATGAGAACTGTCACTCTGGCTGTCACTTTTTTCACTGTTAGTAAATAACTGTGCTACTTTGTAACTTTAAGTTACTATGCATACCTTAATCAGTATACTCTGTTTGGTGCAGGCAAAATTGTGCTTTAAAAGCACAATGAAACTTTCTGTAAAAGGACCATAATAATACATATTTTGTCATTTCCTATGTAGTATAACTTAAAAATATAATAATTAGTAAAATAAATCCCCATTAACTGAAAGGCACTCTGCATACCTTAGTCTATGTATTCTGTTCGATGCAGAAAAAATGTGTTTGAAATCACTAGGTTATTTTTGTAAAGGAGACCATAATGACATAATTTTTATCACATCACTTTAAAATGTGATTCACAAGATGTAATTTAAATTAGTGAAATAAGTCCCTTTTACTTACTTAATTAGCTTTTCAGCCAAAATTCTTTTGAAAGTATCATCCCCTCTGCACCAAAAGATGGCTGCCTGTGTTTACTACTGCAAATGAGTTTATGAACCTCTTGTGCCCACTCTGCTGAAATCTGCTAGGATGTCTATACGCAATGACGTCTATACGCAATGATGACCCAATTGCGCTACCGTACATGTGCAATGATGTCACAATCGGCTACCGCGTGCTGTGAACAGACTGCTGCTGCAGTCAGATAGTGGGCTCAGCCATAGAGCCATGGATTTTTCAGCAAAACGGGCACTGTGTAGACTGCCACTGTGACTGAACCATTACATTGTATACATCCTTCTAATAACTTTGTGAACAGGATACTTTAACTATTGAAACTTGTTGCTAAACAATTTAAATGTTTTTAAACAATTAGGTAGAATAATTCTTAACAAATAAACATGAATCTAAATCAGCTTGTATATGAGTAAAGATACTGTAACACCTCTAACCATTAAATTAAAGGGAAAAACAACCGGAGGCATAATCCTTAAACATTCTTATACATGTGTTTAAAATGCTGTATAGTTTTATATGGCATTTTCACTCCTTATTTAAAATACTACATAGTTTTATATGGCTTTTTCACTCCTTATAAACAATAATAATAGATAGAATTATTTACTGAAAATAATCTTTTGAATATCATAGCTCAATTTTTTGTGTATTTTATGGATTTATGAATCTGAACTTGAAAAACTGTTAATCATTGTTTTACCATATACTGGTCCTTGCATACTGGGAGGTCAAAAGGTCAATTTTTAGGAACAGTTATAACACCAATGTACATGATAAACCAGTGAAAACTAAGAATTGCATAGTGCAAGAATACACATTTACATGTGCATCATATTTGTTTATGGGCCTAAACTCAATAGGCTAAAGACAATCACTATTGCCAGTAATAAACTTTACCTACCAGGAGGTCAAAAGGTCAATTTGTCAAAAAAAAATTTTGAATTTTTTAATTGCACTAATATATTCTTGCATTATACAAATACCACTTAAATATATAGAATGGCACTACCCCTAGAAACCAGCTGAACAGATGGGTCCCTCTCCGTACTGAATAGTGTTCTATAAGTTTCTAAGTTAAATACAGGCTTGCCAATTAGTTTCAACATTCATTCCTATATTTCTATCCAATGTGTGCATTTAGAAAATCCATTTCATCTCTGCCCTCAATAAAAGTTCTTTTACATTACCTCCTCTAGGAGGAATGAATACTTTTTCTAGACCCCAAAATCTAAGTGAGGCTCCAGAATGTGATGCCTCATTAAAATGTCTGGCCACAGGTGAATTTTCATCATCATTTCTGATATCACCTTTATGTTCCTGAATTCTTTTACGTAATTCTCTGCTAGTTTGTCCAATATATAACAAATCACAAGGACATTGTATCAGATACACAACCCTTCTAGGTGCAAGTGATGTGGTGTTTAATAAAAATCTCTGTGTGTGTGTGTGTGTGTGTGTGTGTGTGTGTGTGTATGTGTATATATTTCTTTCCTAGATGTATGATGACAAACACTGCACCTATCACAAGGTTCATTCCTGGCATTAATGGGCCAGCAAAAGCTGGCTACCAACCTCTTCTGGTGTCTTAAATTGTGAATGGACCAACATGTCCTGTAAATTTTTAATCTTTTTTGCTACTATAATTGGTCTATTCTGCAGTATTTCAATTTGTGTATTGTCAGTTTGGACTAAATACCAATGTTTATTTATGATTTTTCGAATGTCTGCCATTTTATGATTATATTTGGTTGAAAAAAAAAACACTCGCTGAGTATCACTCTGTGATGTTTTCAGTTGTAATAATTAATTTCTCTGTTTTTGATTGATTCTGATTTCTGCTTGTTGCAATGTATGTTGTTTATATCCTCGGACTTTAAATTTATGTAGCATTTTTTTGTTTCTTGTATAGAATTATCTGTCTTACTACAATTACGTTTGACCCTTGTGAGTTGTGCATAGGGTATGCTGTTTTTTAATTTAACTTCATGAAAGCTTTTATAATGTAGCAATGTGTTTCTATCAGTTGGTTTTCTAAACAAAGATGTTTCAATTTGTTTATTTTCATTAATAATAAGTATAATTGTTTCGAATTGGCTATTTTGAACCCTATCTAAGTATATTAATTATCATTTGCAACCTTTGGGTTGAAACCACCAGATCATATATTAAAGATTCACAAGACAATACAAAATTGAAATACTGCAGAATAGACCAATTATAGTAGCAAAAAGGTTACAAATTTACAGGACACTTTGGTCCATTCACAATTTAAGACACCAGAAGTGGTTGGTAGCCAGCTTTTGCTGGGCCCATTATTGCCAGGAATGAACCCTTGTGGTAGGTGCAGTGTTTGTCATCATACATCTAAGAAAGAAATATATGTACATCCACACACACAAGAGAGATTTTTTTATTAAACAACACATCACTTGCACCACAGAAGGGGTTGTGTATCTGATACAATGTCCTTGTGATTTGTTATATATTGGACAAACTAGCAGAGAATTACGTAAAAGAATTCAGGAACATAAAGGTGATATCAGAAATGATGATGAAAATTCACCTGTGGCCAGACATTTTAGTGAGGCATCACATTCTGGAACCTTACTTAGATTTTGGAGTCTAGAAAAAATATTCATTCCTCCTAGAGGAGGTAATGTAAAAGAACTTTTATTGAGGGAAGAGATGAAATGGATTTTCTAAATGCACACATTGGATAGAAATATAGGAATGAATGTTGAAAGTAATTGGCAAGCCTGTATTTAACTTAGAAACTTATATAACACTATTCAGTACAGAGAGGGACCCATCTGTTCAGCTGGTTTCTAGGGGTAGTGCCATTATATATATTTAAGTGGTATTTGTATAATGCAAGAATATATTAGTGCAATTAAAAAATTCAAACTTTTTTTGGCAAATTGACTTTATGACCTCCTGGTAGGTAAAGTTTATTACTGGCAATAGTGATTGTCTTTAGCCTATTGAGTTTAGGCCCATAAACAAATATGATGCACATGTAAATGTGTATTCTTGCACTATGCAATTTTAGTTTTCACTGGTTTATCATGTACATTGGTGTTATAATTGTTCCTAAAAATTGACCTTTGACCTCCCAGTATGCAAGGACCAGTATATGGTTTAACAATGATTAACAGTTTTTCAAGTTCAGATTCATAAATCCATGAAATACAGAAAAATTGAGCTATGATATACAAAAGATTATTTTCAGTAAATAATTATCTGTTATTATTGTTTATAGGAGTGAAAATGCCATATAAAACTATGTAGCATTTTAAATAAGGAGTGAAAATGCCATATAAAACTATGTAGTATATTAAACACATGTATAATAATGTTTAAGCATTATGCCTTCGGTTGTTTTTCCTTTAATTTAATGGTTAGTGGTGTTACAGTATCTTTACTCATATACAAGCTGATTTTGATTCATGTTTATTTGTTAAGAATTATTCTACCTAATTGTTTAAAAACATTTAAATTGTTTAGCAACAAGTTTCAATAGTTAAAGTATCATGTTCACAAAGTTATTAGAAGGATGTATACAATGTAATGGTTCAGTCACAGTGGCAGTCTACACAGTGCCCGTTTTGCCGAAAAATCCATGGCTCTATGGCTGAGCCCGCTATCTGACTGCAGCAGGTTTGTTCGCGCATGCGCGGTACCGCGATTGGGACGTCATTGCGTTTAGATGTCCTAGATGGGATTTCAGCAGAGCGGGCACAAGAGGTTCATAATCTCATTTGCAGTAGTAACAAACACAGGCAGCCATCTTTTGGTGCAGAGGGGATGATACTTTCAGAAGAATTTCGGCTAAAAAGCTAGTTAAGTAAGTAAAAGGGACTTATTTCATTAATTTAAATTACATCTTGTGAATCATATTTTAAAGTGATGTGATAAAAATTGTCATTATCGTCTCCTTTACAGAAATAACCTAATGATTTCAAGCACATTTTTCTGCATCAAACAGAATACATAGACTAAGGTATGCAGAGCCTTCAGTTATGGGGATTTATTTTACTAATTATTACATTTTTTAAGTTATACTATATAGGAAATGACAAAATATGTATTATTATGGTCCTTTTTTACAGAAAGTTTCATAGTGCTTTAAAGCACATTTTTGCCTGCACCAAACAAAGTATACTGATTAAGGTATGCATAGTACCTTCAGTTACAAAGTAGCACAAGTTACTGTATTTACTAACAGTGAGAAAAAGTGACTGCCAGAGTAACGGTTTCATTTTTATGTTGCTTGCACGCATGTGCAAGAAACATAGTGCCATCATCGGAGATTTCGGAGGTGTGTCACCTCCTCCTCCAATTCAGTCAGTGTGCTGGCAGGCGCGGCCCCGGTAAGCCAATGCATTTTGGAGATGTCTATGACACGGTCCAAAATACAGTGGCATACAGTTAAAAGGGGGAGTTACGCTTCAGTGAGCACCGATAAGATATCTGCTGCTCACTTGGCTCCCCTCACAGACACGGCAGGCGTCGCCCCCATACGCACTGTATGGCCGACGAATTTTTAATCCCGTCGGCTGAGCAAAATCCCCCAGTAGTGGTGCCCCATTGGGAGCCCACCCCAGCATGGCAAGCACCTTTGGCCAATGGGGTGCCCAACCTCGGCGGCTGAACGACCCCCCAACATCCTTGTGCCCACGCTGGGAACCTCCCCAGCATGGCAAACATCCCACGCCTTTTTTTATTTTTAAGCACTCCTTTGGCGGCGTGGGTGCCCAATCCCTCGTCGGCTGAAAGACCCCCCAACGTCCTTGTGCCACGATGTCTTTTTTTTTTACCTGTAAAACAAAACGGTCCCGAGGCACATCTCCCAACCCCTCCCACAACCCATACCTACCCACTGCACCAGCCTCCCACACCCCTCTCACCCCATACTTAACTCTGGACTCTGTACGGCGATCTTCGGTGGACCGGGAACACTTCTGCACTCTTCAAAGGCGACCGCGAACTGAGGAAATGCCGGTAAGCTGTATAATGGGCTAAATAGAGGGGTTTCAACTTTGCTGCATATCTCAGGCATTTTGGGGAATTTTTGCACCCAATTTTCCACATGGGGTTTTTGGGACCCCTTCTCATTAATGATGTCACTGTCGTGGCGTTATTTGAGCCTGAAGGGTGATTTCTTGCAGTGACTGCGCAGTGACTGTGAAATCACCCTTCAGGCCCGAATACCGCCATGACAGTGACATCATTCATGAGAAGGGGTCCCAAAAACCCCTTGTTGAAAATTTGGTGCCAAAATTCCAAAAAATGACTGTTTTACGAACGTGCGTTGCGCAGTTCCTACGCAGGCTCGTAAGTCCGCAAAATTTCAATATTTTCACTCCAGATTTTCAACATTGCCATTTTACCACATCTTCTTATAAGTAGTACAGCTGTCATTTTTCACATCTCACCCAAAATGTGTTTCTGCCCATGTAGCACAGAATGGCACAGTCGGTGTGCGAAATCAATGTACGGGACAAATTAAGAAATTCACAGTGACACTGTTCATGAGCAGAGGTCTTAAAATGGCTATGTTGAAAATTTGGTGAAAAAATTCCCTTCAGATGTTCTGCAGTATTACTAATGAAGACATTGAACAGAACTGGCCCCAGGACTGATCCCTGCAGCACCCACTAGTCGCCCCTCTCCCTAGACTGCATACCATTTACCACCACTCTCTGCCTCCTGTCTGTTAGCCAGTTTCTAACCCAGTTTACCACCCTTTGCCCCATGTCCAGCCTACCCAGCTAGTTTATCAGCCTCCTATATGGATGGTGTCAAAGGCTTTGCTGAAATCAAGGTTGTCCGCTGCCCCACCCTGATTCACTTCCTTTGTCACCCAGCCAAATAAATCACCCAGATTTATCTGACATGATGTCCCCACTGTGAATCCATGTTGTCTATGGTCCTGGGTTCCGATGGCATCTAGATGTCCCACTATCATTTCTTTAAGCAATGTCTCCATGATCTTCCCCACTACTGAGATGAGGCTGAATGGCCTATTGTTCCCTGCCTCCTCCCTGCTGCTGGACTTGTGTAGAGGGACCACATGTGCCCTCCTCCAATTCACTCATGTTGAATGACTCAGTGAACATGGCTGCCAGAGGTATTGCTATCTCCCTTCGCAGTTCTGTTAATATCCTTGCGCATATGCCATCTGGTTCCATCGCTTTGTCTACCTTCAATTTAGTGAGCTCCTGCAGGACTCTCTTGTCCACCTCTTCACCCCCTTGGCAACTGCTGTACTGCTGTGGCCCTTGCCCCTCCCACTCTTCTTTGAATACTGAATGGAAAGACACAGTGGATGTCTTGGGAGGAAGGCATGAAACTGTCACTTCCAAATACCTAAACAGCACATACAACCAAGCAACATTCAGCATTGACAAATGCTTGTTTGTTTTACGTGTGTTACAGAGATTTGAGTTATTTCTGCCAACAGATGTGGTCCTTTAAAAACAAATTTTCACAGTAGTACCAAGTTACATCATTACTAAGATATGGGAAAGTGCTAATTATTTATTGAAGTTACCTTATAAGCATATTATAAGTTCATATGAAAATATTTCTATTAAAGTGTGTTTGAATTGATTTACAGAAAAAACTAAGAAAACAGCATTTACAAGTTATATCACCGTGAACAAGCCCATCCAGTGGCTGAAACGTAGGGGACTTTTCAAAATAAAAAGAAACTAAATTACAGAGAATTTGCCTTTGAATTTTTCAAGCCCCCCCCAATTGTGTACAACTGTTTGCAGAGCCTTTGGGGCTGAAGATGTTCCTATAAGAACAAGGATCCATTACCCACCATACCTATTTAGCCACTTGCCCCCTCTGGCAGTATTCATGATCCAGCCATAGCACCACCATGGTGCAAGAAGCCTGATCCACCTACCCCCCCAAAGAGATACATAAGGAGCCACTTGCCCCCTCGGGCAGCGGTCATCATCCAGCTAGCACCTCCATGGTGCAAGGGGCCTGATCCTCCTTCCCCCCAAATACAAAGATGAGGTGCCACTTGCCTCCTCGGGGAGCATTCACAATCCAGCCATAGCACCTCCATGGTGCAAAGAGCCTGATCCACCTACCCCCAAAGAGATAGATAAGGTACGATGCTTGAAAATTTCCACAATTTCTCTGGGCTGTGTGAACACTGAAACAGATCAGCACTTGCAATTTGCTGTTTTCAATTTCAGCGCCTTCTCAGGGTAGCGTTTTTGGCTCTACGCCTGTGTAGAGCTCCCTGATTGGCTGGTCTCACTCACTTGAGACAGGAGCACCCGAGATATGAGGCTTAATGTGCCACTTGCCCCATCGGACAGCAGTGACAATCCAGCCAGAGCACCTCCACGGTGAAAGGAGACTGATCCACCTGCCTCCCAATGAGATAGGTGAGGTGCCACTTGAACCCTCAAGAAGCGGTCATGATCTACCCATAGCACCTCCAAGGTGCAGGGAGCCTGATTCACCTCCCCCCAAAGAGATAGATAAGGTAAGATGCTTGAAAAATTGCCACGATTTCTCTGGGCTTTGTGAATGCTGAACCAGATCATCATTTGCAGTTTGCTATTTTCAATTTCAGCGCCTTCTCAGGGTAGCTGTATTGGCTCCACGCCTGTGTAGAGCTCCCTGATTGGCTGGTGTCACTCACCAGAGACAGGAGCACCCGAGACATGTGGCTTAATGTGCCACTTGCCCCCTCGGGCGGTGGTCATGATCCAACCATAGCACCTCCACTGTGAAAGGAGACTGATCCACCTATCCCACAAAGAGATAGATAAGGTGCCAGTTGCTCTCTCGAGCAACGGTCTTGATCCAGCCATAGCACCTCCATGGTGCAAGGGGCCTGATCCACCTACCCCCACAAAGAGATAGATAAGGTGCCACTTATCCCCTCAGTCAGTGGTCACGATCCAGCCATTGCACCTACACAGTGCAAGGAGCCTGATCCACCTGTCCCCCCCAATGAGATGGATATGATCCATCCGTAGCACCTCCATGGTGCTAGAAGCCTGATCACCTACCACCCACAGAGATTGATAAGATGCCACTTGCCCCCTCGGGCAGCATTCAGGATCCAGCCATAGCACCTTCACGGTGCAAGAAGCCTCATCCACCTACCCCCCCAAAGAGATAGATAAGGTGACACTTAACCCCTTGGGCAGCGGTCACGATCCAGCCATAGCACCTCCACAGTGCAAGGAGTGTGATCCACATACCCTCCAAAGAGACTGATAAGGTGCTACTTGCCCCCTCAGGCTGCGGTCATGATCCAGCCATTGCACCTCCACAGTGCAAGGAGCCTGATCTACCTACCCCCCTAAGAGATAGATAAGGTGCCATTTGTTCACTTGGGCAGTGGTCATGATCCAGCCATAGCACCTCCACAGTGGAATGGGCCTGATCCATCTACCCCCAAAGACATAATTAAGTTGCCACTTGCCCCCTTGGGCAGTGCTCATGATCCAGTGATAGCACCTCCATGGTGCAAGGAGCCTGATCCACCTACCCCCAGAAAGATAGATAAGGTACGACTCTTGAAAAATTGCCACGATTTGTCTGGGCTGTGTGAATGCTGAGCCGGATTATCATTGCAATTTCCTGTTTTCAATTTCAGTGCCTTCTCAGGGTAGTGCTATTGGCTCCATGCCTGTGTAGAGCTCCCTGATTGGCTGGTCTCACTCTCCTGAGAGAGGAGCACCCGAGAAGTGTGGCTTAATGTGCCACTTGCCCTATCGGGCAGCGGTCATGATCCAGTCATTGCACCTTCACAGTGCAAGTAGCCAGTTCCACCTACCCCCCAAAGAGATAGAAAGGGTGCCACTTGCCCTCTTGGGCAGGGGTCATGATCCAGCAATAGAACCTCCACGCTGCAAGGAGCCTGATCCACCTACCCCCCCCAAAGAGACAGATAAGGTGCCACTTGAATCCTCCTAAGCGGTCACGATCCAGCCATAGCACCTCCACGTGCAAGGAGCCTGATCCACCTACCCCTTAAAGAGAGAGATAAGGTGCCACTTGCCCACCTGGACAGCGGTCACGATCCAGCTATAGCACCTCCACGGTGCAAGGAGCGTGATCCACCTACCCCCAAAGAGATAGAAAAGGTGCCACTTGCCCCTTCGTTCAGCAGTAATGATCTAGCCGTAGCACATCCATGGCGCAAGGAGCCTGATCCACCTACCCCCTGAAGACAGAGATAAGGTGCCACAGGCTCTCTCGGGCAGCGGTCACGATCCAGCCATAGCACCTCCATGGTGCAAGAAGCCTGATCCAACTACCCCCCAAAGTGAGAGATAAGGTGCCACTTGCCCCCTGGGGCAGCGGTCACGATCCAGCCATAACACCTCCACGGTGCAAGGAGCCCAGTCCACCTACCCCCCAAAGGGATAGATAAATTGCCACTTGCCCCCTCAGGCAGTGGTCACGATCCAGCCATAGCACCTCCACGGTGCAAGGAGCCTGATCCACCTACATCCGAAAGAGATAGATAAGGTACTACGCTTGAAAAATTGTCACGATTTCTCTGGGCTGTGTGAACGCTGTACTAGATCATCATTGCAATTTGCTGTTTTCAATTTCCTCGCCTTCTCAGGGTAGTGCTATTGGTTCCACACCTGTGTAGAGCTCCCTGATTGGCTGGTCTCACTCACCTGAGTGTGGAGCACCCGAGACGTGTGGCTTAAAGTGCCACTTGCCCCCTCAGGCAGCGGTCACGATCCAGCCATAGCACCTCCTTGGTGCAAGGAGCCTGATCCACCTACCCCCCCAAAAAGGGAGCTAAGGTGCCACTTGCCCCATTGGGCAACGGTCATGATCCAGCCATGGCACCTCCACGGTGCAAGAAGCCTGATCCACCTACCCTCTGAAGACATAGATAAGGGCCACTTGCCCCCTCGCTCGCGCTATGGTCATGATGCAGCCATAGTACCTCAGCGGTGCAAGAAGCCTGATCCACCTATCCCCTGTATACATAGATAAGATGCCATTTTCCCCCCCGGGCAGCGGTCACGATCCAACTATAGCACCTACACCATGCAAGGAGCCTGATGCACCTGCCCCCCAAAGACTTAGATAAGTGCCACTTGCCCCCTCGGGCCACAGTCAGGATCCATCCATAACACCTCCACGGTGCAAGGAGCCTGATCCCCCTACCCCCCCAAAGAGATAGATAAGGTGCCACTTGCCTCATCAGGCAGCAGTCATGATCCAGCAATGGCACCTCCATGGTGCAAGGAGACTAATCCACCTGCCTCGAAAGAGATAGATAAAGTGCCACTTGCCCCCTCGGGCAGCAATCACGATCCAGAAATAGCACCTCCATGATGCAGGGAGCGTGATCCACCTACCCCCAAAGAGACAGCTTATTTGCCACTTGATCCACGGACAATGATCATGATCCAGCCATTGCACTTCCACGGTGCAAGTAGCCTGATCCACCTACCCTCCAAAGAGACAGATAAGGTGTACTTGCCATCTAGGGCCTCGGTCACGATTCGGCCATAGTACCTAAACAGTGCAAGGAGCCTTATCCACCTACCCCCCAAGAGATAGATAAGGTGGCACTTGCCCCCTTGGGCAGTGGTCTCCATCCAGCCATAGCAGCTCCACGGTGCAAAGAGCCTGATCCACCTACCCACCCAAAGAGACAGATAAGGTGCCACTTGCCCACTTGGGAAGTGGTCATGATCAAGCCATAGCACCTGTACAGTGCAAGTAGCCTGTTCCACCTACCCCCCCAAAGAGACTGATTTGGTTCCACTTGACCACTCAGGCAGCAGTCACGATCCAGCCATAGCACCTCCATGGTGCAAGGAGCCTGTTCCACCTTCCCCAAAGAGACTGATTTGGTTCCACTTGCCCCTCGGCCGCTGTTACAATCCAGCCATAGCACCTCCACTTTGCAAGGGCCTGATCCACCTGGCCCCAAAGAGATAGATAAGGTGCAGCGCTGAAAATTGCCATGATTTCTCTAGGCTGTGTGAACGCTGAACTGGATTATCATTGCAATTTCTGTTTTGAATTTCAGAGCCTTCTCAGGGTAGCGCCATTGGCTCCATGCCCGTGAAGAGCTCCTGATTGGCTGGTCTCGGGACGGAGCACCTGAGACGTGTGGCTTAATGTGCCACTTGCCCCTTTGGCAGCGGTCATGATCCAGCCATAGCACCTCCACAGTGCAATTAGCGTGATCCACCTCCCCCACCAAAGAGATAGGTAAGGTGCCACTTGCCCCTTTTGCAGTGGTCACGATCCAGCCATAGCACCTCCATGGTACAAGAAGCCTGATTCACCTACCCCCAAAGAGATAGATAAGGTGCCACTTGCCCCTCGGGTAGTGGTCTTGATCCAGCCATAGCACCTCCATGGTGCAAGGAGCCTGATGGACTTACTCCCCCAAAGAGATAGATAAGGTGCCACTTGCGCCCTTGGTAGCAGTCATGATCCAGCCTTAGCACCTCCAAGGTGCAAGGAGCCTGATCAACCTACCCACCCAAAGAGATAGATAAGGTATGATGCTTGAAAGATTGCCACGATTTCTCTGGGCTGGGTGAAAGCTGAACCGGATCATCATTGCAATTTGCTGTTTTCAATTTCAGCACCTTCACAGGGTGGCGCTTTTGGTTCCACACCTCTGTGGAGCTGCCTGATCGGCTTGTCTCACTCCCCTGAGACAGGAGCACCCGAGGCGTGTGGCTTAATGTGCAGCTTGCCCTCTTGAGCAGCGGTCATGGTCCAGCCATAGCAGCTCCACGGTGCAAGAAACCTGATCCACCCACCCTCCAAAATGATAGATAAGGTGCCCCTTGTCCCCTCGGGCAGCGGTCACGATAAAGACATAGCACCTCCACGGTGTAAGGAGCCTGATCCACCTACCCTCCTAAGAGATAGATGTGGTGGCACTCGCCTAGTTGGGCAGTGGTCACAATCCAGCCATACCACCTCCATGGTGCAAGGAGCCTGATCCACCTATCCCCCAAAGAGATGGATAAGGTGCAATGCTTGAAAAATTGCCACGATTTCTCTGGGCTGGGTGAAAGCTGAACCGGATCATCATTGCAATTTGCTCTATTCAATTTCAGCGCCTTCTCAGGGTAGCGCTATTATCTCCATGCCTGTGTAGAGCTCCCTGATTAGCTGGTCTCACTCACCTGAGGCAGGAGCACCCGAGACGTGTGGCTTAATGTGCCACTTGTCCCCCAGGCCGCGGTCATGATCCAGCCATGGCACCTCCACAGTGTAAGGAGCCTGATCCACCTACCCCCCCAAGGAGATAGATAAGGTGCCACTTGCCCCCTCTGGCAGCTGTCATGATTCTGCAATAGCACCTCCACGGTGCAAGGAGCCTGATCCAAATACCCCCCAGAGAGATAGATAAGCTATGATGCTTGAAAAATTGCCTCGATTTCTCTGGGCTGTGTGTACGCTGAACCGGATCATCTTTGTAATTTGCTGTTTTCAAATTCAGCGTCTTCTCAGGATAGCGCTATTGGTTCCACACCTGTGTAGAGCTCCCTGATTGGCTGGTCTCTCTGACCTGATACAGGAGCACACCGAGACGTGTGGGTTAATCTGCCACTTGCCCCATCGGGCAGTGGTCACGATCCAGCCATGGCACCTTCACGGTGCAAGGAGCCTGATCCACCTACCCCCCTAATAGATAGATGTGGTGGCACTCTGCCCCTTGGGCAGTTGTCACGATCCAGCCATACCACCTCTACGGTGCAAGGAGCATCATCCATCTCCCCCCCCCCAGAGAGATAGATGAGGTGCCACTTTCCTCCTCAGGCAGCAGTCAGGATCCTGCCATAGCACCTCCACGGTGCAAGGAGCCTAATCCTTCTGTCCCCCAGAGATCGATCAGGTGCGGAAGCTTGAAAATTGCCACGATTTCTCTGCGCTGCGTGAACACTGAACAGGATCATCATTACAATTTGCTCTTTTCAATTTCAGCACCTTCTCAGTGTAGCGCTATTATCTCCATGCCTGTGTAGAGCTCCCTGATTGGCTGGTCTCACTCACCTGAGACAGGAGCACCCGAGACGTATGGCTTAATGTGCCACTTGCCCTCTCGACCAGCGGTCACGATCCAGCCATAGCACCTCTGCGGTGGAAGGAGCTTGATCCACATACCCCACAAAGAGAGAAATAAAATGCCACTTGCCATCTTGGACAGTGGTCACGGTTCAGCCATTGCACCTCCATGGTGCAAGAAGCTTGATCCAAATACCCACAAGAGAGATAGATAAGCTACGATGCTTGAAAAATTGCTATGATTTCTCTGGGCTATGTGAACACTGAAATGGAACATCATTGCATTTTTACTGTTTTCAATTTCAGTGCCTTCTCAGCGTAGCGCTATTGGCTCCACGCCTGTGTAGAGCTTCATGATTGGCTGGCCTCACTCACCTGAGACAGGAGCACCCGAGACGTGTGGCTTAATGTGCCACTTGCCGCCTCAGGCAGTGGTCAGGATCCAGCCATAGCACCTCCACGGTGCAATGAGCATGATCCACCTTCCCCCCCCAAAGAGATAGGTAAGGTGCCACTTGCCCACTTGGGCAGCCGTCATGATCCAGCCATAGTACCTCCACGGTACAAGGAGACTGATCCACTTTCCCTCCAAAGAGATAGAGAGAAGGTGCCACATGCTCCCTCGGGCTGTGGTCACGATTCAGCCATTGCACCTCCACGGTGCAGGGAGCATAATCCACATACCCACTTGAGAGATAGATAAGCTACGACTCTTGAAAAATTGCCACGATTTCTCTGGGCTGTGTGAACGCTGAACCGGATCATCATTGCAGTTTGCTGTTTTCAATTTCTGCCTTCTCTGGGTAGCTCTATTGGCTGCATGCCTGTGTAGAGCTCCCTGATTGGCAGGCCTCACTCACCTGAGACAGGAGCACCCAAGACGTGTGACATAATGTGCCACTCTCGTGCAGCAGTCAGGATCCAGCCATAGCACCTCCATGGTGCAATGAGCCTGATACACCTACCCCACCGAAGAGATAGATTAGGTACGATGCTTGAAAGATTGCCACGATTTCTCTGGGCTGTGTGAATGCTGAACCGGATCATCATTGCAATTTTCTGTTTTCAATTTCAGCGCCTTCTCAGGGTAGTGCTGTTGGCTCCACACCTGTGTAGAGCTGCCTGATTGGCTTGTCTCACTCACCTGAGACAGGAACACCCGAGGCGTGTGGCTTAATGTGCCACTTGCCCCCTTGGGCAGCGGTCAGGATCCAGCCATAGCGCCTCCACGGTGCAAGGAGACTGATCCACCTAGCCCCAAAGAGATACATAAGGTGCCTCTTGAGCCCTCGGACAGCGTTCGCGATCTAGCCATAGCACCTCCATGGTTCAAGGAGCCTGATCCACCTACCACCCACAGAGATAGATAAGGTGCCACTTTCCCCCTTGGGCAGCATTCACGATCCAGCCACAGTACCTCCACGGTGCAAGGATCCTGATCCACCTACCCCCCCCCAAAGAGATAGATAAGGTGCCACTTACCCCCTCGGGCAGTATTCACGATCCAGCCACAGCACCTCCACAGTGCAAGGAGCCTGATCCACCTACCCTGCAAAGAGACAGATAAGGTGCCACTTGCCCGCCCGGGAAGTGGTCACGATCAGGCCATAGCACCTGTACGGTGCAAGTAGCCTGTTCCACCTACCTCCAAAGAGACTGATTTGGTTCCACTTGCCCCTCGGGCCGCTGTTACAATCAAGCCATAGCACCTCCACGGTGCAAGGAGCCTGATCCACCTATCCCCACAGAGATGATTAAGGTCGATGTTTGAAAAATTGCCACGATTTCTCTGGGCTGTGTGAACGCTGAACTGGATCATCATTGCAATTTGCTGTTTTCAAATTCAGCGCCTTCTCCGGATAGAACTATTGGTTCTACATCTGTGTTGAGTTCCCTGATTGGCTGGTCTCACTCACCTGAGACAGGAGCACCCAAGACATGTTTCTTAATGTGCCACTTGCCCCCTCGGGCATCGGTCACGATCCAGCCATAGCACCTCCAAAGTGTAAGGAGCCTGATCCACCTACCCCCCAAAGAGACAGATGTGGTGGCACTTGACCCCTTGGCCAGTGGTCACTATCCAGCCATACCACCTCCACAGTGCAAGGAGCCTGATCCACCTACCTGCCAGATAGATAGATAAGCTGCGATTCTTGAAAATTGCTGCGATTTCTCTAGGCTGTGAACACTGAACTGGATCATCATTGCAATTTGCTGCTTTCAATTTCATCGCCATCTTAGGGTAGCTGTTGGCTCCACTCCTGTAGAGCTCCCTGATTGGCAGGCCTCACTCACCTGAAACAGGAGCACCCGAGACGTGTGGCATACTGTGCCACTTGCCCTCTCGGGCAGCAGTCAGGATCCAGCCATAGCACCTCCATGGTGCAATGAGCCTGATACACCTACCACCCCAAAGAGATAGATGAGGTGCCACTTGCCCACCTGGACAGCGGTCACGATCCAGCCATAGCGCATCCATGTTGCAAGGAACGTGATCTACCTACCCCCAAAGAGATAGATAAGGTGCCACTTGCCCCCTCAGGTGGCGTTCACGATCTAGCCATAGCACCTCCACGGTGCAAGGAGCCCGATTCACCTACCCCTGAAAGAGTCAGATTAGGTGGCACTTGCCCCCTCGGGCAGCGGTCACGATCCAGCCTTTGCACCTCCATGGTGCAAGGAGCCTGATCCACTTTCCCCACAATGAGATAGATGAGGTGTCACATGCCCCCTCGGGCAGCATTCACGATCCAGCCGTAGCACCTCCACGGTGCAAGGAGCCTGATCCACCTACACCCCAGAGAGATAGATAAGGTGCAACTTGCCCCCTTGGGCAGCGTTGACGATCGAGCCATAGCACCTCCATGGTGCAAGGACTCTGATCCACCTACCCCCCCAAGGAGTCACATTTGGTGCCACTTGACCCTTCGGGCAGTGGTCATGATGCAGCCGTAGAACCTCCATGGTGCAAGAAGCCTGATCCACCTACCCCCCCAAAGAGATAGATAAGGTACGATGCTTGAAAAATTGAAACAATTTCTCTTGGCTGTGGAAAGGGTGAATTCGGATCATCATTGCAATATGCTGTTTTCAGTTTCAGCACCTTCTCAGGGTAGCACTATTGGTTCCACACCTGTGTAGAGCTCCCTGATTGGCTGGTCTCACTCACCTGAGACAGGAGCACCCGAGACGTGTGGCTTAATGTGCCACTCGCCCTCTCGGGCAGTGGTCACGATCCAGCCATGGCTCCTCCATGGTGCAGGGAGCCTGATCCACCTACCCCCCAAAAAGATAGATAAGGTGCCGCTTGCCTGCTTGAGCAGCGTTGACGATCGAGCCATAGCATGTACATGGTGCAAGGAGCCTGATCCACCTTCCCCCCCAAAAGGATAGATAAGGTGCCACTTGACCCCTCGTGCAGTGGTCACGATCCAGCTATAGCACCTCCATGGTGCAAGGAGCATGATCCACCTATCCCCCCAAAGAAATCGGTAAGGTACCACTTGCCCCCGCGGGCTGCTGTCACGATCCAGCCATAGCACTTCCTTGGTGCAAGGGAACCTGATCCACCTACACCCTAGAGAGATAGATAAGGTGCGACTTTGCACCCTCGGCTGCGTATTATGATCCGCCATAGCAGCTCCACGGTGCATTGTGCCTGATCCACCTACCCGCCCAAGAAATAGATAAGGTGCTACAGGCCTCCTCGGGAAGCGTTCACGATCCAGCCATAGCAACTCCACGGTGCAAGGAGTCTGATCCACCTACCCCCCCACCAAAAGAGATAGATAAGGTTCGACATTGGAAAAATTGCCACGATTTCTCTGGGCTGTGTGAATGCTGAACCGGATCATCATTGCAATTTGCAGTTTTCAAATTCAGCGCCTTCTCAGGGTAGCTCTATTGGTTCTACACCTGTGTTGAGCTCCCTGATTGGCTGGTCTCACTCACCTGAGACAGGAGCACCCAAGACGTGTGGCTTAATGCCACTTTCCCCCTTGGGCAGTGGTCATGATCCAGCCATACCACCTCCACAGTGCAAGGAGTCTGATCCCCCTTTCCCGCAAAGAGATAGATGAGATGCTACTTGCCCCTTTAGGCAGTGGTCATGATCCAGCCTTAGCCCCTCCACGGTGCAAAGAGCGTGATCCACATACCTGCCAGATAGATAGGTAAGCTACGATGCTTGAAAAATTGCTACGATTTCTCTAGGCTGTGTGAACGCTGAACCCGTACCCGTATCATCATTGCAGTTTGCTGTTTTCACTCTCAGCACCTTCTCAGGGTTGCACTATTGGTTCCACACCTGTGTAGACCTCCTGATTGGCTGGTCTCTCTCACCTCAGACAAAAGCACCTGAGACATGTGGCTTAATGTGCCATTGCCCTCTCAGGCAGCTGTCAGGATCCAGCCATAGCACCTCTGCGGTGCAATGAGCCTGATCCACATACCCGCCAGAGAGATGGATAGCTACAATGCTTGAAAATTGCCACGATTTCTCTGGGCTATGTGAGTGCTGAATCAGATCATCATTGCAATTTTCTGTTTTCACTCAGTGCCTTCTCAGGGTTGCGCTATAGGCTCCACGCCTGCGAGAGCTCCCTGAATGGGTGACTTCACTTACCTGAGACAGGAGCACCCGAGACATGTGGCTTAATGTGCCACTTGCCATCTCAGGCTGTGGTCAGGATCCAGCCATAGCACATCAGTGGTGCAAGGAGCGTGATCCACTTACCCCCCAAAGTGATAGATAAGGTGACACTTGCCCCTTCGGGCAGTGGTCACGATCCAGCCATAGCACTTCCACGGTGCAAGGAACCTGATCCACCTACACCCCAGAGAGATAGATTAGGTGCGACTTGCACCCTCGGGCAGCATCTATGATCCAGCCATAGCAGCTCCACTGTGCATTGTGCCTGATCCACCTACCCGCCCAAGAGATAGATAAGGTGCTACAGGCCCTCTCGGAAAAGCGTTCATGATCCAGCCATAGCAACTCCACGGTGCAAGGAGCCTGATCCACCTACCCCCCAAAGAGAGAGATAAGGTGCCACTTGCCCCCTCGGGCCGCAGTCACGATCCAGCCATAGCACCACCATGGTGCAAGGTGCCTGATCCACCTACCCCTCCAAAAAGATAGATAAGGTACGACGTTTGAAAAATTTGCACTATTTCTCTGGGCTGTGTGAACGCTGAACCCGTATCATCATTGCAGTTTGCTGTTTTCAATTTCAGCACCTTCTCAGGTTAGCACTATTGGTTCCACACCTGTGTAGAGCTCCCTGATTGGTTGGTCTCTCTCACCTCAGACAGAAGCACACGAGATGTGTGGCTTAATGTGCCACATGCCGCCCGGGGCAGCGGTCACGATCCAGTCGTAGCACCTCCACGGTGCAAGGAGCCTGATCCACCTACCCCACTAAGAGATAGATAAGACGCCACTTGCCCCTTCTGGTAGCGGTCATGATTCAGCCATAGCACCTGCACGGTGCAAGAAGCCTGATCCATATACCCACCCGAGAGATATATGAGGTGCTACTTGCCCCCTAGGGCAGCATTCACGATCGAGCCATTGCACCTCCATGGTGCAACTAGCCTGATCCACCTACCCCCAAAAGGGATAGATAAGGTGCCACTTGCCCCCTTGGGCAGCGTTGACGATCGAGCCTTAGGACCTCCATGGTGCATGGAGCCTGATCCACCTACCCCCCCAAAGAGATAGATAAGGTGCCACTTGACCCCTTGGAAAGTGGTCATGATCCAGCCATAGCACATCCACGGTGCAAGGAGCCTGTTCCACCTACCCCCCAAAGAGACAGATTAGGTGCCATTTGACCACTCAGGCAGTGGTCACGATCCAGCCATTGCAACTCCATGGTGCAAGGAACCTGATCCATCTATCCCCCCAAAGAGATATATAAGGTGCCACTTGCCCCTTCGGGCAGCGGCCACAATCCAGCCATGGCATCACCACGGTGTACGGAGCCTGATCCACCTACCCCCTTAAAGAGATAGATAAGGTGCCACTTGAACCCTTGGAAAGTGGTCAAGTTCCAGCCATAGCACATCCATGGTGCAAGGAGCCTGTTCCTCCTACCTCTCAGAGACAGATTTGGTGTCACTTGACCACTCTGGCAGCAGTCACTATCCAGCCAATGCACCTCCACGGCGCAAGGAGCCTGATCCACCTACCCCCAAAGAGATAGAATAAGCTACAACGTTAGAAAAATTGCCACGATTTCTCTGGGCTGTGTGAATGCTGAACCAGATCATCATTGCAATTTGCTATTTTCAAATTCAGCAGCTTCTCAGGGTAGTGCTATTAGCTCCTCACCTGTGTAGAGCTCCCTGATTGGCTGACCTCACTCACCTGAGTCAGGAGCACCCAAGACCTATGGCTTAAAGTGCTACTTGCCCCCTTGGGCAGCGGTCATGATCCAGTCATGGCACCCCCACGGTGCAAGACGCCTGATCCTCCTACCTCCCAAAGAGATAGACAAGGTGGCAGTTGTCCCCTCGGGCAGCAGTCATGATCCAGCCATAGCACCTCCAAAGTGTAAGAGGCCTGATCCACCAACCCCCCCCAAAGAGATAGATGTGGTGGCACTTGCCCCCTTGGGCTGCAGTCATGATCCAGCAATACCATCTCCACGTTGCAGGGAGCCTGATCTACCTTCCCCACAAAGAAATAGTTGAGGTGCCACTTGCACCGTTGGGCAGCGGTCACGATCCAGCCATAGCACCTCCACGGTGCAAGGATCCCAATTCACATACCCACGAGAGATAGATGTGGTGGCACTTACCCCCTCGGGCAGCATTCAGGATCCAGCCATAGCACCTCTGCGGTGCAGGGAGCCTGATCCACCTATCCTCTAAAGAGATAGAAACGTAGTGACGCTGAAAATTGCCATGATTTCTTGGGCAGTGTGAATGTTGAACCAGATCATCCTTGCAATTTGCTGTTTTCACTTCAGCTCCTTCTCAGGTAGCACTTTTATCTCCATGCATGTGTGGAGCCCCTGATTGGCTGGTCTCACTCAACTGAGACAGGAGCACCCGGACATGTGGCTTAATGTACCACTTGCCACCTCAGGCAGCGGTCACGATCCAGCCAAAGCACTCCAAGGTGCAAGCAGCCTGATCCACATACCCGCCAGAGAGAAAGAAAAGATCGCGACTACAAAAAATTGCCACAATTTCTCTGGACTGTGTAAACGCTGAACTGGATCATCATTGCAATTTGCTGTTTGCATTCCAGCTGCTTCTCAGCGTAGGAGCTATTGGCTCCACAGCTGTATAGAGCTCCTGATTGGCTGGCCTCACTCTCCTGAGACAGGAGCACCGAGACATGAGGCTAAATGTGACACTTGCCCCCTCAGGCTGCAGTCAGGATCCAGCCATAGCACCTCCATGGTGCATGGAGCCTGATCCACCTACCCCCCAAAAAGGTAGATAAGGTGCCACTTGACCCTCGGGCAGCATTGATGATCGAGCCATAGCACCTCCACGGTGCAAGAAGACTGATCCACCTACCCCCAAGAAGATAATGAGCCACCTTGCCCCTGGCAGCGTGTCATGATCCATCCATAGCACCTCCACGGTGCATGGAGTTTGATCCATCTACCCCACCAAAGAGATGGATTAGGTGCCACTGCCCCTCGGGCAGCATTCACGATCCAGCCATAGCACCTCCATGGTTCAAGGAGCCTGATCCACCTACCCCCCCAAAGAAATAGATTTTTTGCCACTTACCTTCTCGGGCAGTGGTTACAATTCAGCCATAGCACCTCCACAGTGAAAGGAGCCTGATCCACCTACCCCTCCAAAAAGATAGATGTGGTGGCACTTGCCCCCTTGGGCAGCGGTCACGATCCAGCCATACCACCTCAACGGTGCAAGGAGCCTGATCCTCCTACCCCCCAGGGAGATAGATGAGGTGGCATTTGCCCCACTGGGCAGTGGTCACAGTCCAGCTGTAGTACCTCCACGGTGCAAGGAGCCTCATCCACCTTTCCCCCTGAGTGATAGATGAGGTGCCACTTGCCCCCTTGATCAGCGGTCAGGATCCAGCCGTAGCACTTCCATGGTGCAATGAGTCTGATCAACCTACCCCCCAAAGAGATATATAAATGTGCCACTTGCCCCCCGAGACAGCGGTCATGATCCTGTCAGAGCACCTCCGTGGTGCAAGGAGCCTGATCCACGTACCTCCCAAAGAGATAGATAAGGTGCCACTTGCCCCCATGGGCAGCATTCACGATATAGCCGTAGCACCTCCATAGTACAAGCAGCCTCATCCATCTACCCCCCCGGAGAGATAGATGCAGTGGCACTTGCCCCTTGGGCAGCGGTCACGATCCGGCCATAGCACCTCCACGGTGCAAGAAGTCTAATCCACCTCCCCCCAAAGAGATAGATGAGGTGCTATTTGCCCCCTCATTCAGCATTCACGATCCAGCCAAAGCACCTAAATGATCAAAGGAGCCTGATTGACCTACCCACCAAAGAGATAGATTAGGTGCCACTTGTCCCCTTGGGCAGCGCTCACAACCAGCCATAGCACCTCCACGTGCAAGGTGCTTGATCCACCTACCCTGCAAAGACATACGTAAGTTGCCACTTGCCCCCTCGGGCAGTGGTGATGATCCAGCCATAGCACCTCCACGGTGCAAGTAGCCTGACCACCTACCCCCCCAAATAGATAGATAAGGTGACACTTGCCCCCTTGTTCAGTGTTTATGATGTAGCCATTGCACCTCCACGGTGCAAGGAACCTGATCCACCTCCCCCCAAAGCGATAGATAAGGTGCCACTTGACCCCTCGAGCAGTGTTCACGATCCAGGTATAGCACCTCCACGGTGTAAGAAGCCTGATCCACCTACACCCCAGAGAGATAGATAAGGTGCCAATTGCCCCCTCGGGCAGTGTTCATGATATAACCATAGCACCTGCACAGTGCAAGCAGCCTGATCCTCCTACACTCCAGAGAGATAGATGTGGTGGCACTTGCCCCTTGGGCAGCAGTCACGATCCGGCCATAGCACCTCCATGGTGCAAGAAGTCTGATCCCACTACCCCCCAAAAAGATAGATAAGGTGCCACTTGCCCCCTTAGGCCACGGTCACGATTCAGCCATAGCACCTCCATGGTGCAAGGGAGCCTGATCCACCTACCCCCCAAAGAGACAGTTAAGGTGCCACTTGCCCCCTCGGGCAGCAGTCATGATCCAGCCATAGCACCTCCACGGTGCAAGGAGTTTGATCCACCTACCCCCAAAGGGACAGATTAGGTGCCACTTAACCCCTCGGGCAGCAGTCACAATCCAGCCATAGCACCTCCACTGTGCAAGAAGCCACTTCCACCTACCCTCCAAAGAGACAGATTAGGTGCCACTTAATCCCTTGGGCAGTGGTCACGATCCACCCATAGCACCTCCACGGTGCAAGGAGCCTGATCCACCTACCCCCCAATGGGATAGATAACATGCCCCTTGCCCCCTCGGGCAACAGTCACGATCCAGCCATAGCACTTCCACGGTGCAAGGATCCTGATCCACCTACCCCCAGAGAGAGATAGATAAGGTGCCACTTGCCCCCTCGGGCAGCGATCATGATCCAGCCATAGCACCTCCGTGGTGCAGGGAGCCTGATCCACCTATCCCCCCAAAGAGATAGAAAAGGTGCGATGCTGGAAAAATTGCCACGATTTCTCTGGGCTGTGTGAACTCTGAACCAGATCATCATTGCAATTTGCTGTTTTCAATTTCAGCGCCTTCTCAGCATAGCACTATTGGTTCCACACCTGTGTAGAGCTCCCTGATTGGGTGGTCTCACTCACCTGAGACAGGAGCACCCGAGACGTGTTGCTTAATGTGCCACTTGCCCCCTTGGGCAGTGGTCACGATCAAGCCATAGCACCTCCATGGTACAAGGAGCCTGATCCACTTACCCTCAACAAGATAGATGTGGTGGCAATTGCCACCTCAGGCAGCAGTAATGATCCAGCCATGCCACCTCCACAGTGCATGGAGCCTGATCCACCTACGCCCCAGAGAGATGGATGAGGTGGCACTTGCCCCCTTGGGCAGCATCTCGATCCAGCCATAGCACCTCCACGATGCAAGAAGCACGACCCACCTACCCGCCTGAGAGATAGATAAGGTGCCACTTGCCCCTACGGACAGCGGTCACGATCCAGCCATAGGACCTCCACGGTGGAAGGAACCTGATCCACCTACGCCCCCAAAGAGATAGATATGGTGCCACTTGCCTCCTTGGTAGCGGTCATGATCCAGCATAGTACCTCCGCGTGCAAGAAGTCTGATCCACCTACCCCTGAAAGAGATAGATGAGGTACGACACTTGAAAAATTGCCACGATTTTTCTGGGCTGTGTGAACTCTGAACCGATCATCATTGCAATTTGTTGTTTTCAATTTCAGCGCCTTCTCAGGGTAGTGCTATTGGTTTCACACCAGTGTAGATCTCCTGATTGGGTGGCTCGGCCACCTGAGACATGAGCACTCCCAAGACGTGGTGGTTAATGTGCCACTTGCCCCTCGGCAGTGGTCACGATCCAGCCATACCACCTCCATGGTGCAAGGAGCCTGATCCACCTACCCGCCAGAAAGGTAGATGAGGTGGCACTGGCCCCCTTGGGCAGCGGTCACGATAAAGCCATAGCACCTCCACGATGCAAGGAGCCTCATCCACCTTCCCCCCAGAGAGATAGACGAGGTGCCACTTGCTCCCTCGGGTACCAGTCAGGATCCAGCCATAGCACCTCCGTGGTGCAAGGAACCTGATCCACCTACTGCCAAAGAGATAGATTAGATACGACGCTTGAAAAATTGCCACGATTTCTCTGCTCTTTGTAAACGCTGAACCGGATCATCATTGCAATTTACTGTTTTGAATTTCGGCACCTTCTCAGGGTAGCACTTTTGGCTCCTCGCCTGTGTAGAGCTCCCTGATTGGCTGGTCTCACTCACCTGAGACAGGAGCAGCAGAGACGTGTGTCTTAATGTGCCACTTGCCCCATTGGCCAACGGTCACGATCCAGCCATAGCACCTCCACGGTGCAAGGAGTCTGATCCACCTACCCCCCAAAGAGATGGATAGGGTGCTGCTTGCTCCCTCGGCAGAAGTCACGATCCAGCCATAGCACCTCCACAGTGCAAGGAGCTTGATCCACCTTCCCTGCAAAGAGATACATAAGTTGTCACTTGCCTCCTCGGCAATGGTCACAATCCAGCCATTGCACCTCCGTGGAGCAAGGAGCCTGATCCACCTACCCCACAAAGAGATAGATAAGGTGACACTTGCCCCTCGGTCATGGTTCATGATTTAGCCATAGCACCTCAATGATGCAAGGAGCCTGATCCACCTCCCCAAAGAGATAGATAGGTGCCACTTGCCCTCTCGGCAGCGCTCACGATATAGCCATAGCACCTCCACTGTGCAAGCTGCCTCATCCACCTACTGCTCAGAGAGATAGATGAGGTATCACTTGCCCCTTGGGCAGAGGTCACGATCTGGTCATAGCACCTCCACAGTGCAAGGAGCCTGATCCAGCTTCCCCCCCAAAGAGATAGATAAGGTGCCACTTGCCCCCTCGGGCAACAGTCATGATCCAGCCATAGCACCTCCACAGTTCAAGGGGCTTGATCCACCTAACCCCCAAAGAGATAAATGTGGTGGCACTTGCCCCCTCGGGCAGTGGTAACAATCCAGCCATAGCACCTCCATGGTGCAAAGAGCCTGATCCACCTATCCCCCAATGGGACAGATAACGTGCCACTTGCCCCCTCAGGCAACAGTCACGATCCATCCATAGCACCTCCACGGTGCAAGGATCCTGATCCACCTACCCCCCAGAGAGATAGATAAGGTTCTACTTGCACACTCGGGCAGCATTCACGATCCAGCCATAGCACCTGCATGGTGCAAGGAGCCTGATCCACCTACCCGCCAAAGA
This sequence comes from Neoceratodus forsteri, assembly GCA_016271365.2. NCBI lineage: Eukaryota > Metazoa > Chordata > Ceratodontiformes > Ceratodontidae > Neoceratodus > Neoceratodus forsteri. The sequence continues at coordinate 1,397,440,704 of CM028131.1, read as the reverse complement.
GATGGATAAGGTAAAACGCTTGCAATTTGCTGTTTTCAATTCAGTGCCTTCTCAAGGTAACACTATTGGTTCCACACCTCTGTAGAGCTCCCTGATTGGCTGGTCTCACTCACCTGAGACAGGAGCACCGAGAAGTGTGGCTTAATGTACCACTTGTCCCCTCCGGTAGTTGTCACGATCCAGCAAAAACACCTCCACGGTGCAAGGAGCCTGATCCACCTACCCCCCAAAGAGACAGATAAGGTGCACTTGCCCACTCGGGCAGCATTCGCCATACATCCATAGCACCTCCACGGTGCAAGAAGCTTTATCCTCCTCCCCCAAAGAGATAGATGAGGTGCCACTCGCCCGCCGGCAGTGTTCACGATCCAGCCATAGCACCTCCATGGAGCAAGGTGTCTGATCCACCTATCCACCAAAGAGATAAGGTGCCACTTGTCCCACGGGCAGCGTTCATGAACCAGCCATAGCACCTCCACGGTGCAAGGAACCTGATCCATCTCCCCCCCCCCCAAAGAGATAGATAAGGTGCCACTTGCACCCTCTGGCAGCATTCACCATCCTGCCATAGCACCTCCGCAGTGCAAGGAGCCTGATCCACCTTCCCCCCGAAAAAGAGAGATAAGGTTCCCCTTGCCCCCTCAGGCAGTGTTAGCGATCTTGCCATAGCACCTCCACAGTGCAAGAAGCGTGATCCAACTACCCCCCAAAGTGAGAGATAAGGTGCCACTTGCCCCCTCGGGCAGCGGTCACGATCCAGCCATAACAACTCCACGGTGCAAGGGGCCCGGTCCACCTACCCCCAAAGGGATAGATAAGTTGCCACTTGCCCCTTGGCAGCAGTCACACCAGCCATAGCACCTCCACGTGCAAGGAGCCTGATCCACCTACCTCCCAAAGAGATAGATAAGGTACTATGCTTGAAAAATTGTCACAATTTCTCTGGGCTGTGTGATCGCTGAACTAGATGATCATTACAATTTGCTGTTTTCAATTTCTTCGCCTTCTCAGGGTAGTGCTATTGGTTCCACACCTGAGTAGAGCTCCCTGATTGGCTGGTCTCACTCACCTGAGACAGGAGCACCCGAGACATGTGGCTTAAAGTGCCACTTGCCCCCTCAGGCAGTGGTCACGATGCAGCCATAGCACCTCCATGGTACAAGGAGCCTCATCCACCTACCCCCCAAAGAGATAGATAAGGTGCCACTTGCCCCCTCGGGCAGTGGTCATGATCCAGCCATAGCACCTCCATGGTGCAAGGAGCCTGACCCACCTACCCCCCAAAAAGGGAGATAAGGTGCCACTTGCCCCCTCGGGCAGCGGTCATGATCCAGCCATAGCACCCCACATGGTGCAAGGAGCCGGATCCACCTACCCCTCCAAAGAGACAGATTATGTGCCACTTGATGCCCCGGGCAGCGGTCACGATCCAGCTATAGCACCTCCAAGGTGCAAGGAGCCTGATCTGCCTACCCCCCCAAAGTGACAGATAAGTAACCACTTGCCCCATCGGGTAGCAGTCACGATCCAGCCATAGCACCTCCATGGTGCATGGACCCTGATCCACCTACCCCCCCATACAGATAGATAAGGTGCCACTTGCCCCCTTTTGCAGCGATCACGATCCAGCCATAGCACCTCCACGGTACAAGGAGCCTGTTCCACCTACCCCAAAGAGATAGATAAGGTGACACTTGCTCCTTTGGGCAGCGTTCACGATCCAGCTATAGCACCTCCACTGTGCAAGGAGCCTGATCCGTCTACCACCCAAAGAGATAGATGAGGTGCCACTTGCCCCCTTGTGCCGTGGTTATAATCCAGCCATAGCACCTCCACGGTGCAAGCAGCCTGATCCACCTACCCCCCAAAGAGAGAGATGAGATGCCACTTGCCTACTCAGGCAGCAGTCATGATCCAGCCATGGCACCTCCACGGTGCAAGGAGCCTGATCCACCTACTCCCTCAATGAGATAGATAAGGTGCCACTTGCCCCCTTGGGCAGCAGTCACGATTCAGTCATAGCACCTCCATGGTGCAAGGAGCCTGACCCACCTACCCCCCCAAAGAGATAGATAAGGTACGACGCTTGAAAAATTGCCACGATTTCTCTGGGCTGTGTGAACGCAGAACTGGATCATCATTGTAATTTGCTGTTTTCAATTTTAGCGCCTTCTCAGGGTAGCGCTATTGGCTCCACGCTTTTGTAGAGCTCCCTCATTGGTTGGTCTCACTCATCTGAGACAGAAGCACCCGAGACATGTGGCTTAATGTGCCACTTGCCCCCTCGGGTAGCGGTCACGATCCAAGCAAGGCAAGGCAACATTTATTTAAAAGACGCCCAATCGCTGAGGCTCTGGACGCCGTACAAAATTTTAAAACAGACATATAAAATAATAAATATGCAATTTATACACAATAAAATACTGAATCTAATAAATCAAAAACATTACCATAAATATCAATCTAAACATCAAATGCTTTTGAAAAAAGAAACGTCTTCAACTGGGCCTTAAAGATGTCTATTGTGGGGCTTCCCTGACCATGATTGGCAAAGAATTCCACAGAACAGGAGCTGCGGCGCTAAACACTCTATGGCCAGTGGATATCAACCTAGTTCTGGGAATGGCCAGGAAGCCACCACTAGAGGAAAGAAGAGAGCGTAAGGAGAGGGCAGGTAACAGAAGATCTGACAGTTATCCAGGGCCCAGCCCGTGTAGAGCCTTATGGGTTAGAAGACCCACCTTGAAGAGGACTCTCCGCCTGACTGGCAGCCAGTGTAATTCACATAAGACCGTTGTGCTATGACAAGACTTATGCTGTCCAGTCAACAACTGGGCAGCTGCGTTCTGCACCAGCTGCAGTCTGCGGAGAGATCCTCCTGTGACCCCGAGATAGAGCACATTACAGTAATCAAGCCTTGATGTGACTAAGGCATATATCAAGGTAGAGAGGTCCAGAGGCAGAACAAGGGCTTAATCCTGGCAATGTTTCTGAGATGATAAAAACAGGTACGAACTGCTTGTGGATATTTGAGCCTCCATGGTTAAGTCCTTCCAAAATCATTCCCAGATTTCGCACTCAAGAGGAGGCTTTCAATGACAACTGTTCCAAGAACAAGCCCAGTTTCTGTGTCAGAGGCCATCCTATCGGACTCTGTTCAACTCCACTACCAATACCTCTGTCTTATCGGGTTCAGTAACAACTAGCTAGAGGCCATCCAGTTGTTAATCTCGGCCAAACAGATGTTTAGCACATCCACAGCATTTGATGTTCCTGGGGCAAAGGAAAGATATAGCTGAGTATCATCAGCATAGCAATGAAAACTCAACCCATACTTCCTAATGATCCCACCCAGAAGCAGCATGTACACTGCGAACAACATTGGAGCCAGTACCGATCCTTGAGGAACTCCACAAGAAAGGAGACTGGGTGTAGATGAGGAATTACCCATCATAACCCGTTGCCTCCTGTTGGTAAAAAAGGACTCAAACCATTTGATGACAGTTCCGGGAGTCCACATAGGTTCCTTAGGCGGAAGAGCAACACACAATGGTCCACAGTATCAATGCTGAAGAGAGATCAAGGAGAACAAGAATTGTCTTGTCTCCCCAATCTCTAGCCCTGAGGAGATCATTTTGCACCAGAACAAGTGCCGTTTCAGTGCTATGTCTGGCACGAAAAGCCGACTGGAAGGGTTCGTACAACTCATGAGATACGAGGTGCTCTTCCAATTGAAGCGCTACCACCTTCTCAACAACCTTCCCCAAAAATGGAAGGTTGTAGATAGGATGGTAATTTGCCTTGATCTCCGGGTCCAAAGATGACTTCTTTAAGAGGGGTCTCACCAGAGCCTCCTTCAAAGCATCCGGAAAGACACCCTCAGAAAGGGAACACTGTACAATCAAGGCAAACACCGGGCCAACAGAGTCAACACATCTCATTAAGAAACGCATTGCCACCGGGTCCAGTTCACAAAAGGTATGCTTCATATTGGTTGCTACCTCAATAACTTCATTAACCTCCACTGGTCTAAACTCTCCCCAACCAGACGGAGTGCACTTAGAACACATCAGGCGATCACTGCCAGCAGTAACATTGCTGGCTGAGGAAGCCACCCGCCGGATCGAGGATACCCTGTCTGAAAAGAACCGAGTGAATTCCTCACAGTCTATGTTGGAAAAAACCCTCCCGAGCTGTAGACAGGCAGGATGTAAAAGCCTATCCACAGTCCGGAAGAGTGAGGCCGGTCGGTTCTTCCCGGCAGCAATCTCCCTAGACAGAAACACTGTCTTCTTACGGTTGATTGCCTCCTGATAAGCACCGTAATAGGCATGCAGGACCAGTTTATCCACTTCCAGACGGGATCTCCTCCAGGAGCGCTCCAATCTCTGACCCATCTTCTTCATCCATAGCTCCTCCACGGGGCAAGGAGCCAGATCCACCTACGCCCCCTAAAGAGATAGATAAGTTATGATGCTTGAAAAATTGCCACGATTTCTCTGGGCTGTTCGAACGCTGAACCGGATCATCATTGCAATTTGCTGTTTTCAATTTCAGCGCCTTCTCAGGGTAGCACTGTTGGTTTCACACCTGTGTAGTGCTCCCTGATTGGCTGGTCTCACTCATCTGAGACAGGAGCACCCGAGATGTGTGGCTTAATGTTCCACTTGCCCCTCGGGCAGTGGTCATGATGCAGCCATAGGACATCCATGGTTCAAGGAGCCTGATCCACCTAGCACTCAAATAGATAGATAAGGTGCCTCTTACCCCCTCGAGCAGCAGTCATGATCCAGCCATAGCACCTCCATGGTGCAAGGAGCCTGATCCACCTACCCTCTAAAGAGATAGATAAGGTACGGTGCTTGAAAAATTGCCATGATTTCTCTGGGCTGTTCAAATGCTGAACCAGATCATCATTGCAATTTGCTGTTAACATTTCAGCACCTTCTCTGGGAAGCGCTATTGGTTCCACACCGTGTAGAGCTCCTGATGGGCTGGTCTCACTCACCTGAGACAGAAGCACCCGAGACGTGTTGCTTAATGTTCCACTTACCCCCTCTGGCAGTGGTCATGATGCAGCCATAGGACATCCACGGTTCAAGGAGCCTGATCCACCTAGCACCCAAAGAGATAGATAAGGTGCCACTTGCCCCGTCTTTGCAGCATTCACGATCCAGCCATCGCACCTCCAGGGTACAAGGAGCCTCATCCACCAACCCCCTAGGGCAGCGGTCACGTTATAGCCATAGCACCTCCACAGTGCAAGGAGCCTGATCCACCTATCCCCCAAAAGAGATAGATAAGGTGCCACTTGCCCCCTCGGGCAGTGGTCAGTATCCAGCCATAGCACCTCCACGGTGCAAGGAACCTGATCCACCTAACCCCCACAGAGATAGATAAGGTGCCATTTGCCCCTTCGGGCAGCGGTCAAGATCCAGCCATAGCACCTCCATGGTGCAAGGAGCCTGATCCACCTACCCTCCAAAGAGATAGATAAGGCGACACTTGCCCCCTCGGGCAGTGGTCACGCTCCATCCCTAGCACCTCCATGGTGCAAGGAGCCTGATCCACCTAGCCCCAAAGTGATAGATAAGGTGCCACTTGCCCCCTCGGACAGTGTTCACGATCCAGCCATAGCACCTCCATGGTGCAAGGAGTCTGATCCACGTTCCCCCTCCAAAGACACAGATGAGGTGCTACTTGCCCCTTGGGCAGTGTTCACACCAGCCATAGCACCTCCACGGTGCAAGGAGCCTGATTCACCAACCCCACAAAGAGATAGATGTGGTGGCACTTGCCCTTCTGGCAGCGGTCACGATCCAGCCATAGCACCTCCACAGTGCAAGAAGCCTGATCCACCTAACCCCAAAGAGATAGATAGGGTGCCAGTTGCTCCCTCAGCCAGTGTTCACGGTCCAGACATAGCACCTCCGTGGTTCAAGGAGCCTGACCCACCAAGCAGCCAAAGAGATAGATAAGGTGCCACTTGCCCCCCTCGAGCAGCAGTCATGATCCAGCCATAGCACCTCCACGGTGCAAGGAGCCTTATCCACCTACCCTCATAAAGAGATAGATAAGGTACGATGCTTGAAAAAATTGCCTAGATTTTTCTGACTGTGCGAACGCTGAACCGATCATCATTGTAATTTGCTGTTTTCAGTTTCAGCGCCTTCTCTGTGTAGCACTATTAGTTCCACACCTGTGTAGAGCTCCTGATTGACTGGTCTCACTCACCTGAGACAGGAGCACCCGAGACGTGTGGCTAAATGTGCCACTTGCCCCCTCGGGCAGCGGTCATGATCCAGCCATACCACCTCCACGGTGCCAGGAGCCTCTTCCACCTTCCCCCAAGAGAGAGATAGATGAGGTGCCACTTGCTTCTCTGGCAGCTGCTCAGGATCCAGCCATAGTACTCCACGGTACAAGGAGCCTGATCCACCTACCTCCCAAGAGATAGATGTGGTGGCAACTTCTCTCAGGCAGCGATTACCATTCAGTCATAGGACCGCCACAGTGCAAGGATCCTCATTCACCTACCCCACAGAGAAATGGATGAGGTGGCACTTGCCCTTGTGCAGCAGTCACGATCCAGCCATAGCACCTCCACAGTGCAAGGAACCTGATCCACCTACCCCAAATAGATAAGGTACCACTTGCCCCTTGGGCAATGGTCAGGATCCAGCCATAGCACTTCCTTGGTGGAAAAAGCCTAATCCAACTACCTAAAAAGAGATAGATAAGGTGCCACTTGCCCCCTCGGGCAGCGTTCACGATCCAGCTATAGCACCTCCACGGTGCAAGGAGCCTGATCCACCTACCCCCCCAAGAGACAGTTAAGGTGCCACTTTGCTCCTCGGTCAGCACTCATGATCCAGCCATAGCACCTCCACGGTGCAAGAAACCTGATCCACCTGCCCCCAAAAAGATAGATAAGGTGCCACTTGCCCCCTCGGGCAGCGGTCATGATCCAGCCATAGAACTTCCATAGTGCAAGGAGCCTGATCCACCTACCCCCTAGAGTGACAGATACAGTGTCATCTGATCCGTTCGGCAGCGGTCATGATTCAGCCATGGCACCTCCATGATGCAAGAAGCCTGATCCACCTACCCCCAAAAGAGATAGATTAGGTGCCACTTGCCGCCTCGGGCAGTGGTCATGATCCAGCCATAGCACATCCATGGTGCAAGGAGCCTGATCCACCTACCCCCTCCAAAGAGACAGATACGGTGCCACTTGCCCCCTCGAGAAGCAGTCATGATCCAGCCATAGCACCTCCATGGTGTAAGGAGCCTGATCCACCTACCCTCATAAAGAGATAGATAAGGTACGATGCTTGAGAAATAGCCTAGATTTTTCTCGGCTGTGCAAATGCTGAACTGGATCATCATTGCAATTTGCTGTTTTCAATTTCAGCACCTTCTCAGTGTTGTACTATTAGTTCCACACCTGTGTAGAGCTCCATGACTGGCTGGTCTCACTCTCCTGAGACTGGAGCACCCGAGATGTGTGGCTTAATGTGTCTCTTGCCCCCTTGGGCAGCGGTCATGATCCAGCCATAGCACCTCCACAGAGCAAGGAGCCTGATCCACCTACCCCCAAAAGAGACAGTTAAGGTGCCACTTGCCCCCTCAGGCAGCAATCATGATCCAGCCATACCACCTCCACGGTGCCAGGAGCCTCTTCCACCTTCCCCCCAGAGAGATAGATGAGTTCCCACTTGCCTTCTCGGCAGCTGCCAGGATCCTACCATAGTACCTTCCACGGTGCAAGGAGCCTGATCCACCTACCCTCCAAAGAGATAGATGTGGTGGCAATTGCCCCTAGGGCAGTGGTTACCATCCAGCCGTAGGACCTCCACAGTGCAAGGATCCTCATTCACCTACCCCGCAGAGAAATAGATGAGGTGGCACTTCCCCCCTCGGGCAGCGTTCACGATCCAGCTATAGCACCTCCACAGTGCAAGGAGACTGATCCACCCACCCCAAAAGAGACAGTTAGTTTGCCACTTTGCTCCTCAGGCAGTGCTCACAATCCAGCCCATAGCGTCCATGGTGCAAGGAACCTGATCCACCTACCCCCAAAGAGATAGATGAGGTGCCACTTGCCCCTCGGCAGCGGTCATGATCCAGCCATAGAACTTCCACAGTGCAAGGATCCTGATCCACCTACCCCCCAGAGTGACAGATATGGTGCCATTTGCCCCATTCAGCAGCGGTCATGATTCAGCCATGGTACCTCCACGGTGCAAGGAGCCTGATCCACCTACCCCAAAAGAGAGAGATAAGGTGCTACTTGTCCCATTGGGCAGTGGTGACGATCCAGCCATAGCACCCTACAGTGCAAGGAGCTGGATCCACCTACCCCAAAGAGATAGATAAGGTGCCACTTGCCGCCTCGGCAGCGGTCACGATCCAGCCATAGCTCCTCCATGGTGCTAGGAGCCTGAAACACAAACACCCCCAAAGAGATAGATATGGTGCCAGTTGCCCCTCAGGCAGCGCCACGATCCAGAAATAGCACCTCCATGGTGTAAGGAGCCTCATCCACCTCCTCCTCCAAGGAGAAAGATAGGTGCCTTTGCACCCTTGTGCAGTGGTCAGAATTCAGCCATAGCACCTCCACGGTGCAAGGAGCCTGATACACATATCTTCAAAAAGATAGATAAGGTACGATGTTTGGAAAATTGCCACCATTTCTCTGGGCTGTGTGATCGCTGAACTTGATCATCTTTGCAATTTGTTGTTTCATAATACAGCCTTCTCAGGGAAGCACTATTAGTTCCACACCTGTGTGGAACTCCTGACTGGCTGGTCTTACCTGCCTGAGATAGGAGCACCGAGACGCGTGGCTTAATGTGCCACTTGACCCCTGGCAGCAGACACGATCCAGCCATAGCACCTCCACGGTGCCAGGAGCCCATTCACCTTCCCAAAGAGAGATAGATGAGGTGCCCTGCCTCTGGCAGCTGCTCAGGATCCAGCCATAGTACCTCCATGGTGCAAGGAGCCTTATCCACATAACCCCAAAGAGACAGATAAGGTTGCCCCCTGGGCAGCGGTCACGATCCAGCCACAGCACCTCCAAAGTGCAAGGAGCCTGATCCACCTACCCCCAAAGAGACAGTTAAGGTGCCACTTGCCCCTCAGGCAGCAGTCCCGATCCAGCCAGCACCTCCACAGTGCAAGGAGCCTGATCCACCTACCCCCAAAGAGATAAATTAGGTGCCACTTGCCTTCCCGGCAGCGGTCATGATCCAGCCATAGCAGCTCCACGGTGCAAGGAGCCTGATCCACCTACCCCCAAAGAGATAGATAAGGTGCCACTTGCACCCTTGTGCAGGGTTCACGATACACCTGTAGCACCTACATGGTGCAAGGAGCCTCATCCACCTACCCCCCTAAGAGATAGATAAGGTGCCACTTGGCCCCTTGTGCAGCGGTCAGAATCCAGCCATAGCACCTCCATGGTGCAAGGAGCCTGATCCACCTATCCCCCTAAAGATATAGAAAAGGTGCCTCTTGCCACCTCAGACAGTGTTCATGATCTAGCCATTGCACTTCCACGGTGCAAGGAGCCAGATCCACCTACCAATTACAGAGATAGATAAGGTGCCACTTGCCACCTCGGCAGCGTCATGATCCAGACATAGCACCTCCATGGTGCAGGAGTGTGATCCACCTACCCATCAAGGAGATAGATAAGGTGCCACTTGCCCCTTCAGGCAGCAGTCACAATCCAGCCATAGAACCTCCATGGTGCAAGGAGCCTGTTCCAGTTACCCAGAAAGAGATAGATAAGGTGCCTCTTGCCCCCTCAGGCAGCGGTCACGATCCAGCCATAGCACCTCCATGGTGCAAGGAGCCTGATTCACCTCCCCCCAAAGAGATAGATAACGTAAAATGCCTGAAAAATTGCCACGATTTCTCTGGGCTGTGTGAACGCTGTACCCGATCATCACTTGCAGTTTGCTGTTTTCAGTTTCCGCGCCTTCTCAGGGTAACGCTATTGGCTGCACACCTGTGTAGAGCTCCCTGATTGCCTGGTCTCACTGACCTGAGACAGGAGCACCTGAGACGTGTGGCTTAACATGCCACTTGCCCCATCCGGCAGCGGTCACGATCCAGCCATAGCACCTCCACAGTGCAAGCAGCCTGATCCACCTACCCCCCAAAAAGATAGATAAGGTGCCACTTGCCCCCCTCAGGGAGCGGTCATGATCCAGCTGTAGCACCTCCGCGGTACAGGGAGCCTGATCCACCTACCTCCCATAGAGATAGATGAGGTTGCACGTGCCCCCTTGGGCAGCGGTCACTATCCAGCCATAGCACCTCCACAGTGCAAGTAGCTTCATCCACCTTCCCCCCAGAGAGATAGATGAGGTGTCACTTGCACCCTCGGGCAGCGTTCATGAACCGGTCATAGCTCCTCCACAGTGCAAGTAGCCTGATCCACTGACCCCCCAAAGTGATTGATAAGGTGCCACTTGCCCCAAGGCAGCGGTCACATCCAGCCATAGCACCTCCACGTGCAAGGAGCCTAATCCAACAACTCCCCAAAGAGATAGATGTGGTGCCACTTGGCCCACCGGGCAGTGGTCTCAATCCAGCCATAGCACTCTCCACGATGCAAGTAGCCTGATCCACCTACTCCCCAAAGAGATAGATGAATTGGCACTTGCCCCTTGGGCAGTGGTCACATCCAGACATAGCACCTCCACGGTGCAAGGAGCCTGATCCACCTTACCGACAAAGAGATAGATGTGGTACCCTTGCCCTCAGGCAGTGTTCCTGATCCAGCCATAGCATCTCCACTGTGCCAGGAGCCTGATCCACCTACCCCCAAAGAGAGAGATAAGGTGCCACTTGCCCCCGGTCAGCCGCTCACGATCCAGCCATAGCACCTCCATGGTGCAAGGAGCCTGCTCCACCTACTTGCTAAAGAGATAGATGAGGTGCCATTTTCCCCCTCGCACAGCAGTCAGGATCCAGCGATAGCACCTCCACGGTGCAAGAAGCCTCATCCACCTACCTCCCAAATAGATAGATAAGGTACGACACTTGAAAAATTGATACGTTTTCTCTGGTCTGTGTGAATGCTGAACTGGATCGCCATTGCAATTTGCTGTTTACAATTTCAGTGCCTTCTCAGGGTAGCACTGTTGGCTCCACACCTGTGTAGAGCTCCCTGATTGGCTGGTCTCACTCACCTGAGACTAGAGCACCCGAGACTTGTGGCTTAATATGCCACTTTCCCCCTCGGGCAGCGGTCATGATCCAGAAATAGCACCTCCTCGGTTCAAGGAGCCTGATCCACCTTCCCCCCCAAGGAGGTAGATGAGCTGCCACTTGCCCCCTCGTGCAGAGTTCATGATCCAGCCATAGCACCTCCACGGTGCAAATAGAATGATCCACCTACCCCACAAAGAGGTAGACAAGGTGCCACCTGCACCTTTGGGCAGTGGTCATGATCCAGCACTGGCACCTCCACGGTGCAGGGAACGTGATCCTCCAGCCACCCAAAGAGATGGATATGTTGTTACCCCCATCGGGCAGCGTTACGATCCAGCCATGGCACTTGCACTGTGAAAGGAACCTGACCACCTACCCCCCAAAGAGATAGATAAGGTGCCACTTGCCCCCTCGGGCAGCAGTCACGATCCAGTCATAGCACCTCCATGGTGCAAGGAGCCTGATCCACCTCCCCCCTAAGGAGACAGATAAGGTGCCACTTGCCCCCTCGGGCAGCGGTCACGATCCAGCCATAGCACCTCCTCTGTATAAGGAGCCTGATCCACCTACCACCCAAAAGAGATAGGTAAGGTGCCACTTGCCCCCTTCGGTTGAGATCACGATTCAGCCTTAGCACCTCCACTGTGCAAGTAGCCTGAACCACCTACCCCCAAAGAGACAGATTAGGTGCCTTTTGCTTCCTCTGGCAGAGGTCACAATCCAGCCATAGCACCTTCACGGTGCAAGGAGCCTGATCCAACAACTCCCCAAAGAGATAGATGTGGTGTCACTTGCCCCCTCGTGCAGCGGTAACGATCCAGCCATAGCACCTCCACGGTGCAAGGAGTCTGATCCACCAACCCCCCAAAGAGATAAATAAGGTACGATGCTTAAAAAATTGCCACGATTTCTCTGGGCTTTGTGAACGCTGAACCGGGTCATCATTGCAATTTTCTGTTTCCAATTTCTGCTCCATTTCAGAGTTGCGCTATTGGTTCCACACCTTTGTAGAGCTCCATGATTGGCTGGCCTCACTCACCTGAGACAGGAGCACCCGAGACATGTGGTATACGTGCCACTTGCCCCTCGGGCGGCGTTCACGATCTAGCCATAGCACCTCCACGGTGCAAGTAGCCTGATCCACCTACCCCCCCAGAGAGATAGATAAGGTGCCACTTGCCCCTTGGGGCAATGGTCATGATCCAGCCATAGCACCTCCATGGTGCAAGGAGCCTGATCCACGTACCCCAGAAAGACATAGATATGATGGTACTTGCCCCCTCGGACAGTGGTCACGATCCAGCCATAACACCTCCACGGTGCAAGGAGCCTGTTCCACCTAACCCACAATGAGCTAGATAAGGTGCCACTTGAACCCTTGGGCCACGTTCACAATTCAGCAATAGCACCTCCGCGGTGCAAGGAGCCTGATCCACCTACCCCGCATAGAGACAGATATGGTGACACTTGCCCCCTCTGCAGCGGTCACGATCCAGCCATAGCACCTCCACGGTGCAAGGAGCCTGATAATACCCAGCCCCGAAATAGATAGATAAGGTGCCACTTGCCCCCTTGTGCAGCATTCACGATCCAGCCATTACACCTCCATGGTGCAAGGAGCCTCATCCACCTACCCACCCAAAGAGATAGATAAGCTGCCACTTGCCCCCTAAGGCAGCAGTCATGATCCAGCCATAGCACCTCCTTGGTGCTAGGAGCCTGATCCACTGACTCCTCAAAGAGATTGATATGGTGCCACTTGCCCCCTCGAGCAGCTGTCATGATCCAGTCATAGTACCTCCATGGTGCAAGGAGCCTGATCCACCTTCCCCCCCCAAACAGAGCAATGGGGTGCCACTCTCCCCCTCGGGCAGCATTCACGATCACGCAATGCCACCTCCACGTTGCAAGGAGCCTGATCCCTACCCCCAAAGAGTTAGATGTAGAGCCACTTGCCACATCAGGCAGTGGTCATGATCCAACCTTCACTTTTCCATGGTGCAAGGAGCGCATCCACCTACCCAGCAGAACTATAGATGAGGTGGCACTTGCCACCTCAGGCAGCAGTCACGATCCAGCCATAGCACCTCCATGGTGCAAGGAGCCTGATCCACCTTCTTCCCAAAGAGATATATATGGTACGATGCTTGAAAAATTGCCACAATTTCTCTGGGCTGTGTGATCGCTGAACCATATCATCATTGCAATTTCTGTTTTCACTCCGCTTCTTTTCAGGGTATCGCTATTGGTTCCACACCAGTGTAGAGCTCCCTGATTGGCAGGTCTCACTCACCTGAGATGTGTGGATTAACGTGCCACTTGCCCCCTCAGGCAGTGGTCACGATCCAGCCATAGCACCTCCACAGTGCAAGAAGCCTGATCCTCCTTCCCCCCCAAAGATATAGATGCGGTGCCACTTGCCCTCTCGAGCAGCGTTCACGATCCAGTTGTAGCACCTCCACAGTGCAAGGACCCTGATCGAAGTACCCCCCAAAGAGATAGATAAGGTCCCACTTGCCCCTCGGGCAGTGGCCACCATCCAGCCATAGCACTCCACGGTGGAAGGAGCCTGATCCACCTTCCCCCTAAAGAGATAGATTAAGGTGCCACCAGCCCATCGGGCAGCGTTCACGATCCAGCTATATCACCTCCATGGTTCAAGAAGACTGATCCACCTATCCCTCAAAGAGATAGATAAGGTACCACTTGCCCCCTCTGGCATTGTTCATGAGCCAGCCATAGCACCACCACAGTGCAAGGAGCCTGATCCACCTACCCCCCAGAGAGAGAGATAAGGTGCCACTTGCCCCCTCAGGCGTTGTTCACGAGCCAGCCATAGCACCTTCATGGTGCAAGGATCCTGATCCACCTACCCCACAAACAGACAGATATGGTGCTATTTGGCATCTCGGGCAGTGGTTACTATCCAGCCATTGCACCTCCACGGTGCATGGAGCCAGATCCACCTACCCCCCCAAAGAGATAGATAAGGTGCCACTTGTCCCCTTGAGCAGTGGTCATGATCCAGCCATAGCACCTCCATGGTGCAAGTAGCCTCATCCCCATACCCCACAGAGAGATAGATGAGGTGCCACTTGCCCCATTGGGTAGTGGTCAGGATCCAGCCATAGAACCTCCACGGTGGAAGGAGCCTCATCCACCTACACTCCAAATATATAGATAAGGTGCCACTGGCCCCCTCGGGCCGCGGTCAGGATCCAGCCATAGCACCTCGACGGTGCATAGAGCCTGATCCACCTTCCCTCCCAAAGAGATAGATAAGGAACAACGCTTGAAAAATTGCCACGCTTTCTCTGGTCTGTGTGAATGGTGAACTGGATCATCATTGCAAATTGTTGTTTTCAATTTCAGCGCCTTCTCAGGGTAGCGCTGTTGGCCCCACGCCTGTGTATGGCTCCGTGATTAGCTGGTCTCACTCACGTAAGACAGGATCACCCGAGACATGTGGTTTAATGTGCCACTTGCCTCCTCGGGCAGCCATCACGATCCAGCTATAGCACCTCCATGGTGCAAGGAACCTGATTCACCTACCCCACAAAGAGATAGATATGGTGCCACTTGACCCCTCGGGCAGTGGTCACCATCCAGCCATAGCACCTCCATGGTGGAAGGAGCCTGATCCACCTTCCCCCTAAAGAGATAGATTAAGGTGCCACTAGCCCCTCGGGCAGCGTTCACGATCCAGCTATATCACCTCCACGGTTCAAGAAGACTGATCCACCTATCTCTCAAAGAGATAGATAAGGTACCACTTGCCCCCTTGGGCAGCGGTCATGAGCCAGACATAGCACCTCCACGGTGCAAAGAGCCTGATCCACCTACCCATGAAAGAGACAGATAAGGTACCACTTGATACTTCGGGCAACGGTCACAAGTCAGGCACAGCACCTCCACTGTGCAAGGAGCCTGATCCACCTACCCCCAAAGAGATAGATAAGCTGCCACTTGCCCACTGGCACCGTAATGACCCAGCCATAGCACCTCCTCGGTTTACGGAGCCTCATCCACCTACCCCCCCAAAGAGATAGATAAGGTGTGTCTAGCCCCCTCGAGCAGCGGTCACGATCCATCTATTGCACCTCCACAGTGCAAAGAGCCTGATCCACCTACCCCCTAAAGAGACAGATAAGATGCCACTTGATACCTCAGGCTGCGGTCACGATCCCACCATAGCACCTCCATGGTGCAAGGAACCCGATCCACCTACCCCCAAAGAGATAGATGAGGTTGCACTTGCCCCCTTGGGCAGCGGTCACGATCCTGCCATAGCACCTCTGCAGAGCAAGGAGCCTCATCCACTTTCCATCCAGAGAGATAGATGAGGTGCCACTTGCCCCCTCTGGCATTATTCATGAGCCAGCCATAGCACCACCACAGTGCAAGGAGCCTGATCCACCTACTCCTCAGAGAGAGATAAGGTGCCACTTGCACCCTCGGGCGTTGTTCACGAGCCAGCCATAGCACCTTCACGGTGCAAGGAGCCTGATCCACCTACCCCACAAACAGACAGATACGGTGCTATTTGGCATCTCAGGCAGTGGTCACTATCCAGCCATTGCACCTCCACGGTGCATGGAGCCAGATCCACTTACCCCCAAAGAGATAGATAAGGTGCCACTTGTCCCCTTGAGCAGTGGTCATGATCCAGCCATAGCACCTCCATGGTGCAAGTAGCCTCATCCCCTACCCCACAGAGAGATGGATGAGGTGCCACTTGCCCCATTGGGTAGTGGTCAGGATCCGCCATAAACCTCCACGGTGGAAGGAGCCTCATCCACCTACCTCCAAATATATAGATAAGGTGCCACTGCCCTCGGCCGCGGTCAGGATCCAGCCATAGCACCTCAACGGTGCATAGACCCTGATCCACCTTCCCCCAAAGAGATAGATAAGGAACAACGCTTGAAAAATTGCCACGCTTTTTCTGGTCTGTGTGAATGGTGAACTGGATCATCATTGCAAATTGTTGTTTTATCTCAGCGCCTTCTCAGGGTAGCGGCTGTTGGCTCCACGCCTGTGTATGGCTCTGATTGGCTGGTCTCACTCACGTAAGACAGGAGCACCCGAGACATGTGGTTTAATGTGCCACTTGCCTCCTCGGGCAGCTGTCACGATCCAGCTATAGCACCTCCATGGTGCAAGGAACCTGATTCGCCTACCCCACAAAGAGATAGATATGGTGCCACTTGACCCCTCGGGCAGTGGTCACCATCCAGCCATAGCACCTCCATGGTGCAAGGAGCCTGATCCACCTAGCAGCCATAGAGATAGATAAGGTGCCACTTGCCCCCTCAGGCAGCTTTCATGACCCAGCCATAGCACCTCCATGGTGGAATTAGACGCATCCACCTACCCCCCAGAGAGATACACAAGATGCGACTTGCCCCTTCGTGCAGTGGTCAGAATCCAGCCTTAACCTCCACAGTGCAAGGAGCCTGATCCACCTACCCCAAAGAGATAGATAAGGTGCTGATGCTTGAAAAATTGACATGATTTCTCTGGGTTTGTGTGAATGCTGAACCGATCATCATTGCAATTTGTTGTTTTAATTTCAGCGCCTTCTCAGGGAAGCGCTATTGGTTCCAAACCTGTGTAGAGCATTCTGATTGGCTGGTCTCACTCACCTGAGACAGGAGCACCCGTGTTGTGTGGCTTAATGTGCCACTTGTCCCCTAAGGAAGTGGTCATGATCCAGCCATAGCACCTCCACAGTGCAAGTAGCTTCATCCACCTTCCCCCCAGAAAGATAGATGAGGTGCCACTTACCCCCTCGGGCAGCGGCCACGATCCAGCCATAGCACCTCCAAGGTGCAAGGAGCCTAATCCACCTAACCCCCAAAGAGATAGATAAGGTGTCACTTGCACCCTCGGGCAGTGTTCATGAACTGGCCATAGCACCTCCACGGTGCAAGGAGCCTGATCCACCTACCTCCCCAAAGAGATAGACAAGGTTCCACATTTCAAAAATTGCCATGATTTCTTTGGGCTGAGTGAACACTGAACCTGATCATCATTGCATTTCACTGCTTATAAATCTTAGCGCCTTCTCAGGGTAGCGCTATTGGCTCCATGCCTGTGTAGAGCTCCTTGATTGGCTCGCCTGACTCACCTGAGACAGGAGAACCCAAGATGTGTGGCTTAATGTGCCATTTGCCCCTCGGTAGCTGTCACAATCCAGCCATAGCACCTCCTCGTGTAAGGAACCTGATCCACCTACCCCCTAAAGAGATTGACAAGGTGCCACTTGCCCCCTCGGGCAGTGGTCACGATGCAGCCATTGCACCTCCATGGTGCTAGGAACCTGATGCACCTACCCCCAAAGAGATAGATAATGTGCCGCTTGCCCCCTTGGGCAGTGGTCATGATCAATCCATAGGACCTCCACGGTGCAAGAAGCCTGATCCACCTCCACCTCAAAGAGATAGATGAGGTGCCACTTGCCCCTTGGGCAGTGGTCACGATCCAGCCATAGCTCCTCCGCGGTGCAAGGAGCCTGATCCACCTACCCCCCAAAAAGATAGATGAGGTGATATTTGCCCCCCTCGGGCCGCGGTCACGATCCAGCCATAGCACCTCCGTGCTGCAAGGAGCCTAATCCACCTTCCCCCAAAGAGATAGAAAAGGTGCCGCTTGACCAATCGGGCAACGTTCACTATTCAGCCATCGACTCCATGGTGCAAGAAGCCTGATCCACCCACCCCCAAAGATATAGATAAGGTGCCATTCGCTCTTCTTGCAGTGTTCACAGTCAGCCATCACACCTCCTTGGTGGAAGGAGTCTGATCCACCTACACTTGAAAGAGATAGATAAGGTGCCACTTACCCCTTGGGCAGCGGTCACCACTCAGCCATAGCAGCTTCATGTTGCAAGGAGCCTGATCCACCTATCCCCAAAGAGATAGATAGGTGCCACTTGCCCCTCGGGCAGTGGTCATGATCTAGCCATAGCATTCTCCACGTGCAAGGAGCCTGACCCACTCGCACCCAAAGAGATAGATAGGGCCACTTACCCCCTCGGCAGTGCTCACAATCCAGCCATAGCACCTCCACGGTGCAAGGAGCCTCATCCACCTACCCCCCCCCCAAAGAGATAGGTAAGGTGCCACTTGTCCCTTGGGGCAGCAGTCAGAATCCGGCCAAACACCTCCGTGGTGCAAGGAACCTGATCCACCTACCTTAAAAAGAGATAGATAAGATGCCACTTGCCCCCCTCGGGCAGTGGTCAGAATCCAGCCATAGGACCTCCATGGTACAAGGAGCCTGATCCACCTACCCACCAAAGAGATAGATAAGGTGCCACCTGCCTCTTCGGGTAGCAGTCACGATCGAGCCATGTCAACTCTGCAGTGCAAGAAGCCGATCCACCTTCTCCCGAAGAGATATTTGTGGCACTTGCCCCTTGGGCAGCAGTCACGATCCAGTCATATGACCTCCACGGTGCAAGGAGCCCGTCCCACCTTCCCCCAGAAAAATACTTTAGGTGCCACTTGCCCTTCGGCAGCGTACGACCGCCATAGCACCTCCACGGTGCAAGGAGCCTGATCCACCTAGCACACAAAGAGATTCATAAGGTGCCACTTGCTCCCTCTGCAGCGTTCATGGTCCAGCCATAGCACCACCACGGTGCAAGAAGCCTGATCCACCTACCCACCAAACAGATAGATAAGGTGCCACTTCCCCCCTCGGGCAGGGGTCAGGATCCAGCCATAGCACCTCCATGGTGCAAGGAACGTGATCCACCTACCCACCAATGAGATGGATAAGGTGCCACTTGCCCCCTCGGGCAGCATACACAACCCTGCCATAGCATCTCCACTGTGCAAGGAGCCTGATCTACCTATCCCCAGAGAGATAGATAACATGCCACTTGCCCCCACGGACAGTGGTCACAATCTTGCCATAGCACCTCTACAGTGCAAGAAGCCTTATCCACCTACCCCCCAAAGCGATAAATAAGGTGCCACTTGCCCCCTCAGGCAGTGGTCACGATCCCGCCAAAGCACCTCCATGGTGCAAGGAGCCTGATCCCCTTACCCCCCGAGAGATAGATAAGGTGCCCTTGCCCCCTCATGCAGCGGTCATGATCCAGCCATAGCACCTCCACGGTGCAAGGAGACTGATCTACCTATCCACAAAGAGATTGATAAGATGCCACTTACCTGCTCTGGCAACGGTCACAATCTACCCATAGCACCTCCACAGTGCTAGGAGCCTTATCCTCCTACCCCCAAAGAGATAAATAAGGTGCTACTGCACACCGATCAGCGGTCACGATCCAGCCAGTGCACCTTCACGGTGCAAGGAGCCTGATCCACATATCCCCCAAAGAGATAAGGTGGTCCTTGCTCCCTCGGGCAGTGTTCACGATCCAGCCATAACACCTCCACAGTGCAAGGAACCTGATCCACCTACCCCCCAAAAGAGATAGATAAGGTGCCACTTGCCCCCTCGGGCAGCGTTCACAATCCCACCATAGCACCTCCATGGTGCAAGGAGCATGATCCCCTTAACCCCCCAGAGAGATAGGTAAGGAGCCCTTGCCCTCTCAGGCAGCTTTCATGATCCTGCCATAGCACCTCCACGGTGCAAGGAGACTGATCTTCCTATTCCCAAAGAGAAATATAAGGTGCCACTTCCCCCGTCGGGCAGTGGTCACGATCCAGCCATGGCACCTCCACGGTGCAAGGAGACTGATCTACCTATCCACAAAGAGATTGATAAGATGCCACTTACCCGCCCTGGCAACGGTCACGATCTACCCATAGCACCTCCACAGTGATAGGATCCTTATCCTCCTACCCCAAAAAGAGATAAATAAGGTGCTACTTGCCACCTCGAGCAGCGGTCATGATCCAGCCAGTGCACCTTCACGGTGCAAGGAGCCTGATCCACATATCCTCCAAAGAGATAAGGTGGTCCTTGCTCCCTCAGGCAGTGGTCAGAATCCAGCCATAGGACCTCCATGGTACAAGGCGCCTGATCCACCTACCCACCAAAGAGATAGATAAGGTGCCACCTGCCTCCTCAGGTAGCGGTCACGATCGAGCCATGTCAACTCCTCGGTGCAAGAAGCGTGATCCACCTTCTCCCGAAAAGAGATATTTTGTGGCACTTGCCCCTTGGCAGCAGTCACAATCCAGTCATATGACCTCCATGGTGCAAGGAGCCTCATCCACCTTCCCCAGAGAACTACATTAGTGCCACTTGCCCCTCGGGCAGCGCACACGATCCGCCATAGCACCTCCACGGTGCAAGGAGCCTGATCCACCTAGCACACAAAGAAATTCATAGGTGTCACTTGCTCCTCTGTAGCATCATGATCCAGCCATAGCACCACCACTGTGCAAGAAGCCTGATCCACCTACCCACCAAACAGACAGATAAGGTGCCACTTCCCCCCTCGGGCAGCAGTAAGGATCCAACCATAGCACCTCCATGGAGCAAGGAACGTGATCCACCTACCCACCAAAGAGATGGATAAGGTGCCACTTGCCCCCTCGGGCAGCATACACAACCCTGCCATAGCATCTCCACTGTGCAAGGAGCCTGATCTACCTATCCCCAAAGAGATAGATAACATGCCACTTGCCCCCACGGACAGCGGTCACAATCTTGCCATAGCACCTCTACAGTGCAAGAAGCCTTATCCACCTACCCCCCAAAGCGATAAATAAGGTGCCACTTGCCACCTCAGGCAGTGGTCATCATCCCGCCTAAGCACCTCCATGGTGCAAGGAGCCTGATCCTTACCCCCGAGAGAGATAGATAAGGTGCCCTTGCCCCCTTGCAGTGTCACAATCCAGCCATAGCACCTCCATGGTGCAAGGAGACTGATCTACCTATCCACAAAGAGATTGATAAGATGCCACTTACCTGCTCCTGGCAACGGTCACGATCTACCCATAGCACCTCCACAGTGCTAGGAGCCTTATCCTCCTACCCCCCAAAGAGATAAATAAGGTGCTACTTGCCACCTCGATCAGCGGTCACGATCCAGCCAGTGCACCTTCACGGTGCAAGGAGCCTGATCCACATATCCCCCAAAGAGATAAGGTGGTCCTTGCTCCCTCAGGCAGTGTTCATGATCCAGCCATAACACCTCCACAGTGCAAGGAACCTGATCCACCTACCCCACAAAAGAGATAGATAAGGTGCCACTTTCCCTCGGGCAGCTGCTCACAATCCCACCATAGCACCTCCATGGTGCAAGGAGCCTGATCCCTTAACCCCCAGAGAGATAGGTAAGGTGCCCTTGCCCCTCAGGCAGCTTCATGATCCTGCCATAGCACCTCCACGGTGCAAGGAGACTGATCTACCTATCCTTAAAGAGAAATATAGGTGCCACTTCCCATCAGGCAGTGGTCACGATCCAGCCATGGCACCTCCATGGTGCAAGGAGCCTGATCCAACTACCCCCCAAAGAGATAGATAAGGTGCCGATTTCCCCCTCTGGCAGTGGTCACGATCCAGCCATAGCTGCTCCATGGTGGAATAAGCCTGATCCAACTACCCCACCAAAGAGATAGATAAGGAGCCACTTGCCACCTCGGGCAGCATTCACGATCCAACCATAGCACCTCCACAGTGCAAGGATCCTGATCCAACTACCCCACAAAGAGATAGATAAAGTGCCACTTGCTCCCCTCAGACATCAGTCAGGACCCAGCCATAACATCTCCAAGGTGCAAGGAGCCTGATCCACCTACCCCCCAAAAAGATAGATAAGCTGCTACACTTGCATAATTGCCACGATGTCTCTGGACTGTGTGAACACTGTACCGGATTATCTTTTCAATTTGCTGTTTTCAATTTCAGTGCCTTCTCAGGGTAGCACTATTGGCTCCACACCTGTGTAGAGCTCCCTGATTGACTAGCCTCACTCACCTGAGACAGGAGCACCTGAGACGTGTGCCTTAATGTGAACTGCCCCTCGGCAGCGGTCACGATCCAGCCATTGCACCTCCACAGTGCAATGAGCCTGATCCACCTACCCCCCAAAGAGATAGATAAGATGCCACTAGCCCCATCAGGCAGCAGTCACAATCCAGCCATGGCTCCTCCACAGTGCAAGGAGCCTGATCCATCTACCCCTCAAAGAGATAGATGAGGTGCCACTTGCCCTCTCAGGCAGTGTTCACGATATAGCCATAGCACCTCCACAGTGCAAGCAGCCTTATCCACCTACCCCCCGATAGATAAATGAGGTGGCACTTGCCCTTAGGGCAGCGTTCACGATCTGGCCATAGCACCTCCATGGTGCAAGGAGCCTGATATACCTACTCCCCAGAGAGATAGATAAGGTGCCACTTGCCCCCTCGGGCAGTGTTCATGATCCAGCCACAGCACCTCCACGGTGCAAGGAGTTGGATCCACCAACCCCCCCAAAGAGAGATATAAGGTGCCACTTGCCCCCTTGGGCAGCGGTCATGATCCAGCCTTAGCAATTGCAAGGTGGAAGGAGCCTGATCCACCTACCCCCCAAAGAGACAAATAAGGTGCCACTTGGCTCTTCGGGCAGCGGTCACGATCCTGCCATAGCACCTCCACAGTGCAAGGAACCTGATCCACCTACCTCCCAAAGAGATAGGTAAGGTGTCACTTGAACCCTTGGGCAGCGGTCAAGATCCAGCCATGGCACTTCCTCGTTGAAAGGAGCCTGATCCACATATCCCTACCAAGAGATAGATAAGGTACAATGCTTGAAATATTGCCACGATTTCTCTGGGCTGAGAGAACACTGAACTGCATCATCATTGCAATTTGCTGTTTTCTATTTCAGTGCCTTCTCAGGATAGCGCTCATGGTTCCGCACCTCTGTAGAGCTCCCTGTTTGGTTGGTCTCTCTCCTCAGACAGGAGCACAAAGACGTGTGGCTTTATGTGTCACTTGCCCCCTCGGGCAGTGGTCACAATCCAGCCATAGCACCTCCACGGTTCAAGGGGCGTGATCCACCTTCCCCCCCAAAGTGATAGATGACATGCCACTTGCCCCTTCGGGCAGCGTTCCCGATTCAGCCATAGCACCTCCATGGTGCAAGCAGCCTGATCCACCTACCCCCAAAGAGATGGACAAGGTGCCACTTGCCCCCTCGAGCAGCATTCACGATACAGCCTTAGCACCTCCACAGTGCAAGGACCCTGATCGAAGTACCCCCCCAAAGAGATAGATAAGGTGCCACTTGTCCCCTCGGGCAGCGGTCATGATCCAGCCATAGTACCTCCACGGTGGAAGGAGCCTGATCCACCTTCCCCCTAAAGAGACAGATTAAGGTGCCACTAGCCCCTCGGGCAGCGGTCACGATCCAGCCATAGCACCTCCACAGTGCAAGGACCCTGATTGATCTACCACCTAACTGGATAGATAAGGTGCCTCTTATGCCCTCGGCCAGCATTCACGATTCAGCCACAGCACCTCCATGGTGCAAGGAGCCTGATCCACCTACCTCCCCAAAGAGAAAGATTAGGTGCCATTTTCCCCCTCAGGCAGTGGTCACGATCTAGCCATAGCACCTCCACAGTGCAAGGAGCCTGATCCACCTACCCCCCAAAGAGATAGATAAGGTGCCACTTGCCCCCTCGGGCACCGTTCATGACCCAGCCATAGCACCTCCTCGGTTCAAGGAGCCTGATCCACCTACCACCTAAAGAGACAGATAAGGTGCCACTTGATACCTCGGGCAGCGGTCACGATCACACCATAGCACCTCCATGGTGCAAAGAACCTGATCCACCTACCCCTACAAAGAGATAGGTAAGGTGCGACTTGCCTCCTTGGCCAGCGGTCATGATCCAGCCATAGCACCTACATGGTGGAAAAAGCCTTATCCACCTAGCCCTCCAAAGAAATATATAAGGTGCAACTTCCCCCTCGGGCAGAAGGTCACGATCCAGCCATAGCACCTCCACGGTGCAAGGAGCCTGATCCACCTACCCCCCAAAGAGATAGATGAGGTGCCACTTGCCCCCTCTGGCATCATTCATGAGCCAGCCATAGTACCGCCACAGTGCAAGGAGCCTGATCCACCTATGCCCCAGAGAGGGAGATAAGGTGCCACTTGCCCACTCGGGCATCATTCACGAGCCAGCCATAGCACCTTCACGGTGCAAGGAGCCTGATCCACCTACCCCCCAAACAGACAGATAAGGTGCTAATTGGCACCTCGGGCAGTGGTCACTATCCAGCCATTGCACCTCCACGGTGTAAGGAGCCTGATCCACCTTCACCCTAAAAAGATAGATTAAGGTGCCACTTGCCCCCTCAGACAGCGTTCACGATGCAGCCATAGCACCTCCATGGTTCAGGGAGCCTGATCCACCTTCCCTCTAAAGAGAGAGATTAAGGTGCCACTTGTCCCCTCGGGCAGCGGTCACGATCCAGGCATAGCACCTCCATGGTGCAAGGAGCCTGATCCACCTTCCCCCTAAAGAGATAGATTAAGTTGCCACTTGCCCCTTGGGCAGTGTTCACGATCCAGCTATAGCACCTCCTTGGTGCAAGGAGCCAGATCCACCTACCCCCCAAAAGAGTTAGATAAGGTGCCACTTGTCCACTCGGGCAACAGTCACGATCCAGGCATAGCACCACCATGTTGCAAGGAGCATGATCCACCTGTCCCCCCCCAAAGAGATAGATAAGGTGCCACTTGCCCTCTCGAGCAGCGGTCACGATCCAGCCATAGCACCTCCACGGTACAAGGAGCCTCATTCCCCTACCCCACACAGAGATAGATGAGGTGCCACTTGTCCCATTGGGCACTGGTCAGGATCCAGCCATAGAACCTCCACAGTGCATAGAGCCTGATCCACCTTCCCCCCAAAGAGATAGATAAGGAACGACGCTTGAAAAATTTTCATGCTTTCTCTGGGCTGTGTGAACGCTGAACTTGATCATCATTGCAAATTGCTGTTTTCAATTTCAGTGCCTTCTCAGGATAGTGCTGTTGGCTGCACGCCTGTGTAGGG
Organism: Neoceratodus forsteri; assembly: GCA_016271365.2. Lineage (NCBI taxonomy): Eukaryota > Metazoa > Chordata > Ceratodontiformes > Ceratodontidae > Neoceratodus > Neoceratodus forsteri. The sequence goes on along the minus strand of CM028131.1, from coordinate 1,397,415,493 downwards.
CTCTGTGATTGGCTGGTCTCACTCATGTGAGACAGGAGCAACCGAGACATGTGGCTTAATGTGCCACTTGCCTCCTCGGGCAACGGTCACGATCCAGCCATAGCAACTCTATGGTGCACGGAGCCTGATCCACCTACACCCCAAATAGATAAGGTGCCACTTGCCCACTTGAGCAGGTGTCATGATCCAGCCATGGCACCTACACGATGCAAGGAGAATGATACACCTACCCCCCAAAGAGATAGACGTGGTGGCCCTTCCCTTGGGCAGCAGTCACATCCAGCCATAGCACCTCCATGGTGCAAGCAGCCTGATCCACCTACCCCTCGAGAGATAGATAAGGTACAACACTTGAAAAATTGCCATGAATTCTCTGGGCTGTGTGAACACTGAACCGAATCATCATTGCAAACTGCTGTTTACAATTTCAGCGCTTTCTCGGGGTAGCGCTATTGGCTTCATGCTTGTGTAGAGCACCCTGATTGGCTGGTCTCACTCACCTGAGACAGGGGCACCTGAGACGTGTGGCTTAATGTGCCACTTGACCCCTTGAGCAGCAGTCACGATCCAGCCATAGGACCTCCAAGGAGCAAGGACCCTTATCCACTTACCCTCCAGAGAGATTGATAAGGTGGCACTTGCCCCTTCGGGCAGGGGTCATGATTCAGTCATGCCACCTTCACGGTGCAAGCAGCCTGATCCACTTACCCCAAAAAGAGATAGATTATGTGCCATCTGACCCTCGGGCAGCAGTCACGATCCAGCCATGTCACCACCACGGTGCAAGGAGCCTGATCCACCCACCCCCTAAAGAGATAGATAAGGTGCCACCTGCTCCCTCAGGCAGCGGTCACAATCCAGCCATAGCACCTCCACGGAGCAAGAAGCCTGATCCACCTACCCATCCAAAGAGATAGATAAGGTGGCACTTGCCCCCTTGGGCAGAGGGCACGATTCAGCCGTAGCACCTCCATGGTGCAAGGAGCCTGATTCACCTACCCCTCAAAGTGATACATAAGGTGCCACTTGCCCATTTCAGGCAGTGTTCATGATCCAGTCATAGCACTACCACAGTGCAAGGAGCCTGATACATCTACCCCCAGAGAGGTAGATAAGGTGCCACTTGCCCCCTCGGGCATCGTTCACGAGCCAGCCATAGCACTTTCACGGTGCAAGGAGCCTGATCCACCTACCCCCAAAAGAGATAGTTGAGGTTGCACTTTCCCCCTTGGGCAGCGGTCACGATCCAGCCTTAGGACCTCCTCGGTGCAAGGAGCCTGATCCACCTACCCCTCAAAGAGATACATAAGGTGCCACTTGCCCATTTCAGGCAGTGTTCATGATCCAGCCATAGCACTGCCACAGTACAAAGAGCCTGATACACCTACCCCCAGAGAGATAGATAAGGTGCCACTTGCCCCCTCGGGCATCGTTCATGAAACAGCCATAGCACTTCCACGGTGTAAGGAATCTAATCCACCTACCCCCCAAAGAGACATACAAGGTGCTATTTGGCACCTCGGGCTGCAGTCAAGATCCAGCCATAGCACCTTCATGGTGCAAGGAACCTGATCCACCTTCCCCCCCAAAGAGGTAGATAAGGTGCCACTTTCCCCCAGGGCAGCAGTCATGACCCTGCCAGAGTACCTCCCCGGTGCAAGGAGCCTGATCAACCTACCCCAAAGAGATAGATAAGGTGCCACCTGCCCCTTTGTGCAGTCGTCACGATCCAGCCATGTCAACTCCATGGTGCAAGGAGCCTGATCCACCTAACCACAAAGAGATAGATAACATGCCACTTGCCCTGTCAGGCATCGGTCACAATACAGCCATTTCACCTCCATGGTGCAAGGAGCTTGATCCAACTACCCCCCAAAGAGAGAGATGAGGTGGCACTTGCCCCCTTGGGCAATGGTCACCATCCAGCCAAAGCACCTCCACGGTGCAAGAAGCCTCATCCACCTTCCCCCCAGAGAGACAGATGAGGTGCCACTTGTCCCCTCAGGCAGCATTCATGATCCAGCCATAGCACATCCACGGTGCAAGGAGCCTGATCCACATTCCCTATAAAGAGATAGATTAATGTGCCAATTGCCCCATCAGGCAGCATTCACGATCCAGCTATAGCACCTCCATGGTGCAAGGAGCCTGAACTACCTACTCCCCAAAGAGATTGATAAGGTGCCACTTGAACCCTCGGGCAACGGTCACGATCCAGCCATGGCACTTCCTCATTGAAAGGAGCCTGATCCACATATCCCTGCAAAGAGATAAAGTACGACACTTGAAATATTGCCACGATTTCTCTGGGCTGAGAGAACTCTGAACTGCATCATCATCATTGCAATTTGCTGTTTTCTATTTCAGCGCCTTCTCAGGATAGCGCTCATGGTTCCGCACCTCTGTAGAACTCCCTGTTTGGCTGGTCTCTCTCTCCTCAGACAGGAACACCAAGACATGTGGCTTTATGTGCCACTTGCCCCCTTGGGCAGCGGTCACAATCCAGCCACAGCACCTCCACGGTTTAAGCAGCCTGATCCACCTACCCCCAAAGAGATAGATAAGGTGCCACTTGCCCCCTCAGGCAGTGGTCACAATCCAGCCATAGCACCTCCACAGTGCAAGGACCCTAACTGAAGTACCCCCCAAAGAGATAGATAAGGTGCCACTTGTCCCCTCGGGCAGCGGTCACGATCCAGCCATAGCACCTCCACGGTGGAAGGAGCCTGATCCACCTTCCCCCCAAAAGAGATAGATTAAGGTGCCACTAACACCTCGGGCAGCGGTCACGATCCAGCCATAGCACCTCCACAGAGCAAGGACCCTGATCGAAGTACCCCCCAAAAGAGATAGATAAGGTGCTATTTGCCCCTTGGGCAGCCTTCACAAACCAGCCATAGCACCTCCACGGTGCAAGGAGCCTGATTGATCTACCACCCAACGGGATAGATAAGGTGCCTCTTATGCCCTCGGCCAGTGTTCACGATCCAGCCACAGCACCTCCACAGTGCAAGGAGCCTGATCCACCTACCCCCCCAAAGAGATAGATAAGGTGCCACTTGCCCCCTTGGGCAGTGGTCACGATCCAGACATAGCACCTTAACGGTGCAAAGAGCCTGATCCATCTACCCCCCAAAAAGACAGATAAGATGCCAATTGATACTCCGGGCAGCAGTCACAAGTCAGGCACAGCACCTCCACTGTGCAAGGAGCCTGATCCACCTACCCCCCAAAGAGATAGATAAGGTGCCACTTGCCCCCTCGGTCACCGTTCATGACCCAGCCATAGCACCTCCTCGGTTCAAGGAGCCTGATCCACCTACCACCTAAAGAGACAGATAAGGTGCCACTTGATACCTCGGGCAGCGGTCATGATCCCACCATAGCACCTCTATGGTGCAAGGAACCTGATCCACCTACCCCCCAAAGAGATAGAAAAGGTGCCACTTGCCTCCTCGGGCAGGGGTCACCATCCAGCCATGGGACCTCCATGGTGCAAGGAGTCTGATCCACCTACCCCCCCAAAGAGATATGTAAGGTGCCACTTGCCTCCTCGGCCAGCGGTCACGATCCAGCCATAGCACCTACATGGTGCAAAAAGCCTGATCCACCTACCCCTCCTAAGAAATAGATAAGGTGCAACTTGCCCCCTCGGGCAGAGGTCACGATCCAGCCGTAGCACCTCCACGGTGCAAGGATCCTGATCCATCTACCCCCCAAAGAGATAGATGAGGTTGCACTTGCCCCCTTGGACAGTGGTCACGATCCTGCCATAGCACCTCCACCGAGCAAGGAGCTTCATCCACCTTTCCCCCAGAGAGATAGATGAGGTGCCACTTGCCCTCTGTGGCATCATACATGAGCCAGCCATAGCACCGCCGCAGTGCAAGATGCCTGATCCACCTACGCCCCAGAGAGAGAGAGAGATAAGGTGCCACTTTCCCCCTTGGGCATCGTTCATGAGCCAGCCATAGCACCTTCATGGTGCAAGGAGCCTGATCCACCTTCACCCTAAAAAGATAGATTAAGGTGCCACTTGCCCCCTCGGGCAGCGTTACTGATGCAGCCATAGCACCTCCATGGTTCAGGGAGCCTGATCCACCTTCCCTCTAAAGAGATAGGTTAAGGTGCCACTTGTCCCCTCGGGCAGCGGTAACGATCCAGGCATAGCACCACCATGTTGCAAGGAGCCTGATCCACCTGCCCCCCAAAGAGATAGATAAGGTGCCACTTGTCCCATTGGGCACTGGTCAGGATCCAGCCATAGAACCTCCACGGTGGATAGAGCCTGATCTAACTTCCCCCCAAAGAGACAGATAAGGAACGACGCTTGAAAAATTGTCATGCTTTCTCTGGGCTGTGTGAATGCTGAACCGGATCATCATTGCAAATCGCTGTTTTCAATTTCAGCACCTTCTCAGGGTAGTGCTGTTGGCTCCATGCCTGTGTAGGGCTCTGTGATTGGCTGGTCTCACTCACGTAAGACAGGAGCACCCGAGACATGTGGCTTAATGTGCCACTTGCCTCCTCGGGCAGTGATCACGATCCAGCCATGGCAACTCTATGGTGCACGGAGCCTGATCCACCTACACCCCAAATAGATAAGTTGCCACTTGCCCACTCGAGCAGGTGTCACTATCTAGCCATGGCACCTACACGGTGCAAGGAGAATGAAACACCTACCCCCCAAAGAGATAGACATGGTGGCCCTTGCCCCCTTGGGCAGCAGTCACGATCCAGCCATAGCACCTCCACGGTGCAAGGAGCCTGATCCACCTACCCGCAAGAGATAGATAAGGTACAACACTTGAAAAATTGACATGAATTCTCTGGGCTGTGTGAACACTGAAACGAATCATCATTGCAAACTGCTGTTTTCAATTTCAGCACCTTCTCAGGGTAGCGCTATTGGTTTCACGCCTGTGTAGATCACCCTGATTGGCTGGTCTCACTAACCTGAGAGGGGCATCTGAGACATGTGGCTTAATGTGCCACTTGCCCCCTTGAGCAGCAGTCATGATCCAAACATAGGACCTCCAAGGAGCAAGGACCTTTATCCACCTACCCCCCAGAGAGATTGATGAGGTGACACTTGCCACTTCGGGCAGGGGTCATGATCCAGCTATAGCACCTCCATGGTGCAAGGAGCCTGATCCACTTACCCCACAAAGAGATAGATTAGGTGCCATCTGCCCCCTCGGGCAGCAGTCACTATCCAGCCATGTCACCTCCACGGTGCAAGGAGCCTGATCCACCCACCCCCTAAAGAGATAGATAAGGTGCCACCTGCCCCCTGAGACAGTGGTCATGATCCAGCCATAGCACCTCCATGGAGCAAGAAGCCTGATCCACCTACTCCCAAAGAGATGGATGAGGTTGCACTTGCCCCTGGGCAGCGTGTCACGATCCAGCCTTAGGACCTCGATGTAAGGACACTGATCCACCTACCCCTCTAAGAGATACATAAGGTGCCACTTGCCCCCTCGGGCATCGTTCACGAGCCAGCCATAGCACTTTCACGGTGCAAGGACCCTCATCCACCTACCCCCCAAAGAGACATATAAGGTGCTATTTGGCACCTCGGGCTGCAGTCACGATCCAGCCATAGCACCTCCACGGTGCAAGGAACCTGGTCCACCTACCCTCAAAAGAGATAGATAAGGTGCAGCTTGCCCCCTCGGGCAGTGGTCACAATCCAGCCATGGCACTTCAATGGTGCAAAGAGCCTGATCCACCTTCCACCCAAAGAGATAGATAAGGTGCCACTTTCCCCCTCGGGCAGCAGTCATGATCCTGCCAGAGCACCTCCATGGTGCAAGGAGCCTGATCCACCTAACCACAAAGAGATTGATAACATGCCACTTGCCCATTGGGCAGTGGTCACAATCCAGCCATGGCACCTCCACGGTGCAAGAAGCCTAATCCACCCTCCCCCCAGAGAGATAGATGAGGTGCCACTTGCCCCCTCATGCAGCATTCATAATCCAGCCATAGCACATCCATGGTGCAAGGAGCCTGATCCACCTACCCTCCAAAGAGACAGAAAAGGTGCCACTTGGTACTTCAGGCAGCGGTCACGAGACAGGCACGGAACCTCCACTGTGCAAGGAGCCTGATCCACCTACCTCCCTAAAGAGAAAGATAAGGTGCCACTTGCCCCCCCCAGGCAGCGGTCACGATCCTGCCATAGCACCTCCATGGTGCAAGGAGCCTGATTTCCCTATCCCCAGAGAGATAGATAAGGTGCCACTTGTCCCCTCAGGCAGCGGTCATGATCTAGCCATAGCACACCCATGGTGCAAGGAGCCAGACTGACCTACCCCCAAGGAGATAAAAAAGGTGCCACTTGCCCCCTCGGGCACCGTTCACGATCCAGCCATAGCACCACCTCGTTTCAAGGAGCCTCATCCACCTACCCCCCCAAAGAGATAGGTAAGATGCGTCTTGCCCCCTCAGTCAGTGGTCATGATCCCGCCATAGCACCTCCATGGTGCAAGGAACCTGATCCACCTACCCCCCAAAGAGATAGGTAAGGTGCCACTTGCCCCCTCGGGCAGTGGTCACGATCCAGCCATAGCACCTCCACGGTGCAAGGAGCCTCATCCACCTTCCCCCCAGAGAGATAGATGGGATGCCAATTGTCCCCTCAGGCAGCATTCACGATCCAGCCATAGCACCTCCATGGTGCAAGTAGCCTGATCCACCAAGCACCCAAAGAGATAGATAAGGTGCCACTTGCCCCTTCAGGCAGCATTCACAATCCAGCCATAGCACCTCTGTGGTGGAATTAGACTCATCCACTTACCCCCCCCAGAGAGATACATAAGGTGCCACTTGCCCCTTCATGCAGTGGTCAGTATCCAGCCTTAGCACCTCCATGGTGCAAGGAGCCTGATCCACCTACCCCTCAAAAAGATAGATAAGATACGACGCATGAAAAATTGCTATGATTTCTCTGGGCTGTGTGAATGCTGAACCAAATCATCATTGCAGTTTGCTGTTTTCAGTTTCAGCGCCTTCTCAGGGTAGCGCTATTGGCGCCACGCCTGTGTAGAGCTCCATGATTGCCTGGTCTCACTCACCTGAGACAGGAGCACCCGAGACGTGTGGCTTAATGAGCCACTTGCCCCCTTGGGCAGCGTTCATGAACCAGCCATAGCAACTCCACAGTGCCAGGAGTTTGATCCACCTGCCCCCCCAAAGAGATAGAAAAGGTGCCTCTTGCCACCTTGTGCTACGGTCGCGATCCAGCCATAGCACCTCCAGTGTGTAAGGAGCCTGATCCACCTATCTCCCAAATATATAGATAAGGTGCCACTTGCCCCCTCAGACAGCCATCACAGTCCAGCCAAAGCACCTCCATGGTGCAAGGAGCCTGATCCACCTACCCCCCCCAAAGAGATAGACGAGGTGCCACTTGCCCTCTTAGGCAGCGGTCACGATCCAGCCATATCACCTCCTCGGTGCAAGGAGATGGATCCACCTACCCCCTAAAGAAATAGATGCGGTGCCATTTACCACTACGGGCAGTGGTCACGAGTCAGCCATAGCACCTCCATGGTGCAAGGAGTCTGATCCATCTATCCCCACAAAGAGATATATAATTTTCTCCTGCCCACTGAGGCAGAGGTCATGATCCAGCCATAGCACCTCCACTGTGCAAGGAACCTGATACACCTACCCATCGAAGAGATAGATAAGGTACCATTTGACCCCCGGGCAGCAGTCAAGATCCAGCAATGGTACTTCCAAGGTGCAAGGAGCCAGATCCACCTACCTCCACAAAGAGATAGAAAAGGTGCCAATTGCCATCTCGGGCAGCGTTCACGATCTAGCCATACCACCTCCATGGTGCAAGGAGGTTGATCCACCTCCCCCCAAAGAGATGGATAAGGTGTGATGCTTGAAAAATTGCTACGATTTCTCTCAGCTGTGTGAACGCTGAACCGGATCATCATTGCAATTCGCTGTTTTCAATTTCAGCGCCTTCTCAGGGTAGCGCTATTGGTTTCACACCTCTGTAGAGCTCCCTGATTGTCTGGTCTCACTCACTTGAGACAGGAGCACCTCGGATGTGTGGCTTAATGTGCCACTTGCCCCCTCGGGCAGCGGTCACTATCCAGCCATAGCACCTCCATGGCGCAAGGAGCCTTATCCAGCAATCCCCAAAAAGATGCATAAGATGCCACTTTCCCCCTCGAACAGTGTTCACGGTGCAAAGGGCCTGATCCACCTAACCCCAGACAGATAGAAGAGGTGGCACTTGCCCTCTGGCAGCAGTAACGATCCAGCCATAGCACCTCCACGGTGCAAGGAGCTTGATCCACCACCCCCAAAAGAAACAGATAAGGTACGACACTTGAAAAATTGCCACGATTTCTCTGGGCTGTGTGAACACTGAGCCGTATCATCATTGCAATTTGCTGTTTTGAATTTCAGTGCCATCTAAAGGGTAGCGCTCTTGGTTTCTCACCTGTGTAGAGCTCCGTGATTGGCTGGTCTCACTCACCTTAGACAGAAGCACCCGAGTCTTGTGGCTTAATGTGCCACTTGCCCCTTGGGCAGCATTCACTTTCCAGCCATAGTACCTCCACTGTGCAATAAGCCTGATCCACCTAACCCCAAAGAGATAGATAAAGTGCCACTTGCCCCCTTGGGCAGTGTTCACGATCCAGCCATAGCACCTCCACGGTGCAAGGAGCCTGATCCACCTACCCCCCAAAGAGATAGATAAGGTGCCACTTGCCCCCTCGGGCAGCGGTCACTATCCAGCCATAGCACCTCCATGGCGCAAGGAGCCTTATCCAGCAACCCACAAAAAGATGCATAAGATGCCACTTTCCCCCTCGGACAGTGTTCACGGTGCAAAGGGCCTGATCCACCTAACCCCAGACAGATAGATGAGGTGGCACTTGCCCCCTCTGGCAGCAGTAACGATCCAGCCATAGCACCTCCACGGTGCAAGGAGCCTGATCCACCTACCCCCCAAAGAAACAGATAAGTGCATGACACTTGAAAATTGCCACGATTTCTCTGGGCTGTGTGAACACTGAGCCGTATCATCATTGCAATTTGCTGTTTTGAATTTCAGCGCCATCTAAAGTGGGTGGCTTTGGTTTCCACCTGTGTAGAGCTCCGTGATTGGCTGGTCTCACTCACCTGAGACAGAAGCACCCGAGTCTTGTGGCTTAATGTGCCACTTGCCCCTCTGGCAGCATTCACTTTCCAGCCATAGTACCTCCACTGTGCAATAAGCCTGATTCACCTAACCCCAAAGAGATAGATAAAGTGCCACTTGCCCCCTTGGGCAGTGTTCACGATCCAGCCATAGCACCTCCACGGTGCAAGGAGCCTGATCCACCTACCCCCCAAAGAGATAGATAAGGTGCCTCTAGCCCCATCAGGCAGCAGTCACGATCCAGCCATGGCACCTCCATGGTGCAAGGAGCCTAATTCACCTACCCACCAAAGAGCTACATAAGGTGGCACTTGCCCCCTCAGGCAGTGGTCACGATCCAGCCATAGAACCTACACGGTGCAAAGAGCCTGATCCATGTACACCCCCATGAGACAGATAAGGTGCCACTTACCCCCTCGCGCAGCGGTCACAATCCAGCCAGATCACCACCATGGTGCAAGGAGCCTGATCCACCTATCCCCTAAAGATACAGATAAGGTGCCATTTGCCCCCATCGGGAAGTGGTCACCATCCAGCCATAGCACCTCCACGCTGCAAGGAGTCTGATCCACCTTCCCGCTAGAGAGATAGATAAGGTGCCACTTGCCCCTCGAGCAGCATTCCTGATCCAGCTATAGCACCTCCAAGGTGCTAGGAGCCTGATCCATGAACCCACCAATAAGATAGATCATGTACGATGCTTGAAAAATTGACACGATATCTCTGGGCTGTGTGATCGCTGAACCTGATCATCTTTGCAATTTGCTGTTTTCACTTTCAGTGCCTTCTCAGGGTAGTGCTATGAGCTCCACGGCTGTGTGTAGAGCTCCCTGATTGGCTGGTATCACTCTCCTGAGACAGGAGCACCAGTGACGTGTGGCTTAATGTGCCATTTGCCCCCTCAGGTAGCGGTCACGATCCATCCATAGCACATCCACGGTGCAAGGAGCCTGATCCACCTACCCCACAAAGAGACAGATTAGGTGCCACTTGCCCCCCTCGGGCAGTGGTCACGATCCAGCCATAGAACCTTCATGGTGCAAGGAGCCTGATCCACCTACCACCCAAAGAGATAGATAAGGTGCCACTTGCCCCCTTGGGCAGTGGTCACAATCCAGCCATAGCACTTCCATGGTGCAAGGAGCCTGATCCACCTACCCCCCATGAGATAGATAATGTGCCACTTGCCCCCTCCGGCAACAGTCACGATCCAGCCATAGCACCTCCACAGTGCAAGGACCCTGATCCACCTACCCTCCCCAAAGAGATAGATGTGGTGGCACTTGCCCCCTCATGCAGCAGTAATGATCCAGCCATACCACCTCCACGGTACAAGAAGCCTCATCCACCTACCCCCCAAAGAGAAAGATAAGGTGCTACTTGCCCCCTCTGGCAGCGGTCACAATCCAGCCATAGCACCTCCATGGTGCAAAGAGCCTGGTCCACCTACCCCCCAAAAAGATAGGTAAGCTGCTACACTTGCATAATTGCTACCCATTTCTCTGGACTGTGTGAACGCTAAAATTGATCATAGATACATAGATACATAGACAGTGTCGGCAGATAGCCTGTGGCCCACCTAGTCTGCCCATTTGAGCTTGTAAGTTCAGTTTGTTTTCCTAGAAATCTATTTCCCTTACCCCTGACCTCTAGAATTCCTTTATGTCTATCCCATGCATTCTTAAATCCGTGGTTGTTTCAGCCCCACCACTTCCTCTGGCAGGGTGTTCCACTTGTCCACCACCTGTTCTGTGAAGAAATTCTTTTCATGTTTCCTCTGAATCGCTCCTCCTCCAACTTCATCCCATGCCCTCTAGTCCTGAAACATCTTTTTCGCTTAAAAATAGTGTTTTCCTGCACCCTGTTCCTCCCTGTAAGATACTTGTATGTCTCTATCATATCCCCTCTCTCCCTCCTCTCCTCCAGGGAGTACATGTTCAGTTCCTTCAACCTGTGTTCATAGGATTTGTGATGCAACCCATGCACCATCTTTGTTGCCCTCCTCTGAACCTTCTCTACCCTGTCTATGTCCTTACGTAGGTATGGTCTCCAGAACTGTACACTGTACTCCAGGTGAGGCCTCACTAGTGTCTTGTATAGCGGAATTATGACCTCCCTTTTCCTGCTGGTGATGCCCCTGCCTATATTCCCAGCATCCTATTTGCTTTACCTGCTGCCTTGTCACACTGTTTCCCTACCTTGAGGTCATCAGAGATGACAACCCCAAGATCCCTTTCCTGCTTGGTGCATGCTATATCCTCACCCCCCAACTGATATATTGTGCCAGGGTTTTTGTGCCCCATATGCATTATCTTGCACTTCTTTGCATTGAATTTCAACTGCCAAACCCTTGACCATTCTTCAAGTTTCTGCAGGTCCCTTCTCATTCTGTCATCTTTACAATTTGCTGTTTTCAATTTCAGCGCCTTCTCAGGGTAGCACTATTGGCTTCACACCTGTGTAGAGCTCCTTGATTGGCTGGCCTCACTTACCTGAGACAGGAGTACCCAAGACGTGTGCCTTAATGTGAAACTTGCCCCCTTGGGCTGCGGTCACGATCCAGCCATGGAACCTCCACGGTGCAAGCAGCTTGATTCACCTATCCCCCAAAGAGATAGATAAGGTGCCACCTGCCCTCTCGGGCAGCAGTCACGATCCAGCCATAGAACCTTCATGGTGCAAGGAGCCTGATCCACCTACCCCCCAAAGAGACAGATAAGGTGCTACTTACCCCCTCGGACTGCGGTCACAACAGCCATAGCACCTGCATGGTGCAAGGAGCCTGATCCACCTACCCCCCCAAAGAGGTAGATAACGTGACACTTGCCCCATCGGGCAGTGGTCACGATCCAGCCATGGCACCTCCATGGTGCAAGGAGCCTGATCCACCTACCCCACCAAAGAAGTAGATAACGTGACACTTGCCCCATCGGGCAGCAGTCACGATCCAGCCACGGCACCTCCACGGTGCAAGCAGCTTGATCCACCTACCCCCCAAAGTGACAGATAAGGTGCCACTTGCCCCCTGGGGCAGCAGTCATGATCCAGCCATGGCACCTCCACAGTGCAAGCAGCCTGATCCACCTACCCCCCAAAGAGATAGATAAGGTGCCACTTGCCCACTGGACAGTGATCTCAATCCTGCCATAGCACCTAAATGGTGCAAGGAGCCTGATCCACCTACTTCCCAAAGAGAGAGATAAGGTTCCACTTGCCCCTCGGGTCACTGTCACGATTCAGCTTATAGCATCTCCACGGTGCAAGGAGCCTGATCTACCTACCCCCAAAGAGACAGATAAGTTGCCACTTGCCCCCTTCGGGAAGTGGTCACGATCCAGCCGTAGCACCTCCAAGGTGCAAGGAGCCTGATCCACCTACCCCCCAAAGAGATAGATGTGGTTGCACTTGCCCCCTCATGCAGCAGTAATGATCCAGGCTTACCACCTCCACGGTACAAGGAGCCTGATCCACCTACCGCTCAGAGAGATAGATGAGGTGGCACTTGCCCCTCGGGCAACGGTCACGATCTAGCCATAGCACCTCCATGGTGCAATTAGCCTCATCCACCTTCCCCTCAGAGAGATAGATGAGGTGCCACTTGCCCCCTCAGGCAGTGGTCAGGATCCAGCCATAGCACCTCCACAGTGCAAGCAGCCTGATCCACCTACCCCCAAAGAGATAAATAATGTGCCTCTTGCCCCGCCAACAGCGGTCTCGATCCAGTCATGGGACCTCCACGGTGCAAAGAGCCTGATCCACCTACCCCCTAAGAGAAATAGCACCTAAATGGTGCAAGGAGCCTGATCCACCTACTTCCCAAAGAGATAGATAAGGTGCCACTTGCCCCCTCGGGCCGCATTCACGATTCAGCCATAACATCTCCACGGTGCAAGGAGCCTGATCTACCTACCCCCCAAAGAGATAGATAAGTTGCAACTTGCCCCCTTCGGGCAGTGGTCACGATCCAGCCATAGCACCTCCAGGGTGCAAGGAGCCTGATCTACCTACCCACCAAAGAGATAGATGTGGTTGCACTTGCCCCCTCATGCAGCGGTAATGATCCAGGCTTACCACCTCCACGGTACAAGAAGCCTGATCCACCTACCCCCCCAAAGAGGTAGATAAGGTACCACTTGCCCCCTCGGGCAGCAGTCACGATCCAGCCGTGACACCTCCACAGTGCAGGCAGCCTGATCCACCTACCCCTCAAAGAGATAGATAATGTGCCACTTGCCCCGTCAAACAGCGGTCTCGATCCAGCCATGGGACCTCCATGGTGCAAAGAGCCTGATCCACCTACTTCCCAAAGAGATAGATAAGGTGCCACTTGCCCCTCAGGCCACGGTCACGATTCAGGCATAGTACCTCCACGGCAAGGAGCCTGATCCACCTACCCACCAAAGAGCTAGATAAGGTGGCACTTGCCCTCGGGCAGTGGTCACGATCCAGCATAGAACCTACACAGTGCAAAGAGCCTGATCCACCTACACCCCCATGAGACAGATAAGGTGCCACTTACCCCTCAAGCAGCGGTCACAATCCAGCCAGATCACCACCATGGTGCAAGGAGCCTGATCCACCTATCCCCTAAAGATACAGATAAGGTGCCATTTGCCCCCATCGGGAAGTGGTCACCATCCAGCCATAGCACCTCCACGCTGCAAGGAGTCTGATCCACCTTCCCGCCTAGAGAGATAGATAATGCGCCACTTGCCCCTCGAGCAGCGCTCCTGATCCAGCTATAGCACCTCCAAGGTGCAAGGAGCCTGATCCACGTACTCCACCAATAAGATAGATCATGTACGATGCTTGAAAATTGCCACAATATCTCTGGGCTGTGTGATCGCTGAACCTGATCATCTTTACAATTTGCTGTTTTCACTTTCAGTGCCTTCAGGGTACTGTTATGAGCTCCACGGCTGTGTAGAGCTCCCTGATTGGCTGGTATCACTCTCCTGAGACAGGAGCACCCGTGATGTGTGGCTTAATGTGCCATTTGCCCCCTCAGGTAGCGGTCACGATCCATCCATAGCACAACCACAGTGCAAGGAGCCTGATCCACCTACCACCCAAAGAGATAGATAAGGTGCCACTTGCCCCCTTGGGCAGTGGTCACAATCCAGCCATAGCACTTCCATGGTGCAAGGAGCCTGATCCACCTACCCCCCATGAGATAGATAATGTGCCACTTGCCCCCTCCGGCAACAGTCATGATCCAACCATAGCACCTCCACAGTGCAAGGACCCTGATCCCTACCCCCCCCAAAGAGATAGATGTGGTGGCACTTGCCCCCTCATGCAGCAGTAATGATCCAGCCATACCACCTCCACGGTACAAGAAGCCTCATCCACCTACCCCCAAAGAGAAGGATAAGGTGCTACTTGCCCCTCTGGCAGCGGTCTCAATCCAGCCATAGCACCTCCATGGTGAAAGAGCCTGATCCACCTACCCCCAAAAGATAGGTAAGCTGCACACTTGCATAATTGCCACGATTTCTCTGGACTGTGTGAACGCTAGTACCGATCATCTTTACAATTTGCTGTTTTCAATTTCAGTGCCTCTCAGGGTAGCACTATTGGCTCCACACCTGTGTAGAGCTCCTTGATTGGCTGGCCTCACTCACCTGAGACAGGAGCACCCAAGACGTGTGCCTTAATGTGAAACTTGCCTCTTAGGCTGCGGCACGATCTAGCCATGGCACCTCCACAGTGCAAGCAGCCTGATCTACCTACCCCTCAAAGAGATAGATAATGTGCCACTTGCCCCATCAAATAGCGGTCTCAATCCAGCCATGGGACCTCCATGGTGCAAAGAGCCTGATCCACCTACTTCCCAAAGAGATAGATAAGGTGCCACTTGCCCCCTCGGGCCACGGTCACGATTCAGGCATAGCATCTCCACGGTGCAAGGAGCCTGATCCACCTACCCCCCCAAAGAGGTAGATAACATGACACTTGCCCCATCGGGCAGCAGTCAGGATCCAGCCATAGCACCTCCATGGTACAAGAAACCTGATCCACCTACCCACCAGAGAGATAGATGAGGTTGCACTTGCCCCCTCCGGTAGCGGTCACAATCCAGCCATAGCATCTCCATGGTGCAAGGAGCCTCATCCACCTCCGCCCCCCCCCCCCAAGAGAGAGATAGATGAGGTGCCACTTGCCCCCTCGGGCAGCGGTCAGGATTCAGCCATAGCTCCTACACAGTGCAAGGAGCCTGTTCCACCTACCACCCAAAGAGATAGATAAGGTACGATGCTTGAAAAATTGCCACGATTTCTCTGCTCTGTGTGAACACTGAACTGGATCATCATTGCAATTTGCTGTTTTCAATTTCATCATCTTCTCAGGGTAGTGCTGGTGGCTCCACGCCTGTGTAGAGCACCCTGATTGGCTGGTCTCACTCACCTGAGACAGGAGCACCTGAGACGTGTGGCTTAATGTGCCACTTGCCTCCTCGGGCAGCCTTCACGATCCAGCTATTGCACTTTCATGGTGCAGGGAGCCTGATCCACCTACCCCCCCAAAGAGATAGATAAGGTGCTCCTGGCCCCCTCGCGCAGCAGTCACGATCCAGCCATAGCACCTCCACGGTGCCAGGAGCCTGATCCACCTACCCCCCAAAGTGATAGATTAGGTGACACTTGCCCCCTCGGGCAGTGGTCTTGATCCAGCCATAGCACCTCCACAGTGCAAGGAGCCTGATCCACCTACCCCCCCCGAGAGATAGATAAGGTGCCATTTGCCCTTTCGGTCAGCATTCACGATCGAGCCATAGCTCCTCCATGGTGCACTGAGGCTGATCCACCTACCCCTCAAAGAGATAGATAAGGTGCCACTTGCCCCCTCGAGCATTGGTCATGATCCAGCCACAGCACCTCCACAGTGCAAGGATCCTGATCCACCTACTCCCCAAAGCGACAGATGAGGTGCCACTTGCCCCCTCGGGCCGCGGTCACGATTCTGCACCTCCACGGTGCAAGGAGCCTGATCCACCTACCCCCCAAGGAGAATCATAGAAACAGAATTTGATTGCAGATAAGGACCGCTTGGCCCACCCAATCTGCCCATTTCCCTACCTTAATGGATAAGCTGCAGATTCCAGTTAACCAGCAGCCTACTTATTCCTACCCTCCCCAAGAATTGCCTTTATGACTGTCCCATGCATGCTTGAATTCCACCACTGTTTTTGACTACACAACCTCCTCCGGAAGGCTGTTCCATGCATCTTCAACCCTCTCTGTGAAAAAATACTTCCTTAAATTACCTCTGAGCCACCGTCCCTCTATCTTCAAATTATGCCCCTTGTTTTTGCACACCTCTTTTCTGAAAGATGCCCCTCTTCTGACTTTTGTTGATTCCCTTGAGGTACTTGAGTTTCTGTCATGTCCCCCTCCCTCCTTTCCTCGAGGCTATACATATTAAGCTCCCAAGTCTCTCTTCATATGTCTTCCGTGCAGACCCTGCTCCATTTTAGTTGCCCTCCTCTGACAGCTTCCATTCTGTCTGTCTTTGTGGAGATTGGGTTCCAGAACTGCATGCAGTATTCAAGATGGAGTCTGACCAGCTGTCTGCACAGAGGGATAATAACTTCCTGTTTTCACTGGTGATGCCTCTCTATGCATCGCAGTATCCCTCCCAGCCCTCCTTGCTGCCCTCTCACATTGCTTGCCCACCTTTAGGTCATCTGATATGACTACCCCAGGTCCCTTTCCATTTTGTTGTTGTTAGTATCTCATCCCCATTGTGTACTCTTCCCTGGCTTTTGTTTCCAGGTACATTACCATGCACTTCTTTGCACTGAATCTAAGCTGCACATTTGACCATTCCTCTAACCTTGCCATGTCCCTCTCATCCTTTTCCACCCCACCTTGTGCATCAACTCTGTTGCAGATCTTTCTGTCATCTGCAAAGAGACATACTTTTCCTTCCAATCCCTCTGCAATGTCGCTTATAAAGACATTGAAGAGGACCGGTCCTAATACTGAACCCTGCAGTACCCCACTAGTAACCCCTTCTTCAGAGTGGACTCCATTTACTATTACCTCTGTGTCCTATTCTCCAGCCAATTCTTTACCCAGGCTGTTATCTTGGGACCCACTCCCAGGCTGGCTAACTTGTATATTAATCTTTTGTGGGACTGTGTCAAATGCCTTGCTAAAGTCTAGGTAGGCCATGTCCACAGCCCCTCCCTGATCTACTACTTTGGTCACCTAGTCAAAGAAATCTATCAGATTTGTCTGGCATGACCCATGACCTTCCGCTATGAATCCATGCTGCCTTGGGTCCTGTGCCCCTCTGGCCTCTAGATACTTGACAATTCTTTCTTTCAGAAGTGATTCCATCATTTTCCCTACCACTGAGGTTAAACTAACAAGTCTGTAGTTTTCTGCTTCTGCCTTGCTCCCACTTTTGTGAAGGGGAATCACATCTGCCCTTCTTCAGTCCTCGGGTACCACCTCATCCTCCCATGATTTGTTAAAGAGGGTAGTCAGTGGTGTCGCTAGCTCTACCCTTAGTTCTTTTAGAATTGTGGGATGAATCCCATCAGGCCCCATTGCATTGTCCACCTTCAGTTTTAAGAGTTCTTTCAGAACCCTTTCTTCTGTAAATGGGCTGATATCAACTTCTGTATCCAGTGTGTTTCTACTGTTTGTTTTTGGTACCTCCTCCTTGTCCTTTGAAAATACTGAGCAAAAATATTTGTTTAGTATCTCTGCTTTTCACAGTCACCTCTGCCCACACCTCCCCTTTATTACGCCTCACTATCCCTCCCTTGGTCTTCCTTTGCTCCCTGATGTACCTATAAAAGGTTTATCCTCCTTCTTAACTGAGTTGGCTATCTTTTCTCGGTTTGGGCCTTTGGTGTTCTGACTGCCTTCCCAGCTTCCTTTTGCTTTAACTGATACAGTTCTCTGTCCTGCTCCTTCTGTGATTCCTTGTACTTCCTGAATGCTTTCTTTTCTCTTGAACCTTCACTGCCACTTCCTTGAGAACCATAGTGGTTCTTACATTGTTTCATTTTTGTTTATTTGCTTCACACAAAGGTTTGTTACCTCTTGATGGCAGTTTTATTATTCCCCATTGTTCTTCCACCCTCCTTCCTGCCCATTTGCTAGTGCATTCCTTAGGCACTCACCCATTTTGGCAAAGTCAGCCTCCTAAAGTCCAGTACTTTTGCCTTTGTATGGCTTGACTCTATTACTGTGTTTATTGTGAACCATACTGTTCGATGGTCGCTAGTTCCCAGATGGCTACCCACTTTACATCTGTGATCCTCTCTCATCTCCATTTGAGAGAACCAGGTCTAAGATTGCTCCCTCTCTGAGTGGGCTCCAATACTAGTTGTCTAAGGCATGCTCTGCAGGGCATCTAGAATAACCCCAGTCTTCAAGTGACTGCTGCAACTGCACTCCAGTTAACATCTGCATATTCAGATCACCCATCAGCAATATCTCCCCTTTTGCCATTCTAAGTATACTTTTATCATTTCCTTGTCCATTTCTCCCTGAGAAGGGGGCCTGTATACAACCCTGTGTGGATTATGTGCCATTGCTGGTCTCCAAATTTACCACAGTACTTCTTCTCCTCCTGTTTTCCCTTTTGTTCTGTTGCTTTGATTCCTTCCCTTATGTAAAGAGCTACTTCTCCTCCTCTTTTACCCTCCCTGTCCCTCCTGTAGATCGTGTATCCTGGTATGTTAAACCGAGGTCCCATCTGCCTGGATTGGTGGTAGTTCAGGTGGATGTTAAAGATCCCATGGCACTTATCGAAAAGAGTAAGGGAATTTCCCCGGTGTCCTGGCCAAATTTCCCTCATTCACTAAAAATACCACCAACAGCTTAATCTGGTTCAAGGTCAGTTGGCATTCATCTGTATCCTTCCTCCCCGGTCGTATGTAAACAGGCAGGATTTGTCTATGCACTTACCCGGGTCAACAAAAGCTAAATAAAATAAATGTTTACGTCCCAGTCATGGTTTTATGTGTACCATGTTTCTGTGACTGCAACGATATCCAGATGTTCCTCCTCCATCAAGGCCACTAATTCAGGAAGTTTGTCACCAGACTACGGTAATTGGTACTCATTGTTTCCATTTTTGATGGCTTTACCTTCTGTTGCAGCATCCCCATTGACCTTTCTACCTTGGACTTTTTCTCATTTAGTACCCTGTTTTGTAGGGGGAGGCCGGGATTTTCCTGCTGCTTATCAGTGCCTCCCCCTTGACTAGTTTAAAAGCTTGCCAATGAAGCATTTAAACTGATTGCTCAAAAGACTTGTTCCCTTCCTGGACAGATGCACACCATCCTGCCAGTATAGGCTGGTGTCCCTCCAGGTGGAACCCCAGTCCCCAATGAAGCCAAACCCCTGTGCTCCACATCATTTTTTCAACCATTCAATAAACTGTATGGTGCAAAGTACCCTCACCTCACTCATGCCATTGACAGGCAGCACCTCTGAGAAGGATACTGTCTGTGCTACTTGACTTAGGCCCCTCCCCAATTCTACAAAGTCCTTCTGCACTGCTCTGATCTCATATTGAGCCAAGTCATTTGTGCCTAGGTGGACAATGACATCCAGCTCAGACTCCCGTGCAGCTGTCCTCGTGATCCTGAGGATGCGCTTCCTGTCCCTCCAAGCCATGGCACCAGGCAGGCACCTTACTTCAGTTTTTCCTGCTCCCCCCAGTTCTATCCCCCTAATAATTGAGTCCCCACCATTAGCTGCTTCCTTTCCTTGTGGTGTCCTCTGCCTCCTTCCTGTGGGGCTCCCTTGTGACAGTTGTCCTCAGCCTCCTTAGTCTCCTCTGTGGGTGCATCCATAGGGGAGCTGTGCTGCCCCAGAATGGTATATGGATTGTGGAGTGGAACAACTGACTGGGTGTGCCTCTGTTCCACCATCCTCACCCTCCCTGATCCCACTGTGGTCCAACTGCTGTGCTTTCTCTCAACCCTGAGGTAGTGGTGGTGGCTCTGGTGCTCCTGGATGGGGAGGTTCCTTCCTACCATCCAGTGTGGCCTGGGGAAGGTTCCTTACTACTGTCCAGTGTGGCCTGGAAGACAGGCAACTTTCTCCCTCAGGGCAGAGAGTTGTTCGTAAATAGGCAGCATCTCAGCTTCCAGAAAGACTCTCGGAAGACTGCTGCCCCACAGCCATTACATTGCACTACTCCCCACATGTTTATCTACTTTTTTTGTGTTTGTGTGTGATTAGTTTGTTATATAAAATATATATATTATACAATGTGTATGCTTATATTGTCAGTGCAGTGTGCTAGAGAGATTATGGCAGTGATATGCACCTTGCACTCTTGAGGAATGATGTAAGAACCCCAGGTATAAAGGAACTATTTCCAGGGTGGGGGGTGAGGTGGAAGTTGTTGGGCTCTAAGCTGTGCCCTCACAAAACAATCAGCTAAGAGTTCTGACCCCGCTGCATGATGAGTGCCTTCCTGTCAGCAAAATGCCCTACACAACAATTTGACAGAGAAATACCCCTGCTAATCAGACAGAGAAAATCCAGACATCCAAGTCAGACAGGTAAACATCCCAGCCCCAGGTTTGTGCTCTGAAAGCAGTCAGTCCCAAAATAAGTCAGCTATGCTTCAAACTCTTCCTGCACTGAAAATCTTAAGAATTGTAACAAACGTAAAGCTAGATCCACCTCCCTTTGTTGCTTGAAAGACTGTCTTTCCTGATAATTTAAGTTCCTTTATTTAACCTTTCAGTTAGAAGTAGCCTCCACCTGCAGAATATCTGCTACAAACCAAAGATAATTGTAAGGTTCACTGCCTCTGTTGTGAGCACAACTCGCTATCTGCAAATCCTATGTTCCGAATTGCAGCTTCCAGCCAGAGTTTCAGTTGAAGAATATTAGCTGTTCGAGAGATAGATAATGTGCCACTTGTCCCGTCGGGCAGCGGTACCTCCACAGTGCAAGGAGCCTGATCCACCTACCCCCAAAAAAGATAGATAAGGTGCCGCTTGCCCCCTGGGGCAGCGGTAACGATCTAGCTATACCACCTCCATGGTTCAAGGAGCCGGATCCACCTACCCCAGAGAAATAGATGAGGTGGCCTTTGCCCTCGGGCAGTGGCATGATCCTGCCATAGCACCTCCACGGTGTGCGGAGCCCATCCACCTTCCCCCAGAGAGATAGATGAGGTGCCACTTGCCCCTCGGCAGCAGTCAGATCCAGCCGTAGCACCTCCATGGTACATGGAGCCTGATCCACCTACCCCCTGTTAAAGAGATAGATGTGATGGCACTTGCCCCACATGCAGCAGTAACGATCTAGCTACACCACCTCCATGGTACAAGAAGCCTGATCCACCTACCCTCAAGGAGATACATAATATGCCACTTGCCCTGGTCAGCGGT
Source organism: Neoceratodus forsteri (assembly GCA_016271365.2). Taxonomy (NCBI): domain Eukaryota; kingdom Metazoa; phylum Chordata; order Ceratodontiformes; family Ceratodontidae; genus Neoceratodus; species Neoceratodus forsteri. The sequence continues at coordinate 1,397,393,936 of CM028131.1, read as the reverse complement.
CATGATCCAGCCATAGCACCTCCACGGTGCAAGGGCCTGATCCACCTACCCCACCAAAGAGAGAGATAAGGTATGACGCTGAAAATTGCCATGACTTATCTGGGCTGTATAAATGCTGAACCGATCATCATTGCCATTTGTTGTTTTCACTCTCGCCTTCTCAGGGTAGCTTATTGGTTCCATGCATGTGTAGAGTTCCCTGATTGGCTGGTCAAACTCAACTGAGACATTAGCACCCGAGACGTGTGGCTAAATGTGCCACTTGCCCCCTCGGGCAGAGGTCACGATACAGCCATAGCACTTCCACGGTGCTAGGAGCCTGATCCACCAACCACTCAAAGAGATAGATAAGGTGCTACTTGCCCCCTTTGGCAGTGGTCACGATCCGGCCATAACACCTCCATGGTGCAAGGAGCCTGATCCACCTACCCCCCAGAAAGATAGATGAGGTGGCACTTGCCCCCTCGGGCAGCAGTTTCGATCCAGCCATAGAACCTCCATGGTTTAAGGAGCCTGATCCACCTTCTGCCCCCAAAGAGATATATGAGCTGTCACTTGCCCCTCCGCACAGTTCACAATCCAGCCATAGCACCTCCATGGTGCAAGGATCCTGATCCACCTACCCCCAAAGAGATAGATAATGCCACTTGCCCCCTTGGGCAGCAGTCATGATCCAGCCATAGCACGTCCATGGTGCAAGCAGCCTGATCCATCTACCCCCCAAAGAGATAGATGTGGTGGCACTTGGCCACTCATGCATCAGTAACGATCCAGCCATACCACAAGGAGCCTGATCCACCTACCCCCCAGAGAGATGGATGAGGTGGCACTTGCCCCTCAGGCAGTGGTCATGATCCGACCACAGTACCTACATGGTGCTAGGAGCCTGATCCACCTACCCCCCAAACAGATAGATAAGTTACCATTTGCCCCTTCGGGCAGCAGTGTCCATCCAGCTGTAGCACCTCCACAGTGCAAGGAGCCTGATCCACCTACCCCCTCTAAAGAGACAAGGTGCCACTTGCCCCTCACGCAGCAGTCACTATCTCTGCCACTAGCACCCATAATGGTGCAAGGAGCCTGATCCACCTACCTCCCAAAGAGATAGATATGGTGCCACCTGCTCTTCGGGCTGTGGTCAAAATCCAGTTATGGCATGTCCATGGTGCAGGAGCGTGATCCTCCTAACCCCAAAAGAGAAAGATAAGGTGACAGTTGCCCCGCCAGGCAGTGGTCCCTATCCAGCCATGGCACTACAGTGCAAGGAACCTGATCCTCCCATCCCCAATGAGATAGATAAGGTGCCACTTGCCTCTCAGGCAGAAGTCGCACCAGCCATTGCATTCTCCACAGGGCAAGGCGCCTGACCCACCTAGCCCCAAAGAGATAAATAAGGTGCCACTTGCTCCTCGGCAGTGGTGTCCATCCAGCCATAGCACCTCCATGGTGCAAGAAGCCTGATACACCTACCCCCAAAGACATAGATAAGGTTCCACTTGCCCCCTTGGGCAGCGGTCACGATCCAGCCATAACACCTCCATGGTGCAAGGAGCCTGATCCACCTACCCCCTAAAGAGATAGATGAGGTGGCACTTGCCCCTTCGGCAGTGGTCATGATCCAGCCATAGCAACCCACAGTGCAAGGATCCTGATCCGCCTTCCCCTCAAAGAGATACATGTGGTGCCACTTTCCCCCTCAGGCAGTGTTCCTGATCCAGCCATAGTATCTCTACTGTGCAAGGAGCCTGATCCATCTACCCCCCAAAGAGGCAGATATGGTGCCACCTGCCACCTTGCGCAGCGGTCATGATCCAGCCATAGCACCTCCATGGTGCAAGGAGCCTGATCCACCTACCCCCCCAAAAAGATAGATATGGTGCCACTTGCCCCCTCAGGCAGTGGTCATGATCCAGCCAGAGCATATCCATGGTGTGAGTAGCCTTATTCTCCTTCACCCCCAAAGTGATAGATAAGGTGCCACTAGACCGCTAGGATGCTGTTGACTCATCTAGCTATAGCACCTTCACGTGCAAGGAGCCTGATCCACCTACCCCCAAAGAGCCAGATGAGGTGGCACTTGCTACCTCGGGCAGTGGTCACGATCCAGCATAGCAGCACCTCACGGTGCAAGGATCCTGATCCACCTTCCCACAAAGAGATACAAGTGGTGCCACTTGCCACCTCGGGCAGCATTCCTGATCCAGTTATAGCATCTCTGTTGTGTAAGGAGCCTGATCCATCTACTCCCAAGAAAGAGGCAGATAAGGTGCCACCTGCCCTCATGCAGCGGTCAACGATCCAGCCATAGCATCTCCATGGTGCAAGGAGCCTGATCCGCCTACCCCCCAAAGAAATAGAAAAGGTGTCCCTTGCCCCCTCGGGCAGTGTTCCTGATCCGGCTATAGCATCTCTACTGTGCAAGGAGCCTGATCCACCTGCCCCTCACAGAGATAGATAAGGTGCTTTTTGCCCCTTGGGCAGCATTCACGATCCAGCCATAGCTCCTCCAAGGTGGAAGGAGCCTGATCCACCTACCCCCTAAAGAGCTAGATGAGGTGGCACTTGCTACCTCGGCAGTGGTCACGATCCAGCCATAAGCACCTCCACATGGTGCAAGGATCCTGATCCACCTTCCCCACAAAGAGATACAAGTGGTGCCACTTTGCCACCGGGCAGCTGCTCCTGATCCAGCCATAGCATCTCTGTTGTGTAAGGAGCCTGATCCATCTACCCCCAAAGAGGCAGATAAGGTGTCACCTGCCCCTGCGCAGCGGTCACGATCCAGCCTAGCATCTCCATGGTGCAAGGAGCCTGATCCGCCTACTCCCCAAAGAAATAGAGAAAGGTGTCCTTGCCCCTCGGCAGTGTTCCTGATCCGCCATAGCATCTCTACTGTGCAAGGAGCCTGATCCACCTGCCCCTCACAGAGATAGATAAGGTGCTTTTTGCCCCTTGGGCAGCATCTCACGATCCAGCCATAGCTCCTGCAAGGTGGAAGGAGCCTGATCCACCTACCCCCGTAAAGAGCTAGATGAGGTGGCACTTTGCTACCGGCAGCGGTCACGATCCAGCCATAGCACCTCCACGGTGCAAGGATCCTTGATCCACCTTCCCACACAGAGATACAAGTGGTGCCACTTGCCACTCGGCAGCTGCCTTGATCCAGCCATAGCATCTCCGCATGTAAGGAGCCTGATCCATCTACTTCCCAAAGAGGCGTAGATAAGTGTCACCTGCCCCTCATGCAGCGTCACGATCCAGCCATAGCATCTCCATGGTGCAAGGAGCCTGATCCCGCTACCCCCAAAGAAATAGAAAGGTGTCCCTTGCCCTCGGCAGTGTTCCTGATCTGGCCATAGCATCTCTACTGTGCAAGGAGCCTGATCCACCTGCCTCACAGAGATAGATAAGGTGCTTTTGCCCTTGGGCAGCATTCACAATCCAGCCATAGTCCCTCCAAGGTGGAAGGAGCCTGATCCACCTTCCCCAAAGTGATTGATAAGGTGCCACTTGCCGCCTAGGCAGCATTCATGATCCAGCCACAGCACCTCCATGGCGAGGAGCCCTCATCCACCTATCCCCCAAAGAGAAAGCTATGGTGCCACTTGCCCCTCAGCAGCGGTCAGAATGCAGACATAGCACTCCATGGTGCAAGGAGCCTGATCCACCTACCCCCAAAGAGATAGATAAGGTGCCACTTGTCTCGAATCGGGCAGCGGTCAGGATCCAGCCATGGCACCTCCAAGGTTTCTGATCCACCTACTCCCCAAAGAGATAGATAAGGTGCTCTGCCCCTCGGGCAGTGTTCCCAAACCAGCCATAGCACCTCCACAGTGCAAGAAGGCTGATCCACCTCACCCCTAAGAGATAGATATGGTGCCACTTGCCCTCTCGGCAGCAGTCACAATCCAGTTATAGTAGCTCCACGGTGCAAGTATCCTGATCCACCTACTCCCAAAGAGATGGATAGTGCCACTTGCCCCATCGGGCAGGGGTTCACAATCCAGCCATGCACCTCCTCGGTGCCAGGAGCCTGATCCACCCACACCCCAAAGAGATAAATAAGGTGCCACTTGCCCCTCGGGCAGTGGTGGATGATCCAGTCATAGCACCTCCATGTGCAAGGAGCCTAATCCACCTATTCCCAGAGAGATTGATAAGGTGCCACTTGCCCCTTGGGCTGTGGTCATGATCCAGCCATAGCACTCCACAGTACAATGAGCCTGATCCAACTACTCCCCAAAGAGATAGATAATGTATGACGCTTGAAAAATTGCCATGATTTCTCTTGGCTGTGTGAACGCTGAACTGGATCATCATTGCAATTTGCTGTTTTCAATTTCAGCGCCATCTTAGGGTAGCGCTATTGGTTCCACACCTGTGTTGAGCTCTGTGATTGGCTGGTCTAACTCACCTGAGACAGGAGCACCCGAGATGTGTGGCTTAATGTGCCTCTTGCCCCCTTTGGCAGTGGTCATGATCCAGCCATAGCACCTCCACAGAGCAAGGAGCCTGATCCACCTACCCCACAGAGAGATAGATAAGGTGCCACTTTCCTCCTCGAGCAGCGGTCACGATCCAGCCACAGCACCTCTAAAGTGCAGGGCCTGTACTCCACCCCATAAAGAGATAGATAAGGTGCCACTTGACCCTCGGCAGAGTTCACGATCCAGCCATAGCACCTCCATGGTGCAAGGAGGTTGATCCACCTTCCCGCAAAGACAAAGATAAGGTGTGACGCTTGCAAAAATTCCCACGTTTCTGGGCTGTGTGAATGCTGAACCAGATCATCATTGTAATTTGCTGTTTTCAATTGCAGCACCCTCTCAGGGTAGCGCTATTTTTCCACATCTGTGTAAAGCTCCCTGATTATCTGGTCTCACTCACCTGAGACAGGTGGCTTAATGTTCCACTTGCCCCTCGGGCAGCGCTTCATGATCCAGCCAGAGCACCTACACGGTGCAAGGAGCCTCATCCTCCTACCCCCAAAGAGATAGATAGATGCCACTTGTCCCCTTGGGCAGCAGTCAAGATCCAGCCACAGCACCTCCATGGTGCAAGGAGCCTGATCCACATACCCCAAAAAAGAGATTGATAAGGGTGCCACTTACCCCTGGGCAGTGGTCATGATGCAGTCACACCACCTCCGTGGTGCAAGGAGCCTGGATCCACCTACCCCCAAAGAGATAAAGTGCCACTTGCCCCTCGGCAACATTCACGAAGTCAGCAATATCACCTCCACAGTGCAAGGAGCTTGATCAACCATCCCTAAACAGATAGATAAGGTGCCACTTGCCCCTCAGACACGCCACGGTCCAGCTATAGCACCTCCATGGTGCAAAGAGCCTGATCCACCTACCCCTCAAGAGATAGATAAAGTGATACTTGCCTCTTGAGATGTGTGTTCACGATCCAGCCAGAGCACCTCCATTTTGTAAGAGGAGCCTCATTCACTCACTCCCACTAAAGAGTTAGATATGTGCCTACTCTCTCATGCAGCACTCACAATCCAGCCATAGCACTCCATGGGGCAAGGAGCCTCATCTCACCTACCCTCCAAAGAGACAGATAATTTATGACGCTTGAAAATTGCCACGATTTCTCTGAGCTATGTGAACGCTGAACCGATCACCATTGCAATTTGCTGTTTCCACTTCAGTGCCTTCTCAGGGTAGCACTATTGGCTAGATGCCTGTGAAGAGCACCTGATTGGCTGGTCTCACTCACCTAAGATAGGAGCACCCGAGACGTGTGGCTTAATGTGCCACTTGCCCCTCGGCAGCGGTCACATTACAGTCATAGCTCCTCCATGGTGCAAGGAGCCTGATCCACCTATCCCCCAAAGAGATAGATAAGGTATGACGCTTGATAAATTGCCACGATATCTCTGGGCTGTGTGAACACTGAACCGTATCATCATTGCAATTTGCTGTTTTCTATTTCAGTGCCTTCTCAGGGTAGCGCTATTGGTTCCACTCCTGTGTAGAGCTCCGTGATTGACTGGTCTCTCTCACCTAAGACAGGAGCACCCGAAATGTGTGGCTTAATGTGCCACTTGCCCCTCAGACAGCGGTCACATTCCAGCCATAGCTCCTCCACGGTGCAAGGAGCCTGATCCACCTTCTCAGCCCCAAAGAGATAGCTAAGGTTAAACTTGCAAACCGGGCAGTGTTCACGATCCAGCCAGAGCACCTCCTCGGTGAGGAGCGTGATCCACCTACCCCCAAAGAGATAGATAAGGTGGGATTCTACCTCCTCGGCAGCGGTCATGTTCCAGCCATAGCACCTCAATGGTGCAAGGAGCCTGATCCACCCACCCCGAAAGAGACAGAAAGGTGCCACCTGCCCACCTGGCAGTCACGATCCAGTCATGTCACCTCCACGGGTGCAAGGAGCCTGATCCAACTACTCCCAAACAGATTGATTATGTGCACTTGCCCACTCGGGCAGTGTTTATGATTCAGCTTAGCACCTCCATGGTGCAAGAAGCCTGTTCCACCCTCCCCAAAGAGATAGATATGGGCCACTTGCCCCTCGGGCAGCATTCACGATCCAGCTTTAGGAACTCCACGGTGCAAGGAGCCTGATCCTTCTACTCCCAAAGAGATAGATAAGGTGCCACTTGGCCCCTTGGGCAGCGTCTCATGATCCAGCTATAGCACCTCCTTGCAAGGAGACTGATCCAGCCTACCCCCAAAGACATAGATAAGGTGCTGAAGGTTCCCCTCGGGCAGCATTCACGATCTAGCTATAGCACTGCCATGGTGCAAGGATCCGATCCACCTACCCCAAGACAGATAGATAAGGTGGCACTTCCCCTCGATCACGCTTCACGATCCAGCTATAGCAACCTCCACGGTGCAAGAATCCTGATCCACCTACCCACCAAAGAAGAGATAAGATGCCACTTCCTCCTTGGGCAGCGGGTCGGATCCAGCCACAGCACCTTCATGGTAAGGAGCCTCGATCCACCTATCCCCAAAGAGATAGATATGTACCACTTGCCCCTCGCACAGCAATCACTATCCAGCTCATGGCACTCCAAGGTGCAAGGAGCCCGATCCACCCACACCTCAAAGAGATTGATGATGTGGCACTGCCCTTCGGACAGGGGTCACGATTCAGCCATAGAATCTTACGGTGCAAGGAGCCTGATCCACCTACACCCCAAAGAGAGAGATAAGGTGCCACTTCCCTCCTCAGGCAGCGGTCATGAATCAGCCATAGCACCTCTACGGTTCAAGGAGCCTGATCCACCTACCCCCCAAAAGAGATTGATGAGGTGGCACTTGCCCCTTCGGGCAGGGGTTACGATTCAGCCATAGCTCATTCATGGTGCAAGGAGCCTGATCCACCTTCCCCCCCCAAAGAGACACATAAGGTGCCACTTGCCTCCTGGGCAGTGGTCATGATCCAGCCATAACACTCCATGGTGCAAGGAGCCTTATCCCTACTCCCACCCCAAGAGATAGATAAGCTGCCACTTGCCCTCTTGGGCAGTGGTCACGATCCAGCCATAGCACCTCCATGGTGAATAGACCATGATCCACCTACCTCCTGAAAGATTGATAAGTGCCACTTGTCCCCTCAGGCACCGGCCAGATCCAGCTATAGCACCTCCATGGTGCAAGGAGCCCATCCACCTACCCCAAAGAGATAGAAAAGGTACAACACTTGAAAAATTGCCATGATTTCTGGGCTGTGTGAACGCTTGATCTGGATATCATTGCAATTTTCTGTTTTCAATTTCAGCGCCTTTCTGAGTGGTAGTGCTATTGGCTCCATGCCTGTGTAGAGCTCCCTGATTGGCTGGTCTCACTCACCTGAGATAGGAGCACCTGAGATGTGTCTTAATGTGCCACTTGCCCCCTCGGCAGCGGTCATGAACCAGCCTCAGCATCTCCACAGTGCATGAGCCTGATCCGCTTACCCCCAAACAGAGAATCAGCAGTGCCACTTGCCCTCTCGGCACTGGTCAGTATCCAGCCATAGCACCTATGGTGCAAGGATCCTTATCCACCTACCCCCAAAGAGATAGATAAGGTACGATTGAAAACTTGTTGTCACGATTTCACTGGACTGTGTCAACACTGAATAGGATCATCATTGCAATTTGCAGTTTTCGATTTAATCGCCTTCTCAGGGTAGCGCTATTGGCGTCATGCCTGTGTAGAGGTCCCTGATTGGCTGGTCTTACTCACCTGAGACGGGAGCAACCGAGACGTGTGGCTTAATGTGCCACTTATCCCATCGAGCAGCGGTCACGATCCAGCCATAGCACCTCCATGGTGCAAGGAGCCAGATCCACCTTCAACCCAAAGAGATAGATAAGGTGCCACTCACCCCCTTGGGCAGTGGTCACGATCCTGCCATTGCACCTCTACAGTGCTAGAAGCCTGATCCACCTACCCCTCAGAGAGATAGATAGGGTGACACCTGCCCCCTCGGGCTGCATTCATGATGGAGTTATAGCACCTCCACAGTGCAAGGAGCCTGATCCACCTACACCTCAAAGAGATAGATAAGGTGCCACTCGCCCCCTTGGGCAGTGGTCACGATCCTGCCATTGCACCTCTACAGTGCTAGAAGCCTGATCCACCTACCCCCAGAGAGATAGATAAGGTGACACTGGCCTCGGGCTGCATTCACGAGTAGAGCTATAGCACCTCCACGGTGAAGGAGCCTGATCCACCTACCCCCAAAAGAGATAGATAAGGTGCCTTGCCCTCAGGCAGCATTCATGAACCATCCATAGGCCTCCACAGTGCAAGGAGCCTGATCCATCTACCCCAAACGGAGAGATAAGGTGCCACTTGCCTCCTTGGGCAGCGGTCATGATCAGCCATAGTACCTCCATGGTGCACTTAGTGTGATCTACCCACACCCCAAAGAGATAGATAAGATGCCACCCGTCGCCTTTGAACAGCTGTCATGATCCAGCCATAAGCACCTCCACGGTGCAAGAAGCCTGATTCACCTAACCCCAAAGAGATAGATGCGGTGGCACTTGCCCTCAGGCAGCAGTCACGATCCAGAAACAGCATTCCATTGGTGCAAGGAGCCTCATCCACCTACCATGCAGAGAGAAAGATGAGGTGGCACTTGCCCCTCGGCAGCAGTCACGATGCTAGCCATAGCACTCTCCATGGTGTAAGGAGCCTGATTGACCTCATGCCCTAAAGAGATAGATAAGGTGCCACTTGCCACCTCGGCAGCGGGTCACGATCCATGCATAGCACCTCCACAGTGCAAGGAACCTGATCCACCTACTCCCAAAGAGATAGATCAGGTGCCACTTGCCCCATCGGGCATAGGTCACGATCCAGTCATAGGACCTCATGGTGCAAGGAACCTGATCCAACCTACCCCCCAAAGAGATAAATAAGTTGGTTGCCTCCTCGGCAGTGGTCATGATCCACCCATAGCACTTCCATGGAGCAAGGAGTCTGATCCACTTACGCCCCAAATTGATAGATAAGGTGCCATCTGCCCTGTTGGGCAGTGGTCATGATTCAACCATGGCAGCTACACAATGCTAGGAGCCTGATCAACCTACCCCTCAAAGAGATAGATAAGGTGGCACTTGCCCTTCGGACAGCTGTCACGATCCAGCCATAGCAGCACCACGGTGCAAGGAGCCTGATCCACCTACCCCAGAAAGAGACAGATAAGGTGCCACCTGCCCCCTCAGAGCGGTCACGATCCAGCCATAGCACCTCCACCAGTGCAAGGAGTCTGATCCACCTACCCCACTAAAGACATAGATAAGGTACGACACTGGAAAAATTGCCCTGATTTCTCTGGGCTGTTTGAACGCTGAACCAGATCATCATTGCAATTTGCTGTTTTCAATTTCAGCCCCTTCTCAGGGTGGCATTAATGAGTTCCACACCTGTGTAGAGCTCCTGATTGGCTGGTCTCACTCACCTGAGACAGGAGCACCAGAGACGTGTGGCTTAATGTTCCACTTTCCCCTTCGTGCAGCAGTCACGGTCCAGCTATAGCACCTCCACGGTGTTAGGAACCTGATCTGCCTCCAACCAAAGAGATAGATAAGGTGACACTTGCCCTCTTGGGCAGTGGTCATGATCCAGCCATAGCACCTTCACATTGCAAGGAGCCTGATCCACCTACCCTCAGAGAGATAGATGAGGTTGCACTTGACCCCTCGAGCAGCGGTCATGATCCAGCCATAGCACCTTCATGGTGCAAGTAGCCTGATCCATGTTCCCCCCAAAGAGATAGATGAGGTGCCACTTGACCCTTCAGGCAGCAGTCACGATCTAGCCATACCACCTCCATGGTGCAAGGAGCCTGATCCACCTAACCCCAAAGAGATGGATAGGTGTGCCACTTGCCCCTCGGGCAGCATTCACTATTCAGCCATAGCACCTCCATGGTGCAAGGAACCTGATCCGCCACTCCTGAGAGAGAAAGATGAGGTACCACTTGCCTCGCTGGCAGCGGTCACGATTCAGCCACAAGCACCCACGGTGCAAGGAGCCTGATACACCTTTCTCCCCAAGAGATAGATGACGTGCACTTCCCCCGCAGCATTCACGATTCAGTCTTAGCACCTCCATGGTGCAAGGAGCCTGATCCACCTTCCTCCCAGCGAGATAAATGAGGTGGAACTTGCCCCTCGAGCAGAGTTCATGATCCAGCCAGGACCTCCACGCGTGCAGGAGCCTGATCCACCTTCTCCTCCCAAAGAGATAGATGGTGCCTCTGGTCCCTCTGGCATTCAAAGAATCAGCCATAGCACCTCATGGTGTAAGGAGGCTGGTCCACCTGTCCCCAAAGAGATAGATATGAGGCACTTGCCCCTCAGGCAGCTCTGGACATGATCCAGCCATAGGACCTCCACGGTGCAAGGAGCATCATCCACCTACTCCACAGAGAGATAGATGGGTGCCTCTTGTCCTCTGGCAGCGTTCAAGAATCAGCCATAGCACCTCCATGGTGTAAGGAGGCTGGTCCACCTATCCCCCAAAGAGATAGATATGGAGGCACTTGCCCCCTTGGGCAGCGGTCACAATCCAGCCATAGCACCTCATCAGTGCAAGGAGCCTGATCCAGCTACATTCCAAAGAGATAGATAAGGTGCCACTTGCCCCCTTGGGCAGAGGTCACAATCCAGCCATAGCACCTCCATGGTTCAAGTACCCTGATCCAGCTAGCAGCCAAAGAGATAAATAAGGTGCCACTTGCCCCATAGGGCAGCATTCCCGATCCAGCCATTGCACTCCACTCTGTGCATAGAGCTTCATCCACCTCCTCCCCAAAAAAGATAGATAAGCTTGCTAATTCCCTTGGGCAGTGGTCACGATCCAGCCAGAGCACCTATGGTGCAAGGAGCTCTGATCCGCCTACCCCCAAAGGATAGATAAGGTACGACACTTGGAAAACTTGCACAATTTCTCTTGGCTGTAAACGCTGAACTGATCATAATTGCAATTTGTTGTTTTCAACTCAGCGCCTTCTCAGGGTAGTACTATTGGCTCCACACCTGTGAAGAGTCCGTGATTGGCTGGCGCCTGACCTGAGACAAGAGCACCTGAGACTTGTGATTAATGTGCCACTTGCCCCTCGGGCAGCAGTCACGATCCAGCCATAGCACCTCCACGGTGCACGGAGCCTGATCCACTGACACCCCAAAGAGATAGATAAGATGCCACTTGCCCCCCGATCAGCTGTCACGATCCAGCCATAGTACCTTCTGCAAGAAGCCTGATCCACCTCCCAAAGAGATAGATGAGGTGCCATTGCCCTTCGGGCTGCGATCATGATCCAGCCACAGCACCTCCATGGTGCAAGGAACCTGATCCACCCACCGCCAAAGAGATAGATACAGGTGACACTTGCCCCTAGGGCAGTGGTCACAAACCAGCCATAGCACTCCACGGTGCACGGAGCCTGATCCACCTACACCCCAAAGAGGTAGATAAGATGCCACTTGCTCCTCAAGCAGCTGTCACGATCCAGCCATAGTACCTCCACGGTGCAAGGACCCTGATCCACTCCCCCAAAGAGAGAGATGAGGTCCTACTCTGCCCCTCGGCTAGCTCATGATCCACCCACAGCACCTCCACGGTGCAAGGAACCTGATCCACTTACCCACAAGAGATAGATCAGGTGCTACTCTTTTCCACCGGGCAGTGGTCACATCCAGCCATAGGACCTCCATGGTGCAAGGAACTGATCCACCTACCCCAAAGAGATAAATGTTGCCTAGTTGCCTCCTCGGCAGTGGGCATGATCCACCCATAGCACTTCCATGGAGCAAGGAGTCTGATCCACTTACGCCTCAAATTGATAGATAGTGCCATCTGCCCTGTTGGGCAGTGGCCATGATTCAACCATGGCAGCTACACAATGCTAGGAGCCTGATCAACTCACTCCCTCAAAGAGATAGATATGGTGGCACTTGCCCTTCGGACAGCTGTCACGATCCAGCCAAGGCAGCACCACGGTGCAAGGAGCCTGATCCACCTACCCCAGAAAGAGACAGATAAAGGTGCCACCTGCCCCTCGAGCAGCGGCTCACGATCCAGCCATAGCACCTCCACAGTGCAAGGAGTCTGATCCACCTACCCCACTAAAGACATAGATAAGGTCAATGACACTGAAAAAATTGCCCTGATTTCTCTGGCCGTTTGAACGCTGAACCAGATCATCATTGCAATTTGCTGTTTTCAATTTCAGCCCCTTCTCAGGGTGGCATTAATGAGTTCCACACCTGTGTAGAGCTCCCTGATTGGCTGGTCTCACTCACCTGAGACAGGAGCACCAGAGACGTGTGGCTTACTGTTCCACTTTTCCCGTCGCAGCAGTCACGGTCCAGCTATAGCACCTCCACGGTGTTAGGAACCTGATCTGCTCCAACCAAAGAGATAGATAAGGTGACACTTGCCCTCTGGGCAGTGGTCATGATCCAGCCATAGCACCTTCACATTGCAAGGAGCCTGATCCACCTACCCTCAGAGAGATAGATGAGGTTGCACTTGACCCCTCGAGCAGCTGTGGTCATGATCCAGCCCATAGCACCTTCTATGGTGCAAGTAGCCTGATCCATGTTCCCCAAAGAGATAGGCGATGGTGTGCCACTTGACCCTTCCAGGCAGCAGTCACGATCTAGCCATACCACCTCCATGGTGCAAGGAGCCTGATCCACCCAACCCCAAAGAGATGGATAAGGTGCCACTGCCCCTCGGCAGCATTCACTATTCAGCCATAGCACCTCCATGGTGCAAGGAACCTGATCCGCCTACCCCAGAGAGAAAGATGAGGTACCACTTGCCTCGCTGGGCAGCGGATCACGATCCAGCCATAGCACCTCCACGGTGCAAGGAGCCTGATACACCTTTCCTCCCCAAAGAGATAGATGACGTGCCACTTTCCCTCGGCAGCATTCACGTATCTCAGTCTTAGCACCTCCATGGTGCAAGGAGCCTGATCCACCTTCCTCCCAGCGAGATAAATGAGGTGGAACTTGCCCCCGCGAGCAGAGTTCATGATCCAGCCAGTAGACCTCCACGTGCAAGGAGCCTGATCCACCTTTCTCCTCCTAAAGAGATAGATGGGTCCTCTGGTCCCTCTGGCAGCATTCAAGAATCAGCCATAGCAACTCCATGGTGTAAGGAGGCTGGTCCACCTGTCCCCCAAAGAGATAGATATGGAGGCACTTGCCCCTGAGGCAGCTGGGACATGATCCAGCCATAGGACTCCACGGTGCAAGGAGCATCATCCACCTACCCCACAGAGAGATAGATGGGGTGCCTCTTGCCCTCTGGCAGCTGCTCAAGAATCAGCCATAGCACCTCTATGGTGTAAGGAGGCTGGTCCACCTATCCCCAAAGAGATAGATATGGAGGCACTTGCCCCCTGGGCAGCGCGGTCACAATCCAGCCATAGCACCTCATCAGTGCAAGGAGCCTGATCCAGCTACATTCCAAAGAGATAGATAAGGTGCCACTTGCCCCTTGGGCAGAGGTCACTGATCCAGCCATAGCACCTCCATGGTTCAAGTACCCTGATCCAGCTAGCAGCCAAAGAGATAAAATAAGGTGCCACTGCCCCATAGGGCAGTATTCACGATCCAGCCATTGCACTTCCACGGTGCATAGAGCTCACTCCACCTCCTCCCCCAAAAGATAGATAAGTTGCTAATTGCCCTCTTGGGCAGTGGTCACGATCCAGCCAGAGCACCTTCCATGGTGCATTTCCTGCACCCTGTTCCTCCCTGTAAGATCTTGTATGTCTCTATCATATCCCTCTCCCTCCTCTCCTCCAGGGAGTACATGTTCAGTTCCTTCAACCTGTGTTCATAGGATTTGTGATGCAACCCATGCACCATCTTTGTTGCCCTCCTCTGAACCTTCTCTACCCTGTCTATGTCCTTACGTAGGTATGGTCTCCAGAACTGTACACTGTACTCCAGGTGAGGCCTCACTAGTGTCTTGTATAGCGGAATTATGACCTCCCTTTTCCTGCTGGTGATGCCCCTGCCTATATATCCCAGCATCCTATTTGTGCTTTACCTGATGCCTTGTCACACTGTTTCCCTATTGAGGTCATCAGAGATGACAACCCCAAGATCCCTTTCCTGCTTGGTGCATGCTATATCCTCACCCCCCAACTGATATATTGTGCCAGGGTTTTTGTGCCCCATATGCATTATCTTGCACTTCTTTGCATTGAATTTCAACTGCCAAACCCTTGACCATTCTTCAAGTTTCTGCAGGTCCCTTCTCATTCTGTCATCTTTACAATTTGCTGTTTTCAATTTCAGCGCCTTCTCAGGGTAGCACTATTGGCTTCACACCTGTGTAGAGCTCCTTGATTGGCTGGCCTCACTTACCTGAGACAGGAGTACCCAAGACGTGTGCCTTAATGTGAAACTTGCCCCCTTGGGCTGCGGTCACGATCCAGCCATGGAACCTCCACGGTGCAAGCAGCTTGATTCACCTATCCCCCAAAGAGATAGATAAGGTGCCACCTGCCCTCTCGGGCAGCAGTCACGATCCAGCCATAGAACCTTCATGGTGCAAGGAGCCTGATCCACCTACCCCCCAAAGAGACAGATAAGGTGCTACTTACCCCCTCGGACTGCGGTCACAATCCAGCCATAGCACCTGCATGGTGCAAGGAGCCTGATCCACCTACCCCCCCAAAGAGGTAGATAACGTGACACTTGCCCCATCGGGCAGTGGTCACGATCCAGCCATGGCACCTCCATGGTGCAAGGAGCCTGATCCACCCCTCCAAAAGAAGTAGATAACGTGACACTTGGCCCCATCGGGAGCAGTCACGATCCAGCCACGTGCACCTCACGGTGCAAGCAGCTTGATCCACCTACCCCCAAAGTGACAGATAAGGTGCCACTTGCCCCGGGGCAGCAGTCATGATCCAGCCATGGCACCTCCACAGTGCAAGCAGCCTGATCCACCTACCCCCCAAAGAGATAGATAAGGTGCCACTTGCCCACTGGACAGTGATCTCAATCCTGCCATAGCACCTAAATGGTGCAAGGAGCCTGATCCACCTACTTCCCAAAGAGAGAGATAAGGTTCCACTTGCCCCCTCGGGTCACTGTCACGATTCAGCCATAGCATCTCCACGGTGCAAGGAGCCTGATCTACCTACCCCCAAAGAGACAGATAAGTTGCCACTTGCCCCCTTCGGGAAGTGGTCACGATCCAGCCGTAGCACCTCCAAGGTGCAAGGAGCCTGATCCACCTACCCCCCAAAGAGATAGATGTGGTTGCACTTGCCCCCTCATGCAGCAGTAATGATCCAGGCTTACCACCTCCACGGCACAAGGAGCCTGATCCACCTACCGCTCAGAGAGATAGATGAGGTGGCACTTGCCCCTCGGGCAACGGGTCACGATCTAGCCATAGCACCTCCATGGTGCAATTAGCCTCATCCACCTTCCCCTCAGAGAGATAGATGAGGTGCCACTTGCCCCCTCAGGCAGTGGTCAGGATCCAGCCATAGCACCTCCACAGTGCAAGCAGCCTGATCCACCTACCCCCCAAAGAGATAAATAATGTGCCTCTTGCCCCGTCAAACAGCGGTCTCGATCCAGTCATGGGACCTCCACGGTGCAAAGAGCCTGATCCACCTACCCCCTCAAAGAGAAATAGCACCTAAATGGTGCAAGGAGCCTGATCCACCTACTTCCCAAAGAGATAGATAAGGTGCCACTTGCCCCCTCGGGCCGCATTCACGATTCAGCCATAACATCTCCACGGTGCAAGGAGCCTGATCTACCTACCCCCCAAAGAGATAGATAAGTTGCAACTTGCCCTCGGGCAGTGGTCACGATCCAGCCATAGCACCTCCAGGGTGCAAGGAGCCTGATCTACCTACCCACCAAAGAGATAGATGTGGTTGCACTTGCCCTCATGCAGCGGTAATGATCCAGGCTACCACCTCACGGTACAAGAAGCCTGATCCACCTACCCCCAAAGAGGTAGATAAGGTACCACTTGCCCCTCGGCAGCAGTCACGATCCAGCCGTGACACCTCCACAGTGCAGGCAGCCTGATCCACCTACCCCTCAAAGAGATAGATAATGTGCCACTTGCCCCGTCAAACAGCGGTCTCGATCCAGCCATGGGACCTCCATGGTGCAAAGAGCCTGATCCACCTACTTCCCAAAGAGATAGATAAGGTGCCACTTGCCCCCTCAGGCCACGGTCACGATTCAGGCATAGTACCTCCACGGTGCAAGGAGCCTGATCCACCTACCCACCAAAGAGCTAGATAAGGTGGCACTTGCCCCCTCGGGCAGTGGTCACGATCCAGCATAGAACCTACACAGTGCAAAGAGCCTGATCCACCTACACCCCCATGAGACAGATAAGGTGCCACTTACCCCCTCGCGCAGCGGTCACAATCCAGCCAGATCACCACCATGGTGCAAGGAGCCTGATCCACCTATCCCCTAAAGATACAGATAAGGTGCCATTTGCCCCCATCGGGAAGTGGTCACCATCCAGCCATAGCACCTCCACGCTGCAAGGAGTCTGATCCACCTTCCCGCTAGAGAGATAGATAAGGTGCCACTTGCCCCTCGAGCAGCGTTCCTGATCCAGCTATAGCACCTCCAAGGTGCAAGGAGCCTGATCCACGTACCCACCAATAAGATAGATCATGTACGATGCTTGAAAAATTGCCACAATATCTCTGGGCTGTGTGATCGCTGAACCTGATCATCTTTACAATTTGCTGTTTTCACTTTCAGTGCCTTCTCAGGGTACTGTTATGAGCTCCACGGCTGTGTAGAGCTCCCTGATTGGCTGGTATCACTCTCCTGAGACAGGAGCACCCGTGATGTGTGGCTTAATGTGCCATTTGCCCCCTCAGGTAGCGGTCACGATCCATCCATAGCACAACCACAGTGCAAGGAGCCTGATCCACCTACCACCCAAAGAGATAGATAAGGTGCCACTTGCCCCCTTGGGCAGTGGTCACAATCCAGCCATAGCACTTCCATGGTGCAAGGAGCCTGATCCACCTACCCCCCATGAGATAGATAATGTGCCACTTGCCCCCTCCGGCAACAGTCATGATCCAACCATAGCACCTCCACAGTGCAAGGACCCTGATCCCTACCCCCCCCAAAGAGATAGATGTGGTGGCACTTGCCCCCTCATGCAGCAGTAATGATCCAGCCATACCACCTCCACGGTACAAGAAGCCTCATCCACCTACCCCCCCAAAGAGAAGGATAAGGTGCTACTTGCCCCCTCTGGCAGCGGTCTCAATCCAGCCATAGCACCTCCATGGTGCAAAGAGCCTGATCCACCTACCCCCAAAAAAGATAGGTAAGCTGCGACACTTGCATAATTGCCACGATTTCTCTGGACTGTGTGAACGCTGTACCGGATCATCTTTACAATTTGCTGTTTTCAATTTCAGTGCCTTCTCAGGGTAGCACTATTGGCTCCACACCTGTGTAGAGCTCCTTGATTGGCTGGCCTCACTCACCTGAGACAGGAGCACCCAAGACGTGTGCCTTAATGTGAAACTTGCCTCCTTAGGCTGCGGTCACGATCTAGCCATGGCACCTCCACAGTGCAAGCAGCCTGATCTACCTACCCCTCAAAGAGATAGATAATGTGCCACTTGCCCCATCAAATAGCGGTCTCAATCCAGCCATGGGACCTCCATGGTGCAAAGAGCCTGATCCACCTACTTCCCAAAGAGATAGATAAGGTGCCACTTGCCCCCTCGGGCCACGGTCACGATTCAGGCATAGCATCTCCACGGTGCAAGGAGCCTGATCCACCTACCCCCCCAAAGAGGTAGATAACATGACACTTGCCCCATCGGGCAGCAGTCAGGATCCAGCCATAGCACCTCCATGGTACAAGAAACCTGATCCACCTACCCACCAGAGAGATAGATGAGGTTGCACTTGCCCCCTCCGGTAGCGGTCACAATCCAGCCATAGCATCTCCATGGTGCAAGGAGCCTCATCCACCTCCGCCCCCAAGAGAGATAGATGAGGTGCCACTTGCCCCTCGGCAGCGGTCAGGATTCAGCCATAGCTCCTACACAGTGCAAGGAGCCTGTTCCACCTACCACCCAAAGAGATAGATAAGGCACGATGCTTGAAAAATTGCCACGATTTCTCTGCTCTGTGAGACACTGAACTGGATCATCATTGCAATTTGCTGTTTTCAATTTCATCATCTTCTCAGGGTAGTGCTGGTGGCTCCACGCCTGTGTGAGAGCACCCTGATTGGCTGGTCTCACTCACCTGAGACAGGAGCACCTGAGACGTGGCTTAATGTGCCACTTGCCTCCCTCGGCAGCCTTCACGATCCAGCTATTGCACTTTCATGGTGCAGGGAGCCTGATCCACCTACCCCCCCAAAGAGATAGATAAGGTGCTCCTTGCCCCTCAAGGCAGCAGTCACGATCCAGCCATAGCACTCCACGGTGCCAGGAGCCTGATCCACCTACCCCCAAAGTGATAGATTAGGTGACACTTGCCCCTCGGCAGTGGTCTTGATCCAGCCATAGCACCTCCACAGTGCAAGGAGCCTGATCCACCTACCCCCCGAGAGATAGATAAGGTGCCATTTGCCCTTCGGTCAGCATTCACGTCGAGCCATAGCTCCTCCATGGTGCACTGAGGCTGATCCACCTACCCTCAAAGAGATAGATAAGGTCCACTTGCCCCTCGAGCATTGGTCATGATCCAGCCACAGCACCTCCACAGTGCAAGGATCCTGATCCACCTACCCCCAAAGCGACAGATGAGGTGCCACTTGCCCCCTCGGGCCGCGGTCACGATTCTGCACCTCCACGGTGCAAGGAGCCTGATCCACCTACCCCCCAAGGAGAATCATAGAAACAGAATTTGATTGCAGATAAGGACCGCTTGGCCCACCCAATCTGCCCATTTCCCTACCTAATGGATAAGCTGCAGATTCCAGTTAACCAGCAGCCTACTTATTCCTACCCCCTTCCCCAAGAATTGCCTTATGACTGTCCCATGCATGCTTGAATTCCACCACTGTTTTTGACTACACAACCTCCTCCGGAAGGCTGTTCCATGCATCTTCAACCCTCTCTGTGAAAAAATACTTCCTTAAATTACCTCTGAGCCACCGTCCCTCTATCTTCAAATTATGCCCCCTTGTTTTTGCACACCTCTTTTTCTGAAAGATGCCCCCTTCTTGGACTTTGTTGATTCCCTTGAGGTACTTGAGTTTCTGTCATGTCCCCCCTCTCCCTCCTTTCCTCGAGGCTATACATATTAAGCTCCTTAAGTCTCTCTTCATATGTCTTCCGGTGCAGACCCTGCTCCATTTTAGTTGCCCTCCTCTGGACAGCTTCCATTCTGTCTGTCTTTGTGGAGATTGGGTCTCCAGAACTGCATGCAGTATTCAAGATGGAGTCTGACCAGCTGTCTGCACAGAGGGATAATAACTTCCTGTTTTCTACTGGTGATGCCTCTCTCTATGCATCGCAGTATCCCTCCCAGCCCTCCTTGCTGCCCTCTCACATTGCTTGCCCACCTTTAGGTCATCTGATATGACTACCCCCAGGTCCCTTTCCATTTTTGTTGTTGTTAGTATCTCATCCCCCATTGTGTACTCTTCCCCTGGCTTTTTGTTTCCCAGGTACATTACCATGCACTTCTTTGCACTGAATCTAAGCTGCCATACATTTGACCATTCCTCTAACCTTGCCATGTCCCCTCTCATCCTTTCCACCCCACCTTGTGCATCAACTCTGTTGCAGATCTTTCTGTCATCTGCAAAGAGACATACTTTTCCTTCCAATCCCTCTGCAATGTCGCTTATAAAGACATTGAAGAGGACCGGTCCTAATACTGAACCCTGCGGTACCCCACTAGTAACCCCCTTTCTTCAGAGTGGACTCCATTTACTATTACTCTCTGTGTCCTATTCTCCAGCCAATTCTTTACCCAGGCTGTTATCTTGGGACCCACTCCCAGGCTGGCTAACTTGTATATTAATCTTTTGTGTGGGACTGTGTCAAATGCCTTGCTAAAGTCTAGGTAGGCCATGTCCACAGCCCCTCCCTGATCTACTACTTTGGTCACCTAGTCAAAGAAATCTATCAGATTTGTCTGGCATGACCCATGACCTTCCCGCTATGAATCCATGCTGCCTTGGGTCCTGTGCCCCTCTGGCCTCTAGATACTTGACAATTCTTTCTTTCAGAAGTGATTCCATCATTTTCCCTACCACTGAGGTTAAACTAACAAGTCTGTAGTTTTCTGCTTCTGCCTTGCTCCCACTTTTGTGAAGGGGAATCACATCTGCCCTTCTTCAGTCCTCGGGTACCACCTCATCCTCCCATGATTTGTTAAAGAGGGTAGTCAGTGGTGTCGCTAGCTCTACCCTTAGTTCTTTTAGAATTGTGGGATGAATCCCATCAGGCCCCATTGCATTGTCCACCTTCAGTTTTAAGAGTTCTTTCAGAACCCTTTCTTCTGTAAATGGGCTGATATCAACTTCTGTATCCAGTGTGTTTCTACTGTTTGTTTTTGGTACCTCCTCCTTGTCCTTTGAAAATACTGAGCAAAAATATTTGTTTAGTATCTCTGCCTTTTCACAGTCACCCTCTGCCCACACTCCCTCCCCTTTATTACGCCTCACTATCCCTCCCTTGGTCTTCCTTTGCTCCCTGATGTACCTATAAAAGGTTTTATCCCCCTTCTTAACTGAGTTGGCTATCTTTTCCTCGGTTTGGGCCTTTGGTGTTCTGACTGCCTTCCCAGCTTCCTTTTGCTTTAACTGATACAGTTCTCTGTCCTGCTCCTTCTGTGATTCCTTGTACTTCCTGAATGCTTTCTTTTTCTCTTGAACCTTCACTGCCACTTCCTTGAGAACCATAGTGGTTTCTTACATTGTTTCATTTTGTTTATTTGCTTCACACAAAGGTTTGTTACCTCTGTGATGGCAGTTTTATTATTCCCATTGTTCTTCCACCCTCCTTCCTGCCCATTTGCTAGTGCATTCCTTAGGCACTCACCCATTTTGGCAAAGTCAGCCTCCTAAAGTCCAGTACTTTTGCCTTTGTATGGTTTGACTCTATTACTGTGTTTATTGAACCATACTGTTCGATGGTCGCTAGTTCCCAGATGGCTACCCACTTCATCTGTGATCCTCTTCATCTCCATTTGAGAGAACCAGGTCTAAGATTGCTCCTCTCTAGTGGGCTCCAATACTAGTTGTCTAAGGCATGCCTCTGCAGGGCATCTAGAATAACCCCAGTCTTCAAGTGACTGCTGCAACTGCACTCCAGTTAACATCTGCATATTCAGATCACCCATCAGCAATATCTCCCCCTTTTTTGCCATTCTAAGTATACTTTTTATCATTTCCTTGTCCATTTCCTCCCCCTGAGAAGGGGGCCTGTATACAACCCCTGTGTGGATTGAGGTGCCATTGCTGGTCTCCAAATTTACCCACAGTACTTCTTCTCCTCCCTGTTTTCCCTTTTGTTCTGTTGCTTTGATTCCTTCCCTTATGTAAAGAGCTACTTCTCCTCCTCTTTTACCCTCCCTGTCCCTCCTGTAGATCGTGTATCCTGGTATGTTAAACCGAGGTCCCATCTGCCTGGATTGGTGGTAGTTCAGGTGGATGTTAAAGATCCCATGGCACTTATCGAAAAGAGTAAGGGAATTTCCCCGGTGTCCTGGCCAAATTTCCCTCATTCACTAAAAATACCACCAACAGCTTAATCTGGTTCAAGGTCAGTTGGCATTCATCTGTATCCTCCCTCCCCGGTCGTGAGTGAAAACAGGCAGGATTTGTCTAGTGTACTTACCCGGTCAACAAAAGCTAAATAAAATAAATGTTTACGTCCCAGTCATGGTTTTATGTGTACCATGTTTCTGTGACTGCAACGATATCCAGATGTTCCTCCTCCATCAAGGCCACTAATTCAGGAAGTTTGTCACTCAGACTACGGTAATTGGTACTCATTGCTCTCCATTTTTTGATGGCTTTACCTTCTGTTGCAGCATCCCCCATTGACCTTTCTACCTTGGACTTTTTCTCATTTAGTACCCTGTTTTGTAGGGGGAGGCCGGGATTTTCCTGCTGCTTATCAGTGCCTCCCCCTTGACTAGTTTAAAAGCTTGCCAATGAAGCATTTAAACTGATTGCTCAAAAGACTTGTTCCCTTCCTGGACAGATGCACACCATCCCACTGAGTATAGGCTAGTGTCCTCAGGTGGGACCCCAGTCTGAGGAAGCAAAACCCTGTGCTCCATCTTTTCAAACATTCAATAAACTGTATGATTGCAGAAACCTGCACCTCACTCATGCCATTGACAGGCAGCACCCTCTGAGAAGGATGCTGTCTGTGCTGCCGGCAAGCCCCTCCCCAATTCTACAAAGTCCTTCTGCTGCTCTGATCTCATATTGAGGCCAAGTCATTTTGTGCCCTAGGTGGACAATGACATCCAGCTCAGACTCCGTGCAGCTGTCCCTCGTGATCCTGAGGGATGCTTCCTGTCCTCAAGCCATGGCACCAGGCAGGCACCTTACTTCAGTTTTCCTGCTCCCCCAGTTCTATCCCCTAATAATTGAGTCCCCACCATTAGCTGCTTCCTTTCCTTGTGGTGTCCTCTGCCTCCTTCCTGTGGGCTCCCTTGTGACAGTTGTCCTCAGCCTCCTTAGTCTCCTCTGTGGGTGCATCCATGGGGAGCTGTGCTCCCCAGAATGGATATGGATTGTGGAGTGGAACAACTGACTGGGTGTGCCTCTGTTCCACCATCCTCACCCTCCCTGATCCACTGTGGTCCAACTGCTGTGCTTTCTTCGCAACCTCTGAGGTAGTGGTGGTGGCTCTGGTGCTCCCTGGATGGGGGAGGTTCCCTTCCTACCATCCAGTGTGGCCTGGGGGAAGGTTCCCTTACTACTGTCCAGTGTGGCCTGAAGACAGGCAACTTTCTCCCTCAGGGCAGAGAGTTGTCTGTAAATAGGGCAGCATCTCAGCTTCCAGAAAGACTCCCGGAAGACTGCTGCCCCACAGCCATTACATTGCACTACTCCCCACATGTTTATCTACTTTTTTTTGTGTTTGTGTGTGTGATTAGTTTGTTATATAAAAATATATATATTATACAATGTGTATGCTTATATTGTCAGTGCAGTGTGCTAGAGAGATTATGGCAGTAATGCACCTTGCACTCTTGAGAAATGATGTAAGAACCCCAGGTATAAAGGAACTATTTCCAGGGTGGGGGGTGAGGGTGGGAAGTTGTTGGGCCTAAGCTGTGCCCTCACAAAACAATCAGCTAAGAGTTCTGACCCCCCGCTGCGATGAGTGCCTTCCTGTCAGCAAAATGCCCTACACAACAATTTGACAGAGAAAATACCCTGCTAATCAGACAGAGAAAAATCCAGACATCCAAGTCAGACACAGGTAAACATCCCCAGCCCCAGGTTTGTGCTCTGAAAGCAGTCAGCCCCAAAATAAGTCAGCTATGCTTCAAACTCTTCCTGCACTGAAAATCTTAAGAATTGTAACAAACGTAAAGCTAGATCCACCTCCCTTTGTTGCTTGAAAGACTGTCTTTTCCTGATAATTCTAAGTTCCTTATTTAACCTTTCAGTTAGAAGTAGCCTCCACCTGCAGAATATCTGCTACAAACCAAAGATAATTGTAAGGTTCACTGCCCTCTGTTGTGAGCACAACTCGCTATCTTGCAAATCCTATGTTCAGATTGCAGCTTCCAGCCAGAGTTTCAGTTAGAAGAATATTAGCTGTTACGAAGATAGATAATGTGCCACTTGTCCCGTCAGACAGCGGTACCTCCACAGTGCAAGGAGCCTGATCCACCTACCCCCAAAAAAGATAGATAAGGTGCCGCTTGCCCCCTGGGGCAGCGGTAACGATCTAGCTATACCACCTCCATGGTTCAAGGAGCCGGATCCACCTACCCCCAGAGAAATAGATGAGGTGGCACTTGCCCCTCGGGCAGTGGTCACGATCCTGCCATAGCACCTCCACGGTGTAAGGAGCCTCATCCACCTTCCCCCCAGAGAGATAGATGAGGTGCCACTTGCCCCCTCGGGCAGCAGTCAGGATCCAGCCGTAGCACCTCCATGGTACATGGAGCCTGATCCACCTACCCCCCCAAAGAGATAGATGTGATGGCACTTGCCCCCACATGCAGCAGTAACGATCTAGCTACACCACCTCCATGGTACAAGAAGCCTGATCCACCTACCCCTCAAGGAGATACATAATATGCCACTTGCCCCCTGGGTCAGCGGTCATGATCCAGCCATAGCACCTCCACGGTGCAAGGGGCCTGATCCACCTACCCCACCAAAGAGAGAGATAAGGTATGACGCTTGAAAAATTGCCATGACTTATCTGGGCTGTATAAATGCTGAACCGGATCATCATTGCCATTTGCTGTTTTCAATTTCGGCGCCTTCTCAGGGTAGCGCTATTGGTTCCATGCATGTGTAGAGTTCCCTGATTGGCTGGTCAAACTCAACTGAGACATTAGCACCCGAGACGTGTGGCTAAATGTGCCACTTGCCCCCTCGGGCAGAGGTCACGATACAGCCATAGCACTTCCACGGTGCTAGGAGCCTGATCCACCAACCACTCAAAGAGATAGATAAGGTGCTACTTGCCCCCTTTGGCAGTGGTCACGATCCGGCCATAACACCTCCATGGTGCAAGGAGCCTGATCCACCTACCCCCCAGAAAGATAGATGAGGTGGCACTTGCCCCCTCGGGCAGCAGTTTCGATCCAGCCATAGAACCTCCATGGTTTAAGGAGCCTGATCCACCTTCTGCCCCCAAAGAGATATATGAGCTGTCACTTGCCCCCTCCGGCACAGTTCACAATCCAGCCATAGCACCTCCATGGTGCAAGGATCCTGATCCACCTACCCCCCAAAGAGATAGATAATGTGCCACTTGCCCCCTTGGGCAGCAGTCATGATCCAGCCATAGCACGTCCATGGTGCAAGCAGCCTGATCCATCTACCCCCCAAAGAGATAGATGTGGTGGCACTTGGCCACTCATGCATCAGTAACGATCCAGCCATACCACAAGGAGCCTGATCCACCTACTCCCCAGAGATGGATGGAGGTGGCACTTGCCCCTCAGGCAGTGGTCATGATCCGACCACAGTACCTACATGGTGCTAGGAGCCTGATCCACCTACCCCCCAAACAGATAGATAAGTTACCATTTGCCCCTTCGGGCAGCAGTGTCCATCCAGCTGTAGCACCTCCACAGTGCAAGGAGCCTGATCCACCTACCCCCTCTAAAGAGACAAGGTGCCACTTGCCCCTCACGCAGCAGTCGCCATCCTGCCATAGCACCTATACGGTGCAAGGAGCCTGATCCACCTACCTCCCAAAGAGATAGATAAGGTGCCACCTGCCCCTTCGGGCTGTGGTCAAAAATCCAGTTATGGCATGTCCATGGTGCAGGGAGCGTGATCCTCCTAACCCCAAAAGAGAAAGATAAGGTGACAGTTGCCCCGTCAGGCAGTGGTCCCTATCCAGCCATGGCACTTCCACAGTGCAAGGAACCTGATCCTCCTACCCCCCCAATGAGATAGATAAGGTGCCACTTGCCTTCTCAGGCAGAAGTCGCAATCTAGCCATTGCACCTCCACAGGGCAAGGCGCCTGACCCACCTAGCCCCAAAGAGATAAATAAGGTGCCACTTGCTCCCTCGGGCAGTGGTGTCCATCCAGCCATAGCACCTCCATGGTGCAAGAAGCCTGATACACCTACCCCCAAAGACATAGATAAGGTTCCACTTGCCCCCTTGGGCAGCGGTCACGATCCAGCCATAACACCTCCATGGTGCAAGGAGCCTGATCCACCTACCCCCTAAAGAGATAGATGAGGTGGCACTTGCTCCTTCGGGCAGTGGTCATGATCCAGCCATAGCAACTCCACAGTGCAAGGATCCTGATCCGCCTTCCCCTCAAAGAGATACATGTGGTGCCACTTTCCCCCTCAGGCAGTGTTCCTGATCCAGCCATAGTATCTCTACTGTGCAAGGAGCCTGATCCATCTACCCCCCCAAAGAGGCAGATAGGTGCCACCTGCCACCTTGCGTAGCGGTCATGATCCAGCCATAGCACCTCCATGGTGCAAGGAGCCTGATCCACCTACCCCCCCAAAAAGATAGATATGGTGCCACTTGCCCCCTCAGGCAGTGGTCATGATCCAGCCAGAGCATATCCATGGTGTGAGTAGCCTTATTCTCCTTCACCCCCAAAGTGATAGATAAGGTGCCACTAGACCGCTAGGATGCTGTTGACGATCTAGCCATAGCACCTTCACGGTGCAAGGAGCCTGATCCACCTACCCCCTAAAGAGCTAGATGAGGTGGCACTTGCTACCTCGGGCAGTGGTCACGATCCAGCCATAGCACCTCCACGGTGCAAGGATCCTGATCCACCTTCCCCACAAAGAGATACAAGTGGTGCCACTTGCCACCTCGGGCAGCATTCCTGATCCAGCCATAGCATCTCTGTTGTGTAAGGAGCCTGATCCATCTACCCCGCAAAGAGGCAGATAAGGTGTCACCTGCCCCCTCATGCAGCGGTCACGATCCAGCCATAGCATCTCCATGGTGCAAGGAGCCTGATCCGCCTACCCCCCAAAGAAATAGAAAAGGTGTCCCTTGCCCCCTCGGGCAGTGTTCCTGATCCGGCTATAGCATCTCTACTGTGCAAGGAGCCTGATCCACCTGCCCCTCACAGAGATAGATAAGGTGCTTTTTGCCCCTTGGGCAGCATTCACGATCCAGCCATAGCTCCTCCAAGGTGGAAGGAGCCTGATCCACCTACCCCCTAAAGAGCTAGATGAGGTGGCACTTGCTACCTCGGGCAGTGGTCACGATCCAGCCATAGCACCTCCATGGTGCAAGGATCCTGATCCACCTTCCCCACAAAGAGATACAAGTGGTGCCACTTGCCACCGGGCAGCTGCTCTGATCCAGCCATAGCATCTCTGTTGTGTAAGGAGCCTGATCCATCTACCCCCAAAGAGGCAGATAAGGTGTCACCTGCCCCCTCGTGCAGCGGTCACGATCCAGCCATAGCATCTCCATGGTGCAAGGAGCCTGATCCGCCTACCCCCCAAAGAAATAGAAAAGGTGTCCCTTGCCCCCTCGGGCAGTGTTCCTGATCCGGCCATAGCATCTCTACTGTGCAAGGAGCCTGATCCACCTGCCCCTCACAGAGATAGATAAGGTGCTTTTTGCCCCTTGGGCAGCATTCACGATCCAGCCATAGCTCCTGCAAGGTGGAAGGAGCCTGATCCACCTACCCCCTAAAGAGCTAGATGAGGTGGCACTTGCTACCTCGGGCAGCGGTCACGATCCAGCCATAGCACCTCCACGGTGCAAGGATCCTGATCCACCTTCCCCACAAAGAGATACAAGTGGTGCCACTTGCCACCTCGGGCAGCGTTCCTGATCCAGCCATAGCATCTCTGCTGTGTAAGGAGCCTGATCCATCTACCCCCCAAAGAGGCAGATAAGGTGTCACCTGCCCCCTCATGCAGCGGTCACGATCCAGCCATAGCATCTCCATGGTGCAAGGAGCCTGATCCGCCTACCCCCCAAAGAAATAGAAAAGGTGTCCCTTGCCCCCTCGGGCAGTGTTCCTGATCTGGCCATAGCATCTCTACTGTGCAAGGAGCCTGATCCACCTGCCCCTCACAGAGATAGATAAGGTGCTTTTTGCCCCTTGGGCAGCATTCACAAT
This sequence comes from Neoceratodus forsteri, assembly GCA_016271365.2. Classification (NCBI taxonomy): domain Eukaryota; kingdom Metazoa; phylum Chordata; order Ceratodontiformes; family Ceratodontidae; genus Neoceratodus; species Neoceratodus forsteri. Next base: position 1,397,365,674 of record CM028131.1, on the reverse strand, counting down.
CCAGCCATAGCTCCTCCAAGGTGGAAGGAGCCTGATCCACCTTCCCCCCCAAAGTGATTGATAAGGTGCCACTTGCCGCCTAGGGCAGCATTCATGATCCAGCCACAGCACCTCCATGGCGTAAGGAGCCTCATCCACCTATCCCCCCAAAGAGAAAGCTATGGTGCCACTTGCCCCCTTTTGCAGCGGTCAGAATGCAGACATAGCACCTCCATGGTGCAAGGAGCCTGATCCACCTACCCCCAAAGAGATAGATAAGGTGCCACTTGCCGAATCGGGCAGCGGTCAGGATCCAGCCATGGCACCTCCAAGGAGCCTGATCCACCTACTCCCCAAAGAGATAGATAAGGTGTCACTTGCCCCCTCGGGCAGTGTTCCCAAACCAGCCATAGCACCTCCACAGTGCAAGAAGGCTGATCCACCTACCCCCCTAAGAGATAGATAAGGTGCCACTTGCCCTCTCGGGCAGCAGTCACAATCCAGCCATAGCAGCTCCACGGTGCAAGTATCCTGATCCACCTACCCCCCAAAGAGATGGATAAGGTGCCACTTGCCCCATCGGGCAGGGTTCACAATCCAGCCATAGCACCTCCTCGGTGCCAGGAGCCTGATCCACCTACACCCCAAAGAGATAAATAAGGTGCCACTTGCCCCCCTCGGGCAGTGGTGATGATCCAGCCATAGCACCTCCATGTGCAAGGAGCCTAATCCACCTATTCCCCAGAGAGATTGATAAGGTGCCACTTGCCCCCTTGGGCCGTGGTCATGATCCAGCCATAGCACCTCCACAGTACAATGAGCCTGATCCAACTACTCCCCAAAGAGATAGATAATGTATGACGCTTGAAAAATTGCCACGATTTCTCTTGGCTGTGTGAACGCTGAACTGGATCATCATTGCAATTTGCTGTTTTCAATTTCAGCGCCATCTTAGGGTAGCGCTATTGGTTCCACACCTGTGTTGAGCTCTGTGATTGGCTGGTCTAACTCACCTGAGACAGGAGCACCCGAGATGTGTGGCTTAATGTGCCTCTTGCCCCCTTTGGCAGTGGTCATGATCCAGCCATAGCACCTCCACAGAGCAAGGAGCCTGATCCACCTACCCCACAGAGAGATAGATAAGGTGCCACTTTCCTCCTCGAGCAGCGGTCACGATCCAGCCACAGCACCTCTAAAGTGCAAGGGGCCTGTACCGCCTACCCCATAAAGAGATAGATAAGGTGCCACTTGACCCCTCGGGCAGAGTTCACGATCCAGCCATAGCACCTCCATGGTGCAAGGAGGTTGATCCACCTTCCCCGCAAAGACAAAGATAAGGTGCGACGTTTGAAAAATTCCCACGTTTCTCTGGGCTGTGTGAATGCTGAACCAGATCATCATTGTAATTTGCTGTTTTCAATTGCAGCACCCTCTCAGGGTAGCGCTATTTTTTCCACATCTGTGTAAAGCTCCCTGATTATCTGGTCTCACTCACCTGAGACAGGTGGCTTAATGTTCCACTTGCCCCCTCGGGCAGCGTTCATGATCCAGCCGTAGCACCTACACGGTGCAAGGAGCCTCATCCTCCTACCCCCCACAAAGAGATAGATAAGATGCCACTTGTCCCCTTGGGCAGCAGTCAAGATCCAGCCACAGCACCTCCATGGTGCAAGGAGCCTGATCCACATACCCCAAAAAAAGAGATTGATAAGGTGCCACTTGACCCCTCGGGCAGTGGTCATGATGCAGTCACACCACCTCCATGGTGCAAGGAGCCTGATCCACCTACCCCCCCAAAGAGATAAAGTGCCACTTGCCCCCTCGGCAACATTCACGAGTCAGCAATATCACCTCCACAGTGCAAGGAGCTTGATCAACCATCCCCCGAAACAGATAGATAAGGTGCCACTTGCCCCCTCAGACAGCGCTCACGGTCCAGCCATAGCACCTCCATGGTGCAAAGAGCCTGATCCACCTACCCCCTCGAAGAGATAGATAAAGTGATACTTGCCCTCTTGAGATGTGTTCACGATCCAGCCAGAGCACCTCCATTTTGTAAGGAGGGAGCCTCATTCACCTACCCCACCAAAGAGTTAGATAAGGTGCCACTTCCCCCTCATGCAGCACTCACAATCCAGCCATAGCACCTCCATGGGGCAAGGAGCCTCATTCACCTACCCCTCCAAAGAGACAGATAATTTATGACGCTTGAAAAATTGCCACGATTTCTCTGAGCTATGTGAACGCTGAACCGGATCACCATTGCAATTTGCTGTTTCCAATTTCAGTGCCTTCTCAGGGTAGCACTATTGGCTAGATGCCTGTGAAGAGCACCCTGATTGGCTGGTCTCACTCACCTAAGATAGGAGCACCCGAGACGTGTGGCTTAATGTGCCACTTGCCCCCTCGGGCAGCGGTCACATTACAGTCATAGCTCCTCCATGGTGCAAGGAGCCTGATCCACCTATCCCCCAAAGAGATAGATAAGGTATGACGCTTGATAAATTGCCACGATATCTCTGGGCTGTGTGAACACTGAACCGTATCATCATTGCAATTTGCTGTTTTCTATTTCAGTGCCTTCTCAGGGTAGCGCTATTGGTTCCACTCCTGTGTAGAGCTCCGTGATTGACTGGTCTCTCTCACCTAAGACAGGAGCACCCGAAATGTGTGGCTTAATGTGCCACTTGCCCCCTCAGACAGCGGTCACATTCCAGCCATAGCTCCTCCACGGTGCAAGGAGCCTGATCCACCTTCTCCAGCCCCAAAGAGATAGCTAAGGTTAAACTTGCAAACTCGGGCAGTGTTCACGATCCAGCCAGAGCACCTCCTCGGTGCAAGGAGCGTGATCCACCTACCCCCAAAAGAGATAGATAAGGTGGGACTTACCTCCTCGGGCAGCGGTCATGTTCCAGCCATAGCACCTCAATGGTGCAAGGAGCCTGATCCACCTACCCCGAAAGAGATAGAAAGGTGCCACCTGCCCACTCGGGTAGCAGTCACGATCCAGTCATGTCACCTCCACGGTGCAAGGAGCCTGATCCAACTACTCCCCAAACAGATTGATTATGTGGCACTTGCCCACTCGGGCAGTGTTTATGATTCAGCCATAGCACCTCCATGGTGCAAGAAGCCTGTTCCACCTCCCCCCAAAGAGATAGATAAGGGGCCACTTGCCCCCTCGGGCAGCATTCACGATCCAGCTTTAGGAACTCCACGGTGCAAGGAGCCTGATCCTTCTACTCCCCAAAGAGATAGATAAGGTGCCACTTGGCCCCTTGGGCAGCGTTCATGATCCAGCTATAGCACCTCCTTGGTGCAAGGAGACTGATCCAGCCTACCCCCCAAAGACATAGATAAGGTGCTAGTTGCCCCCTCGGGCAGCATTCACGATCTAGCCATAGCACTGCCATGGTGCAAGGATCCTGATCCACCTACCCCAAGACAGATAGATAAGGTGGCACTTCCCCCTCGATCAGCGTTCACGATCCAGCTATAGCACCTCCACGGTGCAAGAATCCTGATCCACCTACCCACCAAAGAGAGAGATAAGATGCCACTTCCCTCCTTGGGCAGCGGTCGTGATCCAGCCACAGCACCTTCATGGTGCAAGGAGCCTGATCCACCTATCCCCCCCAAAGAGATAGATAAGGTACCACTTGCCCCCTCGCACAGCAATCACTATCCAGCCATGGCACCTCCAAGGTGCAAGGAGCCCGATCCACCTACACCCCAAAAGATTGATGATGTGGCACTTGCCCCCGGACAGGGGTCACGATTCAGCCATAGAATCTTCACGGTTAAGGAGCCTGATCCACCTACACCCCAAAGAGAGATAAGGTGCCACTTCCCTCCTCAGGCAGCGGTCATGAATCAGCCATAGCACCTCTACGGTTCAAGGAGCCTGATCCACCTACCCCCCAAAAGAGATTGATGAGGTGGCACTTGCCCCTTCGGGCAGGGGTTACGATTCAGCCATAGCTCATTCATGGTGCAAGGAGCCTGATCCACCTTCCCCCCCCAAAGAGACACATAAGGTGCCACTTGCCTCCTTGGGCAGTGGTCATGATCCAGCCATAACACCTCCATGGTGCAAGGAGCCTTATCCCCCTACTCCCACCCCAAAGAGATAGATAAGCTGCCACTTGCCCTCTTGGGCAGTGGTCACGATCCAGCCATAGCACCTCCATGGTGAATAGACCATGATCCACCTACCCTCCCGAAAGATTGATAAGTGCCACTTGTCCCCTCAGGCACCGGTCAGGATCCAGCCATAGCACCTCCATGGTGCAAGGAGCCTTATCCACCTACCCCAAAGAGATGAAAAGGTACAACACTTGAAAATTGCCATGATTTCTCTGGGCTGTGTGAGCGCTGATCTGGATCATCATTGCAATTTTCTGTTTTCAATTTCAGAGCCTTCTGAGGGTAGTGCTATTGGCTCCATGCCTGTGTAGAGCTCCCTGATTGGCTGGTCTCACTCACCTGAGATAGGAGCACCCGAGATGTGTGGCTTAATGTGCCACTTGCCCCCTCGGGCAGCGGTCATGAACCAGCCTTAGCATCTCCACAGTGCAAGGAGCCTGATCCGTCTACCCCCCAAACAGAGAAATAAGGTGCCACTTGCCCTCTCGGGCACTGGTCAGTATCCAGCCATAGCACCTCCATGGTGCAAGGATCCTTATCCACCTACCCCCAAAGAGATAGATAAGGTACGACGCTTGAAAACTTGTCACGATTTCACTGGACTGTGTCAACACTGAATAGGATCATCATTGCAATTTGCAGTTTTCGGTTGTCGCCTTCTCAGGAGTAGCGCTATTGGCGTCATGCCTGTAGAGGTCCCTGATTGGCTGGTCTTACTCACCTGGAGACGGAGCAACCGAGACGCGTGGCTTAATGTGCCACTTATCCCATCGAGCAGCGGTCACGATCCAGCCATAGCACCTCCATGGTGCAAGGAGCCAGATCCACCTACAACCCAAAGAGATAGATGAGTGCCACTCACCCCTTGGGCAGTGGTCACGATCCTGCCATTGCACCTCTACAGTGCTAGAAGCCTGATCCACTACCCCTCAGAGATAGATAGGGTGACACGCCCCTCGGGCTGCATTCATGATGGAGTTATAGCACCTCCACAGTGCAAGGAGCCTGATCCACCTACACCCCAAAGAGATAGATAAGGTGCCACTCGCCCCCTTGGGCAGTGGTCACGATCCTGCCATTGCACCTCTACAGTGCTAGAAGCCTGATCCACCTACCCCCCCAGAGAGATAGATAAGGTGACACTTGGCTCCTCGGGCTGCATTCACGATAGAGCTATAGCACCTCCACGGTGCAAGGAGCCTGATCCACCTACCCCCCAAAAGAGATAGATAAGGTGCTCTTGCTCCCTCAGGCAGCATTCATGAACCATCCATAGGCCCTCCACAGTGCAAGGAGCCTGATCCATCTACCCCCAAAACGGAGAGATAAGGTGCCACTTGCCTCCTTGGGCAGCGGTCATGATCAGCCATAGTACCTCCATGGTGCACTTAGTGTGATCTACCTACACCCCAAAGAGATAGATAAGATGCCACCTGCCGCCCCTTGAACAGCTGTCATGATCCAGCCATAGCACCTCCACGGTGCAAGAAGCCTGATTCACCTAACCCCCAAAGAGATAGATGCGGTGGCACTTGCCCCTCAGGCAGCAGTCACGATCCAGAAACAGCATCTCCATGGTGCAAGGAGCCTCATCCACCTACCATGCAGAGAGAAAGATGAGGTGGCACTTGCCCCCTCGGGCAGCAGTCACGAACAAGCCATAGCACTTCCATGGTGTAAGGAGCCTGATTGACCTATGCCCCAAAGAGATAGATAAGGTGCCACTTGCCACCTCGGGCAGCGGTCACGATCCATGCATAGCACCTCCACAGTGCAAGGAACCTGATCCACCTACCCCCACAAAGAGATAGATCAGGTGCCACTTGCCCCATCGGGCATAGGTCACGATCCAGCCATAGGACCTCCATGGTGCAAGGAACCTGATCCACCTACCCCCCAAAGAGATAAATAAGTTGCCAGTTGCCTCCTCGGGCAGTGGTCATGATCCACCCATAGCACTTCCATGGAGCAAGGAGTCTGATCCACTTACGCCCCAAATTGATAGATAAGGTGCCATCTGCCCTGTTGGGCAGTGGTCATGATTCAACCATGGCAGCTACACAATGCTAGGAGCCTGATCAACCTACCCCTCAAAGAGATAGATAAGGTGGCACTCGCCCTTCGGACAGCTGTCACGATCCAGCCATAGCAGCACCACGGTGCAAGGAGCCTGATCCACCTACCCCAGAAAGAGACAGATAAGGTGCCACCTGCCCCTCGAGCAGCGGTCACGATCCAGCCATAGCACCTCCACAGTGCAAGGAGTCTGATCCACCTACCCCACTAAAGACATAGATAAGGTACGACACTGAAAAATTGCCCTGATTTCTCTGGGCTGTTTGAGCAGCTGAACCAGATCATCATTGCAATTTGCTGTTTTCAATTTCAGCCCCTTCTCAGGGTGGCATTAATGGTTCCACACCGTGTAGAGCCCCTGATTGGCTGGTCTCACTCACCTGAGACAGGAGCACCAGAGAGTGTGGCTTAATGTTCCACTTTCCCTCGTGCAGCAGTCACGGTCCAGCTATAGCACCTCCACGGTGTTAGGAACCTGATCTGCCTCCAACCAAAGAGATAGATAAGGTGACACTTGCCCTCTTGGGCAGTGGTCATGATCCAGCCATAGCACCTTCACATTGCAAGGAGCCTGATCCACCTACCCTCAGAGAGATAGATGAGGTTGCACTTGACCCCTCGAGCAGCGGTCATGATCCAGCCATAGCACCTTCATGGTGCAAGTAGCCTGATCCATGTTCCCCCCAAAGAGATAGATGAGGTGCCACTTGACCCTTCAGGCAGCAGTCACGATCTAGCCATACCACCTCCATGGTGCAAGGAGCCTGATCCACCTAACCCCAAAGAGATGGATAAGGTGCCACTTGCCCCCTCGGGCAGCATTCACTATTCAGCCATAGCACCTCCATGGTGCAAGGAACCTGATCCGCCTACCCCCAGAGAGAAAGATGAGGTACCACTTGCCCCCGCGGGCAGCGGTCACGATCCAGCCATAGCACCTCCACGGTGCAAGGAGCCTGATACACCTTCTCCCCCAAAGAGATAGATGACGTGCCACTTTCCCCCTCGGCAGCATTCACGATTCAGTCTTAGCACCTCCATGGTGCAAGGAGCCTGATCCACCTTCCTCCCAGCGAGATAAATGAGGTGGAACTTGCCCCCTCGAGCAGAGTTCATGATCCAGCCATAGGACCTCCACGGTGCAAGGAGCCTGATCCACCTTCTCCTCCCAAAGAGATAGATGGGGTGCCTCTTGGTCCCTCTGGCAGCATTCAAGAATCAGCCATAGCACCTCCATGGTGTAAGGAGGCTGGTCCACCTGTCCCCCAAAGAGATAGATATGGAGGCACTTGCCCCCTCAGGCAGCGGACATGATCCAGCCATAGGACCTCCACGGTGCAAGGAGCATCATCCACCTACCCCACAGAGAGATAGATGGGGTGCCTCTTGGCTCCTCTGGCAGCGTTCAAGAATCAGCCATAGCACCTCCATGGTGTAAGGAGGCTGGTCCACCTATCCCCCAAAGAGATAGATATGGAGGCACTTGCCCCCTTGGGCAGCGGTCACAATCCAGCCATAGCACCTCATCAGTGCAAGGAGCCTGATCCAGCTACATTCCAAAGAGATAGATAAGGTGCCACTTGCCCCCTTGGGCAGAGGTCACAATCCAGCCATAGCACCTCCATGGTTCAAGTACCCTGATCCAGCTAGCAGCCAAAGAGATAAATAAGGTGCCACTTGCCCCATAGGGCAGCATTCACGATCCAGCCATTGCACTTCCACGGTGCATAGAGCTTCATCCACCTCCTCCCCCCAAAAAGATAGATAAGTTGCCAATTGCCCCCTTGGGCAGTGGTCACGATCCAGCCAGAGCACCTCCATGGTGCAAGGAGCCTGATCCGCCTACCCCCCAAAGGGATAGATAAGGTACGACACTTGAAAACTTGCCACAATTTCTTTGGGCTGTGTAAACGCTGAACTGGATCATAATTGCAATTTGCTGTTTTCAACTTCAGCGCCTTCTCAGGGTAGTACTATTGGCTCCACACCTGTGAAGAGCTCCGTGATTGGCTGGTGCCTCTGACCTGAGACAAGAGCACCTGAGACTTGTGGATTAATGTGCCACTTGCCCCCTCGGGCAGCAGTCACGATCCAGCCATAGCACCTCCACGGTGCAGCGGCCTGATCCACTGACACCCCAAAGAGATAGATAAGATGCCACTTGCCCTCGATCAGCTGTCACGATCCAGCCATAGTACCTTCGCGGTGCAAGAAGCCTGATCCACCTCCTCCCCAAAGAGATAGATGAGGTGCCACTTGCCCCTTCGGGCTGCGATCATGATCCAGCCACAGCACCTCCATGGTGCAAGGAACCTGATCCACCTACCGCCAAAGAGATAGATAAGGTGACACTTGCCCCCTAGGGCAGTGGTCACAAACCAGCCATAGCACCTCCACGGTGCACGGAGCCTGATCCACCTACACCCCAAAGAGGTAGATAAGATGCCACTTGCCCCCTCAAGCAGCTGTCACGATCCAGCCATAGTACCTCCACGGTGCAAGGACCCTGATCCCCCCCCAAAGAGAGAGATGAGGTGCCACTTGCCCCCTCGGGCTGCGTTCATGATCCACCCACAGCACCTCCACGGTGCAAGGAACCTGATCCACTTACCCACAAAGAGATAGATCAGGTGCCACTTGCCCCATCGGGCATAGGTCACGATCCAGCCATAGGACCTCCATGGTGCAAGGAACCTGATCCACCTACCCCCCAAAGAGATAAATAAGTTGCCAGTTGCCTCCTCGGGCAGTGGTCATGATCCACCCATAGCACTTCCATGGAGCAAGGAGTCTGATCCCCACTGCCAAATTGATAGATAAGGTGCCATCTGCCCTGTTGGGCAGTGGTCATGATTCAACCATGGCAGCTACACAATGCTAGGAGCCTGATCAACCTACCCCTCAAAGAGATAGATAAGGTGGCACTTGCCCTTCGGACAGCTGTCACGATCCAGCCATAGCAGCACCACGGTGCAAGGAGCCTGATCCACCTACCCCAGAAAGAGACAGATAAGGTGCCACCTGCCCCCTCGAGCAGCGGTCACGATCCAGCCATAGCACCTCCACAGTGCAAGGAGTCTGATCCACCTACCCCACTAAAGACATAGATAAGGTACGACACTGAAAAAATTGCCCTGATTTCTCTGGGCTGTTTGAACGCTGAACCAGATCATCATTGCAATTTGCTGTTTTCAATTTCAGCCCCTTCTCAGGGTGGCATTAATGGTTCCACACCTGTGTAGAGCTCCCTGATTGGCTGGTCTCACTCACCTGAGACAGGAGCACCAGAGACGTGTGGCTTAATGTTCCACTTTCCCCCTCGTGCAGCAGTCACGGTCCAGCTATAGCACCTCCACGGTGTTAGGAACCTGATCTGCCTCCAACCAAAGAGATAGATAAGGTGACACTTGCCCTCTTGGGCAGTGGTCATGATCCAGCCATAGCACCTTCACATTGCAAGGAGCCTGATCCACCTACCCTCAGAGAGATAGATGAGGTTGCACTTGACCCCTCGAGCAGCGGTCACAGTCCAGCCATAGCACCTTCATGGGTGCAAGTAGCCTGATCCATGTTCCCCCAAAGAGATAGATGAGGTGCCACTTGACCCTTCAAGCAGCAGTCACGATCTAGCCATACCACCTCCATGGTGCAAGGAGCCTGATCCACCTAACCCCAAAGAGATGGATAAGTGCCACTTGCCCCTCGGGCAGCATTCACTATTCAGCCATAGCACCTCCATGGTGCAAGGAACCTGATCCGCCTACCCCAGAGAGAAGATGAGGTACCACTTGCCCCGAATCAGACGTCACAGTCAGCCATAGCACCTCCACAGGTGCAAGGGCCTGATACACCTTCTCCCCAAAGAGATAGATGGACGTGCCACTTTCCCCCTCGGCAGCATTCACGATTCAGTCTTAGCACCTCCATGGTGCAAGGAGCCTGATCCACCTTCCTCCCAGCGAGATAAATGAGGTGGAACTTGCCCCCTCGAGCAGAGTTCATGATCCAGCCATAGGACCTCCACGGTGCAAGGAGCCTGATCCACCTTCTCCTCCCAAAGAGATAGATGGGGTGCCTCTTGGTCCCTCTGGCAGCATTCAAGAATCAGCCATAGCACCTCCATGGTGTAAGGAGGCTGGTCCACCTGTCCCCCAAAGAGATAGATATGGAGGCACTTGCCCCCTCAGGCAGCGGACATGATCCAGCCATAGGACCTCCACGGTGCAAGGAGCATCATCCACCTACCCCACAGAGAGATAGATGGGGTGCCTCTTGGCTCCTCTGGCAGCGTTCAAGAATCAGCCATAGCACCTCCATGGTGTAAGGAGGCTGGTCCACCTATCCCCCAAAGAGATAGATATGGAGGCACTTGCCCCCTTGGGCAGCGGTCACAATCCAGCCATAGCACCTCATCAGTGCAAGGAGCCTGATCCAGCTACATTCCAAAGAGATAGATAAGGTGCCACTTGCCCCCTTGGGCAGAGGTCACGATCCAGCCATAGCACCTCCATGGTTCAAGTACCCTGATCCAGCTAGCAGCCAAAGAGATAAATAAGGTGCCACTTGCCCCATAGGGCAGCATTCACGATCCAGCCATTGCACTTCCACGGTGCATAGAGCTTCATCCACCTCCTCCCCAAAAGATAGATAAGTTGCCAATTGCCCCTTGGGCGGTGGTCACGATCCAGCCAAAGCACCTCCATGGTGCAAGGGCCTGATCCGCCTACCCCCAAGGGATAGATAAGTGCGACACTTGAAAACTTGCCACAATTTCTTTGGGCTGTGTAAACGCTGAACTGGATCATAATTGCAATTTGCTGTTTTCAACTTCAGCGCCTTCTCAGGGTAGTACTATTGGCTCCACACCTGTGAAGAGCTCCGTGATTGGCTGGTGCCTCTGACCTGAGACAAGAGCACCTGAGACTTGTGGATTAATGTGCCACTTGCCCCCTCGGGCAGCAGTCACGATCCAGCCATAGCACCTCCACGGTGCACGGAGCCTGATCCACTGACACCCCAAAGAGATAGATAAGATGCCACTTGCCCCCTCGATCAGCTGTCACGATCCAGCCATAGTACCTTCGCGGTGCAAGAAGCCTGATCCACCTCCTCCCCAAAGAGATAGATGAGGTGCCACTTGCCCGCCGGGCTGCGATCGACATCCAGCCACAGCACCTCCATGGTGCAAGGAACCTGATCCACCTACCGCCAAAGAGATAGATAAGGTGACACTTGCCCCTAGGGCGGTGGTCACAAACCAGCCATAGCACCTCCACGGTGCACGGGCCTGATCACCTACACCCCAAAGAGGTAGATAAGATGCCACTTGCCCCTCAAGCAGCTGTCACGATCCAGCCATAGTACCTCCACGGTGCAAGGACCTGATCCACTCCCAAAGAGAGATGAGGTGCCACTTGCCCCCTCGGGCTGCGTTCATGATCCACCCACAGCACCTCCACGGTGCAAGGAACCTGATCCACTTACCCACAAAGAGATAGATAAGGTGCCATTTGCCACCTCGTGCAGTGTTCACAATCCAGCCATTGCTCCTCCATGGTGCAAGGAGCCTCATCCACCTACCTCCCAGAGAGAGATAGATAAGGTGCCACTTGCTCCCTCGGGCAGTGGTCATGATCCAGCCATAGCACCTCCATGGTGCAAGCAGCCTGATCCACCTTCCCCTCCAAAGAGGTAGATGAGGTCCCACTTTCCCCCTCGGGCAGTGTTCACTATCCAGCAATAGCATCTCCATGGTGCAAGGAGCCTGATCCATCTACCACCCAAAGGGATAGATACGGTGCCACTTGCCCACTCAGGCAGCATTCACGATCCAGCCATAGCACCTCCACGGTGCAAGGACCTTGATCCACTTCCCCCCCAAAGAGAGAGATGAGGTACCACTTGCCCCCTCGGGCTGCATTCATGATCCACCCACAGCACCTCCACGGTGCAAGGAACCTGATCCACTTACCCCCAAAGAGATAGATAAGGTGCTACTTGCCACCTCGTGCAGTGTTCACAATCCAGCCATTGCACCTCCATGGTGCAAGCAGCCTGATCCACCTTCCCCTCCAAAGAGGTAGATGAGGTGCCACTTTACCCCTCAGGCAGTGTTCACTATCCAACAATAGCATCTCCATGGTGCAAGGAGCCTGATCCATCTACCACCCAAAGGGATAGATACGGTGCCACTTGCCCGCTCAGGCAGCATTCACGATCCAGCCATAGCACCTCCATGGTGCAAGGAACCTGATCCACCTCCTCCCCAAAGAGATTGATAAGGTGCTACTTGCCCATTTGGGCAGCGGTCATGATCCAGCCATAGGTCCTGCACGGTGCAAGGAGCCTGATCCACCTACCCCCCATAAAGATAGATAAGGTGCCTCTTGGCACCTCGGACAGAGGTCATGATCCAGCCTTAGCACCTCCACGGGGCAAGGAACTTGATGCATCTGCTCCCCAAAGAGATAGATAAGGTGCCACTTGCTCCCTCGGGCAGTGGTCACGTTCCAGCCATGGCACCTCCATGGTGCAAGGAGCCAGATCCACCTACCCCCCAATAGAGATAGATAAGGTGCCATTTGCCCCCTCATGCAGCAGTCACGATCCAGCCATAGCATCTCCACGGTGCAAGGAGCCTGATCAGACTGCCCACCAAAGAGATAAGTACGGTGCCACTTTCCAACTTGGGCAGTGGTCAGGATCCAGCCATAGCACCTCCATGGTGCAAGGAGCCTGATCCACCTACCCTCCAAAGAGATTGATAAGGTACGATGCTTGAAAAATTGCCATGATTTCTCTGGGCTGTGCAAACGCTGAACCGGATCATAATTGCAATTTGCTGTTTTCAGCTTCAGCGCGTTCTCAGGGTAGCGCTATTGGCTCCACGCCAGTGTAGAGCTCCGTGATTGGCTGGCCTCACTCACCTGAGACAGGACCACCTGAGATGTGTAGCTTAATGTGCCACTTGCCCCATCGGGTAACGGTCACGATCCAACCATAGCACCTCCACTGTGCACGAAGCCTTATCCACCTCCCCCCAAAAGAGATAGATGAGGTGCTCCTTGCCCCCTCGAACAGCTGTCACGATCCAGCCATAGTACCTCCATGGTGCAAGGAGCCTGATCCACCTTCCCGCAAAGAGATAAATGAGGTGCCACTTGCCCCCTCGAGCTGCACTCACGATCCAGCCAAAACACCTCCACGGTGCAAGAAACCTAATCCACCTACTCCCCATAGAGATAGATAAGGTGCCTCTTGCCCCTTCATGCAGCGGTCATGATCCAGCAATAGCTCCTGCACGGTGCAAGGAGCCTGATAAACCTACCTCCCAAAGAGATAGATAAGGTGCCACCTGCCCCTTCGGGCCACGTTAACGATCCAGCCCTGTCACCTCCATGGTGCAAGGAGCCTCATCCACCTTTCCTCCAGAGAGATAGATGAGGTGCCACTTGCCCCCTCGGGCAGCGATCAGGATCCAGCCATTGCACCTCCATGGTGCAAGCAGCCTGATCCACCTCTGCCCCCCCCCCGAGAGATACATAAGGTAGGACGCTTGAAAAATTGCCGCGGTTTCTATGGGCTGTGTGAATGCTGAACCATATCATCATTACAATTTGCTGTTTTCAATTTCAGCGCCTTCTCAGGGTAGCGTAATTGGTTTCACACCTGTGTAGAGCTACCTGATTGGCTGGGGTCACTCACCAGAGACAGGAGCACCCAAGATGAGTGGCTTAATGTGCCACTTGCACTCTCTGGCAGCAGTCACGATCCAACCATAGCACCTCCACGGTGCAAGGACCCTGATCAACCTACCACCCAAAGAGATAGATAAGGTGCAACTTGCCTCCTCAGTGGTCACAATCCAGCCATAGTAACTCCATGGTTTAAGGAGCCTGATCCACCTCCCCCCCAGAGAGATAGATGAGGTGCTGTGTGCTACTTCGGGCAGTGTTTATGATTCAGCCATAACACCTCCATGGTGCAAGGGACCTGATCCACCTACCCCCCCAAGGAGATAGATGTGGTGGCACTTGCCCCCTTGGACAGCGGTCACGATCCAGAAATAGCACCTCCACGGTGCAAGATGCCTCATCCGCCTACCCCGCAGAGAGGTAGATGAGGTGGCATTTGCCCCCTCTGGCAGCAGTCATGAATCAGACATATCACCTCCATGGTGCAAGGAGCGTGATCCACCTCGCAGCCAAAGAGATAGATAAGGTGCCACTTGCATTCTGGGGCAGCGGTCACGATCCAGCCATTGCACCTCCACAGTACCAGGAGCCTCATCCACCCCCCACAAAGAGATAGCTAAGGTGCCACTTGCCCATCGGGCAGTGATCACGATCTAGCTATAGCATCTCCATGGTGCATGGAGCATGATCCTCCTACCCCCCTAAAGAAATAGATGAAGTGGCACTTGCCCCCTTGGGCAGCGGCCACGATCCAGCCATAGCACCTCCACAGTGCAAGCAGCCTCATCCACCTACCCCACAGATAAATAGATGAGGTGGCACGTGCCCCCTTGGGCAGCGGTCAAGACCCAGCCATTGCACCTCCACGGTGCAAGGAGCCCGATCCACCTAACCCCGAAAGAGATAGATAAGGAACGACACTAGAAAAATTGCCAGGATTTCTCTGGGCTGTGTGAACGGCTGAACCAGATGATCATTGCAATTTTCTGTTTTCAATTTCAGTGCCTTCTCAGGGTAGCACTATTGGTTCCACACCTTTGTAGAGCTCCCTGATTGGCTGGTCTCACTCACCAAAGGCAGGAGTAGTTAAGATGTGTGGCTTAATGTGTCACTTGCTCCTGCGGGCAGTGGTCACGATCCAGCCATAGTACCTCCATGATGCAAGGAGCCTGATCCACCTACCCCCCAAAGAGATAGATAAGGTGCAACTATCCCCCTCGGGCAGTGGTCATGATCCAGCCATAGTACCTCCACGGTGCAAGAAGCCTGATCCACCATCCCCCCAATGAGATAGATGAGGTGCCACTTGCCCCCTAGGGCAGTGGTAACGATCCAGCCGCCACCTCCAGGTGCGAAAAGCCTGATCCACCTACCCCCCAAAGAGACAGATAAGGTGCCAATTGGCACCTCAGGCAGTGGTCACAATCCAGACATAGCACTTTCACGGTGCAAGGAACCTGATCCACCTGCTCCCCAAAGAGATAGATAAGGTGAAACTTGCCCCCTCGGACTGCGGTCACGATCCAGCCATGGCACCTCCACGGTGCAAGGAGCCTGATCCACCTACCCCCCCGAAGAGATAGATAAGGTGCCACTTGCCCCCTTGGGCAGTGGTCACGATCCAGCAATAGCACCTCCACGGTGCAAGGAGCCTGATCCACCTTTCCAACCCAAAGAGACAGATAAGGTATGATGCTTGAAAAATTGCCACGATTTCTCTGGACTTTGTGAACCCTGAACCGTATCATCATTGCAATTTGCTGTTTTCAATTTCAGCGCCTTCTCAGGGTAGCGCTATTGGCCCACGCCTTTATAGAGCTCCCTGATTGGCTGGTCTCACTTACCGGAGTCAGGAGCACCTGAGATGTGTGGTTTAATGTGCCACTTTCCCCCTCATGCAGCGGTCACGATCAAGCCATAGCACCTCCACAGTGCAAGACGCCGGATCCACCTACCCCCCAAAGAGATAGATGAGATTGCTCTTGCCCCCTTGCGCAGTACTCACGATCAAGTCATAGCACCTCCACGGTGCAAGGAGCCTCATCCACCTTCCAACCAGACAGATAGATGAGGTGCCACTTGCACCCTCGGGCAACGTTCATGATCCAACCATTGCACCTCCATTGTGCAAGAAGCCTGATCCACCTACTTCCCAAAGAGATAGATAAGGTGCCACTTGACCCCTCAGGCAGTGGTCAGGATCCAGCCATAGCACATCCACGGTGCAAGGAGCCTGATTGACCTACCCCTCAAACAGATGGATAAGGTGCCACTTGCCAACTCGGCCAGCGGTCACTATCCAGCCATAGCACCTCCAAGGTGCAAGAAGTCTGGTCCACCTTCTCCCAAAAGCGATAGATATGGAACAATGTGCCCCCTCAGCAGCGGTCACGATCCAGCCGTAGCAACCCATCTGTGCAAGGAGCCTGATCCATCTACCACCAAAGAGATAGATAAGGTGCCACTTGCCCCCTCGGGCAGTGGTCACGATCCAGTCATAGCACCTCCACGGTGCAAGGAACCTGATCCACCTACTTCCCAAAGAGATAGATAAGGTGCCACTTGTCCCTTCGGGCAACTGTCACGATCCAGCCATAGCACCTACTCGGTGCAAGGAACCTAATCCACTTACCCTCCAAAGAGATAGATGAGGTGCCACTTGCCCCCTCGGGCAACGTTCACGAACCGGCCATAGAACCTCCATGGTGCAAGGAGCCTGATCCATCTACCCCCAAAAGAGATCAACGTGCCACTTGCCCCTTCAGGCAGCGTTCATGATACTGCCATAGCACCTCCTTGTTGCAAGGAGCCTAATCCACCTACCCCCCCGAAAGATAGATAAGCTGCTACTGGCCCTCTCTGGCAGTAGTCACGATCCAGCCAAAGGACCTCCACTGTGCAAGGAGCCTGAGCCCGCCTACCCCCCAAAGAGATAGATAAGGTGCCACTTGCCCTCTTGGGCAGTGCCCATCATCCAGCCATAGCACCTCCACGGAGCAAGGAGCCTGATCCACCTACCCCCCAATGAGATTGATAAAGTGCGACGCTTGAAAAATTGCCACGATTTCTCTGGGCTGTGTGAACGCTGAACCAGATCATCATTGCAATTTGCTGTTTTCAATTTCAGCGCCTCCTCAAGGTAGCACTATTGGTTCCACACTTGTGTAGAGTTTCCTGATTGGCTGGTCTCACTCACCTGAGACAGGAGCACCCGAGATGTGTGGCTTAATGTGCCACTTACCACCTTGGGCAGCAGTCATGATCCAGCCATGGCTCCTCCACAGTGCAAGGAGCCTGATCCACCTACCCCCCCAAGGAGATACATAAGGTGCCATTTTTCCCCCCTCAGGCAGTGGTCACGATCCAGCCATAGCACCTCCACAATGCAAGGAGCCTGATCCACCTTTCCCATAAAGAGATAGATAAGGTGGCACTTGCCCCCTCTGGCAGCGGTCACGATCCAGTGAAAGCACCACCACGATGCAGGGAGCCTGATCGAACCACCTCCCAAAGAGATAGATCAGGTGCCACTTGCCGCCTCGAGCAGCGGTCATGATCCAGCCATAGCACCTCCACAGTTCAAGAAGCCTGATCCACCTACCCCCCAAAGAGGTAGATAAGGTGGCAGTTGCCCCCTTGGGCTGCGGTCATGATCCAGGAATAGCAGCTCCACAGTACAAGGTGCCTGATCCACCTACCCCCCAGAAAGACAGATAAGCTGCTACTTGCCCCCTCGGGAAGCTGTCATGATCCAGCCATAGCACCTCCACGGTGCAAGGATTCTGATCCAGCCTACCCCCCAAAGAGATAGATAAGGTGCCACTTGCCTTCTTGGGCAGTGCCCACGATCCAGCCATAGCACCTCCACAGTGCAAGGAACCTAATCCTCCTACCTCCCAGAGAGATAGATTACTGCCACTTGCCCCTTCGGGCCGCGGTCACGATCCAGTCATAGCACCTTCATGGTTCAAGAGTCTGATCCACCTCCCCCCAAAGAGATAGATAAGGTGCCACTTGCCCCCTCAGGCAGCGTTCACGATCTAGACATAGCACTTCCACGGTGCAAGGAGAGTGATCCATGTACCTCTGAAAGAGATAGCTCAGGTATGACGCTTGAAAAATTGTGATGACTTCTCTGGGCTGTGTGAACACTGAACTGCATCATCATTGTAATTTGCTGTTTTCAATTTCAGCACCTTCTCAGGGTAGCGTTATTGGTTCTACACATGGGTAGAGCTCCCTGATTGTCTGGTCTCACTCTCCTGAGACAGGAGCACCCGAGATTTGTGGCTTAATGTGCCTCTTGCCCCCTCGGGCAGCAGTCACAATCAAGCCATAGCACCTCCACAGTGCAGGGAGCCCAATCCACCTACCCCCAAGAAAGATAGATTAGCTGCCACATGCCCCATCAGGCAGCGGTCACGATCCAGCCACAGAACCTCCACGGTGCAAGGAGCCTGATCCCGCCTACCCCCCAAAGAGATAGATAAGGTGCCACTTGCCCTCTTGGGCAGTGCCCATGATCCAGCCATAGCACCTCCACAGTGCAAGAAGCCTAATCCACCTACCCCTCAGACAGATAGATAAGCTTCCACTTTTCCCCTCGGTCCATGGTCACGATCCAGTCATAGCACCTCCATGGTTCAAGGAGTCTGATCCACCTCCCCCACAAAGAGAAAGATAAGGTGCAACTTGCCCCCTCGGGCAGCTGTCACGATCTAGCCATAGCACCTCCACGGTGCAAGGAGCATTATCCACCTACCCTCCAAAGCGATAGATAAGGTGGCACTTGCTCCCTAGAGCAACGGTCGCGATCCAGCCAGAGCACCTCCACGGTGCAAGGAGCCTGATCCACCTTCCCCCCCCCCGAGGAGATAAGGTGGCACTTGCCCCCTCAAGCAGCATTCATGATCCAGCCATAACACCTCCATGGTGCAAGGAGCCTGATCCACCTACCCCTCAAAGAGATAGATAAGGTGCCTCTTGCTCCCTTGAGCAACGATCACGATCCAGCCTTTGCACCTCCACGGTGCAAGACGCCTGATTCACCTACCCCCCAAAGAGTTAGATAAGGTGCCACTTGCCCCCTCAGGCAGCATTCACAACCCAGCCATAGCTCCTCCATGATGCAAGGAGCCTGATCCACCTATCCCCCAAAGAGATAGATAAGGTGCCACTTGCCCCCTCAGGCAGCGTTCACGACCCAGCTGTAGCTCCTCCACGGTGCAAAGAGCCTGTTCCACTTACCCCCCAAAGAGATAAAGTGCCACTTGCCCCCTCGGGCAGTGCTCACAAGTCAGTCATAGCACCTCCATAGTGCAAAGAGCCTGATCCACCTACTACCCCCCCAAAGAGATAGATAAGTTGCCACTTGCCCCATCGGTAGCGTTCATGAGTCAGTCATAGCACCTCCACGGTGCAAGGAGCCTGATCCACCTACCCCCCAAAGAGATAGATAAGGTGCCACTTGCTCCCTCTGGCAGCGGTCACGATCCAGCCGTAGCACCTCTTCGGTGCAAGGAGCCTGATCCACCTACCCCTCCAAAGAGATGGATAAGGTACGATGCTTGGAAAATTGCTATGATTTCTCTGGACTGTGTGAACGCTGAACCGTATTATCATTGCAATTTGCTGTTTTCAATTTCAGCGCCTTCTCTGCGTAGTGTTCTTGGTTCCATAATTGTGTTGAGCTCCCTGATTGGCTGGCCTCAGGCACCTGAGACAGGAGCACCTGAGACGTGTCGATTAATGTGCCACTTGCCCCCTTGGGCAGCGTTCACGGTGCAGCCATAGCACCTCCACGGTGCAAGGATCCTGATCCACCTACCCCACAAAGAGATAGATAAGGTTCCACTTGCGCCCTTGGGCAGCCATCACGATCCAGCCATAGCACCTCCACGGTGCAAGGAGCCTGATCCACCTAACCCCCAAGGAGATGGATAAGGTGCCATTTGCCCACACAGCAGCGATCATGATCCAGCCATAGCACCTCCACGGTGCAAGAAGCCTGATCCACCAATCCCCGAAAGAGACAGATATAGTGCCACTTGCCCCCGGAGCAGCGGTCACGATCCAGCCATAGCACCTCCACGGTGCTAGGACCCTGATCCACCTAGCACTCAAAGAGATAGATAAGGTGCCACTTGCCCCCTCGGGTCGCGGTCACGATCCAGCCATAGCTACTCCACGGTGCAAGGTGCCCGATCCACCTACCCCCCCAAAGAGACAGATAAGGTGCCACTTGCCACCTTGGCAGCGTTCATGAGTCAGCCATAGCACCTCCATGGTGCAAGGAGTCTGATCCACCTACCTGCCCAAGAGATAGATAAGGTGCCACTTGGCCCCTCGGGCAGCGGTCATGATCCAGCCACAGCACCTCCACAGTGCAATGAGCCTGTTCCACCTAACCCCCAATGAGATAAATAAGGTGCCACTTGCCCACTTGGGCAGTGGTCACAAGTCTGCCATAGCACCTCCACAGTGTAATGAGCCTGTTCCACCTAGCCCCCAATGAGATAAATAAGGTGCTACTTGCCCACTCGGGCATCGGTCACAAGTCTGCCATAGCACCTCCACGGTGCAAGGAGCCTGATCCACCTACCCCCCCACAAAGAGACAGATAAGGTGCAGCTTGCCACCTTGGCAGAGTTCACGAGTCAGCCATAGCACCCTCCATGGTGCAAGGAACCTGATCCACCTACCCCGCTAAAAGATAGGTAAGGTGCCATTTTCCCCCTCGGGCACTGGTCAAGATCCAGCCATGGCACCTCCATGGTACAAGGAGCCTGATCCACCAATCCCCAAAAGAGATAGATAAGGTGCCACTTGCCCCCTCAGGCAGCGGTCACGATCCAGTCATAGCACTTCCACAGTGCAAGGAGCCTGATCCACCTACCCTCCAAAGAGATTGATAAAGTGCCACTTGCCCCCTCGGCAGCGGTCACGATTCAGCCACAGCACCTCCACGGTGCAAGGGGCCTCATCCACCTTCCCCACAGAGAGATAGATGAGGAGCCACTTGGCCCCTCGGGCAGCGTTCACGATCCAGCCATAGCTCTTCCACAGTGCAAGGAGCCTGATCCATCCACCTTCCAAAGAGATAGATAAGGTGCCACTTGCCCCATCGGGCAGCGTTCACGATCCAGTAATAGCACTTCCATGGTGCAAGGGGCCTCATTCACCTACCCCACCTTAGAGATAGATAAAGTGACACTTTTCCCTACAGGCAGCGGTCAGGATCCAGCCATAGCACCTCCACGGTGCAAGGAGTCTGATCCACCTACCCCCCAGAGAGATAGATAATTTACAATGCTTGAAAAATTTCCACGATTTCTCTGGCCTGTGTGAACCTCTGAACCGGATCATCATTGCAATTTGCTGTTTCAGTTTCAGCGCCTACTCAGGGCAGCTATAGGCTCCATGCCTGAGTAGAAGCTCTCTGATTGGCTGGTCTCACTCACCTGAGACAGGAACACCCAAGAAGAGTGGCTTAATGTGCCGCACCACCCTTGGGCCGTGGTCACGTTCCTTAATAGAACCTCCATGGTCAAGGAGCCTCATCCACCTACCCCCCCAGAGAGATAGATGAGGTGCTACTTGCCCCTTCGTGCAGCGTTTATGATCCAGACATAGCACCTCCACGGTGCAAGGAGTCTGATCCACCTACCCGCCAGAGAGATAGATAATTTACGAAGCTTGAAAAATTGCCATGATTTCTCTGGACTGTGTGAACGCTGAACCGGATCATCACTGCAATTTGCTGTTTTCAGTTTCAGCGCCTACTCAGGGTAGCGCTATTGGTTCCACATCTGAGTAGAGCTCTCTGATTGGCTGGTCTTACTCACCTGAGACAGGAAAACCCAAGAAGAGTGGCTTAATGTGTCACTTGCCCGCTTGGCCAGCGGTCACGATTTAGCAATAGAACCTCCACGGTCAAGGAGCTTCATCCACCTTCCCCCCAGAGAGATAGATGAGGTGCCACTTGCCCCCTCAGGCAGCATTCACGATCCAGCCATAGCACCTCCATGGTGCAAGGAGCCTGATCAACCTACCCCCCAAAGAGAGAGATAAGGTGCCACTTGCCCCCTTGGGCAACGTACATGAGCTGGCCACAGAACCTCCACAGTCAAGGAGCCTCATCCACCTTCCTCCCAGAGAGATAGATAAGGTACCACTTGCCCCCTCAGGCAGCTGCCATGATCCAGCCATAGCACCTCCACTGTGAAAGAAGCCTAATCCACCTTCCCCACAAAGAGATAGATAAGGTGCCACTTGCCCCCTCGGGCAGTGTTCATGATAAAGACATAGCACCTCCATGGAGCAAGGAGCCTGATCCACCTACCCCCCCCCATGAGATAGATAAGGTGTGATGCTTGAAAAATTGCCACGATTTCTCTGGGCTGTGTGAACGCTGAACCAGATCATCATTGCAATTTGCTGTTTTCAATTTCAACGCCTCCTCAAGGTAGCACTATTGGTTCCACACCTGTGTAGAGTTCCCTGATTGGCTCGTCTCACTCACCTGAGACAGAAGCACCCGAGATGTGTGGCTTAATGTGCCACTTAACCCCTCTGGCAGCGGTGACGATCCAGCCATAGCACCTCCACAGTGCAAGGAGCCTGATCCACCTACCTCCCCCAAGGAGATACATAAGGTGCCACTTTCCCCCTCGGGCAGTGGTCACGATCCAGCCATAGCACCTCCACAGTGCAAGGAGCCTGATCCACCTTCCCCATAAAGAGATAGATAAGGTGGCATTTGCCGCCTCTGGCAGCGGTCACGATCCAACCAGAGCACCACCACAGTGCAAAGAGCCTGATCGAGCCACCTCCCAAAGTGATAGATCAGGTGTCACTTGCCGCCTCGAGCAGTGGTCACGATCCAGCCATAGCACCTCCACGGTGCAGGAAGCCTGAGCCACCTACCCTCCAAAGAGATAGATAAGGTGCCACGTGCCCCCCTGGGGCAGCGGTCATGATCCATCTACAGCACTGCCACGGTGCAAGGAGACTCATCCACCTTCCCCCCAGAGAGATATATGAGGTGCCACTTGCCCCCTCGGGTAGCGTTCACGATCCAGATATGGCACCTCCATGGTGCAAGAAGCCTGATCCACCAAACCTCCAAAGAGATAGATAAGGTGCCACTTGCTCCCTCAGACAGCAATCACGATCCAGCCATAGCACCTCCACAGTGCAAGGAGCCTAATCCACCTACCCCCCAGAATGATAGATAAGCTGCTACTTGCCCCCCCAGGCAGCTGTCATGATCCAGCCATAGCACCTCCACAGTGCAAGAAGCCTGAGCCACCTACCCTCCAAAGAGATAGATAAGGTGGCACTTGCCCCCTTGGGCTGCAGTCACGATCCAACCATAGCAGCTCCACGTTGCAAGGAGCCTGATTCAGTTACCCCCCAAAGACATAGATTAGGAGCCACTTGCCCCCTCAGGCAGCAGTCATGATAAAGTCATAGCACTTCCACGGTGCAAGAAGCCTGATCCACCTAGCACCCAAAGAGATAGATAAGGTGCCACTTGCCCCCTTGGATATCGTTCACGATCCAGGAATAGCACCATCACGGTGCAAGAAGACTGTTCCACCTAACACCCAAAGAGATAGATGAGGTGCCACTTGCCCCTGGAAGCGTTCACAATCCAGCCATAGCACCTCCACGGTGCAAGGGGCCTCATTCACCTACCCCCCCAAAAGAGATAGATAAGGTGCCACGTTCCCCCTGGGGCAGCGGTCATGATCCATCCACAGCACCTCCACGGTGCAAGGAGACTCATCCGCCTTCCCCCCCAGAGAGATAGATGAGGTGCCACTTGCCCCCTCGGGTAGCATTCACGATCCAGATATGGCACCTCCACGGTGCAAGGAGCCTGATCCACCAACCCCCAAAGAGATAGATAAGGTGCCACTTGCTCCCTCAGACAGCAATCACGATCCAGCCATAGCACCTCCACAGTGCAAGGAGCCTAATCCACCTACCCCCCAAGAAAGATAGATAAGCTGCTACTTGCCCCCCCGGGCAGCTGTCATGATCCAGCCATAGCACCTCCACGGTGCAAGAAGCCTGATCCACCTACCCTCCAAAGAGATAGATAAGGTGGCACTTGCCCTCTTGAGCTGCGGTCACGATCCAACCATAGCAGCTCCACGGTGCAAGGAGCCTGATTCAGTTACCTCCCAAAGACATAGATTAGGAGCCACTTGCCCCCTCGGGCAGCAGTCATGATAAAGTCATAGCACTTCCACGGTGCAAGGAGCCTGATCCACCTAGCACCAAAAGAGATAGATAAGGTGCCACTTGCCTTCTTGGGCAGTGCCCACGATCCAGCCATAGCACCTCCACAGTGCCAGGAACCTAATCCTCCTACCTCCCAGAGAGATAGATAACTGCCACTTGCCCCTTCGGGCCACGGTCACGATCCAGTCATAGCACCTTCATGGTTCAAGGAGTCTGATCCACCTCCCCCCAAAGAGATAGATAAGGTGCCACTTGCCCCCTCGGGCAGCGTTCATGATCTAGACATAGCACTTCCACGGTGCAAGGAGAGTGATCCACGTACCTCTGAAAGAGATAGCTCAGGTACGACGCTTGAAAAATTGCGATGACTTCTCTGGGCTGTGTGAACACTGAACTGCATCATCATTGTAATTTGCTGTTTTCAATTTCAGCACCTTCTCAGGGTAGCGTTATTGGTTCTACACATGGGTAGAGCTCCCTGATTGTCTGGTCTCACTCTCCTGAGACAGGAGCACCCGGGATTTGTGGCTTAATGTGCCTTTTGCCCCCTCGGGTAGCAGTCACAATCCAGCCATAGCACCTCTATGGTGCAAGGAACCTGATCCACCTACCCCCCAAAGAGATATATAAGATGCCGCTTGCCCCCTTGGGCAGCGTTCACGATCCAGCCATAGAACCTCCACAGTGCAGGGACCCCAATCCACCTACCCCCAAGAAAGATAGATTAGCTGCCACATGCCCCATCAGGCAGCCGTCACGATCCAGCCATAGAACCTCCACGGTGCAAGGAGCCTGATCCCGCCTACCCCCCAAAGAGATAGATAAGGTGCCACTTGCCCTCTTGGGCAGTGCCCATGATCCAGCCATAGCACCTCCACAGTGCAAGAAGCCTAATCCACCTACCCCTCAGACAGATAGATAAGCTTCCACTTTTCCCCTCGGTCCATGGTCGCGATCCAGTCATAGCACCTCCATGGTTCAAGGAGTCTGATCCACCTCCCCCACAAAGAGAAAGATAAGGTGCCACTTGCCCCCTCGGGCAGCATTCATGAACTAGCCATAGCACTTCCATGGTGCAAGGAGCCTGATCCACCTACCTCTGAAAGAGATAGATCAGGTAGGATGCTTGAAAAACTGCCACGATTTCTCGGGGCTGTGTCAACACTGAACCGTATCATCATTGCAATTTCCCGTTTTCAATTTCAGCGCCTTCTCAGGGTAGCGCTATTGGTTCTACACATGGGTGAATCTCCCTGATTTTCTGGTCTCACTCACCTCAGACAGGAGCACCAGAGATTTGTAGCTTAATGTGCCTCTTGCCCCCTCGGGCAGCTGTCATGATCTAGCCATAGCACCTTCACGGTGCAAGGAGCATTATCCACCTACCCTCCAAAGCGATAGATAAGGTGGCACTTGCTCCCTAGAGCAACGGTCACGATCCAGCCAGAGCACCTCCACGGTGCAAGGAGCCTGATCCACCTTCCCCCGAGGAGATAAGGTGGCACTTGCCCCCTCAGGCAGCATTCACGATCCAGCCATAACACCTCCATGGTGCAAGGAGCCTGATCCACCTACCCCTC
Organism: Neoceratodus forsteri; assembly: GCA_016271365.2. NCBI lineage: Eukaryota > Metazoa > Chordata > Ceratodontiformes > Ceratodontidae > Neoceratodus > Neoceratodus forsteri. Next base: position 1,397,339,948 of record CM028131.1, on the reverse strand, counting down.
AAAGAGATAGATAAGGTACCTCTTGCTCCCTTGAGCAGCGATCACGATCCAGCCTTTGCACCTCCACGGTGCAAGACGCCTGATCCACCTACCCCCCAAAGAGTTAGATAAGGTGCCACTTGCCCCCTCAGGCAGCGTTCACGACCCAGCTGTAGCTCCTCCACGGTGCAAAGAGCCTGATCCACCTACTACCCCCCCAAAGAGATAGATAAGTTGCCACTTGCCCCATCGGCAGCGTTCATGAGTCAGTCATAGCACCTCCACGGTGCAAGGAGCCTGATCCACCTACCCCCCAAAGAGATAGATAAGGTGCCACTTGCCCCCTCTGGCAGCGGTCACGATCCAGCCATAGCACCTCTTCGGTGCAAGGAGCCTGATCCACCTACCCCTCCAAAGAGATGGATAAGGTACGATGCTTGGAAAATTGCTATGATTTCTCTGGACTGTGTGAACGCTGAACCGTATTATCATTGCAATTTGCTGTTTTCAATTTCAGCGCCTTCTCTGTGTAGTGTTCTTGGTTCCATAATTGTGTTGAGCTCCCTGATTGGCTGGCCTCAGGCACCTGAGACAGGAGCACCTGAGACGTGTCGATTAATGTGCCACTTGCCCCCTTGGGCAGCGTTCACGGTGCAGCCATAGCACCTCCACGGTGCAAGGATCCTGATCCACCTACCCCACAAAGAGATAGATAAGGTTCCACTTGCGCCCTTGGGCAGCCATCACGATCCAGCCATAGCACCTCCACGGTGCAAGGAGCCTGATCCACCTAACCCCCAAGGAGATGGATAAGGTGCCATTTGCCCACACAGCAGCGATCACGATCCAGCCATAGCACCTCCACGGTGCAAGAAGCCTGATCCACCAATCCCCGGAAGAGATAGATAAAGTGCCACTTGGCCCCAGGGCAGCAGTCACGATCCAGCCATAGCACCTCCACGGTGCTAGGACCCTGATCCACCTAGCACTCAAAGAGATAGATAAGGTGCCACTTGCCCCCTCGGGTCGCGATCATGATCCAGCCATAGCTACTCCACGGTGCAAGGTGCCCGATCCACCTACCCCCCCAAAGAGACAGATAAGGTGCCACTTGCCACCTTGGCAGTGTTCATGAGTCAGCCATAGCACCTCCATGGTGCAAGGAGTCTGATCCACCTACCAGCCCAAGAGATAGATAAGGTGCCACTTGGCCCCTCGGGCAGCGGTCACGATCCAGCCACAGCACCTCCACAGTGCAATGAGCCTGTTCCACCTAACCCCCAATGAGATAAATAAGGTGCCACTTGCCCACTCGGGCATCGGTCACAAGTCTGCCATAGCACCTCCACGGTGCAAGGAGCCTGATCCACCTACCCCCCCCAAAGAGACAGATAAGGTGCAGCTTGCCACCTTGGCAGTGTTCACGAGTCAGCCATAGCAACCTCCATGGTGCAAGGAACCTGATCCACCTACCCCGCTAAAAGATAGGTAAGGTGCCATTTTCCCCCTCGGGCACTGGTCAAGATCCAGCCATGGCACCTCCATGGTACAAGGAGCCTGATCCACCAATCCCCAAAAGAGATAGATAAGGTGCCACTTGCCCCCTCAGGCAGCGGTCACGATCCAGTCATAGCACTTCCACAGTGCAAGAAGCCTGATCCACCTACCCTCCAAAGAGATTGATAAAGTGCCACTTGCCCCCTCGGGCAGCGGTCATGATTCAGCCACTGCATCTCCACGGTGCAAGGAGCCTCATCCACCTTCCCCACAGAGAGATAGATGAGGAGCCACTTGGCCCCTCGGGCAGCGTTCACGATCCAGCCATAGCTCCTCCACAGTGCAAGGAGCCTGATCCATCCACCTCCCAAAGAGATAGATAAGGTGCCACTTGCCCCATCGGGCAGCGTTCACGATCCAGTAAAAGCACTTCCACGGTGCAAGGGGCCTCATTCACCTACCCCCCCCTTAGAGATAGATAAAGTGACACTTTCCCCTACAGGCAGCGGTCAGGATCCAGCCATAGCACCTCCACGGTGCAAGGAGTCTGATCCACCTACCCCCCAGAGAGATAGATAATTTACAATGCTTGAAAAATTGCCACGATTTCTCTGGCCTCTGTGAACGCTGAACCCGATCATCATTGCAATTTGCTGTTTTCAGTTTCAGCGCCTACTCAGGGTAGCGCTATAGGCTCCATGCCTGAGTAGAGCTCTCTGATTGGCTGGTCTCACTCACCTGAGACAGGAACACCCAAGAAGAGTGGCTTAATATGCTACTTTCCCCCTTGGGCAGCGGTCACGTTCTAGCAATAGAACCTCCACGGTCAAGGAGCCTCATCCACCTACCCCCCAGAGAGATAGATGAGGTGCTACTTGGCCCCTCGGGCAGCGTTCATGATCCAGCCATAGCACCTCCACGGTGCAAGGAGTCTGATCCACCTACCCCCCAGAGAGATAGATAATTTACGAAGCTTGAAAAATTGCCATGATTTCTCTGGACTGTGTGAACGCTGAACCGGATCATCACTGCAATTTGCTGTTTTCAGTTTCAGCGCCTACTCAGGGTAGCGCTATTGGTTCCACATCTGAGTAGAGCTCTCTGATTGGCTGGTCTTACTCACCTGAGACAGGAAAACCCAAGAAGAGTGGCTTAATGTGCCACTTGCCCGCTTGGTCAGCGGTCACGATTTAGCAATAGAACCTCCACGGTCAAGGAGCTTCATCCACCTTCCCCCCAGAGAGATAGATGAGGTGCCACTTGCCCCCTCAGGCAGCATTCACGATCAAGCCATAGCACCTCCATGGTGCAAGGACCTGATCAACCTACCCCCAAAGAGATAGATAAGGTGCCACTTGTCCCCTTGGGCAACGTTCACGAGCTGGCCACAGAACCTCCACGGTCAAGGAGCCTCATCCACCTTCCTCCCAGAGAGATAGATAAGGTACCACTAGCCCCCTCAGGCAGCTGCCATGATTCAGCCATAGCACCTCCACTGTGAAAGAAGCCTAATCCACCTTCCCCACAAAGAGATAGATAAGGTGCCACTTGCCGACTCGGGCAGTGTTCATGATAAAGACATAGCACCTCCATGGAGCAAGGAGCCTGATCCACCTACCCCCCCCAATGAGATAGATAAGGTGCGATGCTTGAAAAATTGCCACGATTTCTCTGCGCTGTGTGAACGCAGAACCAGATCACCACTGCAATTTACTGTTTTCAATTTCAGCGCCTCCACAAGGTAGCACTATTGGTTCCACACCTGTGTAGAGTTCCCTGATTGGCTCGTCTCACTCACCTGAGACAGAAGCACCCGAGATGTGTGGCTTAATGTGCCACTTACCCCCTCTGGCAGCGGTCACGATCCAGCCATAGTACCTCCACAGTGCAAGGAGCCTGATCCACCTACCCCCCCAAGGAGATACATAAGGTGCCACTTTCCCCCTTGGGCAGTGGTCACGATCCAGCCATAGCACCTCCACAGTGCAAGGAGCCTGATCCACCTTCCCCATAAAGAGATAGATAAGGTGGCATTTGCTGCCTCTGGCAGTGGTCACGATCCAGCCAGAGCACCACCACAGTGCAAAGAGCCTGATCGAGCCACCTCCCAAAGTGATAGATCAGGTGTCACTTGTCGCCTCGCGCAGTGGTCACAATCCAGCCATAGCACCTCCACGGTGCAAGAAGCCTGAGCCACCTACCCTCCAAAGAGATAGATAAGGTGGCACTTTCCCCCTTGGGCTGCGGTCACGATCCAACCATAGCAGCTCCACAGTGCAAGGAGCCTGATTCAGTTACCCCCCAAAGACATAGATTAGGAGCCACTTGCCCCCTTGGGCAGCACTCATGATAGTCATAGCACTTCCACGGTGCAAGGAGCCTGATCCACCTAGCACCAAAAGAGATAGATAAGGTGCCACTTGCCCCCTTGGGTATCATTCACGATCCAGGAATAGCACCATCACGGTGCAAGAAGACTGTTCCACCTAACACCCAAAGAGATAGATGAGGTGCCACTTGCCCCCTTGGGAAGCGTTCACAATCCAGCCATAGCACCTCCACGGTGCAAGGGGCCTCATTCACCTACCCCCCAAAAGAGATAGCTAAGGTGCCACGTGCCCCCTGGGGCAGCGGTCATGATCCATCCACAGCACCTCCACGGTGCAAGGAGACTCATCCACCTTCCCCCCAAAGAGATAGATGAGGTGCCACTTGCCCCCTCGGGTAGCGTTCACGATCCAGATATGGCACCTCCACGGTGCAAGGAGCCTGATCCACTAAACCCCCAAAGAGATAGATAAGGTGCCACTTGCTCACTCGGACAGCAATCACGATCCATCCATAGCACCTTCACAGTGCAAGCAGCCTAATCCACCTACCCCCCAGAAAGATAGATAAGCTGCTACTTGCCCCCCCGGGCAGCTGTCACGATCCAGCCATAGGACCTCCACAATGCAAGGAGCCTGATCCAGCCCACCCCCCAAAGAGATGGATAAGGTGCCACTTGCCTTCTTGGGCAGTGCCCACGATCCAGCAGTAGCAGCTCCATGGTGCAAGAAGCCTAATCCACCTACCCCCCAGAGAGATAGATAAGCTGCCACTTGTCCCTTTGGGCCGCGGTCACGATCCAGTTATAGCACCTCCATGGTTCAAGGAGTCTGCTCCACCTACCCCCCAAAGAGATAGATAGGGTGCCACTTGCCCCCTCAGGCAGCGTTCACGATCTAGCCATAGCACTTCCACGGTACAAGGAGCCTGATCCACCTTCCTCCAAAAGAGATAGATCAGGTACGATGCTTGAAAAATTGCCACGATTTCTCTGAGCTGTGTGAACACTGAACCGTATCATCATTGCAATTTGCTGTTTTCAATTTCAGCGCCTTCTCATGCTAGCGCTATTGGTTCTCCACTTGGGTAGAGCTCCCTGATTGTCTGGTCTCACTCACCTGAGACAGGAGCACCCAAGATTTGTGGCTTAATGTGCCTCTTGCCCCCTCGGGCAACGGTCATGATCCAGCCATAGCATCTCCATGGTGCAAGGAATCTGATCCACCTACAACCCAAAGAGATAGATAAGGTGCCACTTGCTCCCTTGGGTAACGGTCACGATGCAGCCATGGCACCTCCACGGTGCAAGAAGCCTGATCCACCTACCCCCCAAAGAGATAGATAAGGTGGCACTTGCCCCCACGGGCAGCAGTCACGATCCAGCCAGAGCACATCCACGGTGCAAGGAGCCTGGTTGAGCTACCTCCCAAAGAGATAGATCAGGTGCCACTTGCCCCCTTGGACAGCGGTCACGATCCAGACATAGCACCTCCACTTTGAAAGAAGCCTGATCCACCTACCCCCCAAAGAGAAAGATAAGGTGGCACTTGCCCCCTTGGGTAGTGGTCACGATCCAGCCATATTAGCTCCACGGTACAAGAATCCTGATCCAGCTACCCTCCAAAGACATAGATTAGGTTCCACTTGCCCCCTTGGGCAGCAGTCATGATCCAGTTATAGCACTTCCATGATGCAAGGAGCCTGATCCACCTAGTACCCAAAGAGATAGATAAGGTGCCACTTGCCCTCTCGGGTATCATTCACGATCCAGCCATAGCACCTCCACGGTGCAAGGAGCCTGATCCACCTAGCACCCAAAGATGTAGATGAGGTGCTACTTGCCTCTTCGGATGGCATTCACGATCCAGCCATAGCACCTCCATGGTGCAAGGAGCCTGATCCACCTTCCCCCCCAAGAGAGATAGATGAGGTGCCACTTGGCCCCTCGGGCAGCATTCACGATAAAGCCATAGCACCTCCACAGTGCAAGGAGCCTAATCCACCTACCCCCCAGAAAGAGAGATAAGCTGCCACTTGCCCCCTTGGGCCGTGGTCACGATCCAGCCATAGCACCTCCATGGTTCAAGTAGTCTAATCCTCTAATCCACCTCCCCCAAAGTGATAGATAAGGTGCCACCTTGCCCTCGGTAGCGGTCATGATCCAGCTAAAGCACCTCCACGGTGCAAGAGCCTGATCCACCTTCCCCCAGAGAGGCGGATGAGGTGCCACTTGACCCGCCTGGACAGCATTCACGATAAAGCCATAGCACCTCCACAGTGCAAGGGCCTAATCCACCTACCTCAGAGAGATGAGATAAGCTACCACTTGCCCCTCTGGCAGCGTTCATGATCCAGCCATAGGACCTCCACGGTGCAAGGAGCCAGAACCACTCTGCCCCCAAAGAGATAGATAAGGTGCCACTTGCCCCACCGGGCAGCGCCCGATCCAGGCATAGCACCTCCATGGTGGAAGGGCCTTATCCACCTAGCCCCAGAAAGAGATAAGCTGCCACTTGCCCTCGGGCGTGGTAACGATCCACCATAGCACCTCCATGGTTCAAGTAGTCTAATCCACCTCCCCAAAGTAATAGATAAGGTGCCACTTGCCCCTCGGTAACGGTCATGATCCAGCTAAAGCACCTCAGCAGTGCAAGCAGCCTGATCCACTAGCCCACCAAAGAGGTAGATAAGGTATGACGCTTTAAAATTGCTACAATTTCTCTGGTCTGTGTGACAGCTGAACCGTATCATAATGTGCAATTTGCTGTTTTCAATTTCAAGCGCCTTCTGAAGGCAGCGCTCTTAGTTCCGCACCTGTGTAGAGCTCACTGATTGGCTGGTCTCACTCAACTGAGACAGGAGCACCTGAGACGTGTGGCTTAATGTGCCACTTGGCCCCTAGTGCAGCGTTCATGATGCAGCCATAACAACTCCACGGTGCAAGGAGAGTGATCCACCTACCCCCAAAGAGATAGATAAGGTGCCAGTTGCCCCCTTGGCAGCGGTCAGGATCCAGCCATAGCACCTCCACAGTGCAAGGAAACTGATCCACCTACTCCCCAAAGAGATACATATGGTACAAAGCTGGAAAAATTGCTATGGTTTCTCTGCTCTGTTTGCACGCTGAACTGGATCATCATTGCAATTTGCTATTTTCAATTGCAGCGCCTTCTCAGGGTAGCGCTATTGGTTCCACACCTGTGTAGAGCTCCCTGATTGGGAGGTCTCACTCACCTGAGACAGGAGCACCCGAGTCGTGTGGCTTAATGTGCCACTTGCCTCCTCGGGCAGCGGTCACGATCCAGCCATAGCAGCTCCACAGTGCAAGGAGCCTGATCCACCTAACCCCCAAAGAAATAGAGAATGTACGACATTGGAAAAATTGCCTCAATTTCTCTGGGCTGTGTGAACGCTCAACCAGATCATCATTGCAATTTGCTATTTTCAATTTTAGCACCATCTCATTGTAGCGCTATTGGCTCCATGTATGTGTATCGCGCTCCTTGATTAGCTAGTCTCACTCACCTGAGACAGGAGCACCCGAGACGTGTGGCTTAATGTGCCTCTTGCCCTCTCGGGCAGCAGTTACGATCCAGCCATAGCAACCCCACGGTGGAAGGAGCCTGATCCACCTAACAACCAAAGAGATAGATAAGGTGCCACTTGCCCTGTCGGGCAGCTGTCAGAATCCAGCCATAGCACCTCCACGGTGCAATAAGCCTCATTCACTTACCCCCCCCAAGGAGATAGATAAGGTGCCACTTTCCCCCTCGAGCAGCAGTCAGGATCCAGCCATAGCACCTCCATGGTGCAAGAAGCCTGATCCACCTACCGTCCAAAGAGATAGATAAGGTACGACGCATGAAAAATTGCCACGATTTCTCTGGGCTGTATGAAACGCTGAACCGGTTCATCATTGCAACTTGCTGTTTTCAATTTCAGCGCCTTCTCAGGGTAGCGCTGATGGCTCCATGCTGGTTTAGAGCTCAATGATTGGCTGGTCTCACTCACTTGAGACAGAAGCACCTGGGATGTGTGGCCTAATGTGCACCTTGCCCTCTCGAGCAGCGGTCACGATCCAGCCATAGCACCTCCATGGTGCAAGGAGCCTTTTCCACCTCCCCCCAAAGAGATAGATAAGGTGTCACTTGCCCTGTCGGGCAGCGGTCACGATCCAGCCATAGCACCTCAACAGTGCAAGGAGCCTCATTCACCTACCCCCACTGAAGAAATAGATAAGGTGCCACTTCCTTCCTCAGGCAGAAGTTAGGATCCAGCCATAGCAGCTCCATGGTGCAAGGAGCCTGATCCACCTATCCCCCAAAGAGATAGATAAGGTACGACACTTGAAAAATTGCCACGATTTCTCTGGGCTGTGTGAACACTGAACCGTATTATCATTGCAATTTGCTGTTTTCAATTTCAGCCCCTTCTCGGGGTAGCGCTATTGGCTCCATGCCTTTTTAGAGCTCCCTGATTGGCTGGTCTCATTCAACTGAGACAGGAGCACCCAAGACGTGTGGCTTAATGTGCCTCTTGCCCGCTCGGGCTGTGGTAATCATCCAGCCATAGCACCACCATGGTGCAAGGCCTGATCACCTACCCCCAAAGAGATACATAAGGTGCCACTTTACCCTTGGCGGTGGTGACCATCCAGCCATAGGACCTCCACGGTACAAGGAGCATGATCCACTTTCCCCCAAAGAGATAGATAAGGTGCCACTTGCCCCATCAGGCAGTGGTCACTATCCAGCCATAGCACCTCCATGGTGCAAGGAGCATGATCCACCTACCCCTCAAAGAGATGGATAAGATGCCACTTCCTCCTTCGTGCAGCAGTCACGATCCTGTCATAGCACCTCCAGGGTGCAAGGAGCCTGACCCTCCTTCCCCCCCCAAAGGGACTGATAAGGTGCCACTTGCCCTCTCAGGCAGCGTTCATGATCCAGCCATAGCACCTCCACCATGAAAGCAGCCTGATCCACCTACCCCCCCAAAAGAGATAGATGAGGTACAACACTTGAAAAATTGGCATCATTTCCATGGGCTGTGTGAACGCTGAACCATATTATTATTATTGCAATTTGCTGTTTTCAATTTCAGCGACTTCTCAGGGTAGTGCTATTTACTCCATGCCTATGTAGAGTTCCCTGATTGGCTGGTCTCACTCTCCTGATACAGGAACACCCAAGACATGTGGCTTAATGTGCTACTTGCCCCCTTGGCGAGCCGTCACGATCCAGCCATAGCACCTCCACGGTGCCATTAGCATGATCTACCTACCCCCCAAAGAGATGGATAAGTTGCCACTTCCCCCTCGGGCAGTGGTCATGATCCAGCTGTAGCACCTCCACAGTGCAAGGAGCCTGATCCAACTACCCCCCAAAGAGATAGATAAGTTGCCTCCTCGGGCAGCGTGTCCTATCCAGCCATAGCACCTCCATGGTGCAAGGAGCCTGATCTACCTATTCCCCAAAGAGATAGGAAAGGTGCCTTTTGCCCCCACGGACAGCGGTCACAATCCAGTTTTAGCACCTCCACCTACCACCCAAAGAGATAGATAAGGTGCCACTTGCCCTGTCGGGCAGTGGTCATTATAAAGCCATAGCACCTCCATGGTACAAGGAGCCTGATCCACCTACGACCCAGAGAGGTAGATAAGGAATGATGCTTGAAAAATTGCCACGATTTCTCTGGGCTGTGTGAATGCTGGACCAGATCATTATTGCAATTTGCTGTTTTAAATTTCAGTGCCTTCTCAGGGTAGCGCTATTGGCTCCATGCCTGTGTAGAGCTCCCTGATTGGCTGGTCTCACTAACCTGAGACAGGGGCACCCGAGATGTGTCATTTAATCTGCCACTTGCCCCCTCGGGCTGCGGACATGATCCAGCCATAGCACCTCCATGGTGCAAGTAGCCTGATCCACCTACCCCCCAAAGAGATAGATAAGGTACCATGTGCCCCCTCTGGCAGCGGTCACGATCCTGCCATAGCACCTCCAGGGTGCATGAAGCCTGATCCACCTTCCCTCCAAACAGATAGATAAGGTGCCTCTTGCCCCCTCAGACAGTGGTGTGGATACAGCCATAGCACCTCCATGGAGCAAGGAGCCTGATCCACCTACCCTGCAAAGAGATAGGTAAGGTGCCTCTTGACCCCTCAGGCAGCGGTCACGATCCAGCCATCACACCTCCATGGTGCAAGGAGCCTGATCCACCTACCCTCCAAAGATATAGATAAGGTGCCACTTGCCCCCTCGGCAGCAGTCATGGTAAAGCCATAGCACCTCCATGGTGCAAGGAGCCTGATCCACCTATGCCTCAAAGAGATAGATAAAGTATGACGATTGAAAAATTGCCACAATTTCTCTGGGCTGAGTGAATGCTGAACTGGATCATCATTGCATTTTGCTGTTTTCAATTTCAGCACCTTCTCATGGTAGCCCTATTGACTCCACGCCTCTGTAGAGCTCCCTGATTGGCTGGCCTCACTCACATGAGACAGGAGCACACGAGACGTCTGGCTTAATGTGCCACTTGCTCACTTTGGCAGCTGTCACGATCCAGCCGTAGCACCTCCACGGTGCAAGGAGCCTGATCCACCTACCCCCACAAAGAGATAGATAAGGTGCCACTTGCGCCCTCTGGCAGTGGTTATGATCCAGCCATAGCACCTCCACGGTGCAAAGAGCCTGATCCACCTACCCCCCAAAGAGATAGATAAGGTTTGATGCTTGAAAAATTGTCACGATTTCTTTGGGCTCTGTGAACGCTGAACCAGATCATCACTTGCAATTTGCTGTTTTCAATTTCAGCACCTTCTCAGGGTAGCGTTTTGGCCCACGCCTGTGTAGAGCTCCCTGATTGGCTGGTCTCACTCACCTGAGACAGGAGCACCTGAGACTTGTGTCTTAATGTGCCACTTGCCCTCTCTGGCCGCAGTCACGATCCAGCCATCACACCTCCATTGTGCAAGTAGCATGATTCTCCTTCCACCCAAAGAAATTGAAAAGGTGCCTCTTGCCCCCTGGTGAGGTGGTCACGATCCAGCCATAGCACCTCCATGGTGGAAGGAGCCTGATACATCTACCCCCACAAAGAGATAGATAAGGTGCCACTTGCCCCCTCGGGCAGCAGTCACGATCCAGCCATTGCACCTCCACGGTGCAAGGAGCCTGATCAAGCTACCCCCCCCAAGGAGAGATAAGGTGCCACTTGCACCCTCGCACAGTGGTCCTGATCCAGCTATAGCACCTCTGTGGTGCAAGGAGCCTGATCCACCTACCCCTCAAAGAGATAGATAAGGTGCCACTTACCCACTCAGGCAGCAGTCACAATCCCTCCATAGCACCTTCATGGTGCATTGAGCCTGATTCACGTACCCCCCAAAGAGATAGATTTGGTGACACTTGCTCCCTTGGGCAGCAGCCACGATCCAGCCATGGCACCTCCACGGTGCAAGGAGCCTGATCCACTTGCCCCCCAAAGAGGTAGGTAAGGTGCCACTTTCCCCATTGGGCAGTGGTCACGTTCCAGCCATAGCATCTCCAGGGTGCAAGAGGCCTGATCCACCCACCTCCAAAGAGATAGATAAGGTGCCTGTTGCCGACTCAGGCAGCTGTCATGATCGAGCTATTTCACCTCCACGGTGCAAGGGGCATGATCTACCTACCCCCGAAAAGAGATGGATAAGGTGCTACTTGCTCCCAGTTGTAAACAATGGAGGGGTGGGCTCTTGAAAAATTCAAAGACAAATTCTCTGTAATTTAGTTTCATTTTATTTTGAAAAGTCCCCTTCGTTTCACCCCCTGGATGGGATTTTTCATGGATATATAATTTGTAAAAGCTGTTTTCTTATTTTTTTCTGTAAATCAATTCAAACACACTTTAATAGAAATATTTTCATATGAATTTATAATATGCTTATAAGGTAACTTCAATAAATAATTAGCACTTTCCCATACCTTAGTAATGATGTAACTTGGTACTACCATGAAAATATGTTTTTAAAAGACCACATCTGTTGGCAGAAATAACTTTCAAATCTCTGTAACACATGTAAAACAAAAAATGAAACTGTCACTCTGGCTGTCACCTTTTCTCACTGTTAGTAAATAACGTGGCTACTTTGTAACTGAAGGTACTATGCATCGTTAATCATTATACTCTGTTTGGTGCAGGCAAAAATGTGCTTTAAAGCACTATGAAACTTTCTGTAAAGGACCATAATAATACATATTTTGTCATTTCCTATATAGTATAACTTAAAAAATATAATAATCAGTAAAATAAATCCCCATTAACTCAGCATACCTTAGTCTATGTATTTTGTTTGATGCAGAAAAAATGTGCTTGAAATCATTAGGTTATTTCTGTAAAGGAGACCATAATGACATAAATTTTATTACATCACTTTAAAATGTGATTCACAAGATGTAATTTAAATTAGTAAAATAAGTCCCTTTTACTCACTTAATTAGCTTTTTAGCCGAAATTCTTTTGAAAGTATCATCCCCTCTGCACCAAAAGGGGGCTGCCTGTGTTTGTTACTACTGAAAATTAGTTTATGAACCTCTTGTGCCCACTCTGCTGAAATCCCGCGTTAGGACGTCTATACGCAGTGATGTCTCAATAGCGCTACCGCGCATGTGTGATGACATCACAATCGCACTACCGCGCATGCGCGAACAGACTGCTGCTGCAGTTGGATAGCGGGCTCAGCCATAGAGCCATGGATTTTTCAGCAAAACGGCACTTTGTAGACTGCCACTGTGACTGAACCATTACATTGTATACATCCTTCTAATAACTTTGTGAACAGGATACTTTAACTATTGACACTTGTTGCTAAACAATTTAAATGTTTTTAAGCAATTAGGTAGAATAATTCTTAACAAATAAACATGAATCTAAATTAGCATGTATGAGTAAAGATACTGTAACACCACTAACCATTAAATTAAAGGAAAAACAACCGGAGGCATAATGCTTAAACATTATTATACATGTGTTTAAAATGTTATATAGTTTTATATGTCATTTTCCCTCCTTATTTAAAATGCTACATAGTTTTATGTGGCATTTTCACTCCTTATAAACAATAATAATAACAGATAATGAATTATTTACTGAAAATAATATTTTCTGTATCATAGCTCAATTTTTTGTGTATTTCATGGATTTAAGAATCTCAGTTTGAAAAACTGTTAACAATCATTGTTTTACCATATACTGGTCCTTGTATACTGGGAGGTCAAGAGTCAGTTTTTAGGAACAGTTATAACACCAATGTACATGATAAATCAGTGAAAACTAAGAATTGCATAGTGCAAGAATACACATTTACATGTGCATCATATTTGTTTATGGGCCTAAACTCAATAGGCTAAAGACAATCACTATTGCCAGTAATAAACTTTACCTACCAGGAGGTCAAAAGGTCAATTTGTCAAAAAAAATTTGTAATTTTTTTAATTGCACTAATATATTCTTGCATTATACAAATACCACTTAAATATATATAATGGCACTACCCCTAGAAACCAGCTGAACTGATGGGTCCCTATCTGTACTGAATAGTGTTATATAAGTTTCTAAGTTAAATACAGGCTTGCCAATTAGTTTCAACATTCATTCCTATATTTCTGTTCAATGTGTGCATTTGGAAAATCCATTTCATCTCTGCCCTCAATAAAAGTTCTTTTACATTACCTCCTCTAGGAGGAATGAATATTTTTTCTAGACCCCAAAATCTAAGTGAGGCTCCAGAATGTGATGCCTCATTAAAATGTCTGGCCACAGGTGAATTTTCATCATCATTTCTGATATCACCTTTATGTTCCTGAATTCTTTTATGTAATTCTCTGCTAGTTTGTCCAGTATATAACACATCACAAGGACATTGTATCAGATACACAACCCCTTCTGCGGTGCAAGTGATGTGTTGTTTAATAAAAAAATCTCTCGTGTGTGTGTGTATGTGTGTGTGTGTGTGTGTATGTATATATATTTCTTTCTTAGATGTATGATGACAAACACTGCACCTACCACAAGGGTTCATTCCTGGCATTAATGGGCCCAGCAAAAGCTGGCTACCAACCACTTCTGGTGTCTTAAATTGTGAAAGGACCAAAGTGTCCTGTAAATTTTTAATCTTTTTTGCTACTATAATTGGTCTATTCTGCAGTATTTCAATTTGTGTATTGTCAGTTTGGACTAAATACCAATGTTTATTTATGATTTTTCGAATGTCTGCCATTTTATGATTATATTTGGTTGAAAAAAAAACACTCGTTGAGTATCACTCTGTGATGTTTTCAGTTGTAATAATTCATTTCTCTGTTTTTGATTGATTCTGATTTCTGATTGTTGCAATGTATGTTGTTTATATCCTCGGACTTTAAATTTATGTAGCATTTTTTTGTTTCTTGTATAGAATTATCTGTCTTAGTACAATTACATTTAACCCTTGTGAGTTGTGCATAGGGTATGCTGTTTTTTAATTTAACTTCATGAAAGTTTTTATAATGTAGCAATGTGTTTCTATCAATTGGTTTTCTAAACAAAGATGTTTCAATTTATTTATTTTCATTAATAATAAGTAAAGGCCAATTGTTTCTGGAATTGGCTCCATTTTTGAACCCCTATCTAAGTATATTATCATTTGCAACCTTTGGTTGAAACCACCAGATCATATATTAAAGATTCACAAGACAATACACAATTTGAAGTACTGCAGAATAGACCGATTATAGTAGCAAAAAAGGTTACAAATTTACAGGACATGGTCCATTCACAATTTAAGACACCAGAAGTGGTTGGTAGCCAGCTTTTGCTGGGCCCATTAATGCCAGGAATGAACCCTTGTGGTAGGTGCAGTGTTTGTCATCATACATCTAAGAAAGAAATATATATACATCCACACACACACACACGAGAGATTTTTTTATTTTAATAACACATCACTTGCACCACAGAAGGGGTTGTGTATCTGATGCAATGCCCTTGTGATTTGTTATATATTGGACAAACTAGCAGAGAATTACGTAAAAGTATTCAGGAACATAAAGGTAATATCAGAAATTATGATGAAAATTCACCTGTGGCCAGACATTTTTATGAGGCATCACATTCTGGAGATTTTGGGGTCTAGAAAAAATATTCATTCCTCCTAGAGGAGGTAATGTAAAAGAACTTTTATTGAGGGCTGAGATGAAATGGATTTTCCAAATGTACACATTGGATAGAAATATAGGAATGAATGTTGAAACTAATTGGCAAGCCTGTATTTAACTTAGAAACTTATATAACACTATTCAGTACAGATAGGGACCCATCTGTTCAGTTGGTTTCTAGGGGTAGTGCCATTATTTATATTTATGTGGTATTTGTATAATGCAAGAATATATTAGTGCAATTAAAAAAATTAAATTTTTTTTTGACAAATTGACCTTTTGACCTCCTGGTAGGTAAAGTTTATTAATGGCAATAGTGATTGTCTTTAGCCTATTGAGTTTAGGCCCATAAACAAATATGATGCACATGTAAATGTGTATTTTTGCACTATGCAATTCTTTGTTTTCACTGCTTTATCACGTACATTGGTGTTAACTGTTCCTAAAAAATGACCTTTTGACCCCCCAGTATGCAAGGACCAGTATATGGTATAACAATGATTAACAGTTTTTCAAGTTGAGATTCATAAATCCATGAAATACACAACAAATTGAGCTATGATATAGAAAAGATTTTTTTCAGTAAATACTTCATTATCTGTTATTATTGTTTATAAGGAGTGAAAATGCCATATAAAACTATATAGCATTTTCAACACATGTATAATAATGTTTAAGCATTATGCCTCAGGTTGTTTTTCCCTTTAATTTAATGGTTAGTGGTGTTACAGTATCTTTACTCATATACAAGCTAATTTTAATTCATGTTTATTTAAGAATTATTCTATCTAATTGTTTAAAAACATTTAAATTGTTTAGCAACAAGTTTCAACAGTTAAAGTATCCTGTTCACAAAGTTATTAGAAGGATGTATACAATGTAATGGTTCGGTCACAGTGGCAGTCTACACAGTGCCCGTTTTGCTGAAAAATCCATGGCTCTATGGCTGAGTCCGCTATCTGACTGCAGCAGCAGTTTGTTCGCGCATGCGCGGTACCGCGATTGTGACATCATTGCGCATGCGCTGTATCGCAATTGGGACGTCATTGCGTTTAGACGTCCTAACACGGGATTTCAGCAGAGCGGGCACAAGAGGTTCATAAACTCATTTGCAGTAGTAACAAACATCGGCAGCCCTCTTTTGGTGCAGAGGGGATGATACTTTCAAAAGAATTTCGGCTAAAAAGCTAATTAAGTAAGTAAAAGGGACTTATTTCACTAATTTAAATTACATCTTGTGAGTCACATTTTAAAGTGATGTGATAAAAATTATGTCATTATGGTCTCCTTTACAGAAATAACCTAATGATTTCAAGCACATTTTTTCTGCATCGAGCAGAATACGTAGACTAAGGTATGCAGAGTGCCTTTCAGTTAATGGGGATTTATTTTACTAATTATTATATTTTTTTAAGTTATACTATATAAGAAATGACAAAATGTGTATTATTATGGTCCTTTTTTACAGAAAGTTTCATAGTGCTTTAAAGCACGTTTTTGCCTGCACCAAACAGAGTATACTGATTAAGGTATGCATAGTACCTTCAGTTACAAAGTAGCACAAGTTATTTACTAACAGTGAGAAAAAGTGACTGCCAGAGTGACAGTTTCATTTTTTGTTTTACATGAATACAGAGATTTGAAAGTTATTTCTCCCAACAGTTGTGGTTTGTTAGAAACATATTTTCACAGTAGTACCAAGTTACATTATTACTAAGGTATGGGAAAGTGCTAATTATTTATTGAAGTTACCTTATAAGCATATTATAACTTCATATGAAAATATTTCTATTAGTGTGTTTGAACTGATTTACAGAAAAAAACTAAGAAAACAGCATTTACAAGTTATATCCTCATGAACAAGCCCATCCAGGGGGTGAAACGTAGGGGACTTTTCACAATAAAAAGAAACTATATCTCAGAGAATTTGTCTTTGAATTTTTCAAGCCTCCCCTCCATTGTTTACAATTGTTTGAAGAGCGTTTTGCGTGAGGGGGGGGGGGCTGAAGATGTTCCTATAAGAACAAGGATCCATTACCCACCATACCTATTTAGCCACTTGCCCCCTCTGGCAGTATTCATGATCCAGCCATAGTACCACCACGGTGCAAGAAGCCTGATCCACCTACCCCCCAAAGAGATACATAAGGAGCCACTTGCATCCTTGGGCAGCAGTCATCATCCAGCTAGCACCTCCATGGTGCAAGGGGCCTGATCCACCTTCCCCCCCCCAAACACATAGATGAGGTGCCACTTGCCCCATCAGGGAGCGTTCACGATCCAGCCATAGCACCTCCATGGGTCAAGGAGCCTTATCCAACTTCCCCCCAAAGAGATAGATAAGGTGTCTCTTGCTCCCTTGGGCAGCGTTCACATTCCAGCCATAGCACCTCCATGGTGCAGGGAGCCTGATCCACCTACCCCCCAAAGAGATAGATAAGGTACGAAGGTTGAAAAATTGCCACAATTTCTCTGGGCTGTGTGAATGCTGAACCAGATCATCACTTGCAATTTGCTGTTTTCAGTTTCAGCGCCTTCTCAGGGTAGCGCTATTGGCTCCACGCCTGTGTAGAGCTCCCTGATTGGCTCATCTGACTCACCTGAGACAGGAACACCCAAGACATGTGGCTAAGTGTGCCACTTGCCCCCTCGGCAGCCGTCACAATCCAGACATTGCACCTCCACGGTGCAGGGATCTTGATCCACCTACCCCTCAAAGAGATAAATAAAGTGCTACTTGCCCCCTCGGGCAGCGGTCACGATCCAACCGTAGCACCTCCATGGTGCAAGGAGCCTGATCAACCTACCCCCCAAAGATATAGATAAGGTGCCACTTGCCCACTCGGGCAGTGGTCATGATGAAGCCATAGCACCTCCATGGTGGAAGGAGCCTGATCCACCTACGACCTCCCCCAAAGAGATAGATAAGATGCTACTTTCCCCATCTGGCAGCGGTCACGATCCAGCCATAGCACCTCCACGGTGCTAGAAGCTTGATCCACCTACCCCACAAAGAGATAGATAAGGTGCCAATTGTCCCCGCGAGCAGCGGTCACGATCCTGCCATTGCACCTCCACGGTGCAAGGAACCTGATCCACCTACCCCCCAAAGAGAAAGATAAGGTACAAAGCTTGAAAAATTGCCACGATTACTCTGGGCTGTGTGAACACTGAACTGTATCATCACTTACAATCTGCTGTTTTCAGATTCAGAGCCTTCTCAGGGTAGCGCTGTTGGCTCCACGCCTGTGTAGAGCTCTCTGACTGAGTGGTCTCACTCACTTGAGACAGGAGCACCCGAGACATGTGGCTTAATGTGACACTTGCCCCCTCGGGCAGCGGTCACAATGAAGCCATAACACCTCCATGGAGCAAGGAGCCTGTTCCAGCAATGCCCCAAAGAGACAGATAAGGTGCCATTTGCCCTCTTGGGCAGTGGTCACGATCAAGCCATTGCACCTCCATGGTCCACAGATCCTGATTCACTACCCCCCCAAAGAGATAGACTAGGTAAGATGCTTGAAAAATTGCCATGATTTCTCTGGGCCGTGTGAACGCTGAACCGGACCATCAATTGCAATTTGCTGTTTTCAAATTCAGCGCCTTCTCAGGGTAGAGCTATTGGCTCCACACAGTTGTAGAGCTCCCTGATTGCCTGGTCACACTCACCTGAGACAGAAGCACCTGAGACGTGTGGCTTAAAGTGCCACTTGCCCCATCAGGCAGTGGTCACGATCCAGCAATAGCATCTCCGTGGTGCAAGGAGCCTGATCCACCTACCCCCCAAAGAGGCAGATAAGGTGCCACCTGCCCCCTCATGCAGCGGTTACGATCCAGCCATAGCACCTCCACGGTGCAAGGAGCCTGATTCACCTACCCCCCCAAACAGATAGATAAGGTATGATGCTTGAAAAATTGCCATGATTTCTCTTGGCTGTTCGAACGCTGTACCGGATCATCATTGCAGTTTGCCTTTTTCAATTTCAGCACCCTCTCAGGGTAGCGCTATTGGTTCCACACCTGTGTAGAGCTCCCTGATTGGCTTGCCTCACTCATCTGAGACAGGACCACCCAAGATGTGAGGCTTAATGTTTCACTTGCCCCCTCAGGCAGCGGTCATGATCCAGCCATAGGACCTCCATGGTGCAAGGAGCCTGATGCAACTACCCCACCAAAGAGATAGATAAGGTGCCACTTGGCCCCACGGGCAGCCATCACGATCCAGCCATAGCACCTTGATGGTGCAAGAAGCCTGATCCATCTACTCCACAAAGAGATAGATAAGGTGCCACTTGCCCCCTTGGGCAGCGGTCACGATCCAGCCATAGCACCTATATGGTACAAGGAGCCTCATCCACCTACCCACCCAAGAGACAGATAAGGTGCCACTTTCCCCCTTGTGCAGCAGTCAGAATCCAGCCATTGCACCTCCATGGTACAAGGAGCTTGATCCACCTACCCCTCAAAGAGATAGATGAGGTGCCACTTGCCCCCTTGGGCAGCGGTCATGATCCAGCCATAGCACCTCCATGGTGCAATGAGCCTGCTCCACCTACCACCCACAGAGATAGATAAGGTACTACTTGCCCCTTCGGGCAGTGTTCATGATCCAGCCATAGCACCTCCACGGTGCAAGGAGCCTGATCCACCTACCCCCAACAGTGATCGATAAGGTGCCATTTTCCCGCTCAGGCAGCGTTCAGGATCCAGCCATAGAACCTCCACAGTTCAAGGAGTGTGATCCACCTACCCCCCAAAGAGATTGATAAGGTGCCACTTCCCCCCTCGGGCTCTGGTCATGACCCAGCTATAGCACCTCCACGGTGCAAGGAGCCTGATCCACCTGCCCCCAAAAGAGATAGTTAAGCTGCCACTTGCCCACTTGAGCAGCCATAAAAATCCAGCCATAGCACCTCCACGGTGCAAGAAGCCTGATCCACCTATCCCCCAAAGAGATAAATAAGGTGCCTCCTGCCCCCTCGGGCAGCGGCCACGATCCAGTCATGACACCTCCACGGTGCAAGAAGCATGATCCTCCTACCCCCCCAAAGAGATAGATAAGATGCCACTTGCCCAGTTGGGCAGTGGTCCCGATCCAGCCATGGCACTTCCACGGTGCAAGAAGCCTGATCCACCTACTCCACAAAGAGATAGATAAGGTGCCACTTGCCCCCTTGGGCAGCATTCATGATTCAGCCATGGCACCTCCACGATGCAAGGAGCCTGATCCACCTACCCACCAAGGAGATAGATAAGGTGTCACTTGCTCTCTGGGGCAGCATTCACGATCCAGCCATAGCACCTCCACAGTGCAAGAAGCCTCATCCTCCTCCCCCCAAAGAGATAGATGAGGTGCCACTTGCCCCTCGGGTAGCGTCCACCATGCAGCCATAGCACCTCCACGGTGCAAGGAGCCTGATATACCTACCCACCAAAGAGATAGATAAGGTGCCACTTGTCCTACGGCAGTGTTCACGAACCAGCCACAGCACCTCCACGGTGCACGGAACCTGATCCATCTACCCCCAAAGAGATAGATAAGGTACTATGCTTGAAAAATTGTCACGGTTTCTCTGGGCTGTGTGAACGCTGAACAAGATCATCACTGCAATTAGCTGTTTCCAATTTCAGCGCCTTCTCAGGGAAGCGCTTTTGGTTCCACACCTGTGTAGAGCTCCCTGATTGGCTGGTCTCACTCACCTGAGACAGAAGCACCCGAGATGTGTGTTTTAATGTGCCACTTGTCACTTCGAGCAGCGGTCACTATCCAGCCATAGCGCCTCCACAGTGCAAGAGGCCTGATCCACCTACCCCCGAAAGAGATAGATAAGGTGCCACTTGCCTCCTCGGGCAGTGGTCACGATCTAGCCACCGCACCTTCATGGTGCAAGGAGCCTGATCCACCTACCCCCCAGAGAGATAGATGAGGTGGCACTTGCCCCCCCCAGGGGAGCAGCGTTCATGATCCAGCAATAGCATCTTCATGGTGCAAGGAGCCTGATCCACCTAGTACCCAAAGAGATAAAGTGCCACTTGCCACCTCGGGCAGTGTTCACGACCCAGAAATAGCTCTTCCACTGTGCAAGGAGCCTGATCCAGCTTCCCCCCCCAAAAGAGATAGATGAGGTGCCACATGCCCCCTCGGGCTGCATTCACGATCCAGCCATAGCACCTCCTCGAAGCATGCATCCTGATCCACCTACCCCCCAAAGAGATAAATGGGGTGCCACTTGCCACCTCGGACAGGGGTCATGATCTAGCAATTGCATCTTCATGGTGCAAGGACCCTGATCCACCTACTCCCCAAAGAGATAGATAAGTTGCCTCTTGCCCCCTTGGGCAGCAGCCATGATCCAGCCATAGCACCTTCATGGAGCAAGGAGCCTGATCCACCTACCCCCCAAGAGAGAGAGATAAGGTGCCACTTGCCCCCTCGGGCTGCCTTCATAATCTAGCCATTGCACCTTCACGGTGCAAGATACCTGTTCCACCTACCCCCCAGAGAGATAGAAAAGGTGCCAGTTGCCCCCTCAGTCAGCGTTCACCATTCAGCCATAGCACCTCCACGGTTCAAGGAGCCTGATCCACCTAGCACCCAAAGAGATAGATAAGGTCCCACTTACCCATCGTGCAGCATTCACGATTTAGCTATTGTACCTCCACGGTGCAAGAAGTCTGATCCACCTACCCCCCAAAGAGATAGATAAGGTGCCACTTGGGACCTCATACAGCGGTCACGACCCTGCTTTAGCACTTCCACAGTGCAAGGAACCTTATCCACGTACTCCTCAAAGAGATAGATAAGGTGCCACTTGCCCCTCTGGCAGTGGTCACGATCCAGCCATGGCACCTCCATGGTGCAAGGAGCCTGATCAACCTACGACCCCAAAGAGATAGCTAAGATGCCACTTGCACCCTCAAGCAGTGGTCACAATCCAGCCATAGCACCTCCCTGGTGCAAGGAGCCTGATCCACCTACCCCCTTAAAAGATAGATAAGGTGGCACTTGCCCCCTTGGGGGAGTGGTCACGATCCAGCCATAGCACCACCCTGATGCAAGGAGCCTGATCCACCTCCCCCCCAAAGAGATAGATAAGGTGGCACTTGCCAACTCGGGGCAGCAGTCACAATCCAGCCATAGCACCTCCATGGTGCTAGAAGCCTGATCCTCTTACCCCTCAAAGAGAAAGATAAGGTGGCACTTGCCCCATCGGACAGCGGTCAAGATCCAGCCATAGCATCTCCATGGTGCAATTAGCCTGATCCACCTACCCCCAAAGAGATAGATAAGATGCCACTTGCCCCTCGCAAGAAGCTGCCATGATCCAGCCATGGCACCTCCACGGTGCAAGAAGGCTGATCCACCTACCCCAAATAGATTGATAAGGTGCCACTTGCCCCTCGAGCAGGTTTCATGATCCAGCCATAGCACCTCCACAGTGCAAGGAGCCTCATCCACCTACTCCCAAAAGAGATAGATAAGAGCCACTTGCCCCCCCAGCAGCGGTCATGACCAGGCATTGCAGGTCCATGGTGCAAGGAGCCTGATCCACCTATTCCTCTAAAGAGATAGATAAGGAATGATGCTAGAAAAATTGCTATGACTTCTCTGGGCTGTTCGAGGCTGACGGATCATCATTACAATTTGCTTTTAATTTCCAGCTCCTTCTCAGGGTAGCTATTGGTTCCACACCTGTGTAGAGCTCCCTGATTGGCTGGTGTCACTCACCTGAGACAGGAGCACCTGAGACATGTGGGTTAATGTTCCACTTGCCCCTCGGGCAGCAGTCTTGATCCAGCCATAGCACCTCCACAGTGCAAGGAGCCTGATCCACCTACCCCCACAAAAGAGATTGATCAGGTGGCCCTCGCCCCTTCGGGCAGGGGTCACGATTCATCTACTGCACCTTCACGGTGCATGGAGCCTGATCCACCTTCCCCAAAGAGACAGATAGGTGCCACTTGCCCGCTTGGGCAGCGGTCACATTCATCCATAGCACCTCCATGGTGCAAGGAGCCTGATCTGACTACCTCCTCCAAAGAGATAACAAGGCGACACTTGAAAAATTGCCACTATTTCTCTGGCTATTTGAACGCTGAACCAGATCATCATTTCAATTTTCTGTTTTCAGTTTCAGTGCCTTCACAGGGTAGCGCTACTGGCTCCACACCTGTGTAGAGCTCCCTGATTGGCTGGTGTCACTCACCTGAGACAGGAGCACCCGAGACGTGTGGCTTAATGTGCCACTTGCCAACTCGACCAGCGGTCACGAACAAGCCATAGCACCTCCACGGTGCAAGGAGCCTGATCCACCTACCCCCCAAAGAGATAAATAAGGTGCCACTTGCCCCCTCGGGCAGCGGTCACGATCCAGCAATAGCACCTCTACAGTGCAAGGAGCCTCATCCTCCTCCCAAAGAGATAGGTGAGGTGCCACTTGCCCCTCGGGTAGCGTTCACCATGCAGCAATAGCACCTCCATGGTGCAAGGAGCCTGATATACCTACCCACCAAAGAGATAGATAAGGTGCCACTTGTCCTACAGGCAGTGTTCACGAACCTGCCACAGCACCTCCACGGTGCACGGAACCTGATCCATCTACCCCCCAAAGAGATAGATAAGGTGCCATTTGCCCCCTCGGGCAGCGTTCACGATCCTGCCACAGCAATTCCACGGTGCAAGGAGCCTGATCCACCTACCCCCACCAAAGAGATAGATAAGGTACTATGCTTGAAAAATTGTCATGATTTCTCTGGGCTGTGTGAACGCTGAACAAGATCATCATTGCAATTTGCTGTTTCCAATTTCAGCGCCTTCTCAGGGTAGCGCTATTGGTTCCATACATGTGTTGAGCTCCCTGATTGGCTGGTCTCACTCACCTGAGACAGGAGCACCTGAGACGTGTGGTTTAATGTGCCACTTGTCACGTTGAGCAGCGGTCACTATCCAGCCATAGCGCCTCCACAGTGCAAGGGGTCTGATCCACCTACCCCCGGAAGAGATAGATAAGGTGCCACTTGCCTCCTCGGACAGCGGTCTCGATCCAGCCATTGCACCTCCACAGTACCAGGAGCCTCATCCACCCCCCCCCACAAAGAGATAGCTAAGGTGCCACTTGCCCCTTGGCAGTGATCACGATCTAGCTATAGCATCTCCACGGTGCATGGAGCATGATCCTCCTACCCCCAAAAGAAATAAATGAAGTGGCACTTGCCCCCTTGGGCAGTGGACACGATCCAGCCATAGCACCTCCACAGTGCAAGCAGCCTCATCCACCTACCCCACAGATAAATAGATGAGGTGGTACGTGCCCCCTTGGGTAGCGGTCAAGACCCAGCCATTGCACCTCCACGGTGCAAGGAGCCCGATCCACCTAACCCCGAAAGAGATAGCTAAGGAACGACACTAGAAAAATTGCCAGGATTTCTCTGGGCTGAGTGAATGCTGAACCAGATGATCATTGCAATTTTCTGTTTTCAATTTCAGTGCCTTCTCAGGGTAGCACTATTGGTTCCACACCTTTGTAGAGCTCCCTGATTGGCTGGTCTCACTCACCGGAGGCAGGAGTAGTTAAGATGTGTGGCTTAATGAGCCTCTTGCTCTTGCGGGCAGCGGTCACGATCCAGCCATAGTACCTCCATGGTGCAAGGAGCCTGATCCACCTACTCCCCAAAGAGATAGATAAGGTGCCACTTGCCCTCTTGGGCAGTGCCCACGATCCAGCCATTGCACCTCCACGGTGCAAGAAGCCTAATCCACCTACCCCCTAGACAGATAGATAAGCTGCCACTTTCCCCCTCGTGCTGCAGTGACGATCCAGTCATGGCACCTCCATGGTTCAAGGAGTCTGATCCACCTCCCACCCAAAGAGATAGATAAGGTGCCACTTCCCCCTCGGGCAGTGTTCATGATCTAGCCATAGCACTTCCACGGTGCAAGGAGCCTGATCCACCTACCTCCGAAAGAGATAGATCAGGTACGACGCTTGAAAAATTGCCACGATTACTCGGGGCTGTCTCAACACTGAACAGTATCATCATTGCAATTTGCTGTTTTCAATTTCAGCGCCTTCTCAGGGTAGCGCTATTGGTTCTACACATGGGTAGATCTCCATGATTGTCTGATCTCACTCACCTCAGACAGGAGCACCCGAGATTTGTGGCTTAATGTGCCTCTTGCCCCCTCAGGCAGTGGTCACGATCTAGCCATAGCACCTCCACAGTCCAAGGAGCATTATCCACCTTCCCCCCGAGGAGATAAGGTGGCACTTGCCCCCTCGAGCAACGGTCACGATCCAGCCAGAGCACCTCCATGGTGCAAGGAGCCTGATCCACCTTCCCCCCCGAGGAGATAAGGTGGCACTTGCCCTCTCAGTCAGCATTCACGATCCAGCCATAACACCTCCACGGTGCTAGGAGCCTGATCCACCTACCCCTCAAAGAGATAGATAAGGTACCTCTTGCCCCCTTGAGCAGCGGTCAGGATCCAGCCTTAGCACCGCCATGATGCAAGGATTCTGATCCACCTAACCCCCAGAGAGATAGATAATTTACGACACTTGAAAAATTGCCACAATTTCTCTGGAGTGTGTGAACGCTGAACCGGATCATCATTGCAATTTGCTGTTTTCTGTTTCAGCGCCTTCTCCGGGTAGCGCTATTGGCTCCACGCCTGAGTAGAGATCTCTGATGGGCTGGTCTCACGCACTTGAGACAGGAACACCCGAGAAGAGTGGCTTAATGTGCCACTTGCCCCCTTGGGCAACGGTCACGATCTAGCAATAGAACCTCCACAGTCAAGGAGCCTCATCCACCTTCCCCCCAGAGAGATAGATGAGGTGCCACTTGCCCCCTCGGGCAGCGTTCATGATCCAGCCATAGCACCTACTCGGTGCAAGGAGCCTAATCCACTTACCCCCCAAAGAGATAGAGGAGGTGCCACTTGCCCCCTCGGGCAACGTTCACAAACCGGCCATAGAACCTCCATGGTGCAAGGAGCCTGATCCATCTACCCCCAAAAGAGATCAACGTGCCACTTGCCCCTTCGGGCAGCGTTCACGATCCAGCCATAGCACCTCCACGGTGCAAGGATACTGTTGCACCTACCCTCCAAAGAGATAGATAAGGTGCCACTTGCCTTCTTGAGCAGCGTTCATGATACAGCCATAGCACCTCCTCGGTGCAAGGAGCCTGATCCAGCCTACCCCCTTAAGAGATAGATAAGGTGCCACTTGCCCCCTCAGGCAGCTGCCATGATCCAGCCATAGCACCTCCACTGTGCAAGAAGCCTAATCCACCTTCCCCACAAAGAGATATATAAGGTGCCACTTGCCCCTCGGGCAGCGTTCACGATAAAGCCATAGCACCTCCACGGAGCAAGGAGCCTGATCCACCTACCCCCCAATGAAATTGATAAGGTGCGATGCTTGAAAAATTGCCACGATTTCTCTGGGCTGTGTGAACGCTGAACCGGATCATCATTGCAATTTGTTGTTTTCAATTTCAGCGCCTCCTCAAGGTAGCACTATTGGTTCCACACCTGTGTAGAGTTCCCTGATTGGCTCGTCTCACTCACCTGAGGCAGGAGCACCCGAGATGTGTGGCTTAATGTGCCACTTACCCCTTGGGCAGCGGTCACGATCCAGCCATGGCACCTCCACAGTGCAAGAAGCCTGATCCTCCTACCCCCCAAGGAGGTACATAAGGTGCCACTTTTCCCCCCTCGGGCAGTGGTCACGATCCATCCTTAGCACCTCCACAGTGCAAGGAGCCTGATCCACCTTCCCCATAAAGAGATAGATAAGGTGGCACTTGCCCCCTCTGGCAGCGGTCACGATCCAATCAAAGCACCACCACGGTGCAGGGAGCCTGATCGAACCACCTCCCAAAGAGATAGATCAGGTGCCACTTGCCGCCTCGAGCAGCGGTCATGATCCAGCCATAGCACCTCCACAGTTCAAGAAGTCTGATCCACCTACACTCCAAAGAGGTAGATAAGGTGGCAGTTACCGCCTTGGGCTGTGGTCATGTTCCAGGAATAGCAGCTCCACGGTACAAGGAGCCTGATCCAGTTACCCCCCCAAAAAACATATATTAGGTGCCACTTACCCCCTGGGGCAGCGGTCATGATAAAGTCATAGCACTTCTGCGGTGCAAGGAGCCTGATCCACCTTGCACCCAAAGAGATAGATAAGGTGCCACTTGCCCCCTCGGGTACCATTCACGATCCAGGAATAGCACTTCCACGGTGCAAGAAGCCTGATCCACCTAACAGCCAAAGAGATAGATGAGATGCCACTTGCCCCATCTGGAAGCGTTCACAATCCAGCCATAGCACCTCCACAGTGCAAGGAGCCTCATTCACCTACCCCCCCCCAAAGAGATAGATAAGGTGCCATGTGCCTCCTTGGGCAGCAGTCAAGATCCATCCACAGCATCTCCACGGTGCAAGGAGACTCATCCAGCTTCCCTCCAGAGAGATAGATGAGGTGCCACTTGCCCCCTCGGGTAGCGTGCACGATCCAGATATAGCACCTCCGTGGTGCAAGGTGCCTGATCCACCTACCCCCCAGAAAGACAGCTAAGCGGCTACTTTCCCCCTTGGAAGCTGTCATGATCCAGCCATAGCACCTCCATGGTGCAAGGAACCTGATCCAGCCTACTCCACAAAGAGATAGATAAGGTGCCACTTGCCTTCTTGGGCAGTGCCCACGATCCAGCCATAGCACCTCCACAGTGCAAGGAACCTAATCCTCCTACCTCCCAGAGAGATAGATAACTGCCACTTGCCCCTTCGGGCCGCGGTCATGATCCAGTCATAGCACCTTCATGGTTCAAGGAGTCTGATCCACCTCCCCCCAAAGAGACAGATAAGGTGCCACTTGCCCTCTCGGGCAGTGTTCATGATCTAGACATAGCACTGCCACGGTGCAAGGAGAGTGATCCACGTACCTCCAAAAGAGATAGATCAGGTACAGCGCTTGAAAAATTGCGATGACTTCTCTGGGCTGTGTGAACACTGAACTGCATCATCATTGCAATTTGCTGTTTTCAATTTCAGCGCCTTCTCAGGGTAGCGTTATTGGTTCTATACATGGGTAGAGCTCCCTGATTGTCTGGTCTCACTCACCTCAGACAGGAGCACCCAAGATTTGTGGCTTAATGTGCCTCTTGCCCCCTTGGGCAGCAGTCACAATCCAGCCATAGCACCTCCATGTGTGCGGAACCTGATCCACTTACAACCCAAAGAGATAGATAAGGTGCCACTTGCCCCCTTGGGTAATGGTCACAATCCAGCCATGGCACCTTCACGGTGCAAGAAGCCTGATCCACCTACCCCCTAAAGAGATAGATAAGGTGGCACTTGCCCCTTTGGGCAGCGGTCACCATCCAGCCGTAGCACCTCCACGGTGCAAGCAGCCTGATCCACCTACCCCCGCAAATAGATAGATAAGGTACGACGCTTGAAAAATTGCCACAATTTCTCTGGTCTGTGTGAACGCTGAACTGTATCATCATTGCAATTTGCTGTTTTCAATTTCAGCACCTTCCGAGGGCAGCGATCTTGGTTCAGCACCTGTATAGAGCTCCCTGATTGGCTGGTCTCACTCACCTGAGACAGCAGCACCAGAGACGTGTGGCTTAATATGCCACTTTCCCTCTCGTGCAGCATTCATGATGCAGCCATAGCAACTCCATGGTGCAAGGAGCCTCATCCACCATCTCCCCAAAGAGATAGATAAGGTGCCACTTACCCCTTCGGGCAGCAGTGAGGATCTAGCCATAGGACCTCCACAGTGCAAGGAGTCTGATCCACCTACCCCGCAAGAGGTAGATAAGGTGCCACTTGCCTCCTCAGGCAGTGGCCATGATCCAGCCATAGCACCTCCACAGTGCAAGGAGCCTGATTCACCTACCCCGCAAAGAGATAGGTCATTTATAATGCTTGAAAAATTGCCACGATTTCTGTGGGCTGTGTGAACGCTGAACCGGACCATCATTGCAATTTGCTGTTTTCAATTTCAGCACCTTCTCAGGGTAGCGCTATTGTCTCCACGCCTGTGTAGAGCTCCCTGATTGGCTGATGTCACTCACCTGAGAAGGGAGCACCCGAGATGTGTGGCTTAATATGCCACTTGCCCACTCGGGCAGCGGTCACGATCCGGCCATAGCACCTCCACAGTGCAAGGAGCCTGATCCACCTACCCCCCAAGGAGATACATAAGGTGCCACTTTCCCCCTCAGTCAGCGGTCACGATCCAGCCATAGCACCTCCCCAGTGCAAGGAGCCTGATCCACATTGCACCCAAAGAGATAGATAAGGTGCCACTTCCCCCTTTGGGTATTGTTCACGGTCCAGCCATAGCACCTCCATGGTACAAGAAGCCTGATCCACCTAGCATCCAAAGAGATAGGTGAGGTGCCACTTGCTCCCTCGGCAAGCATTCACAATCCAGCCATTGCACCTCCACTGTGCAAGGGGCCTCATTCACCTACCCCCCAAAGAGGTAGATTAGGTGCCTCGTGCCCCCTCGGGCAATGGTCACGATCCAGCCACAGCACCTCCACAGTGCAAGAAGACTCATCCACCTACCCCCCAGACAGATAGATAAGCTGCCACTTTCCCCCTCAGGCAGTGGTCATGATCCAGCCATAGAACCTTCACGGTGGAAGGAGCCTGATCCCACCTACCCCCCAAAGAGATAGATAAGCTGCCACTTTCCACCTCGGGCCATGGTCAAAATCCAGCCATAGGACCTCCACGGTGAAAGGAACCTGATCCAGCCTCCCCCCCAAAGAGATAGATAAGGTGCCACTTGCCCCCTCGGGCAGCGTTCACGATCCAGCCATAGAACCTCCACAGTGCAGGGAGCCCAGTCCACCTACCCCCCAGAAAGATAGATAAGCTGCCACTTTCCCCCTCGGGCAGTGGTCATGATCCAGCCATACAACCTCCACGGTGGAAGGAGCCTGATCCCACCTACCCCCCAAAGAGATAGATAAGGTGCCTCTTGCCCTCTTGGGCAGTGCTCACGATCCAGCCATAGCACCTCCACAGTGCAAGAAGCCTAATCCACCTACACCTCAGACAGATTGATAAGCTGCCACTTTCCCCCTCAGGCAGTGGTCACGATCCAGCCACAGCAGCTCCACGGTGCAAGGAGGCTCATCCACCTACCCCCCAGACAGATAGATAAGCTGCCACTTTCCACCTCGGGCCATGGTCACAATCCAGCCATAGGACCTCCACGGTGAAAGGAGCCTGATCCAGCCTACCCTCCAAAGAGATAGATAAGGTGCCACTTGCCCCCTCGGGCAGCGTTCACAATCTAGCCATAGAACCTCCACAGTGCAGGGAGCCCAATCCACCTACCCCCCAGAAAGATAGATAAGCTGCCACTTGCCCCATCGGACAGCAGTCACGAGCCAGCCATAGAACCTCCACGGTGCCGGGAGCCCAATCCACCTACCCCTCAGACAGATAGATAAGCTTCCACTTTTCCCCTCGGGCCATGGTAACGATCCAGCCATAGCACCTCCATGGTTCAAGGAGTCTGATCCACCTCCCCCACAAAGAGAAAGATAAGGTGCCACTTGCCCCCTTGGGCAGCATTCATGATCTAGCCATAGCACTTCCATGGTGCAAGGAGCCTGATCCATCTACCTCTGAAAGAGATAGATCAGGTACGATGCTTGAAAAACTGCCACGATTTCTCAGGGCTTTGTCAACACTGAACCGTATCATCATTGCAATTTCCTGTTTTCAATTTCAGCGCCTTCTCAGGGTAGCACTATTGGTTCTACACATGGGTGGATCTCCCCGATTGTCTGGTCTCACTCACCTCAGACAGGAGCACCAGAGATTTGTAGCTTAATGTACCTCTTGCCCCCTCGGGCAGCTGTCACGATCTAGCCATAGCACCTCCACGGTGCAAGGAGCATTATCCACCTACCCTCCAAAGAGATAGATAAGGTGCCACTTGCCCCCTCGAGCAACGGTCACGATCCAGCCAGAGCACATCCATGGTGCAAGGAACCTGATCCACCTTCCCCCCGCGGAGATAAGGTGGCCCTTGCCCCCTCAGGCAGCATTCACGATCCAGCCATAACACCTCCATGGTGCAAGGAGCCTGATCCACCTAACCCTCAAAGAGATGGATAAGGTGCCTCTTGCCCCCTTGAGCAGCAGTCACGATCCAGCCTTTGCACCTCCACAGTGCGAGATGCCTGATCCACCTACCCCCCAAAGAGTTAGATAATGTGCCACTTGCCCCCTGAGGCATTGTTCACAACCCAGCCATAGCTCCTCCACAGTACAAGGAGCCTGTTCCACCTACCCCCCAAAGAGATAAAGTGCCACTTGCCCCCTCGGGCAGTGCTCACAAGTCAGTCATAGCACCTCCATGGTGCAAAGAGCCTGATCCACCTACTACCCCCCCAAAGAGATCGATAAGCTGCCACTTGCCCCATCGGCAGTGTTCATGAGTCAGTCATAGCACCTCCACGGTGCAAGGAGCCTGACCCACCTACCCCTCCAAAGAGATAGATAAGGTACGACGCTTGGAAAATTGCTATGATTTCTCTGGACTGTGTGAACACTGAACCGTATTATTATTGCAATTTGCTGTTTTCAATTTCAGCGCCTTCTCTGCGTAGTGTTCTTGGTTCCACAGTTGTGTAGAGCTCCCTGATTGGCTGGCCTCAGGCACCTGAGACAGGAGCACCTGAGATGTGTGGTTTAATGTGCCACTTGCCCCCTTGGGCAGCATTCACGATGCAGCCATAGCACCTCCACGGTGCAAGGATCCTGATCCACCTACCCCACAAAGAGATAGATAAGGTTCCACTTGCACCCTCGGGCAGCCATCACGATCCAGCCATAGCACCTCCATGGTGCAAGGAGCCTGATCCACCTAACCCCCAAGGAGATGGATAAGGTGCCATTTGCCCACACAGCAGCGATCACGATCCAGCCATAGCACCTCCACGGTGCTAGGAGATTGATCCACCAATCCCCGAAAGAGATAGATAAGGTGCCACTTGCCCCCTCAGGCAGCGGTTATGATCCAGTCATAGCAGTTCCACAGTGCAAGAAGCCTGATCCACCTACCCCCCAAAGAGATAGATAAAGTACCTCTTGCCCCCTCGGGTCGTGGTCACGATCCAGCCTTAGCACCTCCATGGTGCAAGGAGCCTGATCCACCTAACCCCCAAGGAGATGGATAAGGTGCCATTTGCCCACACAGCAGCGATCACGATCCAGCCATAGCACCTCCACGGTGCTAGGAGATTGATCCACCAATCCCCGAAAGAGATAGATAAGGTGCCACTTGCTCCCTCAGGCAGCGGTTATGATCCAGTCATAGCAGTTCCACAGTGCAAGAAGCCTGATCCACCTACCCCCCAAAGAGATAGATAAAGTACCTCTTGCCCCCTCGGGTCGCGGTCACGATCCAGCCTTAGCACCTCCATGGTGCAAGGAGCCTCATCCACCTTCCCCACAGAGAGATAGATGAGTAGCCACTTGGCCCTTCGGGCAGCGTTCACGATCCAGCCATAGCTACTCCACAGTGCAAGGAGCCTGTCCCACCTAACCCCCAATGAGATAGATAAGGTGCCACTTGCCCACTCTGGCAGCGGTTACGAGTCTGCCATAGCACCTCCACGGTGCAAGGTGCCCGATCTACCTACCCCCCCAAAGAAACAGATAAGGTGCCTCTTGCCACTTTGGCAGCATTCATGAGTCAGCCATAGCACCTCCATGGTGCAAGGAGCCTGATCCACCTACACACCAAAGAGACAAATAAGGTGCCAATTGCCCCATCAGTCAGCGGTCACCATTCAGCAGTAGCACCTCCACAGTGCAAGGAGTCTGATCCACCTACCCACCAAAGAGATACATAAGGTGCCACTTGCCCACTTGGGCAGCGGTCACAAGTCTGCCATAGCACCTGCACGGTGCAAGGAGCCTGATCCACCTACCCCCCAAAGAGACAGATAAGGTGCAACTTGGCACCTTGGCAGTGTTCACGAATCAGCCATAGCAACCTCCATGGTGCAAGGAACCTGATCCACTTACCCCGCTAAGAGATAGGTAAGGTGCCATTTTCCCCCTCGGGCACTGGTCAAGATCCAGCCATTGCACCTCCATGGTACAAGGATCCTGATCCACAAATCCCCGGAAGACATAGGTAAGGTGCCACTTGCCCCCTCAGGCAGCGGTCACGATCCAGTCATAGCACTTCCACAGTGCAAGGAGCCTGATCCACCTACCCTCTAAAGAGATTGATAAAGTGCCACTTGCCCCCTCGGGCAGCAGTCACGATTCAGCCACAGCACCTCCATGGTGCAAGGAGCCTGATCCACTTTCCCCACAGAGAGATAGATGAGGAGCCACTTGGCCCCTCGGGCAGCGTTCACGATCCAGCCATAGCTCCTCCACAGTGCACGGAGCCTGATCCATCCACCTCCCAAAGAGATAGATAAGGTGCCACTTGCCCCATCGGCAGCGCGACGATCCAGTAATAGCACTTCCACGGTGCAAGGAGCCTCATTGACCTACCCCTCCTTAGAGATAGATAAAGTGACACTTTCCCCTTCAGGCAGCGGTCGGATCCAGCCATAGCACCTCCACGGTGCAAGGAGTCTGATCCACTTACCCGCCAGAGAGATAGATAATTTACGATGCTTGAAAAATTGCCACGATTTCTCTGGCCTGTGTGAACGCTGAACCAGATCATCATTGCAATTTGCTGTTTTCAGTTTCAGTGCCTACTCAGGGTAACGCTATTGGCTCTACGTCTGAGTAGAGCTCTCTGATTGGCTGGTCTTACTCACCTGAGACAGGAAAACCCAAGAGGAGTGGCTTAATGTGCCACTTTCCCCCTTGGCCAGCAGTCACGATTTAGCAATAGAACCTCCATGGTCAAGAAGCCTCATCCACCTTCCCCCAGAGAGATAGATGAGGTGCCACTTGCCCCCTCAGGCAGCGGTCATGATCCAGCCATAGCACCTCCATGGTGCAAGGAGCCTGATCCACCTACCCCCCAAAGAGATAGATAAGGTGCCACTTGCCCCCTTGGGCAATGTTCACGAGCTGGCCGTAGAACCTCCATGGTCAAGGAGCCTCATCCACCTTCCTCCCAGAGAGATAGATAAGGTACCACTTGCCCCCTCAGGCAGCTGCCATGATCCAGCCATAGCACCTCCACTGTGAAAGAAGCCTAATCCACCTTCCCCACAAAGAGATAGATAAGGTGCCACTTGCCCCCTCGGGCAGTGTTCACGATAAAGACATAGCACCTCCATGGAGCAAGGAGCCTGATCCACCTACCCCCCAATGAGATAGATAAGGTGTGACGCTTGAAAAATTTCTCTGGGCTGTGTGAACCCTGAACCAGATCATCATTGCAATTTGCTGTTTTCAATTTCAGCGCCTCCTCAAGGTAGCACTATTGGTTCCACACCTGTGTAGAGTTCCCTGATTGGCTCGTCTCACTCACCTGAGACAGAAGCACCCGAGATGTGTGGCTTAATGTGCCACTTACCCCCTCTGGCAGCGGTCACGATCCAGCCATAGCACCTCCACAGTGCAAGGAGCCTGATCCACCTTCCCCATAAAGAGATATAAAAGGTGGCACTTGCCACCTCTGGCAGCGGTCACGATCCTGCCACAGCACCACCACAGTGCATGGAGCCTGATTGAGCCACTTCCCAAAGTGATAGATCAGGTGTCACTTGCCGCCTCGAGCAGCGGTCACGATCCAGCCATAGCACCTCCACGGTGCAAGAAGCCTGATCCACCTACCCTCCAAAGAGATAGATAAGGTGGCACTTGCCCCCTTGGGCTGCGGTCACGATCCAGACATAGCAGCTGCACGGTGCAAGAAGCCTGATCCAGTTACCCCCCAAAGACATAGATTAGGAGCCACTTTCCCCCTCGGGCAGCGGTCACGATAAAGTCATAGCACTTCCACGGTGCAAGCAGCCTGATCCACCTAGCACCAAAAGAGATAGATAAGGTGCCACTTGCCCCCTTGGGTATCATTCACGATCCAGGAATAGCACCATCACGATGCAGGAACACTGTTCCACCTAACACCCAAAGAGATAGATGAGGTGCTACTTGCCCCCTTGGGAAGCGTTCACAATCCAACCATAGCACCTCCACGGTGCAAGGGGCCTCATTCACCTACCCCCCCTAAAGAGATAGATACGGTGCCACGTGCCCCCTCGGGCAGCGGTCACGATCCATCCACAGCACCTCCACGGTGCAAGAAGACTCATCCACCTTCCCCCCAGAGAGATTGATGAGGTGCCACTTGCCCCCTCGGGTAGCGTTTACGATCCAGATATAGCACCTCCATGGTGCAAGGAGCCTGATCCACCAAACCCCCAAAGAGATAGATAAGGCGCCACTTACTCCCTCAGACAGCAATCACGATCCAGCCATAGCACTTCCACAGTGCATGGAGCCAAATCCACCTACCCCCCAGAAAGATAGATAAGCTGCTACTTGCCCCACTGGGCAGCTGTCACGATTCAGCCATAGGACCTCCACAGTGCAAGGAGCCTGATCCAGCCTACCCCCCAAAGAGATGGATAAGGTGCCAC
Organism: Neoceratodus forsteri; assembly: GCA_016271365.2. Taxonomy (NCBI): domain Eukaryota; kingdom Metazoa; phylum Chordata; order Ceratodontiformes; family Ceratodontidae; genus Neoceratodus; species Neoceratodus forsteri. The sequence goes on along the minus strand of CM028131.1, from coordinate 1,397,304,357 downwards.
TTGCCTTCTTGGGCAATGCCCACGATCCATCCACAGCACCTCCATGGTGCAAGAAGCCTAATCCACCTACCCCCCAGAGAGATAGATAAGCTGCCACTTGTCCCTTCAGGCCGCTGTCACGATCCAGTCATAGCACCTCCATGGTTCAAGGAGTCTGATCCACCTACCCCCCAAAGAGATAGATAGGGTGCCACTTGCGCCCCTCAGGCAGCGTTCACGATCTAGCCATGGCACTTCCACGCTGCAAGGAGCCTGATCCACCTTTCTCCAAAAGAGGTAGATCAGGTACGATGCTTGAAAAATTGCCACGATTTCTCTGGGCTGTGTGAACACTGAACGATATCATCATTGCAATTTGCTGTTTTCAATTTCAGCGCCTTCTTATGCTAGCGCTATTGGTTCTCCACTTGGGTAGAGCTCCCTGATTTTCTGGTCTCACTCACCAGAGACAGGACCACCCGAGATTTGTGGCTTAATGTGCCTCTTGCCCCCTCGGGCAGCGGTCACGATCCAGCCATAGCACCTCCACGGTGCAAGAAGCCTGATCCACCTACCCCCCCAAAGAGATAGATAAGGTACGATGCTTGAAAAATTGCCACGATTTCTCTGGTCTGTGTGAACGCTGAACTGTATCATCATTGCAATTTGCTGTTTTCAATATCAGCTCCTTCTGAGGGCAGTGCTCTAGGTTCCACACCTGTGTAGAGCTCCCTGATTGGCTGGTCTCACTCACCTGAGACAGGTGCACCAGAGACGTGTGGCTTAATGTGCCACTTTCCCCCTCATGCAGCATTCATGATTCAGCTATAGCAACACCACGGTGCAAGGACCATGATCCACCTACCCCCCAAAGAGATAGATAAGGTGTCTCTTGCCTAGTCGGGCAGCGTTCATGATCCAGCCATAGCACTCCATGGTGCAAGGAGCTTGATCCACCTAGCTCCGAAAGAGATAGATAATGTGCCACTAGCCCCCTCGGGCAGCGTTCATGATCCAGCCATGGAACCTCCACGGTGGAAGGAGCCTCATCCACCTTCCCCCCAAAGAGATAGATAAGGTGCCACTTACCCCTCGGGCAGCGGTGAGGATCCAGCCATAGGACCTCCACTGTGCAAGGAGTCTGATCCACCTACCCCCCAAATAGATAGATCATTTACGATGCTTGAAAAATTGCCGTGATTTCTGTGGGCTGTGTGAACGCTGAACCGGACCATCATTGCAATTTGCTCTTTTCAATTTCAGCGCCTTCTCAGGGCAGCACTATTGTCTCCAAGCCTGTGTAGAGCTCCCTGATTGGCTGGTCTCACTCACCTGAGAAGGGAGCACCCAAGATGTGTAGCTTAATGTGCCACTTGCCCACTGGGGCAGCGGTCACGATCCAGCCATAGCACCTCCACAGTGCAAGGAGCCTGATCCACGTTGCACCCAAAGAGATAGATAAGGTTCCTCTTGTCCCCTCGGGTATTGTTCACGATCCAGTCATAGCACCTCCATGGTGCAAGAAGCCTGATCCACCTAGCACCCAAAGAGATAGATGAGGTGCTACTTGCCACCTCGGGAAGTGTTCACGATCCAGATATAGCACCTCCAAGGTGCAAGGGGCCTCATTCATCTACCTCCCCTCAAGAGATCTATAAGGTGCCTCATGCCCCATCAGGCAGCGGTCACAATCTAGCCACAGCACCTCCACGCTGCAAGGAGACTCATCCAGTTTCCACCCAGAGAGATAGATGAGGTGCCACTTGCCCTCTTGGGCAGTGCCCACAATTCAGCCATAGCACCTCCACGGTGCAAGGAGCCTGATCTACCTACCCCCCAAAGAGATAGATAAGGTGCGATACTTGAAAAATTGCCATGATTTCTTTGGGCTGAGTGAATGTTGAACTGGATCATCATTGCATTTTGCTGTTTTCAATTTCAGCATCTTCTCAGGGTAGCCCTATTGACTCCACGCCTCTGTAGAGCTCCCTGATTGGCTGGTCTCACTCACATGAGACAGGAGCACCCGAGCCGTCTGGCTTAATGTGCCACTTGCTCACTTGGGCAGCTGTCACGATCCAGCCATAGCACCTCCACGGTGCAAGGAGCATTATCCACCTACCCTCCAAAGAGACAGATAAGGTGCCACTTGCCCCCTCGAGCAACGGTCACGATCCAGCCAGAGCACATCCATGGTGCAAGGAGCCTGATCCACCTTCCCCCGAGGAGATAAGGTGGCACTTGCCCCCTCAGGCAGCATTCACGATCCAGCCATAACACCTCCATGGTGCAAGGAGCCTGATCCACCTACCCCTCAAAGAGATGGATAAGGTGCCTCTTGCCCCCTTGAGCAGCGGTCACGATCTAGCCTTAGCACCTCCTCGGTGCAAGGCCCCTGATCCACCTACCCCCAAAGAGTTAGATAAGGTGCCACTTGCACCCTCAGGCAGCGTTCATGACCCAGCCATAACTCCTCCATGGTGCAAGGAGCCTGATTCATCTACCTTCCAAAGAGATAAAGTGCCACTTTCCCCCTCTGGCAGTGTTCACGAGTCAGCCATAGCACCTCCACGGTGCAAAGAGCCTGATCCACCTACTACCCCTCCAAAGAGATAGATAAGGTGCCACTTGACCCCTCGGGCAGAGTTCACAAACCAGACATAGCACCTCAACGGTGCACGGAGCCTGATCCACCTACCCCTCAAATATATAGATAAGGTGCCAGTTGCCCCCTCGGCCAGCGTTCACGATCCAGCCATAGGACCTCCATGGTGCAATAAGCCTGATCCACCTCCCCCCAAAGAGATGGATAAGGTGCCTCTTGCCTCTTTGGACAGCATTCATGATAAAGCCATAGCACCTCCACGGAGCAAGGAGCCTGATCTACCTACCCCCCAAAGAGATAGATAAGGTGCGATGCTTGAAAAATTACCACGATTTCTCTAGGCTGTGTGAACACTGAACTGGATCATCATTGCAATTTTCTGTTTTCAATTTCAGCGCCTTCTCAAGTTAGGGCTATTGGTTCCACACCTGTGTAGAGCTCCCTAATTGGCTGGTCTCACTCACCTGAGACAGGAGCACCAGAGATGTGTGGCTTAATGTGCCACTAGCCCTCTTGGCAGCAGTCCCGATCCAGCCATAGCACCTCCACGGTGCAAGGAGCCTGATCCACCTACCCCCCAAAGAGATAGATAAGGTGCCTCTTGTCTCTTTGGACAGCATTCATGATAAAGCCATAGCACCTCCACGGAGCAAGGAGCCTGATCTACCTATCCCCCAAAGAGATAGATAAGGTGCGATGCTTGAAAAATTGCCATGATTTCTTTGGGCTGAGTGAATGCTGAACTGGATCATCTTTGCATTTTGCTGTTTTCAATTTCAGCATCTTCTCAGGGTAGCCCTATTGACTCCACGCCTCTGTAGAGCTCCCTGATTGGCTGGTCTCACTCACATGAGACAGGAGCACCCGAGCCGTCTGGCTTAATGTGCCACTTGCTCACTTGGGCAGCTGTCACGATCCAGCCATAGCACCTCCACGGTGCAAGGAGCATTATCCACCTACCCTCCAAAGAGACAGATAAGGTGCCACTTGCCCCCTCGAACAGCGGTCACGATCCAGCCAGAACATCCATGGTGCAAGAGCCTGATCCACCTTCCCCGAGGAGATAAGGTGGCACTTGCCCCCTCAGGCAGCATTCACGATCCAGCCATAACACCTCCATGGTGCAAGGAGCCTGATCCACCTACCCCTCAAAGAGATGGATAAGGTGCCTCTTGCCCCCTTGAGCAGCGGTCATGATCCAGCCTTTGCACCTCCACAGTGCGAGACGCCTGATCCACCTACCCCCCCAAAGAGATAGATAAGGTGCCACTTGTGCCCTCCGGCAGTGGTTACGATCCAGCCATAGCACCTCCACGGTGCAAGGAGCCTGATCCACCTACCTCCCAAAGAGCTAGATAAGGTTCGACGCTTGAAAAATTGTCACGATTTCTCTGAGCTCTGTGAACGCTGAACCAGATCATCACTTGCAATTTGCTGTTTTCAATTTCAGCGTCTTCTCAGGGTAGCGCTTTTGGCCCACACCTGTGTAGAGCTCCCTGATTGGCTGGTCTCACTCACCTGAGACAGGAGCACCTGAGACTTGTGGCTTAATGTGCCACTTGCCCTCTCTGGCTGCAGTCATGATCCAGCCATCGCACCTCCATTGTGCAAGTAGCATGATTCTCCTTCCACCCAAAGAGATAGAAAAGGTGCCTCTTGCCCCCTGGGGCTGTGGTCACAATCCAGCCATAGCACCTCCACGGTGCAAGGAGCCTGATACATCTACCCCCCAAAGAGATAGATAAGGTACAATGCTGAAAAATTGCCACGATTTCTCTGCGCTGTGTGAACACTGAACTAGATCATCACTTGCAATTTGATGTTTTCAATTTCAGTGCCTTCTCAGAGTAGCGCTATTGTCTCCAAGCCTGTGTAGAACTCCCTGATTGGCTGGTCTCACTCACCTGAGAAGGGAGCACCCAAGATGTGTAGCTTAATGTGCCACTTGCCCACTCGGGCAGCGGTCATGATCCAGCCATAGCACCTCCACAGTGCAAGGAGCCTGATCCACCTAACCCCCCAAGAAGATACATAAGGGGCCACTTTCCCCCTCGGGCAGCGGTCACGATCCAGCCATAGCACCTCCACAGTGCAAGGAGCCTGATCCACGTTGCACCCAAAGAGATAGATAAGGTTCCTCTTGTCCCCTCGGGTATTGTTCACGATCCAGTCATAGCACCTCCATGGTGCAAGAAGCCTGATCCACCTAGCACCCAAAGAGATAGATGAGGTGCCACTTGCCACCTCGGGAAGTGTTCATGATCCAGATATAGCACCTCCAAGGTGCAAGGGGCCTCATTCACCAACCCCCCCTCAAGAGATATATAAGGTGCCTCATGCCCCATCAGGCAGCGGTCACAATCTAGCCACAGCACCTCCACGGTGCAAGGAGCCTGATACATCTACCCCCAAAGAGATAGATAAGGTACAATGCTTGAAAAATTGCCACGATTTCTCTGCGCTGTGTGAACGCTGAACTAGATCATCACTTGCAATTTGATGTTTTCAATTTCAGTGCCTTCTCAGAGTAGCGCTATTGGCTCCATGCCTGTGTAGAGCTCCCTGATTGGCTGGTCTCACTCACCTGAGACAGGAGCACCCAAGACGTGTGGCTTAATGTGCCACTTGCCCCCTCGGGCAGCGGTCATGATCCAGCCATAGCACCTCCACGGTGCAAGGAGCCTGATCAAGCTACCCCCCCCCAAGGAGAGGTAAGGTGCCACTTGCACCCTTGTGCAGTGGTCCCGATCCAGCTATAGCACCTCCATGGTACAAGAAGCCTGATCCAACTACCCCCAAAGAGATAGATAAGGTGCCACTTGCCCACTCAGGCAGCAGTCACAATCCCTCCATAGCACCTTCATGGTGCATTGAGGCTGATTCACCTACCCCCCAAAGAGATAGATTTGGTGACACTTGCTCCCTCGGGCAGCAGTCACGATCCAGCCATAGCACATCCATGTTGCAAGGAACGTGATCCACCTACCCCCAAAGAGATAGATAAGGTGCCACTTGCCCATTCAGGCAGCAGTCACAATCCCTCCATAGCACCTTCATGGTGCTTTGAGCCTGATTCACCTACCCCCCAAAGAGATAGATTTGGTGACACTTGCTCCCTCGGGCAGCAGTCACGATCCAGCCATGGCACCTCCAGGGTGCAAGAGGCCTGATCCACCTACCCCCAAAGAGATAGATAAGGTGCCAGTTGCCGACTCGGGCAGCTGTCATGATCGAGCCATAGCACCTCCACGGTGCAAGGAGCATGATCCACCTACCCCCGCAAAGAGATGGATAAGGTGCTACTTGCCCCCAATTGTAAACAATGGAGGGGTGGGCCCTTGAAAAATTCAAAGACAAATTCTCTGTAATTTAGTTTCTTTTTATTTTGAAAAGTCCCCTACGTTTCACCCCCTGGATGGGCTTTTTCATGAAGATATAATTTGTAAATGCTGTTTTCTTAGTTTTTTCTGTAAATCAATCCAAACACACTTTAATAGAAATATTTTCATATGAATTTATAATATGTTTATAAGGTAACTTCAATAAATAATTAGCACTTTCCCATACCTTAGTAATGATGTAACTTGGTACTACCGTGAAAATATGTTTTTAAAAGACCACATCTGTTGGCAGAAATAACTTTCAAATCTCTGTAACACATGTAAAACAAAAAATGAAACTGTCACTCTGGCTGTTACCTTTTCTCACTGTTAGTAAATAACTTGTGCTACTTTGTAACTAAAGGTACTATGCATACGTTAATCATTATACTCTGTTTGGTGCAGGCAAAAATGTGCTTTAAAGCACTATGAAACTTTCTGTAAAAAAGGACCATAATAATACATATTTTGTCATTTCCTATATAGTATAACTTAAAAAATATAATAATTAGTAAAATAAATCTCCACTAACTCAGCATACCTTAGTCTATGTATTTTGTTCGATGCAGAAAAAATATGCTTGAAATCATTAGGTTATTTCTGTAAAGGAGACCATAATGACATAATTTTTATCACATCTCTTTAAAATGTGATTCACAAGATGTAATTTAAATTAATGAAATAAGTCCCTTTTACTTACTTAATTAGCTTTTCAGACAAAATTCTTTTGAAAGTATCATCCCCTCTGCACCAAAAGAGGGCTGCCTGTGTTTGTTACTACTGCAAATGAGATTATGAACCTCTTGTGCCCACTCTGCTGAAATCCCGCGTTAGGACGTCTATACGCAATGACGTCCCAATCGCGGTACCGCGGATGCGCAATGATGTCACAATCGCACTACCGCGCATGTGAAAACAGACTGCTGCTGCAGTCAGATAGCGGGCTCAGCCATAGAGCCATGGATTTTTCAGCAAAACGGGCACTGTGTAGACTGCCACTGTGGCTGAACCATTACATTGTATACATCCTTCTAATAACTTTGTGAACAGGATACTTTAACTATTGAAACTTGTTGCTAAACAATTTAAATGTTTTTAAACAATTAGATAGAATAATTCTTAAATAAACATAAATCCAAATTAGCTTGTATATGAGTAAAGATACTGTAACACCACTAACCATTAAATTAAAGGGAAAACCAACCGGAGGCATAACGCTTAAACATTATTATACATGTGTTGAAAATGCCATATAGTTTTATATGGCATTTTCACACCTTATTTAAAATGCTACATAGTTTTATATGGCATTTTCACTCCTTATAAACAATAATAATAACAGATAATGAATTATTTACTGAAAATAATCTTTTCTATATCATAGCTCAATTTTTTGTGTATTTCATGGATTTATGAATCTCAACTTGAAAAACTGTTAACAATCATTGTTTTACCATATACTGGTCCTTGCATACTGGGAGGTCAAAAGGTCAGTTTTTAAGAACAGTTATAACACCAATGTACATGATAAATCAGTGAAAACTAAGAATTGCATAGTGCAAGAATACACATTTACACGTGCATCATATTTGTTTATGGGCCTAAACTCAATAGGCTAAAGACAATCACTATTGCCAGTAATAAACTTTACCTACCAGGAGGTCAAAGGGTCAATTTGTCAAAAAAAATTTTACTTTTTTTTTAATTGCACTAATATATTCTTGCATTATACAAATACCACTTAAATATATATAATGGCACTACCCCTAGAAACCAGCTGAACTGATGGGTCCCTATCTGTACTGAATAGTGTTATATAAGTTTCTAAGTTAAATACAGGCTTGCCAATTAGTTTCAACATTCATTCCTATATTTCTATCCAATGTGTGCATTTGGAAAATCCATTTCATCTCTTCCCTCAATAAAAGTTCTTTTTCATTACCTCCTCTAGGAGGAATGAATACTTTTTCTAGACCCCAAAATGTAAGTGAGGCTCCAGAATGTGATGCCTCATTAAAATGTCTGGCCACAGGTGAATTTTCATCATCATTTCTGATATCATCTTTATGTTCCTGAATTCTTTTACGTAATTCTCTGCGAGTTTGTCCAATATATAACAAATCACAAGGACATTGTATCAGATACACAACCCCTTCTGTGGTGCAAGTGATGTGTTATTTAATAAAAACCTCGTGTGTGTGTGTGTGTGTATGTATATATATTTCTTTCTTAGATGTATGATGACAAACACTGCACCTACCACAAGGGTTCATTCCTGGCATTAATGGGCCCAGCAAAAGCTGGCTACCAACCACTTCTGGTGTCTTACATTGTGAATGGACCAACATGTCCTGTAAATTTTTAACCTTTTTTGCTACTATAATTGGTCTATTCTGCAGTATTTCAATTTGTGTATTGTCAGTTTGGACTAAATACCAATGTTTATTTATGATTTTTTGAATGTCTGCCATTTTATGATTATATTTGGTTGAAAAAAAAACACTCGTTGAGTATCACTCTGTGATGTTTTCAGTTGTAATAATTAATTTCTCTGTTTTTGATTGATTCTGATTTCTGCTTGTTGCAATGTATGTTGTTTATATCCTCGGACTTTAAATTTATGTAGCATTTTTTTGTTTCTTGTATAGAATTATCTGTCTTACTACAATTACGTTTGACCCTTGTGAGTTGTGCATAGGGTATGCTGTTTTTTAATTTAACTTCATGAAAGCTTTTATAATGTAGCAATGTGTTTCTATCAGTTGGTTTTCTAAACAAAGATGTTTCAATTTGTTTATTTTCATTAATAATAAGTAAAGGCCAATTGTTTCTGGAATTGGCTCCATTTTTGAACCCCTATCTAAGTATATTAATTATCATTTGCAACCTTTGGTTGAAACCACCAGACCATATATTAAAGATTCACAAGACAATACACACATTGAAATACTGCAGAATAGACCAATTATAGTAGCAAAAAGGTTACAAATTTACAGGACACTTTGGTCCATTCACAATTTAAGACACCAGAAGAGGTTGGTAGCCAGCTTTTGCTGGGCCCATTAATGCCAGGAATGAACCCTTGTGGTAGGTGCAGTGTTTGTCATCATATATCTAGGAAAGAAATATATATATACATCCACACACACAAGAGAGATTTTTTTATTAAACACATCACTTGCACCACAGAAGGGGTTGTGTATCTGATACAATGTCCTTGTGATTTGTTATATATTGGACAAACTAGCAGAGAATTACGTAAAAGAATTCAGGAACATAAAGGTGATATCAGAAATGATGATGAAAATTCACCTGTGGCCAGACATTTTAGTGAGGCATCACATTCTGGAACCTTACTTAGATTTTGGAGTCTAGAAAAATATTCATTCCTCCTAGAGGAGGTAATGTAAAAGAACTTTTATTGAGGGAAGAGATGAAATGGATTTTCTAAATGCACACATTGGATAGAAATATAGGAATGAATGTTGAAAGTAATTGGCAAGCCTGTATTTAACTTAGAAACTTATATAACACTATTCGGTACAGAGAGGGACCCATCTGTTCAGCTGGTTTCTAGGGGTAGTGCCATTCTATATATTTAAGTGGTATTTGTATAATGCAAGAATATATTAGTGCAATTAAAAAATTCAAACATTTTTTGACAAATTGACTTTTGACCTCCTGGTAAAAGTTTATTACTGGCAATAGTGATTGTCTTTAGCCTATTGAGTTTAGGCCCATAAACAAATATGATGCACATGTAAATGTGTATTCTTGCACTATGCAATTCTTAGTTTTCACTGGTTTATCATGTACATTGGTGTTATAATTGTTCCTAAAATTGACCTTTGACCTCCCAGTATGCAAGGACCAGTATATGGTTTAACAATGATTAACAGTTTTCAAGTTGAGATTCATAAATCCATGAAATACAGAAAAATTGAGCTATGATATAGAAAAGATTATTTTCAGTAAATAATTATCTGTTTATTATTGTTTATAAGAGTGAAAATGCCATATAAAACTATGTAGCATTTTAAATAAGGAGTGAAAATGCCATATAAAACTATGTAGCATATTAAACACATGTATAATAATGTTTAAGCATTATGCCTCGGTTGTTTTCCTTTAATTTAATGGTTAGTGGTGTTACAGTATCTTTACTCATATACAAGCTGATTTTGATTCATGTTTGTTGTTAAGAATTATTCTACCTAATTGTTTAAAACATTTAAATTGTTTAGCAACAAGTTTCAATAGTTAAAGTATCATGTTCACAAAGTTAATAGAAGGATGTATACAATGTAATGGTTCAGTCACAGTGGCAGTCTACACAGTACCCGTTTTGCGAAAATCCATGGCTCTATGGCTGGGCCCGCTATCTGACTGCAGCAGGTTTGTTGTTGGCGCACATGATGCCATGATTGGGACGTCATTGCGTTTAGATGTCCTAAGATGGGATTTCAGCAGAGCGGGCACAAGAGGTTCATAATCTCATTTGCAGTAGTAACAAACACAGGCAGCCATCTTTTGGTGCAGAGGGGATGATACTTTCAGAAGAATTTCGGCTAAAAAGCTAGTTAAGTAAGTAAAAGGGACTTATTTCATTAATTTAAATTACGTCTTGTGAATCACATTTTAAAGTGATGTGATAAAAATTATGTCATTATCGTCTCCTTTACAGAAATAACCTAATGATTTCAAGCACATTTTTTCTGCGTTGAACAGAATACATAGACTAAGGTATGCAGAGTGCCTTTCAGTTAATGGGGATTTATTTTACTAATTATTACATTTTTTAAGTTATACTATATAGGAAATGACAAAATATGTATTATTATGGTCCTTTTTTACAGAAAGTTTCATAGTGCTTTAAAGCACATTTTTGCCTGCACCAAACAGAGTATACTGATTAAGGTATGCATAGTACCTTCAGTTACAAAGTAGCACAAGTTACTGTATTTACTAACAGTGAAAAAGTGACTGCCAAGTAGCGGTTTCATTTTATATTTGCTTGCATGTGCAAGAAACATAGTGCCATCATCGGAGATTTCGGAGGTGTGTCACCTCCTCCTCCAATTCAGTCAGTGTGCTGGCAGGTGCGGCCCCTGTAAGCCAATGCATTTTGGAGATGTCTATGACACGCTCCAAAATACAGTGGCATACAGTTGAAAGGGAGTTACGCTTCAGTGAGCACCGATAAGATATCTGCTGCTCACGCAGCTCCCCTCACAGACACAGCAGGCGTCGCCCCCATACGCACTGTATGGCCGACGAATGTTCAATCCCGTCGGCTGAGCAAAATCCCCGAGTATTGGGGTGCCCCATTGGGAGCCCACCCCAGCATAGCAAGCACTCCTTTGGCCAATGGGGGTGCCCAATCCCCACGTCGGCTGACGACCCCCAACATCCTTGTGCCATGCTGAGGCCCACCCCAGCGTGGCAAATATCCTAGCGTCTTTTTATTTTCAGCACTCCTTTGGCCGGCGTGGGTGCCCAATCCCCCATGTCGGCTGAAAGAGCCCCCTCAAAGTCCTTGTGCCATGCTGGGATCCCACCCCAGCATGGCAAATATCCACGATGTCTTTTTTTTTAACCTGTAAAACAAAAAGCGGTCCACGGCGCATCTCCCAACCCCCTCCCACAACCCACACCTACCCACTGTGCTAGCCTCCCACCCCCACCCATACTTAACTCCGGACTCTGGCATAACGATCTTCGGTGGACCGGGAACACTTCTGCACTCTTCAAAGGCAACCGCGAACTGAGGAAATACCGGTAAGCTGTATAATGGGCTAAATAGAGGGGTTTCAACTTTGCTGCATATCTCAGGCATTTTGGGGAATTTTTGCACCCAATTTTCAACATGGGGTTTTTGGGACTCCTTCTCATTAATGATGTCACTGTCGTGGCGTTATTCAGGCCCGAAGGGTGATTTCTCATAGTGACTGTGCAGTGACTGCGAAATCACCCTTCAGGCATGAATACCGCCATGACAGTGACATCATTCATGAAAGGGTCCCAAAACCCATGTTAATTGGTGCAAAAATCCAAAAATGACTGTTTTACGAGCCGGCGTTGCGCAGTTCCTACGCAGGCTTGTAAGTTCGCAACATTTCAATATTTTCACTCCAGATTTTCAACATTGCCATTTTACCACATCTTCTTATGAGTAGTACAGCTGTCATTTTTCACATCTCACCCAAAATGTGTTTCTGCCCATGTAGCACAGAATGGCACAGTCGGTGTGTGAAATCAATGTACGGGACAAATTAAGAAAATCACAGTGACACTGTTCATGAGCTTAGGTGTTAAAATGGCTATGTTGAAAATTTGGTGAAAATTCCTAAAAATGACTGTTTTACGAGCGTGCGTTGTACAGTTCCTGTGCATGTTCGTAAGGTCGCGAATTTTCAATATTTTCACTCCAGATTTTCAACATTGCCATTTTACCACACCTTCTTATGAGCAGTACAGCTGTCATTTTTCACATCTCACCCAAAACGTGTTTCCGCCCATGTAGCGCACAATGGCGCGGTCGGCGTGCGAAATCAATGTACGGGACAAATTAAGAAAATCACAGTGACACTGGTCATGAGCAGAGGTCTAAAATGGCTATGTTGAAAATTTGGTGAAAAATTCTTCAGATGTTCTGCAATATTACTAATGAAGACATTGAACAGAACTGGCCCCAGGACTGATCCCTGCAGCACCCCACTAGTCGCCCCTCTCCCTAGACTGCATACCATTTACCACCACTCTCTGCCTCCTGTCTGTTAGCCAATTTCTAGCCAGTTTACCACCCTTTCCCCATGTCCAGCCTACCCAGCTAGTTTATCAGCCTCCTATATGGGATGGTGTCAAAGGCTTTGCTGAAATCAAGGTAGCGTTGTCCGCTGCCCACCTGATTCACTTCCTTTGTCACCCAGCCAAATAAATCACCAGATTTATCTGACATGATGTCCCCACTGTGAATCCATGTTGTCTATGGTCCTGGGTTCCGATGGCATCTAGATGTCCCACTATCCTTTCTTTAAGCAATGTCTCCATGATCTTCCCCACTACTGAGATGAGGCTGAATGGCCTTGTTCCCTGCCTCCTCCCTGCTGCTGGACTTGTGTAGAGGGACCACATGTGCCCTCCTCCAATTCCTCATGTTGAATGACTCAGTGAACATGGCTGCCAGAGGTACTGCTATCTCCTTAGCAGTTCTGTTAATATCCTTGCGCATATGCCATCTGGTTCCATCGCTTTGTCTACCTTCAATTTAGTGAGCTCCTGCAGGAACTCTCTTGTCCACCTCTTCACCCCCTTGGCAACTGCTGTACTGCTGTGGCCCTTGCCCCTCCCACTCTTCTTTGAATACTGAATGGAAAGACACAGTGGATGTCTTGGGAGGAAGGCATGAAACTGTCACTTCCAAATACCTAAACAGCACATACAAGCAAGCAACATTCGGCATTGACAAATGCTTGTTTGTTTTACGTGTGTTACAGAGATTTGAGTTATTTCTGCCAACAGATGTGGTCTTTTAAAAACAAATTTTCACAGTAGTACCAAGTTACATCATTACTAAGATATGGGAAAGTGCTAATTATTTATTGAAGTTACCTTATAAGCATATTATAAGTTCATATGAAAATATTTCTGTTAAAGTGTGTTTGAATTGATTTACAGAAAAAACTAAGAAAACAGCATTTACAAGTTATATCCCCGTGAACAAGCCCATCCAGTGGCTGAAGCGTGGGGACTTTTCAAAATAAAAGAAACTAAATTACAGAGAATTTGCCTTTGATTTTTCAAGCCCGCCCCATTGTGTGTACAACTGTTTGCAGAGCCTTTGGGGCTGAAGATGTTCCTATAAGAACAAGGATCCGTTACCCACCATACCTATTTAGCCACTTGCCCCTCTGGCAGTATTCATGATCCAGCCATAGCACCACCACGGTGCAAGAAGCCTGATCCACCTACCCCCCAAAGAGATACATAAGGAGCCACTTGCCCCCTCGGGCAGCGGTCATCATCCAGCTAGCACCTCCATGGTGCAAGGGGCCTGATCCACCTTCCCCCCAAATACAAAGATGAGGTGCCACTTGCCTCCTCGGGGAGCAGTCACAATCCAGCCATAGCACCTCCATGGTGCAAAGAGCCTGATCCACCTACCCCCCAAAGAGATAGATGAGGTACGATGCTTGAAAAATTGCCACAATTTCTCTGGGCTGTGTGAACACTGAACCAGATCAGCACTTGCAATTTGCTGTTTTCAATTTCAGCGCCTTCTCAGGGTAGCGCTTTTGGCTCTACGCCTGTGTAGAGCTCCCTGATTGGCTGGTCTCACTCACTTGAGACAGGAGCACCCGAGATATGAGGCTTAATGTGCCACTTGCCCCATCGGACAGCAGTGACAATCCAGCCAGAGCACCTCCACGGTGAAAGGAGACTGATCCACCTGCCTCCCAATGAGATAGGTGAGGTGCCACTTGAACCCTCAGGAAGCGGTCATGATCTACCCATACCACCTCCACATTGCGAGGAGCCTGATCCACCTACCCCCCAAAGAGATAAATAAGGTGCCACTTGCTCCCTTGGTCAGCGGTCACGATCCAGACATGGCACCTCTACGGTGCAGGGAGCCTGATCCACCTACCCCCTGAAGAGACAGATAAGGTGCCACTTGTCCCCTCGTGTAGCTCTCGCGATCCATCCATAGCACCTCCAGGGTAAATGGAGCCTGATCCATCTACCCCCCAAAGAGATAGATAAGGTGCCACTTGCTCCCTCTGTCAGTGGTCACGATCCGGCCATAGCACCTCCACGGTGCAAGGAGCCTGATCCACCCACCCCCAAAAGAGATAAATAAGGTAAGACACTTGAAAAATTGCCATGATTTCTCTGGGCTGTGAGAACGCTGAACCAGATCATCACTAGCAATTAGCTGTTTTCAATTTCAGCGCCTTCTTAGGGTAGCGCCATCAGCTCCATGCCAGTGTAGAACTTCCTGACTGGCTGGTCTCACTCACTTGAGACAGGTACACCCGGGACATGTGGCTTAAGGTGCCACTTGCCCCCTCTGGCAGCGGTCACGATCTAGCCATAGCACCTCCACAGTGCAGTGAGCATGATCCACCTACCCATCAAGGAGATAGATAAGGTGCCATTTGCCCACTTGGGCAGCGGTCACAATCCAGCCATAGCAACTCCACGGTGCAAGGAGCCTGTTCCAGCTACCCCCCAAAGAGATAGATAAGGTGCCTCTTGCCCCCTCAGGCAGCGGTCACGATCCAGCCATAGCACCTCCAAGGTGCAGGGAGCCTGATTCGCCTCCCCCCAAAGAGATAGATAAGGTAAGATGCTTGAAAAATTGCCACGATTTCTCTGGGCTTTGTGAATGCTGAACCAGATCATCACTTGCAGTTTATTTTCAATTTCAGCGCCTTCTCAGGGTAGCTCTATTGGCTCCACGCATGTGTAGAGCTCCCTGATTGGCTGGTGTCACTCACCAGAGACAGGAGCACCCGAGACATGTGGCTTAATGTGCCACTTGCCCCCTCGGGCGGTGGTCATGATCCAACCATAGCACCTCCACTGTGAAAGGAGACTGATCCACCTATCCCACAAAGAGATAGATAAGGTGCCAGTTGCTCCCTCGAGCAACGGTCATGATCCAGCCATAGCACCTCCATGGTGCAAGGGGCCTGATCCACCTACCCCCACAAAGAGATAGATAAGGTGCCACTTGTCCCCTCAGTCAGTGGTCACGATCCAGCCATTGCACCTACACAGTGCAAGGAGCCTGATCCACCTGTCCCCCCAATGAGATGGATATGATCCATCCGTAGCACCTCCATGGTGCTAGAAGCCTGATCACCTACCACCCCACAGAGATTGATAAGATGCCACTTGCCCCTCAGGCAGCATTCAGGATCCAGCCATGGCACCTTCTTGATTGCAGAAGCCCTCATCCACCACCCCAAAGAGATAGATAAGGTGACACTTAACCCCTTGGGCAGCGGTCACGATCCAGCCATAGCACCTCCACAGTGCAAGGAGTGTGATCCACATACCCCCCAAAGAGACTGATAAGGTGCTACTTGCCCCTCAGGCTGCGGTCACGATCCAGCCATTGCACCTCCAAACTGCAAGGAGCCTGATCTACCTACCCCCCCCCCCCCAAGAGATAGATAAGGTGCCATTTGTTCACTTGGGCAGTGGTCATGATCCAGCCATAGCACCTCCACAGTGGATATGGGCCTGGTTTCTTTTTACCCAAAGACATAATTAGTTGCCACTTGCCCCTTGGGCAGTGCTCATGATCCAGTGAGAGCACCTTCATGGTGCAAGGAGCCTGATCCACCTACACCCAGAAAGATAGATAAGGTACGACTCTTGAAAAATTGCCACGATTTGTCTGGGCTGTGTGAACGCTGAGCCGGATCATCATTGCAATTTTCTGTTTTCAATTTCAGTGCCTTCGCAGGGTAGTGCTGTTGGCTCCATACCTGTGTAGAGCTGCCTGATTGGCTTGTCTCACTCACCTGAGACAGGAACACCCGAGGCGTGTGGCTTAATGTGCCACTTGCCCCCTTGGGCAGCAGTCAGGATCCAGCCATAGCGCCTCCACGGTGCAAGGAGACTGATCCACCTACCCCCAAAGAGATACATAAGGTGCCTCTTGAGCCCTCGGACAGCGTTCGCGATCTAGCCATAGCACCTCCATGGTTCAAGGAGCCTGATCCACCTACCACCCACAGAGATGGATGAGGTGCCACTTGCCCCCTCGGCAGTATTCACGATCCAGCCACAGCACCTCCACAGTGCAAGGAGCCCGATCCACCTACCCTGCAAAGAGACAGATGGGTGCCACTTGCCCGCTCGGGGAGTGTGCAGTCGTCATAGCACCTGTGCAGGTGCAAGTAGCCTGTTCCACCTACCTCCAAAGAGACTGATTTGGTTCCACTTGCCCCCTCGGGCCGCTGTTACAATCAAGCCATAGCACCTCCACGGTGCAAGGAGCCTGATCCACCTATCCCCCCACAGAGATAATTAAGGTGCGATGTTTGAAAAATTGCCACGATTTCTCTGGGCTGTGTGAACGCTGAACTGGATCATCATTGCAATTTTCTGTTTTCAAATTCAGCGCCTTCTCAGGATAGCACTATTGGTTCTACATCTGTGTTGAGTTCCCTGATTGGCTGGTCTCACTCACCTGAGACAGGAGCACCCGAGACATGTGGCTTAATGTGCCACTTGCCCCCTCGGGCATCGGTCACGATCCAGCCATAGCACCTCCAAAGTGTAAGGACCCTGATCCACCTACCCCCCAAAGAGACAGATGTGGTGGCACTTGACCCCTTGGCCAGTGGTCACTATCCAGCATACCACCTCCACAGTGCAAGGAGCCTGATCCACCTACCTGCCAGATAGATAGATAAGCTGCGATTCTTGAAAAATTGCTGCAATTTCTCTAGGCTGTGTGAACACTGAACTGGATCATCATTGCAATTTGCTGCTTTCAATTTCATCGCCATCTTAGGGTAGCGCTGTTGGCTCCACTCCCGTGTAGAGCTCCCTGATTGGCAGGCCTCACTCACCTGAGACAGGAGCACCGAGGGCGTGTGGCATACTGTGCCACTTGCCCTCTCGGGCAGCAGTCAGGATCCAGCCATAGCACCTCCATGGTGCAATGAGCCTGATACACCTACCCCCCAAAGAGATAGAAGAGGTGCCATTTGCCCACCTGGACAGCGGTCACGATCCAGCCATAGCACATCCATGTTGCAAGGAACGTGATCCACCTACCCCCAAAGAGATAGATAAGGTGCCACTTGCCCCCTCAGGTGGCGTTCACAATCTAGCCATAGCACCTCCATGGTGCAAGGAGCCCGATTCACCTACCCTGAAAGAGTCAGATTAGGTGCTTGCCCCTCGGGCAGCGGTCACGATCCAGCCTTTGCACCTCCATGGTGCAAGGAGCCTGATCCACTTTCCCCACAATGAGATAGATGAGGTGTCACATGTCCCCTTGGGCAGCATTCACGATCCAGCCATAGCACCTCCACGGTGCAAGGAGCCTGATCCACCTACACCCCAGAGAGATAGATAAGGTGCAACTTGCCCCCTTGGGCAGCGTTGACGATCGAGCCATAGCACTTCCATGGTGCAAGGACTCTGATCCACCTACCCCCCCAAGGAGTCACATTAGGTGCCACTTGACCCTTCGGGCAGCGGTCATGATGCAGCCGTAGAACCTCCATGGTGCAAGAAGCCTGATCCACCTACCCCCACAAAGAGATAGATAAGGTACGATGCTTGAAAAATTGAAACAATTTCTCTTGGCTGTGGGAAGGGTGAATCCGGATCATTATTGCAATATGCTGTTTTCAGTTTCAGCACCTTCTCAGGGTAGCACTATTGGTTCCACACCTGTGTAGAGCTCCCTGATTGGCTGGTCTCGCTCACCTGAGACAGGAGCACCTGAGATGTGTGGCTTAATGTGCCACTTGCCCTCTCGGGCAGTGGTCACCATCCAGCCATGGCTCCTCCACGGTGCAGGAAGCCTGATCCACCTACCCCCCAAAAAGATAGATAAGGTGCCACTTGCCTGCTTGAGCAGCATTGACGATCGAGCCATAGCATGTACACGGTGCAAGGAGCCTGATCCACCTTCCCCCCAAAGGGATAGATAAGGTACCACTTGACCCCTCGTGCAGCGGTCACGATCCAGCTATAGCACCTCCATGGTGCAAGGAGCGTGATCCACCTACCCCCCCAAAGAAATCGGTAAGGTACCACTTGCCCCCTCGGGCCGCTGTCACGATCCAGCCATAGCACTTCCATGGTGCAAGGAACCTGATCCACCTACACCCTAGAGAGATAGATAAGGTGCGACTTGCACCCTCGGGCTGCGTTTATGATCCGGCCATAGCAGCTCCACGGTGCATTGTGCCTGATCCACCTACCCGCCCAAGAAATAGATAAGGTGCTACAGGCCTCCTCCGGGAAGCATTCACGATCCAGCCGTAGCAACTCCACGGTGCAAGGAGTCTGATCCACCTACCCCCAAAGAGATAGATAAGGTACGACATTGGAAAAATTGCCACGATTTCTCTGGGCTGTGTGAATGCTGAACCGGATCATCATTGCAATTTGCAGTTTTCAAATTCAGCGCCTTCTCAGGGTAGCGCTATTGGTTCTACACCTGTGTTGAGCTCCCTGATTGGCTGGTCTCACTCACCTGAGACAGGAGCACCCAAGACGTGTGGCTTAATGTGCCACTCGCCCCCTTGGGCAGTGGTCACGATCCAGCCATACCACCTCCACAGTGCAAGGAGTCTGATCCCCCTTTCCCGCAAAGAGATAGATGAGATTCTACTTGCCCCTTTAGGCAGTGGTCATGATCCAGCCTTAGCCCCTCCACGGTGCAAAGAGCCTGATCCACATACCTGCCAGATAGATAGGTAAGCTACGATGCTTGAAAAATTGCTACGATTTCTCTAGGCTGTGTGAACACTGAACCCGTACCCGTATCATCATTGCAGTTTGCTGTTTTCAATTTCAGCACCTTCTCAGGGTAGCACTATTGGTTCCACACCTGTGTAGAGCTCCTTGATTGGCTGGTCTCTCTCACCTCAGACAGAAGCACCCGAGACGTGTGGCTTAATGTGCCACTTGCCCTCTCAGGCAGCTGTCAGGATCCTGCCATAGCACCTCTGCAGTGCAATGAGCCTGATCCACATACCCGCCAGAGAGATGGATAAGCTACAATGCTTGAAAAATTGCCACAATTTCTCTGGGCTATGTGAGTGCTGAATCAGATCATCATTGCAATTTTCTGTTTTCAATTTCAGTGCCTTCTCAGGGTTGCGCTATAGGCTCCACGCCTGCGTAGAGCTCCCTGAATGGGTGACTTCACTTACCTGAGACAGGAGCACCGAGACATGTGGCTTAATGTGCCACTTGCCATCTCAGGCTGTGGTCAGGATCCAGCCATAGCACATCAGTGGTACAAGGGCGTGATCACTTACCCCAAAGAGATAGATAAGGTGACACTTGCCCCTCGGGCAGTGGTCACGATCCAGCCATAGCACTTCCACGGTGCAAGGAACCTGATCCACCTACACCCCAGAGAGATAGATTAGGTGCGACTTGCACCCTCGGGCAGCATCTATGATCCAGCCATAGCAGCGCCATGGTTCATTGTGCCTGATCCACCTACCCGCCCAAGAGATAGATAAGGTGCTACAGGCCCTCTCGGGAAGCGTTCATGATCCAGCCATAGCAACTCCACGGTGCAAGGAGCCTGATCCACCTACCCCCCAAAGAGAGAGATAAGGTGCCACTTGCCCCCTCGGGCCACAGTCACGATCCAGCCATAGCACCACCATGGTGCAAGGTGCCTGATCCACCTACCCCTCCAAAAAGATAGATAAGGTATGACGTTTGAAAAATTGGCACTATTTCTCTGGGCTGTGTGAACGCTGAACCCGTATCATCATTGCAGTTTGCTGTTTTCAATTTCAGCACCTTCTCAGGTTAGCACTATTGGTTCCACACCTGTGTAGAGCTCCCTGATTGGTTGGTCTCTCTCACCTCAGACAGAAGCACACGAGATGTGTGGCTTAATGTGCCACATGCCGACCGGGGCAGCGGTCACGATCCAGTCGTAGCACCTCCACGGTGCAAGGAGCCTGATCCACCTACCCCACTAAGAGATAGATAAGACGCCACTTGCCCTTCTGGTAGTGGTCACGATTCAGCCATAGCACCTGCACGGTGCAAGAAGCCTGATCCATATACCCACCCGAGAGATAGATGAGGTGCTACTTGCCCCCTAGGGCAGCGTTCACGATCGAGCCATTGCACCTCCATGGTGCAACTAGCCTGATCCACCTACCCCCAAAAGGGATAGATAAGGTGCCACTTGCCCCCTTGGGCAGCATTGACAATCGAGCCTTAGGACCTCCATGGTGCATGGAGCCTGATCCACCTATCCCCCCAAAGAGATAGATAAGGTGCCACTTGACCCCTTGGAAAGTGGTCACGATCCAGCCATAGCACATCCACGGTGCAAGGAGCCTGTTCCACCTACCCCCCAAAGAGACAGATTAGGTGCCATTTGACCACTCAGGCAGCGGTCACGATCCAGCCATTGCAGCTCCACGGTGCAAGGAACCTGATCCATCTATCCCCCCAAAGAGATATATAAGGTGCCACTTGCCCCTTCGGGCAGCGGCCACAATCCAGCCATGGCATCACCACGGTGTACGGAGCCTGATCCACCTACCCCCCCAAAGAGATAGATAAGGTGCCACTTGAACCCTTGGAAAGTGGTCAAGTTCCAGCCATAGCACATCCATGGTGCAAGGAACCTGTTCCACCTACCTCTCAGAGACAGAATTGGTGCCACTTGACCACTCCGGCAGCGGTCACTATCCAGCCAATGCACCTCCACAGCGCAAGGAGCCTGATCCACGTACCTCCCAAAGAGATAGATAAGGTGCCACTTGCCCCCACGGGCAGCATTCACGATATAGCCGTAGCATCTCCACAGTACAAGCAGCCTCATCCATCTACTCCCCAGAGAGATAGATGCAGTGGCACTTGCCCCTTGGGCAGTGGTCACGATCCAGCCATAGCACCTCCACGGTGCAAGAAGTCTAATCCACCTTCCCCCAAAGAGATAGATGAGGTGCCATTTGCACCCTCGTTCAGCATTCACGATCCAGCCAAAGCACCTAAATGATCAAAGAAGCCTGATCGACCTACCCACCAAAGAGATAGATTAGGTGCCACTTGTCCCCTTGTGCAGCATTCACAAACCAGCCATAGCACCTCCACGGTGCAAGGTGCTTGATCCACCTACCCTGCAAAGACATACGTAAGTTGCCACTTGCCCCCTCGGGCAGTGGTGACGATCCAGCCATAGCACCTCCACGGTGCAAGTAGCCTGACCACCTACCCCCCCAAATAGATAGATAGGGTGACACTTGCCCCCTTGTTCAGTGTTTATGATGTAGCCATTGCACCTCCACGGTGCAAGGAACCTGATACACCTCCCCCCAAAGAGATAGATAAGGTGCCAATTGCCCCCTCGGGCAGTGTTCATGATATAACCATAGCACCTGCACAGTGTAAGCAGCCTGATCCTCCTACACTCCAGAGAGATAGATGTGGTGGCACTTGCCCCTTGGGCAGCAGTCACGATCCGGCCATAGCACCTCCATGGTGCAAGAAGTCTGATCCCACTACCCCCCAAAGAGATAGATAAGGTGCCACTTGCCCCCTTAGGCCATGGTCACGATTCAGCCATAGCACCTCCATGGTGCAAGGGAGCCTGATCCACCTACCCCCCAAAGAGACTGTTAAGGTGCCACTTGCCCCCTCGGGCAGCAGTCATGATCCAGCCATAGCACCTCCACGGTGCAAGGAGTTTGATCCACCTACCCCCCAAAAGGACAGATTAGGTGCCACTTAACCCCTCGGGCAGCAGTCACAATCCAGCCATAGCACCTCCACTGTGCAAGAAGCCACTTCCACCTACCCCCCAAAGAGACAGATTAGGTGCCACTTAACCCCTTGGGCAGTGGTCACGATCCACCCATAGCACCTCCACGGTGCAAAGAGCCTGATCCACCTACCCCCCCAATGGGATAGATAACATGCCCCTTGCCCCCTCGGGCAACAGTCACGATCCAGCCATAGCACCTCCACAGTGCAAGGATCCTGATCCACCTACCCCCCCAGAGAGATAGATAAGGTGCCACTTGCCCCCTCGGGCAGTGATCATAATCCAGCCATAGCACCTCCGCGGTGTAGGGAGCCTGATCCACCTATCCCCCCAAAGAGATAGAAAAGGTGCGATGCTTGAAAAATTGCCATGATTTCTCTGGGCTGTGTGAACTCTGAACCAGATCATCATTGCAATTTGCTGTTTTCAATTTCAGTGCCTTCTCAGCGTAGTGCTATTGGTTCCACACCTGTGTAGAGCTCCAAGATTGGGTGGTCTCACTCTCCTGAGACAGGAGCACCCGAGACGTGTTGCTTAATGTGCCACTTGTGCCCTTGGGCAGTGGTCACGATCAAGCCATAGCACCTCCATGGTACAAGGAGCCTGATCCACTTACCCCTCAACGAGATAGATGTGGTGGCAATTGCCACCTCAGGCAGCAGTAACGATCCAGCCATGCCACCTCCACAGTGCATGGAGCCTGATCCACCTACGCCCCAGAGAGATAGATGAGGTGGCACTTGCCCCCTTGGGCAGCATCTCGATCCAGCCATAGCACCTCCACGATGCAAGAAGCACGACCCACCTCCCCGCCAGAGAGATAGATAAGGTGCCACTTGCCCCCTCGGACAGCGGTCACGATCCAGCCATAGGACCTCCACGGTGGAAGGAACCTGATCCACCTACCCCCCCAAAGAGATAGATATGGTGCCAC
Source organism: Neoceratodus forsteri (assembly GCA_016271365.2). NCBI lineage: Eukaryota > Metazoa > Chordata > Ceratodontiformes > Ceratodontidae > Neoceratodus > Neoceratodus forsteri. The sequence continues at coordinate 1,397,280,952 of CM028131.1, read as the reverse complement.
TTGCCTCCTTGGGTAGCGGTCATGATCCAGCCATAGTACCTCCGCAGTGCATGAAGCCTGATCCTCCTACCCCTGAAAGAGATAGATGAGGTACGACACTTGAAAAATTGCCACGATTTTTCTGGGCTGTGTGAACTCTGAACCGGATCATCATTGCAATTTGCTGTTTTCAATTTCAGCGCCTTCTCAGGGTAGTGCTATTGGTTTCACACCAGTGTAGATCTCCCTGATTGGGTGGTCTCGCTCACCTGAGACATGAGCACCCAAGACGTGTGGCTTAATGTGCCACTTGCCCCCTTGGGCAGCAGTCACGATAAAGCCATAGCACCTCCACGATGCAAGGAGCCTCATCCACCTTCCCCCCAGAGAGATAGACGAGGTGCCACTTGCTCCCTCGGGTACCAGTCAGGATCCAGCCATAGCACCTCCATGGTGCAAGGAGCTTGATCCACCTACTGCCAAAGAGATAGATTAGGTACGATGCTTGAAAAATTGTCACGATTTCTCTGCTCTTTGTAAATGCTGAACTGGATCATCATTGAAATTTACTGTTTTGAATTTCAGCGCCTTCTCAGGGTAGCACTTTTGGCTCCTCGCCTGTGTAGAGCTCCCTGATTGGCTGGTCTCACTCACCTGAGACAGGAGCAGCAGAGATGTGTGGCTTAATGTGCCACTTGCCCCATTGGCCAACGGTCACGATCCAGCCATAGCACCTCCACGGTGCAAGGAGTCTGATCCACCTACCCCCCAAAGAGATAGATAGGGTGCAGCTTGCTCCCTCGGCAGCAGTCACGATCCAGCCATAGCACCTCCACAGTGCAAGGAGCTTGATCCACCTTCCCTGCAAAGAGATACATAAGTTGTCACTTGCCTCCTCGGCAATGGTCACAATCCAGCCATTGCACCTCCGTGAGCAAGGAGCCTGATCCACCTACCCCACAAAGAGATAGATAAGGTGACACTTGCCCTCGGTCATGGTTCATGATTTAGCCATAGCACCTCAACGATGCAAGGAGCCTGATCCACCTCCCCAAAGAGATAGATATGTGCCACTGCCCTCCTCGGCAGCCTTCACGATATAGCCATAGCACTCCACTGTGCAAGCTGCCTCATCCACCTACTGCAGAGAGATAGATGAGGTAGCACCTGCCCTGGGCAGCGGTCACGATCTGGTCATAGCACCTCCACAGTGCAAGGAGCCTGATCCAGCTTCCCCCCCAAAGAGATAGATAAGGTGCCACTTGCCCCCTTGGGCCACAGTCATGATCCAGCCATAGCACCTCCACGGTGCAAGGGGCTTGATCCACCTACCCCCAAAGAGACAGATTTGGTGCCACTTAACCCCTCAGGCAGTGGTCACGATCCACCCATAGCACCTCCATGGTGCAAAGATCCTGATCCACCTACCCCCCAGAGAGATAGATAAGGTGCCACTTGCACACTCTGGCAGCGTTCACGATCCAGCCATAGCACCTGCATGGTGCAAGGAGCCTGATCCACCTACCCGCCAAAGAGATAGATAAGGTAAAATGCTTGCAATTTGCTGTTTTCAATTCAGCGCCTTCTCAGGGTAGCGCTATTGGTTCCACACCTCTGTAGAGCTCCCTGATTGGCTGGTCTCACTCACCTGAGACAGGAGCACCGAGAAGTGTGGCTTAATGTGCCACTTTCCCCCTCCGGTAGTGGTCACGATCCAGCAAAAACACCTCCACGGTGCAAGGAGCCTGATCCACCTACCCCCCAAAGAGACAGATAAGGTGCACTTGCCCACTCAGGCAGCATTCGCCATACATCCATAGCACCTCCACGGTGCAAGAAGCCTTATCCTCCTGCCCCCAAAGAGATAGATGAGGTGCCACTTGCCCGCTCGGGCAGTGTTCATGATCCAGCCATAGCACCTCCATGGAGCAAGGTGTCTGATCCACCTATCCACCAAAGAGATAAGGTGCCACTTGTCCCACAGGCAGCGTTCATGAACCAGCCATAGCACCTCCATGGTGCAAGGAACCTGATCCACCTTCCCCCCGAAAAGGAGAGATAAAGTTCCCCTTGCCCCCTCAGACAGTGTTAGCGATCTTGCCATAGCACCTCCACAGTGCAAGAAGCGTGATCCAACTACCCCCCAAAGTGAGAGATAAGGTGCCACTTGCCCCCTCAGGTAGCTGTCACGATCCAGCCATAACAACTCCACGGTGCAAGGGGCCCAGTCCACCTACCCCCCAAAGGGATAGATAAGTCGCCACTTGCCCCCTTGGGCAGCAGCCTCAATTCAGCCATAGCACCTCCACGGTGCAAGGAGCCTGATCCACCTACCTCCCAAAGAGATAGATAAGGTACTACGCTTGAAAAATTGTCACAATTTCTCTGGGCTGTGTGATCGCTGAACTAGATGATCATTACAATTTGCTGTTTTCAATTTCTTCGCCTTCTCAGGGTAGTGCTATTGGTTCCACACCTGTGTAGAGCTCCCTGATTGGCTGGTCTCACTCACCTGAGACAGGAGCACCCGAGACATGTGGCTTAAAGTGCCACTTTTCCCCCTCAGGCAGTGGTCACGATGCAGCCATAGCACCTCCATGGTGCAAGGAGCCTGACCCACCTACCCCCCAAAAAGGGAGATAAGGTGCTACTTGCCACATCGGGCAGCAGTCATGATCCAGCCATGGCACCTCCACAGTGCAAGGAGTCTGATCCCCCTTCCCCCCCAAAGAGATAGATTAGGTGCCACTTGCCCCCTCGGGCAGCGGTCATGATCCAGCCATAGCACCCCACATGGTGCAAGGAGCCGGATCCACCTACCCCTCCAGAGAGACAGATTATGTGCCACTTGATGCCCCGGGCAGCGGTCACGATCCAGCCATAGCACCTCCAAGGTGCAAGGAGCCTGATCTGCCTACCCCCCAAAGTGACAGATAAGTAACCACTTGCCCCATCGGGTAGCAGTCACGATCCAGCCATAGCACCTCCATGGTGCAAGGACCCTGATCCACCTACCCCCCATACAGATAGATAAGGTGCCACTTGCCCCCTCTTTTGCAGCGATCACGATCTAGCAATAGCACCTCCACGGTACAAGGAGCCTGTTCCACCTACCCCAAAGAGATAGATAAGGTGACACTTGCTCCTTCGGGCAGCGTTCACGATCCAGCTATAGCACCTCCACTGTGCAAGGAGCCTGATCCATCTACCACCCAAAGAGATAGATGAGGTGCCACTTGCCCCCTTGTGCCGTGGTTATAATCCAGCCATAGCATCTCCACGGTGCAAGCAGCCTGATCCACCTACCCCCCAAAGAGAGAGATGAGATGCCACTTGCCTACTCAGGCAGCAGTCATGATCCAGCCATGGCACCTCCACGGTGCAAGGAGCCTGATCCACCTACTCCCTCAATGAGACAGATAAGGTGCCACTTGCCCCCTTGGGCAGCAGTCACGATTCAGTCATAGCACCTCCACGGTGCAAAGAGCCTGACCCACCTATCCCCCTAAAGAGATAGATAAGGTACGATGCTTGAAAAATTGCCAGAATTTCTCTGGGCTGTGTGAACGCAGAACTGGATCATCATTGCAATTTGCTGTTTTCAATTTTAGCGCCTTCTCAGGGTAGCGCTATTGGCTCCACGCTTTTGTAGAGCTCCCTCATTGGTTGGTCTCACTCATCTGAGACAGAAGCACCCGAGACATGTGGCTTAATGTGCCACTTGCCCCCTCGGGTAGCGGTCACGATCCAAGCAAGGCAAGGCAACATTTATTTAAAAGACGCCTAATCGCTGAGGCTCTGGCACTGCTATAAAATTTTAAAACAGACATATAAAATAATAAATATGCAATTTATACACAATAAAATACTGAATCTAATAAATCAAAACAATTACCATAAATATCAATCTAAACATCAAATGCTTTTGAAAAAAGAAACGTCTTCAACTGGGCCTTAAAGATGTCTATTGTGGGCTTCCCTGACCATGATTGGCAAAGAATTCCACAGAACAGGAGCTGCGGCGCTAAACACTCTATGGCCAGTGGATATCAACCTAGTTCTGGGAATGGCCAGGAAGCCACCACTAGAGGAAAGAAGAGAGCGTAAGGAGAGGGCAGGTAACAGAAGATCTGACAGTTATCCAGGGCCCAGCCTGTAGGGCCTTATGGGTGAGAAGACCCACCTTGAAGAGGACTCTCCCTGACTGGCAGCCAGTGCAATTCACATAAGACCGTTGAGCTATGACAAGACTTATGCTGTCCAGTCAACAACTGGGCAGCTGCGTTCTGCACCAGCTGCAGTCTGCGGAGAGATCCTCCTGTGACCCCGAGATAGAGCACATTACAGTAATCAAGCCTTGATGTGACTAAGGCATATATCAAGGTAGAGAGGTCCAGAGGCAGAACAAGGGGCTTAATCCTGGCAATGTTTCTGAGATGATAAAAACAGGTACGAACCGTTGTGGATATTTGAGCCTCCATGGTTAAGTCCTTCTCCAAAATCACTCCCAGATTTCGCACCCAAGAGGAGGCTTTCAATGACAACTGTTCCAAGAACAAGCCCAGTTTCTGTGTCAGAGGCCATCCTATCGTGGACTCTGTTCAACTCCACTACCAATACCTCTGTCTTATCGGGGTTCAGTAACAACTAGCTAGAGGCCATCCAGTTGTTACTCTCGGCCAGACAGATGTTTAGCACATCCACAGCATTTGATGTTCCTGGGGCAAAGGAAAGATATAGCTGAGTATCATCAGCATAGCAATGAAAACTCAACCCATACTTCCTAATGATCCCACCCAGAGGCAGCATGTACACTGCGAACAACATTGGAGCCAGTACCGATCCTTGAGGAACTCCACAAGAAAGGAGACTGGGTGTAGATGAGGAGTTACCCATCATAACCCATTGCCTCCTGTTGGTAAAAAAGGACTCAAACCATTTAATGCCAGTTCCGGTGAGTCCACATAGGTTCCTCAGGCGGAAGAGCAACACACAATGGTCCACAGTATCAAATGCTGAAGAGAGATCAAGGAGAACAAGAATTGTCTTGTCTCCCCAATCTCTAGCCCTGAGGAGATCATTTTGCACCAGAACAAGTGCTGTTTCAGTGCTATGTCTGGCACGAAAAGCCGACTGGAAGGGTTCGTACAACTCGTGAGATACGAGGTGCTCTTCCAATTGAAGCGCTACCACCTTCTCAACAACCTTCCCCAAAAATGGAAGGTTGTAGATAGGATGGTAATTTGCCTTGATCTCTGGGTCCAAAGATGGCTTCTTTAAGAGGGGTCTCACCAGAGCCTCCTTCAAAGCATCTGGAAAGACACCCTCAGAAAGGGAACACTGTACAATCAAGGCAAACACCGGGCCAACAGAGTCAACACATCTCATTAAGAAACGCATTGGCACCGGGTCCAGTTCACAAAAGGTATGCTTCATATTGGTTGCTACCTCGATAACTTCATTAATCTCCACTGGTCTAAACTCTCCCCAACCAGATGGAGTGCACTTAGAACACATCAGGCGATCACTGCCAGCAGTAACATTGCTGGCTGAGGAAGCCAACCGCCGGATCGAGGATACCCTGTCTGAAAAGAACCGAGCGAATTCCTCACAGTCTATGTTGGAAAAAACCCTCCCGAGCTGTAGACAGGCAGGATGTAAAAGCCTATCCACAGTCCGGAAGAGTGAGGCCGGTCGGTTCTTCCCGGCAGCAATCTCCCTAGACAGAAACACTGTCTTCTTACAGTTGATTGCCTCCTGATAAGCACCATAATAGGCACACAGGACCAGTTTATCCACTTCCAGATGGGATCTCCTCCAGGAGCGCTCCAATCTCTGACCCATCTTCTTCATCCATAGCTCCTCCATGGGGCAAGGAGCCTGATCCACCTACCCCCCTAAAGAGATAGATAAGTTATGATGCTTGAAAAATTGCCACGATTTCTCTGGGCTGTTCGAACGCTGAACCGGATCATCATTGCAATTTGCTGTTTTCAATTTCGGCGCCTTCTCAGGGTAGCACTGTTGGTTTCACACCTGTGTAGAGCTCCCTGATTGGCTGGTCTCACTCATCTGAGACAGGAGCACCTGAGACGTGTGGCTTAATGTTCCACTTGCCCCCTCGGGCAGTGGTCATGATGCAGCCATAGGACAGCCACGGTTCAAGGAGCCTGATCCACCTAGCACTCAAATAGATAGATAAGGTGCCTCTTACCCCCTCGAGCAGCAGTCATGATCCAGCCATAGCACCTCCATGGTGCAAGGAGTCTGATCCACCTACCCCCTAAAGAGATAGATAAGGTACGATGCTTGAAAAATTGCCATGATTTCTCTGGGCTGTTCAAATGCTGAACCAGATCATCATTGCAATTTGCTGTTAAAATTTCAGCACCTTCTCTGGGAAGCACTATTGGTTCCACACCGGTGTAGAGCTCCCTGATGGGCTGGTCTCACTCACCTGAGACAGAAGCACCCGAGACGTGTTGCTTAATGTTCCACTTACCCCCTCTGGCAGTGGTCATGATGCAGCCATAGGACATCCACGGTTCAAGGAGCCTGATCCACCTAGCACCCAAAGAGATAGATAAGGTGCCACTTGCCCCGTCTTTGCAGCATTCACGTTCCAGCCATCGCACCTCCAGGGTGCAAGGAGCCTCATCCACCAACCCCCTAGGGCAGCGGTCATGTTATAGCCATAGCACCTGCACGGTGCGAGGAGCCTGATCCACCTATCCCCCAAAGAGATAGATAAGGTGCCACTTGCCCCCTCGGGTAGTGGTCAGTATCCAGCCATAGCACCTCCACAGTGCAAGGAGCCTGATCCACCTAACCCCCACAGAGATAGATAAGGTGCCATTTGCCCCTTCGGGCAGTGGTCAAGATCCAGCCATAGCACCTCCATGGTGCAAGGAGCCTGATCCACCTACCCTCCAAAGAGATAGATAAGGCGACACTTGCCCCCTCGGGCAGTGGTCACGCTCCATCCCTAGCACCTCCATGGTGCAAGGAGCCTGATCCACCTAGCCCCAAAGTGATAGATAAGGTGCCACTTGCCCCCTCGGACAGTGTTCACGATCCAGCCATAGCACCTCCATGGTGCAAGGAGTCTGATCCACGTTCCCCCTCCAAAGACATAGATGAGGTGCTACTTGCCCCCTTGGGCAGCATTCACAATTCAGCCATAGTACCTCCACGGTGCAAGGAGCCTGATTCACCAACCCCACAAAGAGATAGATGTGGTGGCACTTGCCCCCTTTGGCAGCGGCCACGATCCAGCCATAGCACCTCCACAGTGCAAGAAGCCTGCTCCACCTAACCCCAAAGAGATAGATAAGGTGCCAGTTGCTCCCTCAGCCAGTGTTCACGGTCCAGACATAGCACCTCCGTTGTTAAAGGAGCCTGATCCACCAAGCAGCCAAAGAGCTAGATAAGGTGCCACTTGCCTCCTCGAGCAGCAGTCATGATCCAGCCATAGCACCTCCACGGTGCAAGGAGCCTTATCCATCTACCCTCATAAAGAGATAGATAAGGTACGACGCTTGAAAAAATGCCTAGATTTTTCTGGACTGTGCGAACGCTGAACCGGATCATCATTGTAATTTGCTGTTTTCAGTTTCAGCGCCTTCTCTGTGTAGCACTATTAGTTCCACACCTGTGTAGAGCTCCCTGATTGGCTGGTCTCACTCACCTGAGACAGGAGCACCCGAGATGTGTGGCTTAATGTGCCACTTGCCCCCTCGGGCAGCGGTCACGATCCAGCCATACCACCTCCACGGTGCCAGGAGCCTCTTCCACCTTCCCCCAAGAGAGATAGATGAGGTGCCACTTGCCTTCTCTGGCAGCGTTCAGGATCCAGCCATAGTACCTCCACGGTACAAGGAGCCTGATCCACCTACCCTCCCAAGAGATAGATGTGGTGGCAATTGCCCCCTCAGGCAGCGATTACCATTCAGCCATAGGACCGCCACAGTGCAAGGATCCTCATTCACCTACCCCACAGAGAAATGGATGAGGTGGCACTTGCCCCTCGTGCAGCAGTCATGATCCAGCCATAGCACCTCCACAGTGCAAGGAACCTGATCCACCTACCCCCAAATAGATAAGGTACCACTTGCCCCCTTGGGCAATGGTCAGGATCCAGCCATAGCACTTCCTTGGTGGAAAAAGCCTAATCCAACTACCTTAAAAAGAGATAGATAAGGTGCCACTTTGCCCCTCGGGCAGCGTTCACGATCCAGCTATAGCACCTCCACGGTGCAAGGAGCCTGATCCACCTACCCCCCCCAAGAGACAGTTAAGGTGCCACTTTGCTCCTCGGTCAGCACTCATGATCCAGCCATAGCACCTCCATGGTGCAAGAAACCTGATCCACCTACCCCCAAAGAGATAGATAAGGTGCCACTTGCCCCCTCGGGCAGCGCAGGTCATGATCCAGCCATAGAACTTCCACAGTGCAAGGAGCCTGATCCACCTACCCCCTAGAGTGACAGATACGGTGTCATCTGCTCCGTTCGGCAGCGGTCATGATTCAGCCATGGCACCTCCATGATGCAAGAAGCCTGATCCACCTACCCCCAAAAGAGATAGATTAGGTGCCACTTGTCCCATCGGGCTGCGGTGACGATCCAGCCATAGCACCTCTACAGTGCAAGGAACCTGATCCACCAATCTCCAAAGAGATAGATTAGGTGCCACTTGCCGCCTCGGGCAGTGGTCATGATCCAGCCATGGCACCTCCATGATGCAGGAAGCCTGATCCACCTACCCCCAAAAGAGATAGATTAGGTGCCACTTGTCCCATCGGGCTGCAGTGACGATCCAGCCATAGCACCTCTACAGTGCAAGGAGCCTGATCCACCAATCCCCAAAGAGATAGATTAGGTGCCACTTGCCCCCTCGAGAAGCAGTCACGATCCAGCCATAGCACATCCATGGTGTAAGGAGCCTGATCCACCTACCCTCATAAAGAGATAGATAAGGTACGATGCTTGAGAAATAGCCTAGATTTTTCTCGGCTGTGCGAACGCTGAACCGGATCATCATTGCATTTCACCGTTTATAAATCTTAGCGCCTTCTCAGGGTAGCGCTATTGGCTCCATGCCTGTGTAGAGCTCCTTGATTGGCTCGTCTGACTCACCTGAGACAGGAGAACCCAAGATGTGTGGCTTAATGTGCCATTTACCCCCTCGGGTAGCTGTCACAATCCAGCCATAGCACCTCCTTGTTGTAAGGAACCTGATCCACCTACCCCGTAAAGAGATAGACAAGGTGCCACTTGCCCCCTTGGGCAGTGGTCACGATGCAGCCATTGCACCTCCATGGTGCTAGGAACCTGATGCACCTACCCCCAAAGAGATAGATAATGTGCTACTTGCCCCTTGGGCAGTGGTCACGATCAATCCATAGGACCTCCACGGTGCAAGAAGCCTGATCCACCTTCCCCTCAAAGAGATAGATGAGGTGCCACTTGCCCCTTGGGCAGTGGTCACGATCCAGCCATAGCTCCTCCGCGGTGCAAGGAGCCTGATCCACCTACCCCCCAAAAAGATAGATGAGGTGATATTTGCCCCCCTCAGGCCGTCGTCACGATCCAGCCATAGCACCTCCGTGGTGCAAGGAGCCTAATCCACCTTCCCCCAAAGAGATAGAAAAGGTGCCGTTTGACCAATCGGGCAACGTTCACTATTCAGCCATCGTACCTCCACGGTGCAAGAAGCCTGATCCACCTACCCCCCAAAGATATAGATAAGGTGCCATTTGCCCCTTCTTGCAGTGTTCACGAGTCAGCCATCACACCTCCATGGTGGAAGGAGTCTGATCCACCTACCCTTGAAAGAGATAGATAAGGTGCCACTTACCCCCTTGGGCAGCGGTCACCACTCAGCCGTAGCAGCTTCACGTTGCAAGGAGCCTGATCCACCTATCCCCCCAAAGAGATAGATAAGGTGCCACTTGCCCCCTCGGGCAGTGGTCATGATCTAGCCATAGCAACTCCACGGTGCAAGGAGCCTGACCCACCTAGCACCCAAAGAGATAGATAAGGAGCCACTTACCCCCTCGGGCAGTGCTCACAATCCAGCCATAGCACCTCCACGGTGCAAGGAGCCTCATCCACCTACCCCCCCAAAGAGACAGGTAAGGTGCCACTTGCCCCTTGGGGCAGCAGTCAGAATCCTGCCAAACACCTCCATGGTGCAAGGAACCTGATCCACCTACCCTAAAAAGAGATAGATAAGATGCCACTTGCCCCCCTCGGGCAGTGGTCAGAATCCAGCCATAGGACCTCCATGGTACAAGGAGCCTGATCCACCTACCCACCAAAGAGATAGATAAGGTGCCACCTGCCTCTTCGGGTAGCAGTCACGATCGAGCCATGTCAACTCTGCAGTGCAAGAAGCGCGATCCACCTTCTCCCGAAAGAGATATTTGGTGGCACTTGCCCCCTTGGGCAGCAGTCACGATCCAGTCATATGACCTCCATGGTGCAAGGAACCTCGTCCACCTTCCCCCCCAGAGAAATACATTAGGTGCCACTTGCCCCCTCGGGCAGCGTACATGATCCGGCCATAGCACCTCCACGGTGCAAGGAGCCTGATCCACCTAGCACACAAAGAGATTCATAAGGTGCCACTTGCTCCCTCTGCAACGTTCATGGTCCAGCCATAGCACCACCATGGTGCAAGAAGCCTGATCCACCTACCCACCAAACAGATAGATAAGGTGCCACTTCCCCCCTCGGGCAGGGGTCAGGATCCAGCCATAGCACCTCCATGGTGCAAGGAACGTGATCCACCTACCCACCAAAGAGATGGATAAGGTGCCACTTGCCCCCTCGGCCAGCATACACAACCCTGCCATAGCATCTCCACTGTGCAAGGAGCCTGATCTACCTATCCCCAAAGAGATAGATAACATGCCACTTGCCCCCACGGACAGCGTACATGATCTTGCCATAGCACCTCTACAGTGCAAGAGGCCTTATCCACCTACCCCCCAAAGCAATAAATAAGGTGCCACTTGCCCCCTCAGGCAGTGGTCACGATCCTGACAAAGCACCTCCATGGTGCAAGGAGCCTGATCCCCTTACCCCCCGAGAGATAGATAAGGTGCCCTTGCCCCCTCATGCAGTGGTCACAATCCAGCCATAGCACCTCCACGGTGCAAGGAGACTGATCTACCTATCCACAAAGAGATTGATAAGATGCCACTTACCCGCTCTGGCAACGGTCACGATCTACCCATAGCACCTCCACAGTGCTAGGAGCCTTATCCTCCTACCCCCCAAAGAGATAAATAAGGTGCTACTTGCCACCTCGATCAGCGGTCACGATCCAGCCAGTGCACCTTCACGGTGCAAGGAGCCTAATCCACATATCCCCCAAAGAGATAAGGTGGTCCTTGCTCCCTCGGGCAGTGTTCACAATCCAGCCATAACACCTCCGCAGTGCAAGGAACCTGATCCACCTACCCCCTAAAAGAGATAGATAAGGTGCCAATTGCCCCCTCGGGCAGCGTTCACAATCCCACCATAGCACCTCCATGGTGCAAGGAGCCTGATCCCCTTAACCCCCCCAGAGAGATAGGTAAGGAGCCCTTGCCCTCTCAGGCAGCTTTCATGATCCTGCCATAGCACCTCCATGGTGCAAGGAGACTGATCTACCTATTCCCAAAGAGAAATATAAGGTGCCACTTCCCCCGTCGGGCAGTGTTCACGATCCAGCCATAACACCTCCACAGTGCAAGGAACCTGATCCACCTACCCCCCAAAAGAGATAGATAAGATGCCACTTGCCCCCTCGGGCAGTGGTCAGAATCCTGCCATAGGACCTCCATGGTACAAGGAGCCTGATCCACCTACCCACCAAAGAGATAGATAAGGTGCCACCTGCCTCCTCAGGTAGCAGTCACGATCGAGCCATGTCAACTCCGCGGTGCAAGAAGCGTGATCCACCTTCTCCCGAAAGAGATATTTGCTGGCACTTGCCCCCTTGGGCAGCAGTCACGATCCAGTCATATGACCTCCATGGTGCAAGGAGCCTCATCCACCTTCCCCCCAGAGAAATACATTAGGTGCCACTTGCCCCCTCGGGCAGCGTACATGATCTGGCCATAGCACCTCCATGGTGCAAGGAGCCTGATCCACCTAGCACACAAAGAGATTCATAAGATGCCACTTGCTCCCTCTGTAGCATTCATGATCCAGCCGTAGCACCACCACTGTGCAAGAAGCCTGATCCACCTACCCACCAAACAGACAGATAAGGTGCCACTTCCTCCCCTCGGACAGCAGTCAGGATCCAGCCATAGCACCTCCACGGTGCAAGGAGACTGATCTACCTATCCACAAAGAGATTGATAAGATGCCACTTACCTGCTCTGGTGACGGTCACGATCTACCCATAGCACCTCCACAGTGCTAGGAGCCTTATCCTCCTACCCCCCAAAGAGATAAATAAGGTGCTACTTGCCACCTCGATCAGCGGTCACGATCCAGCCAGTGCACCTTCATGGTGCAGGGAGCCTGATCCACATATCCCCCAAAGAGATAAGGTGGTCCTTCCTCCCTCGGGCAGTGTTCACGATCCAGCCATAACACCTCCACAGTGCAAGGAACCTGATCCACCTACCCCCCAAAAGAGATAGATAAGGTGCCACTTGCCCCCCTCGGGCAGTGTTCACAATCCCACCATAGCACCTCCATGGTGCAAGGAGCCTGATCCCCTTAACCCCCCAGAGAGATAGGTAAGGTGCCCTTGCCCCCTCAGGCAGCTTTCATGATCCTGCCATAGCACCTCCACGGTGCAAGGAGACTGATCTACCTATCCCCAAAGAGAAATATAAGGTGCCACTTCCCCCGTCGGGCAGTGGTCACGATCCAGCCATGGCACCTCCATGGTGCAAGGAGCCTGATCCAACTACCCCCCAAAGAGATAGATAAGGTGCCGATTTCCCCCTCTGGCAGTGGTCACGATCCAGCCATAGCTGCTCCATGGTGGAATAAGCCTGATCCAACTACCCCACCAAAGAGATAGATAAGGAGCCACTTGCCACCTCGGGCAGCATTCACGATCCAACCATAGCACCTCCACAGTGCAAGGATCCTGATCCAACTACCCCCCAAAGAGATAGATAAAGTGCCACTTGCCCCCCTCGGACATCAGTCAGTACCCAGCCATAACATCTCCAAGGTGCAAGGAGCCTGATCCACCTACCCCCCAAAAAGATAGATAAGCTGCTACACTTGCATAATTGCCACGATGTCTCTGGACTGTATGAACGCTGTACCGGATTATCTTTTCAATTTGCTGTTTTCAATTTCAGTGCCTTCTCAGGGTAGCACTATTGGCTCCACACCTGTGTAGAGCTCCCTGATTGACTAGCCTCACTCACCTGAGACAGGAGCACCTGAGACGTGTGCCTTAATGTGAAACTTGCCTCCTTGGGCAGCGGTCACGATCCAGCCATTGCACCTCCACAGTGCAAGGAGCCTGATCCATCTACCCCTCAAAGAGATAGATGAGGTGCCACTTGCCCTCTCGGGCAGTGTTCACGATATAGCCATAGCACCTCCACAGTGCAAGCAGCCTTATCCACCTACCCCTCGATAGATAAATGAGATGGCACTTGCCCTTAGGGCAGCATTCACGATCCGGCCATAGCACCTCCATGGTGCAAGGAGCCTGATACACCTACTCCCCAAAGAGATAGATAAGGTGCCACTTGCCCCCTCGGGCAGCGTTCATGATCCAGCCACAGCACCTCCACGGTGCAAGGAGTTGGATCCACCAACCCCCCCAAAGAGATATATAAGGTGCCACTTGCCCCCTCGGGCAGCGGTCATGATCCAGCCTTAGCAATTGCAAGGTGGAAGGAGCCTGATCCACCTACCCCCCAAAGAGACAAATAAGGTGCCACTTGGCTCTTCAGGCAGCGGTCATGATCCTGCCATAGCACCTCCACAGAGCAAGGAACCTGATCCACCTACCTCCCAAAGAGATAGGTAAGGTGTCACTTGAACTCTTGGGCAGCGGTCAAGATCCAGCCATGGCACTTCCTCGTTGAAAGGAGCCTGATCCACATATCCCTGCAAAGAGATAGATAAGGTACAATGCTTGAAATATTGCCATGATTTCTCTGGGCTGAGAGAACACTGAACTGCATCATCATTGCAATTTGCTGTTTTCTATTTCAGTGCCTTCTCAGGATAGCGCTCATGGTTCAGGACCTCTGTAGAGCTCCCTGTTTGGCTGTCTCTCTCTCTCCTCAGACAGGAGCACAAGGCGTGTGGCTTGTGCCACTTGCCCCTCAGGCAGCGGTCACAATCCAGCCATAGCACCTCCACGGTTCAAGGGCGTGATCCACCTTCCCAAAGTGATAGATGACATGCCACTTGCCCCTTCGGCAGCGTTCCCGATTAAGCCATAGCACCTCCATGGTGCAAGCAGCCTGATCCACCTAGCCCCAAAGAGATAGATAAGGTGCCACTTGCCCCCTCAAGCAGCGTTCATGATACAGCCTTAGCACCTCCACAGTGCAAGGACCCTGATCGAAGTACCCCCCCCAAAGAGATAGATAAGGTGCCACTTGTCCCCTCGGGCAGAGGTCACGATCCAGCCATAGTACCTCCACGGTGGAAGGAGCCTGATCCACCTTCCCCCTAAAGAGACAGATTAAGCTGCCACTAGCCCCTCGGGCAGCGGTCACGATCCAGCCATAGCACCTCCACAGTGCAAGGACCCTGATTGATCTAGCACCTAACGGGATAGATAAGGTGCCTCTTATGCCCTCGGCCAGCATTCACGATTCAGCCACAGCACCTCCATGGTGCAAGGAGCCTGATCCACCTACCTCCCCAAAGAGAAAGATAAGGTGCCACTTGCCCCCTCGGGCAGTGGTCACGATCTAGCCATAGCACCTCCACAGTGCAAGGAGCCTGATCCACCTACCCCCTAAAGAGATAGATAAGGTGCCACTTGCCCCCTCGGGCACCATTCATGACCCAGCCATAGCACCTCCTCGGTTCAAGGAGCCTGATCCACCTACCACATAAAGAGACAGATAAGGTGCCACTTGATACCTCGGGCAGCGGTCACGATCCCACCATAGCACCTCCATGGTGCAAGGAACCTGATCCACCTACCCCCACAAAGAGATAGGTAAGGTGCGACTTGCCTCCTTGGCCAGCGGTCATGATCCAGCCATAGCACCTACACGGTGGAAAAAGCCTGATCCTCCTAGCCCTCCAAAGAAATATATAAGGTGCAACTTCCCCCTCGGGCAGAGGTCACGATCCAGCCATAGCACCTCCACGGTGTAAGGAGCCTGATCCACCTACCTCCCAAAGAGATAGATGAGGTGCCACTTGCCCCCTCTGGCATCATTCACGAGCCAGCCATAGTACTGCCACAGTGCAAGGAGCCTGATCCACCTATGCCCCAGAGAGGGAGATAAGGTGCCACTTGCCCACTCGGGCGTCGTTCACGAGCCAGCCATAGCACCTTCACGGTGCAAGGAGCCTGATCCACCTACCCCACAAACAGACAGATAAGGTGCTATTTGGCACCTCGTGCAGTGGTCACTATCCAGCCATTGCACCTCCACGGTGTAAGGAGCCTGATCCACCTTCACCCTAAAAAGATAGATTAAGGTGCCACTTGCCCCCTCAGACAGCGTTCACAATGCAGCCATTGCACCTTCATGGTTCAGGGAGCCTGATCCACCTTCCCCCTAAAGAGATAGATTAAGTTGCCACTTGCCCCTTGGGCAGTGTTCACAATCCAGCTATAGCACCTCCTTGGTGCAAGGAGCCAGATCCACCTACCCCCCAAAAGAGTTAGATAAGGTGCCACTTGTCCACTTGGGCAGTGGTCACGATCCAGGCATAGCACCACCATGTAGCAAGGAGCATGATCCACCTGTCCCCCCCAAAGAGATAGATAAGGTGTCACTTGTCCTCTCGAGCAGCGGTCACGATCCAGCCATAGCACCTCCACGGTACAAGGAGCCTCATTCCCCTACCCACACAGAGATAGATGAGGTGCCACTTGTCCCATTGGGCACTGGTCAGGATCAGCCATAGAACCTCCACAGTGCATAGAGCCTGATCCACCTTCCCCCCAAAGAGATAGATAAGGAACGATGCTTGAAAAATTTTCATGCTTTCTCTTGGCTGTGTGAACGATGAACTTGATCATCATTGCAAATTGCTGTTTTCAATTTCAGCGCCTTCTCAGGGTAGTGCTGTTGGCTGCACGCCTGTGTAGGGCTCCGTGATTGGCTGGTCTCACTCATGTGAGACAGGAGCACCCGAGACATGTGGCTTAATGTGCCACTTGCCTCCTCGAACCATGATCACGATCCAGCCATAGCAACTCTATGGTGCAGGTACCTGATCCACCTACACCCCAAATAGATAAGGTGCCACTTGCCCACTTGAGCAGGTGTCTGACCACCATGGCACCTACATGATGCAAGGAGAATGATACACCTACCCCCCAAAGAGATAGACGTGGTGGCCCTTGCCCCCTTGGGCAGCAGTCACAATCCAGCCATAGCACCTCCATGGTGCAAGCAGCCTGATCCACCTACCCCGTGAGAGATAGATAAGGTACAACACTTGAAAAATTGCCATGAATTCTCTGGGCTGTGTGAACACTGAACCGAATCATCATTGCAAACTGCTGTTTACAATTTCAGCGCTTTCTCGGGGTAGCGCTATTGGCTTCATGCTTGTGTAGAGCACCCTGATTGGCTGGTCTCACTCACCTGAGACAGGGGCACCTGAGACGTGTGGCTTAATGTGCCACTTGCCCCCTTGAGCAGCAGTCACGATCCAGCCATAGGACCTCCAAGGAGCAAGGACCCTTATCCACCTACCCTCCAGAGAGATTGATCAGGTGGCACTTGCCCCTTCGGGCAGGGGTCATGATTCGGTCATGCCACCTTCACGGTGCAAGCAGCCTGATCCACTTACCCCACAAAGAGATAGATTATGTGCCATCTGACCCTCGGGCAGCAGTCACGATCCAGCCATGTCACCACCACGGTGCAAGGAGCCTGATCCACCCACCCCCTAAAGAGATAGATAAGGTGCCACCTGCTCCCTCAGGCAGCGGTCACAATCCAGCCATAGCACCTCCATGGAGCAAGAAGCCTGATCTACCTACCCATCCAAAGAGATAGATAAGGTACCACTTGCCCCCTCGGGCAGAGGGCACGATTCAGCCGTAGCACCTCCATGGTGCAAGGAGCCTGATCCACCTACCCCTCAAAGTGATACATAAGGTGCCACTTGCCCATTTCAGGAAGTGTTCATGATCCAGTCATAGCACTACCACAGTGCAAGGAGCCTGATACATCTACCCCCAGAGAGATAGATAAGGTGCCACTTGCCCCCTCGGGCATCGTTCACGAGCCCGCCATAGCACTTTCACGGTGCAAGGAGTCTGATCCACCTACCCCCAAAGAGATAGATGAGGTTGCACTTGCCCCCTTGGGCAGTGGTCGCGATCCAGCCTTAGGACCTCCTCGGTGCAAGGATCCTGATCCACCTACTCCTCAAAGAGATACATAAGGTGCCACTTGCCCATTTCAGGCAGTGTTCATGATCCAGCCATAGCACTGCCACAGTACAAGGAGCCTGATATACCTACCCCCAGAGAGATAGATAAGGTGCCACTTGCCCCCTTGGGCATCGTTCATGAAACAGCCATAGCACTTTCATGGTGCAAGGAATCTAATCCACCTACCCCTCAAAGAGACATACAAGGTGCTATTTGGCACCTTGGGCTGCAGTCATGATCCAGCCATAGCACCTTCACGGTGCAAGAGACCTGATCCACCTTCCCCCCCAAAGAGATAGATAAGGTGCCACTTTCCCCCAGGGCAGCAGTCATGACCCTGCCAGAGCACCTCCCTGGTGCAAGGAGCCTGATCAACCTACCCCAAAGAGATAGATAAGGTGCCACCTGCCCCCTTGTGCAGTCGTCACGATCCAGCCATGTCAACTCCATGGTGCAAGGAGCCTGATCCACCTAACCACAAAGAGATAGATAACATGCCACTTGCCCTGTCAGGCATCGGTCACAATACAGCCATTTCACCTCCATGGTGCAAGGAGATTGATCCAACTACCTCCCAAAGAGAGAGATGAGGTGGCACTTGCCCCCTTGGGCAATGGTCACCATCCAGCCAAAGCACCTCCACGGTGCAAGAAGCCTCATCCACCTTCCCCCCAGAGAGACAGATGAGGTGCCACTTGTCCCCTCAGGCAGCATTCATGATCCAGCCATAGCACATCCACGGTGCAAGGAGCCTGATCCACATTCCCTATAAAGAGATAGATTAAGTTGCCACTTGCCCCCTCCGACAGCGTTCACGATCCGGCTATAGCATCTCCATGGTGCAAGGAGCCTGATTGACCTACCCCCCCGAAAGAGATAGATAAGATGCCACTTACCATCTCGGGCAGCAGTCACAATCCAGCCATAGCACATCCACGGTGTAAGGAGCCTGAACTACCTACTCCCCAAAGAGATTGATAAGGTGCCACTTGAACCCTCGGGCAACGGTCACGATCCAGCCATGGCACTTCCTCGTTGAAAGGAGCCTGATCCACATATCCCTGCAAAGAGATAAAGTACGACACTTGAAATATTGCCATGAATTCTCTGGGCTGAGAGAACTCTGAACTGCATCATCATCATTGCAATTTGCTGTTTTCTATTTCAGCGCCTTCTCAGGATAGCGCTCATGGTTCCGCACCTCTGTAGAACTCCCTGTTTGGCTGGTCTCTCTCTCCTCAGACAGGAACACCAAGACATGTGGCTTTATGTGCCACTTGCCCCCTCGGGCAGCGGTCACAATCCAGCCATAGCACCTCCATGGTTCAAGCAGCCTGATCCACCTACCCCCAAAGAGATAGATAAGGTGCCACTTGCCCCCTCAGGCAGTGGTCACGATCCAGCCATAGCACCTCCACAGTGCAAGGACCCTGATTGAGGTACCCCCAAAGAGATAGATAAGGTGCCACTTGCCCCCTCAGGCAGTGGTCACGATCCAGCCATAGCACCTCCACAGTGCAAGGACCCTGATTGAGGTACCCCCAAAGAGATAGATAAGGTGCCACTTGCCCCCTCAGGCAGTGGTCACGATCCAGCCATAGCACCTCCACAGTGCAAGGACCCTGATTGAAGTACCCCCCAAAGAGATAGATAAGGTGCTATTTGCCCCTTGGGCAGCCTTCACAAACCAGCCATAGCACCTCCACGGTGCAAGGAGCCTGATTGATCTACCACCCAACGGGATAGATAAGGTGCCTCTTATGCCCTCGGCCAGTGTTCACGATCCAGCCACAGCACCTCCACAGTGCAAGGAGCCTGATCCACCTACCCCCCAAAGAGATAGATAAGGTGCCACTTGCCCCCTTGGGCAGCGGTCACGATCCAGACATAGCACCTTAACGGTGCAAGCAGCCTGATCCACCTACCCCCCAAAGAGATAGGTAAGGTGCCACTTGCCCCCTCTGGCACCGTTCATGACCCAGCCATAGCACCTCCTCGGTTCAAGGAGCCTGATCCACCTACCACCTAAAGAGACAGAAAAGGTGCCACTTGCCTCCTCGGGCAGGGGTCACCATCCAGCCATGGGACCTCCATGGTGCAAGGAGCCTGATCCACCTACCCCCCCAAAGAGATATGTAAGGTGCCACTTGACTCCTCGGCCAGTGGTCACGATCCAGCCATAGCACCTACATGGTGCAAAAAGCCTGATCCACCTACCCCTCCTAAGAAATAGATAAGATGCAACTTGCCCCCTCGGGCAGAGGTCACGATCCAGCCATAGCACCTCCACGGTGCAAGGAGCCTGATCCACCTACCCCCAAAGAGATAGATGAGGTTGCACTTGCCCCCTTGGGCAGTGGTCACGATCCTGCCATAGCACCTCCACCGAGCAAGGAGCTTCATCCACCTTCCCCCCAGAGAGTTAGATGAGGTGCCACTTGCCCTCTGTGGCATCGTTCATGAGCCAGCCATAGCACTGCCACAGTGCAAGACGCCTGATCCACCTACGCCCCAGAGAGAGAGAGAGAGATAAGGTGCCACTTGCCCCCTCGGGCATCATTCATGAGACAGCCATAGCACCTTCACGGTGCAAGGAGCCTGATCCACCTTCACCCTAAAAAGATAGATTAAGGTGCCACTTGCCCCCTCAGGCAGCGTTAACGATGCAGCCATAGCACCTCCATGGTTCAGGGAGCCTGATCCACCTTCCCTCTAAAGAGATAGATTAAGGTGCCACTTGTCCCCTCGGGCAGCGGTAACGCATCCAGGCATAGCACCACCATGTTGCAAGGAGCCTGATTCACCTGCCCCCAAAGAGATAGATAAGGTGCCACTTGTCCCATTGGGCACTGGTCAAGATCCAGCCATAGAACCTCCACGGTGGATAGAGCCTGATCTAACTTCCCCCCCAAAGAGACAGATAAGGAACGACGCTTGAAAAATTGTCATGCTTTCTCTGGGCTGTGTGAATGCTGAACCGGATCATCATTGCAAATCGCTGTTTTCATTTTCAGCACCTTCTCAGGGTAGTGCTGTTGGCTCCATGCCTGTGTAGGGCTCTGTGATTGGCTGGTCTCACTCACGTAAGACAGGAGCACCCGAGATATGTGGCTTAATGTGCCACTTGCCTCCTCGGGCAGTGATCACGATCCAGCCATGGCAACTCCTATGGTGCCGCAGGCCTGATCCACCTACACCCCAAATAGATAGTTGCCACTTGCCCACTCGAGCAGGTGTCACGATCTAGCCATGGCACCTACACGGTGCAAGGAGAATGAAACACCTACCCCCCAAAGAGATAGACATGGTGGCCCTTGCCCCCTTGGGCAGCAGTCACGATCCAGCCATAGCACCTCCACGGTGCAAGGAGCCTGATCCACCTACCCCGCGAGAGATAGATAAGGTACAACACTTGAAAAATTGCCATGAATTCTCAGGGCTGTGTGAACACTGAACCGAATCATCATTGCAAACTGCTGTTTTCAATTTCAGCACCTTCTCAGGGTAGCGCTATTGGCTTCACGCCTGTGTAGATCACCCTGATTGGCTGGTCTCACTAACCTGAGAGGGGCATCTGAGACATGTGGCTTAATGTGCCACTTGCCCCATTGAGCAGCAGTCATGATCCAACCATAGGACCTCCAACGAGCAAGGACCCTTATCCACCTACCCCCCCAGAAAGATTGATGAGGTGGCACTTGCCACTTCGGGCAGGGGTCATGATCCAGCTATAGCACCTCCACGGTGCAAGGAGCCTGATCCACTTACCCCACAAAGAGATAGATTAGGTGCCATCTGCCCCCTCGGGCAGCAGTCACTATCCAGCCATGTCACCTCCACGGTG
This sequence comes from Neoceratodus forsteri, assembly GCA_016271365.2. NCBI lineage: Eukaryota > Metazoa > Chordata > Ceratodontiformes > Ceratodontidae > Neoceratodus > Neoceratodus forsteri. Next base: position 1,397,259,567 of record CM028131.1, on the reverse strand, counting down.
CAAGGAGCCTGATCCACCCACCCCCTAAAGAGATAGATAAGGTGCCACCTGCCCCCTGAGACAGTGGTCATGATCCAGCCATAGCACCTCCATGGAGCAAGAAGCCTGATCCACCTACCCCCCAAAGAGATGGATGAGGTTGCACTTGCCCCCTTGGGCAGCGGTCACGATCCAGCCTTATGACCTCAGTGTAAGGACACTGATCCACCTACCCCTCTAAGAGATACATAAGGTGCCACTTGCCCCCTCGGGCATCGTTCACGAGCCAGCCATAGCACTTTCACGGTGCAAGGACCCTCATCCACCTACCCCCCAAAGAGACATATAAGGTGCTATTTGGCACCTCGGGCTGCAGTCACGATCCAGCCATAGCACCTCCACGGTGCAAGGAACCTGGTCCACCTACCCTCGAAAGAGATAGATAAGGTGCAACTTGCCCCCTCGGGCAGTGGTCACAATCCAGCCATGGCACTTCAATGGTGCAAAGAGCCTGATCCACCTTCCACCCAAAGAGATAGATAAGGTGCCACTTTCCCCCTCGGGCAGCAGTCATGATCCTGCCAGAGCACCTCCATGGTGCAAGGAGCCTGATCCACCTAACCACAAAGAGATTGATAACATGCCACTTGCCCCGTCAGGCAGTGGTCACAATCCAGCCATGGCACCTCCGTGGTGCAAGGAGCTTGATCCACCTACCCCCCAAAGGGAGAGATGAGGTGGCACTTGCCCTCTTGGGCAACGGTCACCATCCAGCCAAAGCACCTCCATGGTGCAAGAAGCCTAATCCACCCTCCCCCCAGAGAGATAGATGAGGTGCCACTTGCCCCCTCATGCAGCATTCATGATCCAGCCATAGCACATCCATGGTGCAAGGAGCCTGATCCACCTACCCTCCAAAGAGACAGAAAAGGTGCCACTTGGTACTTCAGGCAGCGGTCATGATCTAGCCATAGCACACCCATGGTGCAAGGAGCCAGACTGACCTACCCCCAAGGAGATAAAAAAGGTGCCACTTGCCCCCTCGGGCACCGTTCACGATCCAGCCATAGCACCACCTCGGTTCAAGGAGCCTCATCCACCTACCCCCCCAAAGAGATAGGTAAGGTGCGTCTTGCCCCCTCAGTCAGTGGTCATGATCCCACCATAGCACCTCCATGGTGCAAGGAACCTGATCCACCTACCCCCCAAAGAGATAGGTAAGGTGCCACATGCCCCCTCGGGCAGTGGTCACGATCCAGCCATAGCACCTCCACGGTGCAAAGAGCCTCATCCACCTTCCTTCCAGAGAGATAGATTGGATGCCAATTGTCCCCTCAGGCAGCATTCATGATCCAGCCATAGCACCTCCATGGTGCAAGTAGCCTGATCCACCAAGCACCCAAAGAGATAGATAAGGTGCCACTTGCCCCTTCTGGCAGCATTCACAATCCAGCCACAGCACCTCTGTGGTGGAATTAGACTCATCCACTTACCCCCCCAGAGAGATACATAAGGTGCCACTTGCCCCTTCATGCAGTGGTCAGTATCCAGCCTTAGCACCTCCATGATGCAAGGAGCCTGATCCACCTACCCCTCAAAAAGATAGATAAGATACGACGCATGAAAAATTGCTATGATTTCTCTGGGCTGTATGAATGCTGAACCAAATCATCATTGCAGTTTGCTGTTTTCAGTTTCGGCGCCTTCTCAGGGTAGCGCTATTGGCGCCACGCCTGTGTAGAGCTCCATGATTGCCTGGTCTCACTCACCTGAGACAGGAGCACCCGAGACGTGTGGCTTAATGTGCCACTTGCCCCCTTGGGCAGCATTCATGAACCAGCCATAGCAACTCCACGGTGCCAGGAGTCTGATCCACCTGCCCCCCCAAAGAGATAGAAAAGGTGCCTCTTGCCACCTTGTGCCACGGTCGCGATCCAGCCATAGCACCTCCAGTGTGTAAGGAGCCTGATCCAACTATCTCCCAAAGATATAGATAAGGTGCCACTTGCCCCCTCAGACAGCCATCACAGTCCAGCCAAAGCACCTCCATGGTGCAAGGAGCCTGAGCCACCTACCCCCCCAAAGAGATAGACGAGGTGCCACTTGCCCACTTAGGCAGTGGTCACGATCCAGCCATATCACCTCCTCGGTGCAAGGAGATGGATCCACCTACCCCCTAAAGAAATAGATGCGGTGCCATTTGCCACTACGGGCAGTGGTCACGAGTCAGCCATAGCACCTCCATGGTGCAAGGAGTCTGATCCATCTATACCCACAAAGAGTTATATAATTTTCTCCTGCCCACTGAGGCAGAGATGATCCAGCCATAGCACCTCCACGGTGCAAGGAACCTGATACACCTACCCATTGAAGAGATAGATAAGGTACCATTTGACCCCCGGGCAGCAGTCAAGATCCAGCAATGGTACTTCCAAGGTGCAAGGAGCCAGATCCACCTACCCCCACAAAGAGATAGAAAAGGTGCCAATTGCCATCTCGGGCAGCGTTCACGATCCAGCCATACCACCTCCACGGTGCAAGGAGGCTGATCCACCTCCCCCCCCAAAGAGATGGATAAGGTGTGACGCTTGAAAAATTGCTACGATTTCTCTCAGCTGTGTGAACGCTGAACCGGATCATCATTGCAATTCGCTGTTTTCAATTTCAGCGCCTTCTCAGGGTAGCGCTATTGGTTTCACACTTCTGTAGAGCTCCCTGATTGGCTGGTCTCACTCACCTGAGACAGGAGCACCCCGGATGTGTGGCTTAATGTGCCACTTGCCCCCTCGGGCAGCGGTCACTATCCAGCCATAGCACCTCCATAGTGCAAGGAGCCTTATCCAGCAACCCCCAAAAAGATGCATAAGATGCCACTTTCCCCCTCGGACAGTGTTCACGGTGCAAAGGGCCTGATCCACCTAACCCCAGACAGATAGATGAGGTGGCACTTGCCCCCCTCTGGCAGCAGTAACGATCCAGCCATAGCACCTCCATGGTGCAAGGAGCTTGATCCACCTACCCCCCAAAGAAACAGATAAGGTACGACACTTGAAAAATTGCCACGATTTCTCTGGGCTGTGTGAACACTGAGCCGTATCATCATTGCAATTTGCTGTTTTGAATTTCAGCGCCATCTAAAGGGTAGCACTATTGGTTCCTCACCTGTGTAGAGCTCCGTGATTGGCTGGTCTCACTCACCTGAGACAGAAGCACCCGAGTCTTGTGGCTTAATGTGCCACTTGCCCCTCGGGCAGCATTCACTTTCCAGCCATAGTACCTCCACTGTGCAATAAGCCTGATCCACCTAACACCAAAGAGATAGATAAAGTGCCACTTGCCCCCTTGGGCAGTGTTCACGATCCAGCCATAGCACCTCCACGGTGCAAGGAGCCTGATCCACGTACCCCCCAAAGAGATAGATAAGGTGCCACTTGCCCCCTCAGGCAGCAGTCAGGATCCAGCCATAGCACCTCGACAGTGCATGGAGCCTGATCCACCTTCCCCCCAAAGAGATAGATAAGGTGCCACTTGCCCCCACAGGCAGCAGTCAGGATCCAGGAATAGCACCTCCACTGTGCCAGAAGCCTGATCCACCTTCCCCCCAAAGAGATAATGAGGTGCCACTTGCCCTCTTGGACAGCGATCAGGATCCAGCGATAGCACCTCTGTGGTGCAGGGAGACTGATCCACCTACCCTCAAAGAGATACATAAGATATGATGCTTGAAAATTTGCCATGATTTCTCTGGGCTGTGTGAACGCTGAACCGGATCATCATTGCAATTTGCTGTATTCAATTTCGGCGCTTTCTCAAGGTGTCGCTATTGGTTCCACACCTGAGTAGAGCTCCCCGATTGGCTGGTCTCACTCACCTGAGACAGGAGCACCCAAGATGTGTGGCTTAATGTGCCTCTTGCCCTATCAGGAAGCGGTCATGATCCAGCCATAGCACCTCCACAGTGCAAGGAGCCTGATCCACCTACCCCACAAAGAGATAGATAAGGTGCCACTTTCCCCCTCGGGCAGTGGTCACGATCCAGCCATAGCAGCTCCAGGGTGCAAGGAGCCTGATCCACCTTTCCCCCAAAGAGATAGATAAGGTGCCACTTGCCCCCTCGGGCAGAGTTCATGATCCTGCCATAGTGCCTCCACGGTGCAAGAAGCTTGATCCACCTGCCCTGGAAAGAGATAGATAAGGTGCGACGCTTGAAAAATTGCCATTATTTCTCTGGTCAGTGTGAACACTGAACTGGATCATCATTGCAATTTGCTGTTTTCAATTTCAGCACCCTCTCAGGGTAGCGCTATTTTTTCCACACAAGTGTAGAGCACCCTGATATGCTGGTCTCACTCACCTGAGACAGGAACACCCAAGATGTGTGGCTTAATGTGCCATTTACCCCCTCGGGCAGTGGTCACGATCCAGCCATGGCACATCCATGGTGCAAGGAGCCTGATCGACCTACCCCATAAACAGATAGATAAGGTTTCACTTGCCCCCTCTGGCAGCGGTCACGATCCTCCCACAGCACCTCCACTGAGCAAGGAGCCTGATCCACCTACACCCCAATAAAATAGATAAGGTATGATGTTTGAAAAATTGCCTCAATTTCTCTGGGCTGTGTGAACGCTGAACTGGATCATCATTGCAATTTGCTGCTTTCAGTTTCAGCGCCTTCTCAGGGTAGTGCTATTGGCTCCAAGCCTGTGTAGAGCTCCCTGATTGGCAAGTCTCACTCACCTTAGACAGGAGCACACGAGACATGTGGCTTAATGTGCCACTTGCCCCCTTGGGCGGCAGCAGTCACATTCCAGGCACAGCACCTCGATGGTGCAAGGAGCCTAATCCACCTCCCCCCCAAAGAGATAGATAAGGTGCCACTTGCCCTGTCAGGCAGCATTCATGATCCAGCCATGGCACCTCCACGGTGCAAGGAGCCTGATCCACCTAACCCCAAACAGATAGATAAGGTGCCACTTGCCCCCTGGGGCAGTGGTCACGATCCAGCCATAGCACATCCATGGTGCAAGGAGCCTGATCCACCTACCCCCCAAAAAGATAGGTAAGCTGCGACACTTGAATAATTGCTATGATTTCTCTGGACTGTGTGAATGCTGAACTGGATCATCTTTGCAATTTGCTGTTTTCAATTTCAGCACCTTCTCAGGGTAGCGCTATTGGCTCCCCACATGTGTAGAGCTCCCTGATTGGTTAGTTACACTCCCCCAAGACGTGTGGCTTAATGTGCAAATTGCCCCCTTGGGCAGTGGTCTCGATCCAGCCATTGCACCTCCACAGTTCAATGAGCCTGATCCACCTACCCCCCAAAGAGATAGATAAGATGCCACTAGCCCCATCAGGCAGCAGTCACGATCCAGCCATGGCACCTCCATGGTGCAAGGAGCTTAATTCACCTACCCACCAAAGAGCTAGATAAGGTGGCACTTGCCCCCTCGGGCAGTGGTCATGATCCAGCCATAGAACCTACACGGTGCAAAGAGCCTGATCCACCTACACCCCCATGAGACAGATAAGGTGCCACTTACCCCCTCGCGAAACGGTCACAATCCAGCCAGATCCCCACCATGGTGCAAGGAGCCTGATCCACCTATCCCCTAAAGATACAGATAAGGTGCCATTTGCCCCCATCGAAGTGGTCACGATCCAGCCATAGTACCTCCACGCTGCAAGGAGCCTGATCCACCTTCCCGCTAGAGAGATAGATAGAGTGCCACCTGCTCGAAAGCAGCGTTCCTGATCCAGCTATAGCACCTCCAAGGTGCAAGGAGCCTGATCCACGTACCCACCAATAAGATAGATCATGTACGATGCTTGAAAAATTGCCACGATATCTCTGGGCTGTGTGATCGCTGAACCTGATCATCTTTGCAATTTGCTGTTTTCACTTTCAGTGCCTTCTCAGGGTAGTGCTATGAGCTCCACGGCTGTGTAGAGCTCCCTGATTGGCTGGTATCACTCTCCTGAGACAGGAGCACCCGTGACGTGTGGCTTAATGTGCCATTTGCCCCCTCAGGTAGCGGTCATGATCCATCCATAGCACATCCACGGTGCAAGGAGCCTGATCCACCTAGCCCACAAAGAGACAGATTAGGTGCCACTTGCCCCCCTCAGGCAGTGGTCACGATCCAGCCATAGAACCTTCATGGTGCAAGGAGCCTGATCCACCTACCACCCAAAGAGATAGATAAGGTGCCACTTGCCCCCTTGGGCAGTGGTCACAATCCAGCCATAGCACTTCCATGGTGCAAAGAGCCTGATCCACCTACCCCCCATGAGATAGATAATGTGCCACTTGCCCCCTCCGGCAACAGTCACGATCCAACCATAGCACCTCCACAGTGCAAGGACCCTGATCCACCTACCTCCCCAAAGAGATAGATGTGGTGGCACTTGCCCCCTCATGCAGCAGTAATGATCCAGCCATACCACCTCCACGGTACAAGAAGCCTCATCCACCTACCCCCCCAAAGAGAAAGATAAGGTGCTACTTGCCCCCTCTGGCAGTGGTCACAATCCAGCCATAGCACCTCCATGGTGCAAAGAGCCTGATCCACCTACCCCCCAAAAAGATAGGTAAGCTGCGATACTTGCATAATTGCCACGATTTCTCTGGACTGTGTGAACGCTGTACCGGATCATCTTTGCAATTTGCTGTTTTCAATTTCAGCGCCTTCTCAGGGTAGCACTATTGGCTCCACACCTGTGTAGAGCTCCTTGATTGGCTGGCCTCACTCACCTGAGACAGGAGCACCCAAGACGTGTGCCTTAATGTGAAACTTGCCCCCTTGGGCTGCGGTCACGATCCAGCCATGGCACCTCCACAGTGCAAGCAGCCTGATCCACCTACCCCTCAAAGAGATAGATAATGTGCCACTTGCCCCATCAAACAGCGGTCTCGATCCAGCCATGGGACCTCCATGGTGCAAAGAGCCTGATCCACCTACTTCCCAAAGAGATAGATAAGGTGCCACTTGCCCCCTCATGCCACGGTCACGATTCAGGCATAGCATCTCCACGGTGCAAGGAGCCTGATCCACCTACCCCCCCAAAGAGGTAGATAACATGACACTTGCCCCGTCGGGCAGCAGTCAGGATCCAGCCATAGCACCTCCATGGTACAAGAAACCTGATCCACCTACCCACCAGAGAGATAGATGAGGTTGCACTTGCCCCCTCCGGTAGCGGTCACAATCCAGCCTTAGCACCTCCACGGTGCAAGGAGCCTCATCCACCTCCCCCCCCAGAGAGAGATAGATGAGGTGCCACTTGCCCCCTCGGGCAGCGGTCAGGATCCAGCCATAGCTCCTACACGGTGCAAGGAGCCTGTTCCACCTACCACCTAAAGAGATAGATAAGGTACTGTGCTTGAAAAATTGCCACGATTTCTCTGCTCTGTGTGAACACTGAACTGGATCATCATTGCAATTTGCTGTTTTCAATTTCATCATCTTCTCAGGGTAGTGCTGGTGGCTCCACGCCTGTGTAGAGCACCCTGATTGGCTGGTCTCACTCACCTGAGACAGGAGCACCCGAGACGTGTGGCTTAATGTGCCACTTGCCTCCTCGGGCAGCCTTCACGATCCAGCCATAGCACTTTCATGGTGCAAGGAGCCTGATCCACCTACCGCCCCAAAGAGATAGATAAGGTGCTCCTTGCCCCCTCGGGCAGCAGTCACAATCCAGCAATAGCACCTCCACGGTGCCAGGAGCCTGATCCACCTACCCCCCAAAGTGATAGATTAGGTGACACTTGCCCCCTCGGGCAGTGGTCTCGATCCAGCCATAGCACCTCCACAGTGCAAGGAGCCTGATCCACCTACCCCTCCCGAGAGATAGATAAAGTGCCATTTGCCCTTTCGGTCAGCATTCACGATCGAGCCATAGCTCCTCCATGGTGCACTGAGGCTGATCCACCTACCCCCCCAAAGAGAAAGATAAGGTGCCACTTGCCCCTTCAGGCAGTGGTCACGATCCAGCCATAGCAGCTCCACGGTGCAAGGAGCCTGATCCACCTACCCCCAGAAGAGATAGATAAGGTGCCACTTGCCCCCTCGAGCATTGGTCATGATCCAGCCACAGCACCTCCACAGTGCAAGGATCCTGATCCACCTACTCCCCAAAGCGACAGATGAGGTGCCACTTGCCCCCTTGGGCCGCGGTCATGATTCTGCACCTCCACGGTGCAAGGAGCCTGATCCACCTACCCCCCAAGGAGAATCATAGAAACATAGAATTTGATTGCAGATAAGGACCGCTTGGCCCACCCAATCTGCCCATTTCCCTACCTAATGGATAAGCTGCAGATTCTAGTTAACCAGCAGCCTACTTATTCCTACCCCCTTCCCCAAGAATTGCCTTATGACTGTCCCATGCATGCTTGAATTCCACCACTGTTTTTGACTACACAACCTCCTCCGGAAGGCTGTTCCATGCATCCTCAACCCTCTCTGTGAAAAAATACTTCCCTAGATTACCTCTGAGCCACCGTCCCTCTATCTTCAAATTATGCCCCCTTGTTTTTGCACACCTCTTTTTCTGAAAGATGCCCCCTTCTTGGACTTTGTTGATTCCCTTGAGGTACTTGAGTTTCTGTCATGTCCCCCCTCTCCCTCCTTTCCTCGAGGCTATACATATTAAGCTCCTTAAGTCTCTCTTCATATGTCTTCCGGTGCAGACCCTGCTCCATTTTAGTTGCCCTCCTCTGGACAGCTTCCATTCTGTCTGTCTTTGCGGAGATTGGGTCTCCAGAACTGCACGCAGTACTCAAGATGGAGTCTGACCAGCTGTCTGCACAGAGGGATAATAACTTCCTGTTTTCTACTGGTGATGCCTCTCTCTGTGCAGCCCAGTATCCCCCCCAACCCTCCTTGCTGCCCTCTCACATTGCTTGCCCACCTTTAGGTCATCTGATATGACTACCCCCAGGTCCCTTTCCATTTTTGTTGTTGTTAGTATCTCATCCCCCATTGTGTACTCTTCCCCTGGCTTTTTGTTTCCCAGGTACATTACCATGCACTTCTTTGCACTGAATCTAAGCTGCCATACATTTGACCATTCCTCTAACCTTGCCATGTCCCCTCTCATCCTTTCCACCCCACCTTGTGCATCAACTGTGTTGCAGATCTTTCTGTCATCTGCAAAGAGACATACTTTTCCTTCCAATCCCTCTGCAATGTCGCTTATAAAGACATTGAAGAGGACCGGTCCTAATACTGAACCCTGCGGTACCCCACTAGTAACCCCCTTTCTTGAGAGTGGACTCCATTTACTATTACTCTCTGTGTCCTATTCTCCAGCCAATTCTTTACCCAGGCTGTTATCTTGGGACCCACTCCCAGGCTGGCTAACTTGTATATTAATCTTTTGTGTGGGACTGTGTCAAATGCCTTGCTAAAGTCTAGGTAGGCCATGTCCACAGCCCCTCCCTGATCTACTACTTTGGTCACCTAGTCAAAGAAATCTATCAGATTTGTCTGGCATGACTCATGACCTTCCCGCTATGAATCCATGCTGCCTTGGGTCCTGTGCCCCTCTGGCCTCTAGATACTCGTCAATTCTTTCCTTCAGAAGTGATTCTATCATTTTCCCTACCACTGAGGTTAAACTAACAAGTCTGTAGTTTCCTGCTTCTGCCTTGCTACCACTTTTGTGAAGGGGAATCACATCTGCCCTTCTTCAGTCCTCGGGTACCACCTCATCCTCCCATGATTTGTTAAAGAGGGTAGTCAGTGGTGTCGCTAGCTCTACCCTTAGTTCTTTTAGAATTGTGGGATGAATCCCATCAGGCCCCATTGCATTGTCCACCTTCAGTTTTAAGAGTTCTTTCAGAACCCTTTCTTCTGTAAATGGGCTGGTATCAACTTCTGTATCCAGTGTGTTTCTACTGTTTGTTTTTGGTACCTCCTCCTTTTCCTTTGAAAATACTGAGCAAAAATATTTGTTTAGTATCTCTGCCTTTTCACAGTCACCCTCTGCCCACACTTCCTGCCCTTTATTACGCCTCACTATCCCTCCCTTGGTCTTCCTTTGCTCCCTGATGTACCTATAAAAGGTTTTATCCCCCTTCTTAACTGAGTTGGCTATCTTTTCCTCGGTTTGGGCCTTTGGTGTTCTGACTGCCTTCCCAGCTTCCTTTTGCTTTAACTGATACAGTTCTCTGTCCTGCTCCTTCTGTGATTCCTTGTACTTCCTGAATGCTTTCTTTTTCTCTTGATCCTTCACTGCCACTTCCCTTGAGAACCATAGTGGTTTCTTACATTGTTTCATTTTGTTTATTTGCTTCACACAAAGGTTTGTTACCTCTGTGATGGCAGTTTTATTATTCTCATTGTTCTTCCATCCTCCTTCCTGCCCATTTACTAGTGCATTCCTTAGGCACTCACCCATTTGGCAGTCAGCCCTCCTAAAGTCCAGTACTTTTGCCTTGTATGGCTTGACTCTATTGCTGTGTTTATTGTGAACCATACTGTTCGATGGTCGCTAGTTCCCAGATGGCTACCCACTCTACATCTGTGATCCTCTGTTCATCTCCATTTGAGAGAACCAGGTCTAAGATTGCTCCCTCTCGAGTGGGCTCCAATACTAGTTGTCTAAGGCATGCCCCCTGCAGGGCATCTAGAATAACCCCACTCTTCGAAGTGACTGCTGCAACTACACTCCAGTTAACATCTGGCATATTCAGATCATCCATCAGCAATATCTCCCAATTTTTTTGCCATTCTAAGTATACTTTTTATCATTTCCTTGTCCATTTCCTCCCCCTGAGAAAGGGGCCTATATACAACTCCTGTGCGGATTGTGGTGCCATTGCTGGTCTCCAAATTTACCCACAGTGCTTCTTCTCCTCCCTGTTTTCCCTTTTGTTCTGTTGCTTTGATTCCTTCCCTTATGTAAAGAGCTACTTCTCCTCCTCTTTTACCCTCCCTGTCCCTCCTGTAGATCGTGTATCCTGGTATGTTAAACCGAGGTCCCATCTGCCTGGATTGGTGGTAGTTCAGGTGGATGTTAAAGATCCCATGGCACTTATCGAAAAGAGTAAGGGAATTTCCCCGGTGTCCTGGCCAAATTTCCCTCATTCACTAAAAATACCACCAACAGCTTAATCTGGTTCAAGGTCAGTTGGCATTCATCTGTATCCCCCTCCCTCCCCCGGGTCGTGCGTGAAAATAGGCAGGATTTGTCTAGTGCACTTACCCGGTCAACAAAAGCTAAATAAAATAAATGTTTACGTCCCAGTCATGGTTTTATGTGTACCATGTTTCTGTGACTGCAACGATATCCAGATGTTCCTCCTCCATCAAGGCCACTAATTCAGGAAGTTTGTCACTCAGACTACGGTAATTGGTACTCATTGCTCTCCATTTTTTGATGGCTTTACCTTCTGTTGCAGCATCCCCCACTGACCTTTCTACCTTGGTCTTTTTCTCACTTAGTACCCTGTTTTGTAGGGGGAGGCTGGGATTTTCCTGCTGCTTATCAGTGCCTCCCTCCTTGACTAGTTTAAAAGCTTGCCAATGAAGCATTTAAACTGATTGCTCAAAAGACTTGTTCCCTTCCTGGACAGATGCAGACCATCCTGCCAGTATAGGCTGGTGTCCCTCCAGGTGGAACCCCAGTCCCCAATGAAGCCAAACCCCTGTGCTCCACATAATTTTTTCAACCATTCAATAAACTGTATGGTGCAAAGTACCCTCACCTCACTCATGCCATTGACAGGCAGCACCTCTGAGAAGGATACTTTCTGTGCTACTTGACTTAGGCCCCTCCCCAATTCTACAAAGTCCTTCTGCACTGCTCTAATCTCATATTGAGCCAAGTCATTTGTGCCTAGGTGGGCAATGACATCCAGCTCAGACTCCCGTGCAGCTGTCCTCGTGATCCTGAGGATGCGCTTCCTGTCCCTCCAAGCCATGGCACCAGGCAGGCACCTTACTTCAGTTTTTCCTGCTCCCCCCAGTTCTATCCCCCTAATAATTGAGTCCCCCACCAGGAGCTGCTTCCTTTCCTTGTGGTGTCCTCTGCCTCCTTCCTGTGGGCCTCCCTTGTGACAGTTGTCCTCAGCCTCCTTAGTCTCCTCTGTGGGTGCATCCATAGGGGAGCTATGCTCGCCCAGAATGGTGTATGGATTGTGGAGTGGAACAACTGACTGGGTGTGCCTCTGTTCCACCATCCTCACCCTCCCTGAGCCCACTGTGGTCCAACTGCTGTGCTTTCTTCGCAACCTCTGAGGTAGTGGTGGTGGCTCTGGTGCTCCCTGGATGGGGGAGGTTCCCTTCCTACCATCCAGTGTGGCCTGGGGTAAGGTTCCCTTACTACTGTCCAGTGTGGCCTGAAGACAGGCAACTTCCTCCCTCAGGGCAGAGAGTTGTCTGTAAATAGGGCAGCATCTCAGCCTCCAAAAAGACTCCCGGAAGACTGCTGCCCCACAGCCATTACATTGCACTACTCCCCACATGTTTATCTACTTTTTTTTGTGTTTGTGTGTGTGATTGGTTTGTTATATAAAAATATATATATTATACAATGTGTATGCTTATATTGTCAGTGCAGTGTGCTAGAGAGATTATGACAGTGATATGCACCTTGCACTCTTGAGGAATGATGTAAGAACCCCAGGTATAAGGAACTATTTCAGGGTGGGTGGGATGAGGTGTGGAAGTTGTTGGGCCTAAGCTGTGCCCTCACAAAACAATCAGCTAAGAGTTCTGACCCACCGCTGCCATGAGTGCCTTCCTGTCAGCAAAATGCCCTACACAACAATTTGACAGAGAAAATACCCTGCTAATCAGACAGAGAAAAATCCAGACATCCAAGTCAGACACAGGTAAACATCCCCAGCCCCAGGTTTGTGCTCTGAAAGCAGTCAGCCCCAAAATAAGTCAGCTATGCTTTAAACTCTTCCTGCACTGAAAATCTTAAGAATTGTAACAAACGTAAAGCTAGATCCATCTCCCTTTGTTGCTTGAAAGACTGTCTTTTCCTGATAATTCTAAGTTCCTTATTTAACCTTTCAGTTAGAAGTAGCCTCCACCTGCAGAATATCTGCTACAAACCAAAGATAATTGTAAGGTTCACTGCCCTCTGTTGTGAGCACAACTCGCTATCTTGCAAATCCTATGTTCCGAATTGCAGCTTCCAGCCAGAGTTTCAGTTGAAGAATATTAGCTGTTCTAGAGATAGATAATGTGCCACTTGTCCCGTCGGGCAGTGGTACCTCCACAGTGCAAGGAGCCTGATCCGCCTACCCCCAAAAAAAGATAGATAAGGTGCCACTTGCCCCCTGGGGCAGCGGTAACGATCTAGCTATACCACCTCCGTGGCACAAGGAGCCGGATCCACCTACCCCCCAGAGAAATAGATGAGGTGGCACTTGCCCCTCAGGCAGTGGTCACGATCCTGCCATAGCATCTCCACAGTGTAAGGAGCCTCATCCACCTTCCCCCCAGAGAGATAGATGAGGTGCCACTTGCCCCCTCGGGCAGCAGTCAGGATCCAGCCGTAGAACCTCCATGGTACAAGGAGCCTGATCCACCTACCCCCCAAAGAGAGAGATGTGGTGGCACTTGCCCCCCCCATGCAGCAGTAATGATCTGGCTATACCACCTCCATGGTACAAGGATCCTGATCCACCTACGCCTCAAGGAGATACATAATGTGCCACTTGCCCTCTGGGTCAGCGGTCATGATCCAGCCATAGCACCTCCACGGTGCAAGGGGCCTGATCCACCTACCCCACCAAAGAGAGAGAGATAAGGTATGATGCTTGAAAAATTGCCATGACTTATCTGGACTGTATAAATGCTGAACCGGATCATCATTGCCATTTGCTGTTTTCAATTTCGGCGCCTTCTCAGGGTAGAGCTATTGGTTCCATGCTTGTGTAGAGTTCCTGATTGCTGGTCAAACTCAACTGAGACATTAGCACCGAGACTGGTGGCTTAATGTGCCACTTGCCCCTCGGCAGAGGTCACGACACAGCCATAGCACTTCCACAGTACTAGGAGCCTGATCCACCAACCACTCAAAGAGATAGATAAGGTGCCACTTGCCCCCTTTGGCAGTGGTCACGATCCGGCCATAACACCTCCATGGTGCAAGGAGCCTGATCCACCTACCCCCCAGAAAGATAGATGAGGTGGCACTTGCCCCCTCGGGCAGCAGTCACGATCCAGCCATAGAACCTCCATGGTTTAAGGAGCCTGATCCACCTTCTGCCCCCAAAGAGATATATGAGCTGCCACTTGCCCCCTCCGGCACAGTTCACGATCCAGCCATAGCACCTCCATGGTGCAAGGATCCTGATCCACCTACCCCCCAAAGAGATAGATAATGTGCCACTTGCCTCCTTGGGCAGCAGTCACGATCCAGCCATAGCACATCCATGGTGCAAGCAGCCTGATCCATCTACCCCCCAAAGAGATAGATGTGGTGGCACTTGCCCGCTCATGCATCAGTAACGATCCAGCCATACCACAAGGAGCCTGATCCACCTACCCCCCAGAGAGATGGATGAGGTGGCACTTGCCCCTCAGGCAGTGGTCATGATCCGACCACAGCAACTACACGGTGCTAGGAGCCTGATCCACCTACCCCCCAAACAGATAGATAAGGTACCACTTGCCTCTTCGGGCAGCGGTGTCCATCCAGCTGTAGCACCTCCATAGTGCAAGGAGCCTGATCCACCTACCTCCCAAAGAGATAGATAAGGTGCCACCTGCCCCTTCGGGCTGTGGTCAAAAATCCAGTTATGGCATGTCCATGGTGCAGGGAGCGTGATCCTCCTAACCCCGAAAGAGAAAGATAAGGTGACAGTTGCCCCGTCAGGCAGTGGTCCCTATCCAGCCATGGCACTTCCACAGTGCAAGGAACCTGATCCTCCTACCCCCCAATGAGATAGATAAGGTGCCACTTGCCTTCTCAGGCAGAAGTTACGATCTAGCCATTGCACCTCCACAGGGCAAGGCGCCTGACCCACCTACCCCCAAAGAGATAAATAAAGTGCCACTTGCTTCCTCAGGCAGTGGTGTCTATCCAGCCATAGCACCTCCATGGTGCAAGAAGCCTGATCCACCTACCCCCAAAGACATAGATAAGGTGCCACTTGCCCCCTTGGGCAGCGGTCACGATCCAGCCATAACACCTCCATGGTGCAAGGAGCCTGATCCACCTACCCCCTAAAGAGATAGATGAGGTGGCACTTGCTCTTCTCGGCAGTGGTCACGATCCAGCCATAGCAACTCCACAGTGCAAGGATCCTGATCCGACTTCCCCTCAAAGAGATACATGTGGTGCCACTTGCCCCCTCAGGCAGTGTTCCTGATCCAGCCATAGTATCTCTACTGTGCAAGGAGCCTGATCCATCTACCCCCCCAAAGAGGCAGATAAGGTGCCACCTGCCACCTTGCGCAGCGGTCATGATCCAGCCATAGCACCTCCATGGTGCAAGGAGCCTGATCTGCCTACCCCCCAAAGAAATAGAAAAGGTGTCACTTGCCCCCTCGGGCAGCAGTCATGATCCAGCCATAGTGCCTCCATGGTGCAAGGAGCCTGATCCACCTACCCCCAAAGACATAGATAAGGTGCTACTTGGCCCCTTGGGCAGTGGTGAGGATCCAGCCATAGCACCTCCACAGTGCAAGGAGCCTGATCCACCTACCCCCCAAAGAGATAGATATGGTGCCACTTGCCCCCTCAGGCAGTGGTCATGATCCAGCCAGAGCATATCCATGGTGTGAGTAGCCTTATTCTCCTTCACCCCCAAAGTGATAGATAAGGTGCCACTAGACCGCTAGGGTGCTGTTGACGATCTAGCCATAGCACCTTCACGGTGCAAGGAGCCTGATCCACCTACCCCCTAAAGAGCTAGATGAGGTGGCACTTGCTACCTCGGGCAGTGGTCACGATCCAGCCATAGCCCCTCCACGGTGCAAGGATCCTGATCCACCTTCCCCACAAAGAGATACAAGTGGTGCCACTTGCCCCTCGGGCGAGTTCCTGATCCAGCCATAGCATCTCTGCTTGTAAGGGCCTGATCCATCTACCCCCAAAGAGGCAGATAAGGTGTCACCTGCCCCTCGCAGCAGCGCTCGCGATCCAGCCATGCGCATCTCCATGGTGCAAGGAGCCTGATCCGCCTACCCCCCAAAGAAATAGAAAAAGTGTCCCTTGCCCCCTCGGGCAGTGTTCTTGATCCGGCCATAGCATCTCTACAGTGCAAGGAGCCTGATCCACCTGCCCCTCACAGAGATAGATAAGGTGCTTTTTGCCCCTTGGTCAGCATTCACGATCCAGCCATAGCTCCTCCAAGGTGGAAGGAGCCTGATCCACCTTCCCCCCAAAAGTTATTGATAAGGTGCTACTTGCCACCTAGGGCAGCATTCATGATCCAGCCACAGCACCTCCATGGCGTGAGGCCTCATCCCCTACCCCCAAAGAAACTATGGTGCCACCTTGCCTGTGCAGCGGTCAGAATGCAGACATAGCACCTCCATGGTGCAAGGACCCTGATCCACCTACCCCCAAAGAGATAGATAAGGTGCCACTTGCCCAATTGGGCAGTGGTCAGGATCCAGCCATGGCACCTCCAAGGAGCCTGATCCACCTACTCCCCAAAGAGATAGATAAGGTGCCACTTGCCCCCTCGGGCAGTGTTCCCGAACCAACCATAGCACCTCCACAGTGCAAGAAGGCTGATCCACCTACCCCCCTAAGAGATAGATAAGGTGCCACTTGCCCTCTCGGGCAGCAGTCACGATCCAACCATAGCAGCTCCACGGTGCAAGTATCTTGATCCACCTACCCCCCAAAGAGATGGATAAGGTGCCACCTGCCCCATCGGGCAGGGTTCATAATCCAGCCATAGCACTCCCGGTGCCAGGAGCCTGATCCACCCACACCCAAAGAGATAAATAAGGTGCCACTTGCCCCCCTCGGGCAGTGGTGATGATCCAGCCATAGCACCTCCATGTGCAAGGAGCCTAATCCACCTATTCCCCAGAGAGATTGATAAGGTGCCACTTGCCCCCTTGGGCCGTGGTCATGATCCAGCCATAGCACTTTCACAGTGCAAGGAGCCTGATCCAACTACTCCCCAAAGAGATAGATAATGTATGACGCTTGGAAAATTGCCATGATTTCTCTTGGCTGTGTGAACGCTGAACTGGATCATCATTGCAATTTGCTGTTTTCAATTTCAGCGCCATCTTAGGGTAGCGCTATTGGTTCCACACCTGTGTTGAGCTCTGTGATTGGCTGGTCTAACTCACCTGAGACAGGAGCACCCGAGATGTGGTATAGCTGTGTGCCTCTTGCCCCCTTTGGCAGCGGTCACGATCCAGCCATAGCACCTCCACAGAGCAAGGACCTGATCCACCTACCCCACAGAGAGATAGATAAGGTGCCACTTTGCTCCTCGAGCAGCGGTCACGATCCAGCCACAGCACCTCTAAAGTGCAAGGGGCCTGTACCTCCTACCCCATAAAGAGATAGATAAGGTGCCACTTGACCCCTCGGGCAGAGTTCACGATCCAGCCATAGCACCTCCACGGTGCAAGGAGGTTGATCCACCTTCCCCGCAAAGAGAAAGATGAGATGCGATGTTTGAAAAATTCCCACGTTTCTCTGGGCTGTGTGAATGCTGAACCAGATCATCATTGTAATCTGCTGTTTTCAATTTCAGCACCCTCTCAGGATAGCGCTATTTTTTTCACACCTGTGTAGAGCTCCCTGATTATCTGGTCTCACTCACCTGAGACAGGAGCACCTGAGACCAGTGGCTTAATGTGCCACTTGCCCCCTCGGGCAGCGTTCACGATCCAGCCGTAGCACCTACACGGTGCAAGGAGTCTCATCCTCCTACCCCCCCAAAGAGATAGATAAGATGCCACTTGTCCCCTTGGGCAGCAGTCAAGATCCAGCCACAGCACCTCCATGGTGCAAGGAGCCTGATCCACATACCCCAAAAAAAGAGATTGATAAGGTGCCACTTGACCCCTTGGGCAGTGGTCATGATGCAGCCACACCACCTCCATGGTGCAAGGAGCCTGATCCACCTACCCCCCCGAAGAGATAGATAAAGTGATACTTGCCCTCTCGAGATGTGTTCACGATTCAGCAATATCACCTCCACAGTGCAAGGAGCTTGATCAACCGTCCCCTGAAACAGATAGATAAGGTGCCAATTGCCCCCTCAGACAGCGCTCACGGTCCAGCCATAGCACCTCCATGGTGCAAAGAGCCTGATCCACCTACCCCCTCGAAGAGATAGATAAAGTGATACTTGCCCTCTCGAGATGTGTTCACGATTCAGCCAGAGCACCTCCATGGTGTAAGGAGGGAGGCCTCATTCCACCTACCCGAAAAGTTAGATAAGGTGCCACTTCCCCTCATGCAGCACTCACAATCCAGCCATAGCACCTCCACGGGGCAAGGGCCTCATTCACCTACCCCCAAAGAGACAGATAATTTATTACGCTTGAAAAATTGCCCACGATTTCTCTGAGCTATGTGAGCAGCTGAACGGATCACCATTGCAATTTCTGTTTCCAATTTCAGTGCCTTCTAAGGTAGCACTATTGGCTAGATGCCTGTGAAGAGCACCTGATTGGCTGGTCTCACTCACCTAAGACAGGAGCACCCAGGCCGTGTGGCTTAATGTGCCACTTGCCCCCACGGGCAGCGGTCTCATTACAGTCATAGCTCCTCCATGGTGCAAGAAGCCTGATCCACCTATCCCCCAAAGAGATAGATAAGGTATGACACTTGATAAATTGACACGATATCTCTGGGCTGTGTGAACACTGAACCGTATCATCATTGCAATTTGCTGTTTTCAACTTTCAGTGCCTTCTCAGGGTAGCTATTGGTTCCACTCCTGTAGGAGCTCCGTGATTGACTGGTCTCTCTCACTAAGACAGGAACACCCGAAACGTGTGGCTTAATGTGCCACTTGCCCCCTCAGGCAGCGGTCACATTCCAGCCATAGCTTCTCCACGGTGCAAGGAGCCTGATCCACCTTCTCCACCCCCAAAGAGATAGCTAAGGTTAAACTTGCAAACTCAGGCAGTGTTCACGATCCAGCCAGAGTACCTCCTCAGTGCAAGGAGCGTGATCCACCTACCCCCAAAAGAGATAGATAAGGTGGGACTTACCTCTTCAGGCAGCGGTCATGATCCAGCCATAGCACCTCGATGGTGCAAGGAGCCTGATCCACCTACCCCGAAAGAGATAGAAAAGGTGCCACCTGCCCACTCGGGTAGCAGTCACGATCCAGTCATGTCACCTCCACGGTGCAAGGAGCCTGATCCAACTACTCCCCAAACAGATTAATTAGGTGGCACTTGCCCACTCGGGCAGTGTTTATGATTCAGCCATAGCACCTCCATGGTGCAAGGAGCCTGTTCCACCTCCCCCCAAAGAGATAGATAAGGGGCCACTTGCCCCCTTGGGCAGTGTTCGTGATCCAGCCATAGCACCTCCATGGTGCAAGGAGCCTGATGCACCTACCCCCCTAAGAGATTGATAAGGTGCCACTTGTCCCCTCAGGCAGCGTTCATGATCCAGCTATAGCACCTCCTTGGTGCAAGGAGACTGATCCAGCCTACCCCCCAAAGACATAGATAAGGTGCTAGTTGCCCCCTCGGGCAGCATTCACGATCTAGCCATAGCACTGCCATGGTGCAAGGATCCTGATCCACCTACCCCAAGACAGATAGATAAGGTGGCACTTCCCCCTCGATCAGCGTTCACGATCCAGCTATAGCACCTCCACGGTGCAAGAATCCTGATCCACCTACCCACCAAAGAGAGAGATAAGGTGCCACTTCCCTCCTTGGGCAGCGGTCATGATCCAGCCACAGCACCTTCACGGTGCAAGGAGCCTGTTCCACCTATCCCCCCCAAAGAGATAGATAAGGTACCACTTGCCCCCTCGCACAGCAATCACTATCCAGCCATGGCACCTCCAAGGTGCAAGGAGCCCGATCCACCTACACCCCCAAAGAGATTGATGATGTGGCACTTGCCCCTTCAGACAGGGGTCACGATTCAGCCATAGCATCTTCACGGTGCAAGGAGCCTGATCCACCTACACCCCAAAGAGAGAGAGAGATAAGGTGCCACTTCCCTCCTCAGGCAGCGGTCATGAATCAGCCATAGCACCTCTACGGTTCAAGGAGCCTGATCCACCTACCCCCCCAAAGAGATTGATGAGGTGGCACTTGCCCCTTCGGGCAGGGGTTACGATTCAGCCATAACTCATTCATGGTGCAAGGAGCCTGATCCACCTTCCCCCCCAAAGAGACACATAAGGTGCCACTTGCCTCCTTGGGCAGTGGTCATGATCCAGCCATAACACCTCCATGGTGCAAGGAGCCTTATCCCCCTACTCCCACCCCAAAGAGATAGATAAGCTGCCACTTGCCCTCTTGGGCAGTGGTCACGATCCAGCCATAGCACCTCCACGGTGAATAGACCATGATCCACCTACCCTCCCGAAAGATTGATAAGTGCCACTTGTCCCCTCAGGCACCGGTCCGGATCCAGCCATAGCACCTCCATGGTGCAAGGAGCCTTATCCACCTACCCCCAAAGAGATAGAAAAGGTACAACACTTGAAAAATTGCCATGGTTTCTCTGGGCTGTGTGAACGCTGATCTGGATCATCATTGCAATTTTCTGTTTTCAATTTCAGCGCCTTCTGAGGGTAGTGCTATTGGCTCCATGCCTGTGTAGAGCTCCCTGATTGGCTGGTCTCACTCACCTGAGATAGGAGCACCCGAGATGTGTGGCTTAATGTGCCACTTGCCCCCTCGGGCAGCGGTCATGAACCAGCCTTAGCATCTCCACAGTGCAAGGAGCCTGATCCATCTACCACCCAAAGAAATAGAAAAGGTGTCACTTGCCCCCTTGGGTCACGGTTATGATCCAGCCACAGCACTTCCATTTTGCAAGGAGCCTGATCCGTCTACCCACCAAACAGAGAAATAAGGTGCCACTTGCCCTCTCGGTCAGTGGTCAGTATCCAGCCATAGCACCTCCATGGTGCAAGGATCCTTATCCACCTACCCCCAAAGAGATAGATAAGGTACGACGCTTGAAAACTTGTCACGATTTCACTGGGCTGTGTCAACACTGAATCGGATCATCATTGCAATTTGCAGTTTTCGATTTAATCGCCTTCTCAGGGTAGCGCTATTGGCTTCATGCCTGTGTAGAGGTCCCTGATTGGCTGGTCTTACTCACCTGAGATGGGAGCAACCGAGACGTGTGGCTTAATGTGCCACTTATCCCATCGAGCAGCGGTCATGATCCAGCCATAGCACCTCCACGGTGCAAGGAGCCAGATCCACCTACACCCCATAGAGATAGATGCAGTGGCACTTGCCCCCTCGGGCAGCAGTCACGAACAAGCCATAGCACTTCCACATTGTAAGGAGCCTGATTGACCTATGCCCCAAAGAGATAGATAAGGTGGCACTTGCCCTTCGGACAGCTGTCACGATCCAGCCATAGCAGCACCACGGTGCAAGGAGCCTGATCCACCTACCCCAGAAAGCGACAGATAAGGTGCCACCTGCCCCCTCGAGCAGCGGTCACGATCCAGCCATAGCACTCCACAGTGCAAGGAGCTCGATCCACCTACCCTCTAAAGACATAGATAAGGTACAACACTGAAAAATTGCCCTGATTTCTCTGGGCTGTTTGAACGCTGAACCAGATCATCATTGCAATTTGCTGTTTTCAATTTCAGCGCCTTCTCAGGGTAGCATTAATGGTTCCACACCTATGTAGAGCTCCCTGATTGGCTGGTCTCACTCACCTGAGACAGGAGCACCAGAGACGTGTGGCTTAATGTTCCACTTTCCCCCTTGTGCAGCAGTCACAATCCAGCTATAGCACCACCACGGTGTTAGGAACCTGATCCGCCTCCAACCAAAGAGATAGATAAGGTGACACTTGCCCTCTTGGGCAGCGGTCATGATCCAGCCATAGCACCTTCACATTGCAAGGAGCCTGATCCACCTACCCTCAGAGAGATAGATGAGGTTGCACTTGACCCCTCAAGCAGCGGTCATGATCCAGCCATAGCACCTTCACGGTGCAAGTAGCCTGATCCATGTTCCCCCCAAAGAGATAGATGAGGTGCCACTTGCCCTCTCTGGCAGCATTAAGGATCCTGCCATAGTACCTCCATGGTGCAAGAAGCCTGATCCACCTACCCCCCCAAAGAGATAGATAAGGTGCCACTTGACCCTTCAGGCAGCAGTCACGATCTAGCCATACCACCTCCATGGTGCATGGAGCCTGATCCACCTAACCCCAAAGAGATGGATAAGGTGCCACTTGCCCCCTCAGGCAGCATTCACTATTCAGCCATAGCACCTCCACGGTGCAGGGAGCCTGATCCACCTTCCCCCCAGAGAGATAAATGAGGTGGCACTTGCCCGCTCGGGCTGCAGTCACGATCCAGCCATAGCACCTCCACGGTGCAATGAGCCTTATCCATCTACCACCCAAAGGGATAAATAAGGTGCCACTTGCCATCGAGGGCAGTGTTCATGATCTAGCCATAGCACCTCCACGGTGCACAGATTCTGATCCACCTACACCCCAAAGAGATAGATAAGATGCCACTTGCCCCCTCGAGCAGCTGTCACAATCCAGCCACAGTACCTCCACGGTGCAAGGAGCCTGATCCACCTACCCCCAAAGAGATAGATAAGGTGTCACTTCCCCCTCAGGCTGCATTCACGATCCAGCCACAGCACCTCCATGGTGCAAGGAACCTGATCCACCTACCCCCAAAGAGATAGATAAGGTGTCACTTGCCCCCTCGGGCAGCAGTCACGATCCAGCCATAGCTCCTCCACGGTGCACAGAGCCTGATCCACCTACATCCCAAAGAGATAGATAAGATGCCACTTGCCCACTTGAGCAGCTGTTATGATCCAGCCAGAGTACCTCCATGGTGCAAGGAACCTGATCCACCTACCCCAGAGAGAAAGATGAGGTACCACTTGCCCCCGCGGGCAGCGGTCACGATCCAGCCATAGCACCTCCACGGTGCAAGGAGCCTGATACACCTTCACCCCAAAGAGATAGATGACGTGCCACTTTCCCCTCGGCAGCATTCACGATTCAGTCTTAGCACCTCCATGGTGTAAGGAGCCTGATCCACCTTCCTCCCAGCGAGATAAATGAGGTGGCACTTGCCCCCTTGAGCAGCTTTCACGATCCAGCCATAGGACCTCCACCGTGCAAGGAGCCTGATCCACCTTCTCCTCCCAAAGAGATAGATGGGGTGCCTCTTGGCCCCTCTGGCAGTATTGAAGAATCAGCCATAGCACCTCCATGGTGTAAGGAGGCTGGTCCACCTGTCCCCCAAAGAGATAGATATGGAGGCACTTGCCCCCTCAGGCAGCGGACACGATACAGCCATAGGACCTCCACAGTGCAAGGAGCATCATCCACCTACCCCACAGAGAGATAGATGGGGTGCCTCTTGGCCCCTCTGGCAGTGTTCAAGAATCAGCCATAGCACCTCCATGGTGTAAGGAGGCTGGTCCACCTATCCCCCAAAGAGATGGATATGGAGGCACTTGCCCCCTTGGGCAGCGGTCACAATCCAGCCATAGCACCTCATCAGTGCAAGGAGCCTGATCCAGCTACATTCCAAAGAGATAAATAAGGTGCCACTTGCCCCCTTGGGCAGAGGTCACGATCCAGCCATAGCACCTCCATGGTTCAAGTACCCTGATCCAGCTAGCAGCCAAAGAGATAAATAAGGTGCCACTTGCCCCATAGGGCAGCATTCACAATCCAGCCATTGCACTTCCACGGTGCATAGAGCTTCATCCACCTCCTCCCCCCAAAGAGATAGATAAGTTGCCAATTGCCCCCTTGGGCAGTGGTCACGATCCAGCCATAGCACCTCCATGGTGCAAGGAGCCTGATCCGCCTACCCCCAAAGGATAGATAAGGTACAACACTTGAAAACTTGGCAC
The DNA here is from genome assembly GCA_016271365.2 of Neoceratodus forsteri. Lineage (NCBI taxonomy): Eukaryota > Metazoa > Chordata > Ceratodontiformes > Ceratodontidae > Neoceratodus > Neoceratodus forsteri. Next base: position 1,397,235,565 of record CM028131.1, on the reverse strand, counting down.
AATTTCTCTGGGCTGTGTAAACGCTGAACTGGATCTTAATTGCAATTTGCTGTTTTCAACTTCAGCCTTCTCAGGGTAGTACTATTGGCTCCACGCCTGTGAAGAGCTCCGTGATTGGTTGGCACCTCTGACCTGAGACAAGAGCACCCGAGACTTGTGGATTAATGTGCCACTTGCCCCCTCGGGCAGCAGTCACGATCCAGCCGTAGCACCTCCACCGTGCACGGAGCCTGATCCACAGACACCCCAAAGAGATAGATAAGATGCCACTTGCCCCCTTGATCAGCTGTCACGATCCAGCCATAGTACCTTCACGGTGCAAGAAGCCTGATCCACCTCCTCCCCAAAGAGATAGATGAGGTGCCACTTGCCCCTTCAGGCTGCGATCATGATCCAGCCATAGCACCTCCATGGTGCAATGAACCTGATCCACCTACCGCCAAAGAGATATATAAGGTGACACTTGCCCCTAGGGCAGTGGTCACAAACCAGCCATAGCACCTCCACGGTGCACGGAGCCTGATCCACCTACACCCCAAAGAGGTAGATAAGATGCCACTTGCCCCCTCAAGCAGCTGTCACGATCCAGCCATAGTACCTCCACGGTGCAAGGACCCTGATCCACTTCCCCCCCAAAGAGAGAGATGAGGTACCACTTGCCCCCTCGGGCTGCATTCATGATCCACCCACAGCACCTCCACGGTGCAAGGAACCTGATCCACTTACCCCCAAAGAGATAGATAAGGTGCTACTTGCCACCTCGTGCAGTGTTCACAATCCAGCCATTGCACCTCCATGGTGCAAGGAGCCTCATCCACCTACCTCCCAAAGAGATAGATAAGGTGCCACTTGCTCCCTCGGGCAGTGTTCATCATCCAGCCATAGCACCTCCATGGTGCAAGCAGCCTGATCCACCTTCCCCTCCAAAGAGGTAGATGAGGTGCCACTTTACCCCTCAGGCAGTGTTCACTATCCAGCAATAGCATCTCCATGGTGCAAGGAGCCTGATCCATCTACCACCCAAAGGGATAGATACGGTGCCACTTGCCCGCTCAGGCAGCGGTCACAATCCAGCCATAGCACCTCCACGGTGCAAGGAACCTGATCCACCTACTCCCCAAAGAGATTGATAAGGTGCCACTTGCCAATTTGGGCAGCGGTCATGATCCAGCCATAGGTCCTGCACGGTGCAAGGAGCCTGATCCACCTACCCCCCATAAAGATAGATAAGGTGCCTCTTGGCACCTCGGACAGAGGTCACGATCCAGCCTTAGCACCTCCACGAGGCAAGGAACCTGATGCATCTGCTCCCCAAAGAGATAGATAAGGTGCCACTTGCTCCCTCGGGCTGCAGTCACGATCCAGCCATGGCATCTCCATGGTTCAAGTACCCTGATCCAGCTAGCAGCCAAAGAGATAAATAAGGTGCCACTTGCCCCATAGGGCAGCATTCACGATCCAGCCATTGCACTTCCACGGTGCATAGAGCTCCATCCACCTCCTCCCCCCAAAGAGATAGATAAGTTGCCAATTGCCCCCTTGGGCAGCGGTCACGATCCAGCCATAGCACCTCCACGGTGCAAGGAGCCTGATCCACCTACCCCCAAAGAGATAGATAAGGTGTCACTTCCCCCTCAGGCTGCATTCATGATCCAGCCACAGCACCTCCATGGTGCAAGGAACCTGATCCACCTACCCCCAAAAGATAGATAAGGTGTCACTTGCCCCCTCGGGCAGCAGTCACGATCCAGCCATAGCTCCTCCATGGTGCACAGAGCCTGATCCACCTACATCCCAAAGAGATAGATAAGATGCCACTTGCCCACTTGAGCAGCTGTTATGATCCAGCCAGAGTACCTCCATGGTGCAAGGAACCTGATCCGCCTACCCCCCAGAGAGAAAGATGAGGTACCACTTGCCCCCGCGGGCAGCGGTCACGATCCAGCCATAGCACCTCCACGGTGCAAGGAGCCTGATACACCTTCACCCCAAAGAGATAGATGACGTGCCACTTTCCCCTCGGCAGCATTCACGATTCAGTCTTAGCACCTCCATGGTACAAGGAGCCTGATCCACCTTCCTCCCAGCGAGATAAATGAGGTGGCACTTGCCCCCTTGAGCAGCGTTCATGATCCAGCCATAGGACCTCCACGGTGCAAGGAGTCTGATCCACCTTCTCCTCCCAAAGAGATAGATGGGGTGCCTCTTGGCCCCTCTGGCAGTATTCAAGAATCAGCCATAGCACCTCCATGGTGTAAGGAGGCTGGTCCACCTGTCCCCCAAAGAGATAGATATGGAGGCACTTGCCCCCTCAGGCAGCGGACACGATACAGCCAAAGGACCTCCACAGTGCAAGGAGCATCATCCACCTACCCCACAGAGAGATAGATGGGGTGCCTCTTGGCCCCTCTGGCAGTGTTCAAGAATCAGCCATAGCACCTCCATGGTGTAAGGAGGCTGGTCCACCTATCCCCCAAAGAGATGGATATGGAGGCACTTGCCCCTTGGCAGCGGTCACAATCCAGCCATAGCACCTCATCAGTGCAAGGAGCCTGATCCAGCTACATTCCAAGAGATAAATAAGGTGCCACTTGCCCCCTTGGGCAGAGGTCACGATCCAGCCATAGCACCTCCATGGTTCAAGTACCCTGATCCAGCTAGCAGCCAAAGAGATAAATAAGGTGCCACTTGCCCCATAGGGCAGCATTCACGATCCAGCCATTGCAGTTCCACGGTGCATAGAGCTTCATCCACCTCCTCCCCCCAAAGAGATAGATAAGTTGCCAATTGCCCCCTTGGGCAGTGGTCACGATCCAGCCATAGCACCTCCATGGTGCAAGGAGCCTGATCCGCCTACCCCCCAAAGGGATAGATAAGGTACGACACTTGAAAACTTGGCACAATTTCTCTGGGCTGTGTAAACGCTGAACTGGATCATAATTGCAATTTGCTGTTTTCAACTTCAGCGCCTTCTCAGGGTAGTACTATTGGCTCCACGCCTGTGAAGAGCTCCGTGATTGGCTGGCACCTCTGACCTGAGACAAGAGCACCCAAGACTTGTGGATTAATGTGCCACTTGCCCCCTCGGGCAGCAGTCACGATCCAGCCGTAGCACCTCCACGGTGCACGGAGCCTGATCCACAGACACCCCAAAGAGATAGATAAGATGCCACTTGCCCCCTAGGGCAGTGGTCACAAACCAGCCATAGTACCTTCACGGTGCAAGAAGCCTGATCCACCTCCTCCCCTCCAAAGAGGTAGATGAGATGCCACTTTCCCCCTCGGGCAGTGTTCACTATCCAGCAATAGCATCTCCATGGTGCAAGGAGCCTGATCCATCTACCACCCAAAGGGAAAGATACGGTGCCACTTGCCCGCTCAGGCAGCATTCACGATCCAGCCATAGCACCTCCACGGTGCAAGGACCCTGATCCACTTCCCCCCCAAAGAGAGAGATGAGGTACCACTTGCCCCCTCGGGCTGCATTCATGATCCACCCACAGCACCTCCACGGTGCAAGGAACCTGATCCACCTACCTCCCAAAGAGATAGATAAGGTGCCACTTGCTCCCTCGGGCAGTGTTCATCATCCAGCCATAGCACCTCCATGGTGCAAGCAGCCTGATCCACCTTCCCCTCCAAAGAGGTAGATGAGGTGCCACTTTACCCCTCAGGCAGTGTTCACTATCCAGCAATAGCATCTCCATGGTGCAAGGAGCCTGATCCATCTACCACCCAAAGGGATAGATGGTGCCACTTGCCCGCTCAGGCAGCATTCACAATCCAGCCATAGCACCTCCACGGTGCAAGGAACCTGATCCACCTACTCCCCAAAGAGATTGATAAGGTGCCACTTGCCCATTTGGGCAGCGGTCATGATCCAGCCATAGGTCCTGCACGGTGCAAGGAGCCTGATCCACCTACCCCCCATAAAGATAGAATAAGGTGCCTCTTGGCACCTCGGACAGAGGTCACGATCCAGCCTTAGCACCTCCACGAGGCAAGGAACCTGATGCATCTGCTCCCCAAAGAGATAGATAAGGTGCCACTTGCTCCCTCGGGCAGTGGTCACGTTCCAGCCATGGCACCTCCATGGTGCAAGGAGCCAGATCCACCTACCCCCCCATAGAGATAGATAAGGTGCCACTTGCCCCCTCGTGCAGCAGTCACGATCCAGCCATAGCATCTCCACGGTGCAAGGAGCCTGATCAGACTGCCCACCAAAGAGATAAGTACGGTGCCACTTTCCAACTTGTGCAGTGGTCAGGATCCAGCCATGGCACCTCCATGGTGCAAGGAGCCAGATCCACCTACCTCCCCATAGAGATAGATAAGATGCCACTGCCCCCTCGCGCAGCAGTCACGATCCAGCCATAGCACCTCCACGGTGCAAGAAGCCTGATCAGACTGCCCACCAAAGAGATAAGTACAGTGCCACTTTCCAACTTGGGCAGTGGATAGGATCCAGCCATAGCACCTCCATGGTGCAAGGAGCCTGATCCACCTACCCTCCAAAGAGATTGATAAGGTACAATGCTTGAAAAATTGCCATGATTTCTCTGGGCTGTGCAAACGCTGAACCGGATCATAATTGCAATTTGCTGTTTTCAGCTTCAGCGCGTTCTCAGGGTAGCACTATTGGCTCCACGCCAGTGTAGAGCTCCATGATTGGCTGGCCTCACTCACCTGAGACAGGACCACCTGAGACGTGTAGCTTAATGTGCCACTTGCCCCATCGGGTAACGGTCATGATCCAACCATAGCACCTCCACTGTGCACGAAGCCTGATCCACCTGCCCCCCAAAGAGATAGATGAGGTGCTCCTTGCCCCCTCGAACAGTTGTCATGATCCAGCCATAGTACCTCCGTGGTGGAAGGAGCCTGATCCACCTTCCCCCAAAGAGATAAATGAGGTGCCACTTGCCCCCTCGAGCTGCGCTCACGATCCAGCCAAAACACCTCCACGGTGCAAGAAACCTAATCCACCTACTCCCCATAGAGATAGATAAGGTGCCTCTTGCCCCTTCGTGCAGCGGTCATGATCCAGCAATAGCTCCTGCGCGGTGCAAGGAGCCTGATAAACCTACCCCCAAAGAGATAGATAAGGTACCACCTGCCCCTTCGGGCAACGTTAACGATCCAGCCCTGTCACCTCCATGGTGCAAGGAGCCTCATCCATCTTTCTTCCAGAGAGATAGATGAGGTGCCACTTGCCCCCTCGGGCAGCGATCAGGATCCAGCCATTGCACCTCCATGGTGCAAGCAGCCTGATCCACCTCCCCCCCCCCCGAGAGATACATAAGGTAGGACGCTTGAAAAATTGCCACGGTTTCTATGGGCTGTGTGAATGCTGAACCATATCATCATTACAATTTGCTGTTTTTAATTTCAGCACCTTCTCAGGGTAGCGTAATTGGTTTCACACCTGTGTAGAGCTACCTGATTGGCTGGGGTCACTCACCGGAGACAGGAGCACCCAAGATGTGTGGCTTAATGTGCCACTTGCACTCTCTGGCAGCAGTCACGATCCAACCATAGCACCTCCACGGTGCAAGGACCCTGATCAACCTACCACCCAAAGAGGTAGATAAAGGTGCAACTTGCCTCCTCAGTGGTCACAATCCAGCCATAGTAACTCCATGGTTTAAGGAGCCTGATCCACCTCCCCCCCAGAGAGATAGATGAGGTGCCATGTGCTACTTCGGGCAGCGTTTACGATTCAGCCATAACACCTCCATGGTGCAAGGGACCTGATCCACCTACCCCCCCAAGGAGATAGATGTGGTGGCACTTGCCCCCTCGGGCAGCGGTCACGATCCAGAAATAGCACCTCCATGGTGCAAGATGCCTCATCCGCCTACCCCGCAGAGAGATAGATGAGGTGGCACTTTCCCCCTCGGGCAGCAGTCATGAATCAGACATATCACCTCCACGGTGCAAGGAGCATGATCCACCTAGCAGCCAAAGCGATAGATAAGGTGCCACTTGCATTCTAGGGCAGCGGTCACGATCCGGCCATTGCACCTCCACAGTACCAGGAGCCTCATCCACCCCCCCCCCACAAAGAGATAGCTAAGGTGCCACTTGCCCATCGGGCAGTGATCACGATCTAGCTATAGCATCTCCACGGTGCATGGAGCATGATCCTCCTACCCCCCAAAGAAATAGATGAAGTGGCACTTGCCCCCTTGGGCAGCGGACACGATCCAGCCATAGCAGCTCCACAGTGCAAGCAGCCTCATCCACCTACCCCGCAGATAAATAGATGAGGTGGCACATGCCCCCTTGGGCAGCGGTCAAGACCCAGCCATTGCACCTCCACGGTGCAAGGAGCCCGATCCACCTAACCCCGAAAGAGATAGATAAGGAACGACACTAGAAAAATTGCCAGGATTTCTCTGGGCTGCGTGAACGCTGAACCAGATGATCATTGCAATTTTCTGTTTTCAATTAAGTGCCTTCTCAGGGTAGCACTATTGGTTCCACACCTTTGTGAGGCTCCTGATTGGCTGGTCTTACTCACCGAAGGCAGGAGTAGTTAAGATGTGTGGCTTAATGTGTCACTTGCTCCTGCGGGCAGCGGTCACGATCCAGCCATAGAACCTCCATGGTGCAAGGAGCCTGATCCACCTACCCCCCAAAGAGATAGATAAGGTGCAACTTTCCCCCTCGGGCAGCGGTCATGATCCAGCCATAGTACCTCCACGGTGCAAGAAGCCTGATCCACCATCCCCCCAATGAGATAGATGAGGTGCCACTTGCCCCCTCGGGCAGCGGTAACGATCCAGCCATAGCACCTCCACGGTGCGAGAAGCCTGATCCACCTACCCCCCAAAGAGACAGATAAGGTGCCAATTGGCACCTCAGGCAGTGGTCACAATCCAGACATAGCACTTTCATGGTGCAAGGAACCTGATCCACCTGCTCCCCAAAGAGATGGATAAGGTGAAACTTGCCCCCTCAGTCTGTGGTCATGATCCAGCCATGGCACCTCCACGGTGCAAGGAGCCTGATCCACCTACCCCCCCGAAGAGATAGATAAGGTGCCACTTGCCCCCTCGGGCAGTGGTCACGATCCAGCAATAGCACCTCCACGGTGCAAGGAGCCTGATCCACCTTTCCAACCCAAAGAGACAGATAAGGTATGACGCTTGAAAAATTGCCACGATTTCTCTGGACTTTGTGAACCTTGAACCGTATCATCATTGCAATTTGCTGTTTTAAATTTCAGTGCCTTCTCAGGGTAGCGTTATTGGCCCACGCCTTTATAGAGCTCCCTGATTGGCTGGTCTCACTCACCTGAGTCAGGAGCACCTGAGATGTGTGGTTTAATGTGCCACTTGCCCCCTCATGCAGCGGTCACGATCCAGCCATAGCACCTCCACAGTGCAAGACGCCTGATCCACCTACCCCCCAAAGAGATAGATGAGATGGCTCTTGCCCCCTTGCGCAGTAATCATGATCCAGTCATAGCACCTCCACGGTGCAAGGAGCCTCATCCACCTTCCAACCAGAGAGATAGATGAGGTGCCACTTGCACCTTTCCGTTAGCGTTCATGATCCAGCCATTGCACCTCCATTGTGCAAGAAGCCTGATCCACCTACTTCCCAAAGAGATAGATAAGGTGCCACTTGACCCCTCAGGCAGTGGTCAGGATCCAGCCATAGCATGTCCACGGTGCAAGGAGCCTGATTGACCTACCCCTCAAACAGATGGATAAGGTGCCACTTGCCAACTCGGCCAGCGGTCACTATCCAGCCATAGCACCTCCAAGGTGCAAGAAGTCTGATCCACCTTCTCCCAAAAGCGATAGATATGGAACAATGTGCCCCCTCAGCAGCGGTCACGATCCAGCCGTAGCAACCCCTCTGTGCAAGGAGCCTGATCCATCTACCACCAAAAAGATAGATAAGGTGCCATTTGTCCCCTCGGGCAGTGGTCACGATCCAGTCATAGCACCTCCACGGTGCAAGGAACCTGATCCACATAATGCCCAAAGAGATAGATAAGGTGCCACTTGTCCCTTCGGGCAACTGTCACGATCCAGCCATAGTACCTACATGATGCAAGGAGCCTGATGCAGCTACCCCCCCAAAGTGATAGATAAGGTACTACGCTTGAAAAATTGCCACGATTTCTCTGGGCTGTGTGAACGCTGAACCGTATTATCATTGCAATTTGCTGTTTTCAATTTCTGCTCCTTCTCAGGGTATCACTATTGGTTCTACACCTGTGTAGAGCTCCCTGATTGGCTGGTCTCACTCACCTGAGAAGGGAGCACCCGAGATGTGTGGCTTAATGTGCCACTTGCCCATTCGGGCAGCGGTCACGATCCAGCCATAGCACCTCCACAGTTCAAGGAGCCTGATCCACATTGCACCCAAAGAGATAGATACGGTGTCACTTGCCCCCTCGGGTATTGTTCACGATGCAGCCGTAGCACCTCCATGGTGCAAGAAGCCTGATACACCTAGCCCCTAAAGAGATAGATGAGGTGCCACTTGCCCCCTCGGGAAGCATTCACGATCCAGCCGTAGCACCTCCACAGTGCAAAGGGCCTCAATCACCTACCCCCCCAAAGAGATAGATAAGGTGCCTCGTGCCCCCTCGGGCAGCAGTCACGATCCAGCCACAGCACCTCCACGGTGCAAGAAGCCTAATCCACCTACCCCCCCGAAAGATTGATAAGCTGCTACTGGCCCTCTCTGGCAGCAGTCACGATCCAGCCAAAGGACCTCCACTGTGCAAGGAGCCTGAGCCCGCCTACCCCCCAAAGAGATAGATAAGGTGCCACTTGCCCTCTTGGGCAGTGCCCATGATCCAGCCATTGCACCTCCACGGTGCAAGGAGCCTAATCCACCTACCCCCTAGACAGATAGATAAGCTGCCACTTTCCCCCTCGTGCCGCAGTCACGATCCAGTCATAGCACCTCCATGGTTCAAGGAGTCTGATCCATCTCCCGCCCAAAGAGATAGATAAGATGCCACTTCCCTCTTGGGCAGTGTTCATGATCTAGCCATAGCACTTCCACGGTGCAAGGAGCCTGATCCACCTACCTCCGAAAGAGATAGATCAGGGACGATGCTTGAAAAATTGCCACGATTTCTTGGGGCTGTCTCAACACTGAACAGTATCATCATTGCAATTTGCTGTTTTCAATTTCAGCGCCTTCTCAGGGTAGCGCTATTGGTTCAACATATGGGTAGATCTCCATGATTGTCTGGTCTCACTCACCTCAGACAGGAGCACCCAAGATTTGTGGCTTAATGTGCCTCTTGCCCCCTCGGGCAGCGGTCACGATCTAGCCATTGCACCTCCACAGTGCAAGGAGCCTGATCCACCTACCCCTCAAAGAGATAAATAAGGTGCCTCTTGCCCCCTTCAGCAGCGGTCAGGATCCAGCCTTAGCACCGCCACAGTGCAAAGATTCTGATCCACCTAACCCCCAGAGAGAGAGATAATTTACGACGCTTGAAAAATTGCCACAATTTCTCTAGACTGTGTGAACGCTGAACCGGATCATCATTGCAATTTGCTATTTTCTGTTTCAGCGCCTTCTCCGGGTAACGCTATTGGCTCCACGCCTGAGTAGAGCTCTCTGATTGGCTGGTCTCATGTACCTGAGACAGGAACACCCGAGAAGAGTGGCTTAATGTGCCACTTGCCCCCTTGGGCAACGGTCACGATCTAGCAATAGAACATCCACGGTCAAGGAGCCTCATCCACCTTCCCCCCAGAGAGATAGATGAGGTGCCACTTGCCCCCTCGGGCAGTGTTCATGATACTGCCATAGCACCTCCTTGGTGCAAGGAGCCTGATCCAACCTACCCCCTTAAGAGAGAGATAGATAAGGTGCCACTTGCCCCCTCAGGCAGCTGCCATGATCCAGCCATAGCACCTCCACTGTGCAAGGAGCCTAATCCACCTTCCCCACAAAGAGATATATAAGGTGCCACTTGCCCCCTCTGGCAGCATTCACGATAAAGCCATAGCACCTCCACGGAGCAAGGAGCCTGATCCACCTACCCCCCAATGAGATTGATAAGGTGCGACGCTTGAAAAATTGCCATGATTTCTCTGGGCTGTGTGAACGCTGAACCGGATCATCATTGCAATTTGCTGTTTTCAATTTTAGCGCCTCCTCAAGGTAGCACTATTGGTTCCACACTTGTGTAGAGTTCCCTGATTGGCTGGTCTCACTCACCTGAGACAGGAGCACCTGAGATGTGTGGCTTAATGTGCCACTTACCACCTTGGGCAGCAGTCATGATCCAGCCATGGCTCCTCCACAGTGCAAGGAGCCTGATCCACCTACCCCCCAAGGAGATACATAAGGTGCCATTTTTCCCCCCTCGGGCAGTGGTCACGATCCAGCCATAGCACATCCACAATGCAAGGAGCCTGATCCACCTTCCCCATAAAGAGATAGATAAGTTGGCACTTGCTCCCTCTGGCAGCGGTCACGATCCAGTCAAAGCACCACCACGGTGCAGGGAGCCTGATCGAACCACCTCCCAAAGAGATAGATCAGGTGCCACTTGCCGTCTCGAGCAGCGGTCATGATCCAGCCATAGCACCTCCACAGTTCAAGAAGCCTAATCCACCTACCCCCCCAAAGAGGTAGATAAGGTGGCAGTTGCTCCCTTGGGCTGCGGTCATGATCCAGGAATAGCAGCTCCACAGTACAAGGAGCCTGATCCAGTTACCCCCCAAAAAACATAGATTAGGTGCCACTTGCCCCCTGGGGCAGCGGTCATGATAAAGTCATAGTACTTCCATGGTGCAAGGAGCCTGATCCACCTTGCACCCAAAGAGATAGATAAGGTGCCACTTGCCCCCTCGGGTATCATTCACGATCCAGGAATAGCACCTCCACGGTGCAAGAAGCCTGATCCGCCTAACACCCAAAGAGATAGATGAGGTGCCACTTGCCCCATCGGGAAGCGTTCACAATCCAGCCATAACATCTCCACAGTGCAAGGAGCCTCATTCACCTACCCCCCCCAAAGAGATAGATAAGGTGCCATGTGCCTCCTTGGGCAGCAGTCAAGATCCATCCACAGCACCTCCACGGTGCAAGGAGACTCATCCAGCTTCCCACCACAGAGATAGATGAGGTGCCACTTGCCCCCTTGGGTAGTGTTCAGGATCCAGATATAGCACCTCCATGGTGCAAGGTGCCTGATCCACCTACCCCCCAGAAAGACAGATAAGCTGCTACTTGCCCCCTCGGGAAGCTGTCATGATCCAGCCATAGCACCTCCACGGTGCAAGGATCCTGATCCAGCCTACCCCCCAAAGAGATAGATAAGGTGCCACTTGCCTTCTTGGGTAGTGCCCACGATCCAGCCATAGCACCTCCACAGTGCAAGGAACCTAATCCTCCTACCTCCCAGAGAGATAGATAACTGCCACTTGCCCCTCCGGCCCGCGGTCACGATCCAGTCATAGCACCTTCATGGTTCAAGGAGTCTGATCCACTTCCCCCCAAAGAGATAGATAAGGTGCCACTTGCCCCCTCGGGCAGCGTTCACGATCTAGACATAGCACTTCCATGGTGCAAGGAGAGTGATCCACGTACCTCTGAAAGAGATAGCTCAGGTACGACGCTTGAAAAATTGCGATGACTTCTCTGGGCTGTGTGAACACTGAACTGCATCATCACTGTAATTTGCTGTTTTCAATTTCAGCACCTTCTCAGGGTAGCGTTATTGGTTCTACACATGGGTACAGCTCCCTGATTGTCTGGTCTCAATCTCCTGAGACAGGAGCACCCGAGATTTGTGGCTTAATGTGCCTTTTGCCCCCTCGGGCAGCAGTCACAATCCAGCCATAGCACCTCCATGGTGCAAGGAACCTGATCCAGCCTACCCCCCAAAGAGATATATAAGATGCCACTTGCCCCCTCGGGCAGCATTCACGATCCAGCCATAGCACCTCCACAGTGCAGGGAGCCCAATCCACCTACCCCCAAGAAAGATAGATAAGCTGCCACATGCCCCATCACGCAGCGGTCACGATCCAGCCATAGAACCTCCACGGTGCAAGGAGCCTGATCCCGCCTACCCCCCAAAGAGATAGATAAGGTGCCACTTGCCCTCTTGGGCAGTGCCCATGATCCAGCCATAGCACCTTCACATTGCAAGAAGCCTAATCCACCTACCCCTCAGACAGATAGATAAGCTTCCACTTTTCCCCTCGGTCCATGGTCACGATCCAGTCATAGCACCTCCATGGTTCAAGGAGTCTGATCCACCTCCCCCACAAAGAGAAAGATAAGGTGCCACTTGCCCCCTCGGGCAGCATTCATGATCTAGCCATAGCACTTCCATGGTGCAAGGAGCCTGATCCACCTACCTCTGAAGAGATAGATCAGGTACGATGCTTGAAAAACTGCCACAATTTCCCGGGGCTGTGTCAACACTGAACCGTATCATCATTGCAATTTTCTGTTTTCAATTTCAGCGCCTTCTCAGGGTAGCGCTATTGGTTCTACACATGGGTGAATCTCCCTGATTGTCTGGTCTCACTCACCTCAGACAGGAGCACCAGAGATTTGTAGCTTAATGTGCCTCTTGCCCCCTTGGGCAGCTGTCATGATCTAGCCATAGCACCTCCACGGTGCAAGGAGCATTATCCACCTACCCTCCAAAGCGATAGATAAGGTGGCACTTGCCCCCTAGAGCAACGGTCACGATCCAGCCAGAGCACCTCCACGGTGCAAGGAGCCTGATCCATCTTCCCCCCCAAGGAGATAAGGTGGCACTTGCCCCCTCAGGCAGCATTCACGATCCAGCCATAACACCTCCATGGTGCAAGGAGCCTGATCCACCTACCCCTCAAAGAGATAGATAAGGTGCCTCTTGCTCCCTTGAGCAGCGATCACGATCCAGCCTTTGCAACTCCACGGTGCAAGACGCCTGATCCACCTGCCCCCCAAAGAGTTAGATAAGGTGCCACTTGCCCCTTCAGGCAGCGTTCACAACCCAGCCGTAGCTCCTCCATGGTGCAAGAAGCCTGATCCACCTATCCCCCAAAGAGATAGATAAGGTGCCACTTGCCCCCTTAGGCAGCGTTCACGACCCAGCCGTAGCACCTCTTCGGTGCAAGGAGCCTGATCCACCTACCCCTCCAAAGAGATGGATAAGGTACGATGCTTGGAAAATTGCTATGATTTCTCTGGACTGTGTGAACGCTGAACCGTATTATCATTGCAATTTGCTGTTTTCAATTTCAGCGCCTTCTCTGCGTAGTGTTCTTGGTTCCACAGTTGTGTTGAGCTCCCTGATTGGCTGGCCTCAGGCACCTGAGACAGGAGCACCTGAGACGTGTGGCTTAATGTGCCACTTGCCCCCTTGGGCAGCGTTCACGGTGCAGCCATAGCACCTCCACGGTGCAAGGATCCTGATCCACCTACCCCACAAAGAGATAGATAAGGTTCCACTTGCGTCCTTGGGCAGCCATCACGATCCAGCCATAGCATCTCCACGGTGCAAGGAGCCTGAGCCACCTAACCTCCAAGGAAATAGATAAGGTGCCATTTGTCCAGACAGCAGCGATCACGATCCAGCCATAGCACCTCCACGGTGCAAGAAGCCTGATGCACCAATCCCCGAAAGAGATAGATAAAGTGCCACTTGCCCCCCAGGGCAGCCGTCATGATCCAGCCATAGCACCTCCATGGTGCTAGGACCCTGATCCACCTAGCACTCAAAGAGATAGATAAGGTGCCACTTGCCCCCTCGGGTCGCGGTCATGATCCAGCCATAGCTACTCCACGGTGCAAGGTGCCCGATCCACCTACCCCCCCAAAGAGACAGATAAAGTGCCACTTGCCACCTTGGCAGTGTTCATGAGTCAGCCATAGCACCTCCATGGTGCAAGAAGTCTGATCCACCTACCGACCAAAGAGATAGATAAGGTGCCACTTGGCCCCTCGGGCAGCGGTCACGATCCAGCCACAGCACCTCCACAGTGCAATGAGCCTGTTCCACCTAACCCCCAATGAGATAAATAAGGTGCCACTTGCCCACTCAGGCAGTGGTCACAAGTCTGCCATAGCACCTCCACAGTGCAAGGAGCCTGTTCCACCTAACCCCCAATGAGATAAATAAGGTGCCACTTGCCCACTCGGGCATTGGTCACAAGTCTGCCATAGCACCTCCACAGTGCAAGGAGCCTGATCCACCTACCCCCCCCAAAGAGACAGATAAGGTGCAGCTTGCCACCTTGGCAGTGTTCACGAGTCAGCCATAGCAACCTCCATGGTGCAAGGAACCTGATCCACCTACCCCGCTAAGAGATAGGTAAGGTGCCATTTTCCCCCTCGGGCACCGGTCAAGATCCAGACATGGCACCTCCATGGTACAAGGAGCCTGATCCACCAATCCCCAAAAGAGATAGATAAGGTGCCACTTGCCCCCTCAGGCAGCGGTCACGATCCAGTCATAGCATTTCCACAGTGCAAGAAGCCTGATCCACCTACCCTCCAAAGAGATTGATAAAGTGCCACTTGCCCCTTCGGGCAGCAGTCATGATTCAGCCACAGCACCTCCACGGTGCAAGGAGCCTCATCAACCTCCCAAAGAGATAGATAAGGTGACACTTTCCCCTACAGGCAGCGGTCAGGATCCAGCCATAGCACCTCCACGGTGCAAGAAGTCTGATCCACCTACCCCCCAGAGAGATAGATAATTTACAATGCTTGAAAAATTGCCACGATTTCTCTGGACTGTGTGAACGCTGAACCGGATCATCATTGCAATTTGCTGTTTTCAGTTTCAGCGCTTACTCAGGGTAGCGCTATAGGCTCCATGCCTGAGTAGAGCTCTCTGATTGGCTGGTCTCACTCACCTGAGACAGGAACACCCAAGAAGAGTGACTTAATATGCTACTTTCCCCCTTGGGCAGCGGTCACGTTCTAGCAATAGAACCTCCACGGTCAAGGAGCTTCATCCACCTTCCCCCCCAGAGAGATAGATGAGGTGCCACTTGCTCCCTCAGGCAGCATTCACAATCCAGCCATAGCACCTCCATGGTGCAAGGAGCCTGATCAACCTACCCTCCAAAGAGATAGATAAGGTGCCACTTGCCCCCTTGGGCAACGTTCACGAGCTGGCCACAGAACCTCCACGGTCAAGGAGCCTCATTCACCTTCCTCCCAGAGAGATAGATAAGGTACCACTTGCCCCCTCAGGCAGCTGCCATGATCCAGCCATAGCACTTACACTGTGAAAGAAGCCTAATCCACCTTCCCCACAAAGAGATAGATAAGGTGCCACTTGCCCCCTCGGGCAGTGTTCATGATAAAGGCTTAGCACCTCCATGGAGCAAGGAGCCTGATCCACCTACCCCCCAATGAGATAGATAAGGTGCGATGCTTGAAAAAATTGCCACGATTTCTCTGGGCTGTGTGAACACTGAACCAGATCATCATTGCAATTTGCTGTTTTCAATTTCAACGCCTCCTCAAGGTAGCACTATTGGTTCCACACCTGTGTAGAGTTCCCTGATTGGCTCGTCTCACTCACCTGAGTCAGAAGCACCCGAGATGTGTGACTTAATGTGCCACTTACCCCCTCTGGCAGCGGTCACGATCCAGCCATAGCACCTCCACAGTGCAAGGAGCCTGATCCACCTACCCCCCCAAGGAGATACATAAGGTGCCACTTTCCCCCTCGGGCAGTGGTCACGATCCAGCCATAGCACCTCCACAGTGCAAGGAGCCTGATCCACCTTCCCCATAAAGAGATAGATAAGGTGGCATTTGCTGCCTCTGGCAGCGGTCACGATCCAGCCAGAGCACCACCACAGTGCAAAGAGCCTGATCGAGCCACCTCCCAAAGTGATAGATCAGGTGTCACTTGCCGCCTCGAGCAGTGGTCACGATCCAGCCATAGCACCTCCACGGTGCAAGAAGCCTGATCCACCTACCCTCCAAAGAGATAGATAAGGTGGCACTTGCCCCCTTGGGCTGCGGTCACGATCCAACCATAGCAGCTCCACGGTGCAAGGAGCCTGATTCAGTTACCCCCCAAAGACATAGATTAGGAGCCACTTGCCCCCTCAGGCAGCAGTCATGATAAAGTCATAGCACTTCCACGGTGCAAGGAGCCTGATCCACCTAGCATCAAAAGAGATAGATAAGGTGCCACTTTCCCCCTTGGGTATCGTTCACGATCCAGGAATAGCACCATCACGGTGCAAGAGGACTGTTCCACCTAACACCCAAAGAGATAGATGAGGTGCCACTTGCCCCCTTGGGAAGCGTTCACAATCCAGCCATAGCACCTCCACAGTGCAAGGGGCCTCATTCACCTACCCCCCAAAAGAGATAGATAAGGTGCCACGTGCCCCCTGGGACAGCGGTCATGATCCATCCACAGCACCTCCACGGTGCAAGGAGACTCGTCCACCTTCCCCCCAGAGAGATAGATGAGGTGCCACTTGCCCCCTCGGGTAGCGTTCACGATCCAGATATGGCACCTCCACGGTGCAAGCAGCCTGATCCACCAAACCCCCAAAGAGATAGATAAGGTGCCACTTGCTCCCTCAGACAGCAATCACGATCCAGCCATAGCACCTCCATGGTGCAAGGAGACTCATCCACCTTCCCCCCAGAGAGATAGATGAGGTGCCACTTGCCCCCTCGGGTAGCGTTCACGATCCAGATATGGCACCTCCACGGTGCAAGCAGCCTGATCCACCAAACCCCCAAAGAGATAGATAAGGTGCCACTTGCTCCCTCAGACAGCAATCACGATCCAGCCATAGCACCTCCACAGTGCAAGGAGCCTAATCCACCTACCCTCCAGAAAGATAGATAAGCTGCTACTTGCCCCCCCGGGCAGCTGTCACAATCCAGCCATAGCACCTCCACGGTGCAAGGAGCCTGATTCAGTTACCCCCCAAAGACATAGATTAGAAGCCACTTGCGCCCTCGGGCAGCAGTCATGATAAAGTCTTAGCACTTCCACGGTGCAAGGAGCCTGATCCACCTAGCACCAAAAGAGATAGATAAGGTGCCACTTGCCCCCTTGTGTATCGTTCACGATCCAGGAATAACACCATCACGGTGCAAGAAGACTGTTCCACCTAACACCCAAAGAGATAGATGAGGTGCCACTTGCCACCTTGGGTATCGTTCACGATCCAGGAATAGCACCATCACAGAGCAAGAAGATTGTTCCACCTAACACCCAAAGAGATAGATGAGGTGCCACTTGCCCCCTTGGGAAGCGTTCACAATCCAGCCATAGCACCTCCACAGTGCAAGGGGCCTCATTCACCTACCCCCAAAAGAGATAGATAAGGTGCCACGTGCCCCCTGGGGCAGCGGTCATGATCCATCCACAGCACCTCCACAGTGCAAGGAGACTCATCCACCTTCCCCCCAGAGAGATAGATGAGGTGCCACTTGCCCCCTCGGGTAGCGTTCACGATCCAGATATGGCACCTCCATGGTGCAAGGAGCCTGATCCACCAAACCCCCAAAGAGATAGATAAGGTGCCACTTGCTCCCTCAGACAGCAATCACGATCCAGCCATAGCACCTCCACAGTGCAAGGAGCCTAATCCACCTACCCCCCAGAAAGATAGATAAGCTGCTACTTGCCCCCCCCAGGCAGCTGTCACGATCCAGCCATAGGACCTCCACAGTGCAAGGAGCGTGATCCAGCCTACCCCCCAAAGAGATGGATAAGGTGCCACTTGCCTTCTTGGGCAGTGCCCATGATCCAGCAGTAGCACCTCCATGGTGCAAGAAGCCTAATCCACCTACCCCCCAGAGAGATAGATAAGCTGCCACTTGTCCCTTTGGGCCGCGGTCACGATCCAGTCATAGCAACTCCATGGTTCAAGGAGTCTGCTCCACCTACCCCCCAAAGAGATAGATAGGGTGCCACTTGCCCCCTCAGGCAGCGTTCACGATCTAGCCATAGCACTTCCAGAGTGCAAGGAGCCTGATCCACCTTCCTCCAAAAGAGATAGATCAGGTACGATGCTTGAAAAATTGCCACGATTTCTCTGGGCTGTGTGAACACTGAACCGTATCATCATTGCAATTTGCTGTTTTCAATTTCAGCGCCGTCTCATGCTAGCGCTATTGGTTCTCCACTTGGGTAGAGCTCCCTGATTGTCTGGTCTCACTCACCTGAGACAGGAGCACCCGAGATTTGTGGCTTAATGTGCTTCTTGCCCCCTCAGGCAACGGTCATGATCCAGCCATAGCACCTCCATGGTGCAAGGAACCTGATCCACCTACAACCCAAAGAGATAGATAAGGTGCCACTTGCTCCCTTGGCTAACGGTCACGATGCAGCCATGGCACCTCCACGGTGCAAGAAGCCTGATCCACCTACCCCCCAAAGAGATAGATAAGTTGGCACTTGCCCCCTCAGGCAGCAGTCACGATCCAGCCAGAGCACCTCCATGGTGCAAGGAGCCTGGTCGAGCTACCTCCCAAAGAGATAGATCAGGTGCCACTTGGCCCCTTGGACAGCGGTCACGATCCAGACATAGCACCTCCACGGTGAAAGAAGCCTGATCCACCTACCCACCAAAGCGAAAGATAAGGTGGCACTTGCCCCCTTGGGTAGTGGTCACGATCCAGCTATATTAGCTCCACGGTACAAGAAGCCTGATCCAGCTACCCTCCAAAGACATAGATTAGGTTCCACTTGCCCCCTTGGGCAGCAATCATGATCAAGTCATAGCACTTCCATGGTGCAAGGAGCCTGATCCACCTAGCACCCAAAGAGATAGATAAGGTGCCACTTGCCCTCTCGGGTATCATTCACGATCCAGCCATAGCACCTCCACGGTGCAAGGAGCCTGATCCACCTAGCACCCAAAGACGTAGATGAGGTGCTACTTGCCCCTTCGGATGGCATTCATGATCCAGCCATAGCACCTCCATGGTGCAAGGAGCCTGATCCACCTTCCCCCCCAAGAGAGATAGATGAGGTGCCACTTGGCCCCTCAGGCAGCATTCACGATAAAGCCATAGCACCTCCACAGTGCAAGAAGCCTAATCCACCTAGCCCCCAGAAAGAGAAATAAGCTGCCACTTGCCCCCTTGGGCCGTGGTCACGATCCAGCCATAGCACCTCCATGGTTCAAGTAGTCTAATCCTCTAATCCACCTCCCCCCCAAAGTGATAGATAAGGTGCCACTTGCCCCCTCGGGCAGCGGTCATGATCTAGCTAAAGCACCTCCACGGTGCAAGGAGCCTGATCCACCTTCCCCCCAGAGAGACGGATGAAGTGCCACTTGACCCCTTGGACAGCATTCACGATAAAGCCATAGCACCTCCACAGTGCAAGGAGCCTAATCCACCTACCCCTCACAGAGATAGATAAGCTGCCACTTGCCCCCTCTGGCAGCGTTCATGATCCAGCCATAGGACCTCCACGGTGCAAGGAGCCAGAACCACTCTGCCCCCCAAAGAGATAGATAAGGTGCCACTTGCCCCATTGGGCAGCACCCACGATCCAGGCATAGCACCTCCATGGTGGAAGGAGCCTTATCCACCTAGCCCCCAGAAAGAGAGATAAGCTACCACTTGCCCCCTCGGGCTGTGGTAACGATCCAGCCATAGCACCTCCATGGTTCAAGTAGTCTAATCCACCTCCCCCCAAAGTGATAGATAAGGTGCCACTTGCCCCCTCGGGTAATGGTCATGATCCAGCTAAAGCACCTCAACAGTGCAAGCAGCCTCATCCACCTAGCCCCCCAAAGAGGTAGATAAGGTACGACGCTTTAAAAATTGCTACAATTTCTCTGGTCTGTGTGAACGCTGAACCGTATCATAATTGCAATTTGCTGTTTTCAATTTCAGCGCCTTCTGAAGGCAGCGCTCTTGGTTCTGCACCTGTGTAGAGCTCACTGATTGGCTGGTCTCACTCAACTGAGACAGGAGCACCTGAGACGTGTGGCTTAATGTGCCACTTGGCCCCTCGTGCAGCGTTCATGATGCAGCCATAACAACTCCACGGTGCAAGGAGAGTGATCCACCTACCCCCAAAGAGATAGATAAGGTGCCACTTGCCCCCTTGGCTGCGGTCAGGATCCAGCCATAGCACCTCCACGGTGCAAGGAAACTGATCCACCTACTCCCCAAAGAGATACATATGGTACGAAGCTGGAAAAATTGCTATGGTTTCTCTGCTCTGTTTGCACGCTGAACTGGATCATCATTGCAATTTGCTATTTTCAATTTCAGCGCCTTCTCAGGGTAGCGCTATTGGTTCCACACCTGTGTAGAGCTCCCTGATTGGGAGGTCTCACTCACCTGAGACAGGAGCACCCAAGTCGTGTGGCTTAATGTGCCACTTGCCTCCTCGGGCAGCGGTCACGTTCCAGCCATAGCAGCTCCACAGTGCAAGGAGCCTGATCCACCTACCCCCCAAAGAAATAGAGAATGTACGATATTGGAAAAATTGCCTCGATTTCTCTGGGCTGTGTGTACACTCAACCAGATCATCATTGCAATTTGCTATTTTCAATTTTAGCACCATCTCATTGTAGCGCTATTGGCTCTATGTATGTGTATCGCTCCCGTATTAGCTAGTCTCACTCACCTGAGACAGGAGCACCCGAAACGCGTGGCTTAATGTGCCTCTTGCCCTCTCTGGCAGCAGTTACGATCCAGCCATAGCAACCCCACGGTGGATGGAGCCTGATCCACCTAACAACCAAAGAGATAGATAAGGTGCCACTTGCCCTGTCGGGCAGCTGTCAGGATCCAGCCATAGCACCTCCACGGTGCAATAAGCCTCATTCACTTACCCCCCCAAGGAGATAGATAAGGTGCCACTTGCCCCCTCAAGCAGCAGTCAGGATCCAGCCATAGCACCTCCACGGTGCAAGAAGACTGATCCACCTACCGTCCAAAGAGATAGATAAGGTACTGACGATGAAAAATTGCCCACGATTTCTCTGGGCTATGTGACGCTGAACCGTTCATCATTGCAACTTGCTGTTTTTCAATTTCAGCGCCTTCTCAGGTAGCTGATGGCTCCATGCCTGTTTAGAGCTCAATGATTGGCTGGTCTCACTCACTTGAAACAGAAGCACCCGGGATGTGTGGCCTAATGTGCACCTTGCCCTCTCGAGCAGCGGTCACGATCCAGCCATAGCACCTCCATGGTGCAAGGAGCCTTTTCCACCTCCCCCCCCCAAAGAGATAGATAAGGTGTCACTTGCCCTGTCGGGCAGCGGTCACGATCCAGCCATAGCACCTCAACGGTGCAAGGAGCCTCATTCACCTACCCCCACCGAAGAGATAGATAAGGTGCCACTTCCTTCCTCAGGCAGCAGTTAGGATCCAGCCATAGCAGCTCCATGGTGCAAGGAGCCTGATTCACCTATCCCCCAAAGAGATAGATAAGGTACGACACTTGAAAAATTGCCACGATTTCTCTGGGCTGTGTGAACACTGAACCGTATTATCATTGCAATTTGCTGTTTTCAATTTCAGCCCCTTCTCGGGGTAGCGCTATTGGCTCCATGCCTTTTTAGTGCTCCCTGATTGGCTGGTCTCATTCAACTGAGACAGGAGCACCCAAGACATGTGGCTTAATGTGCCTCTTGCCCGCTCGGGCTGTGGTAATCATCCAGCCATAGCACCACCATGGTGCAAGGAGCCTGATCCACCTACCCCCCCAAAGAGATACATAAGGTGCCACTTTACCCCTTGGGCAGCGGTGACCATCCAGCCATAGGACCTCCACGGTACAAGGAGCATGATCCACCTTCCCCCCAAAGAGATAGATAAGGTGCCACTTGCCCCATCAGGCAGTGGTCACTATCCAGCCATAGCACCTCCATGGTGCAAGGAGCATGATCCACCTACCCCTCAAAGAGATGGATAAGATGCCACTTCCTCCTTCGTGCAGCAGTCACGATCCAGTAATAGCACCTCCAGGGTGCATGGAGCCTGACCCTCCTCCCCTCCAAAGGGACTGATAAGGTGCCACTTGCCCTCTCAGGCAGCGTTCATGATCCAGCCATAGCACCTCCACCATGAAAGCAGCCTGATCCACCTACCCCCCCAAAAGAGATAGATGAGGTACAACACTTGAAAAATTGGCATGATTTCCATGGGCTGTGTGAACGCTGAATCGTATTATTATTGCAATTTGCTGTTTTCAATTTCAGCGACTTCTCAGGGTAGTGCTATTTACTCCATGCCTATGTAGAGTTCCCTGATTGGCTGGTCTCACTCTCCTGATACAGGAACACCCAAGACATGTGGCTTAATGTGCCACTTGCCCCCTTGGCGAGCCATCACGATCCAGCCATAGCACCTCCACGGTGCCATTAGCATGATCTACCTACCCCCCAAAGAGATGGATAAGTTGCCACTTCCCCCTCGGGCAGTGGTCATGATCCAGCTATAGCACCTCCACAGTGCAAGGAGCCTGATCCAACTACCCCCCAAAGAGATAGATAAGTTGCCTCCTCGGGCAGCGGGTCCTATCCAGCCATAGCACCTCCATGGTGCAAGGAGCCTGATCTACCTATCCCCCAAAGAGATAGGAAAGGTGCCTCTTGCCCCCACGGGCAGCAGTCACAATCCAGCCTTAGCACCTCCACCTACCACCCAAAGAGATAGATAAGGTGCCACTTGCCCTGTCGGGCAGTGGTCATGATAAAGCCATAGCACCTCCATGGTACAAGGAGCCTGATCCACCTACGACCCAGAGAGATAGATAAGGAATGATGCTTGAAAAATTGCCACGATTTCTCTGGGCTGTGTGAATGCTGGACCAGATCATTATTGCAATTTGCTTTTTTAAATTTCAGCGCCTTCTCAGGGTAGCGCTATTGGCTCCATGCCTGTGTAGAGCTCCCTGATTGGCTGGTCTCACTAACCTGAGACAGGGGCACCCGAGATGTGTCATTTAATCTGCCACTTTCCCCCTCGGGCTGCGGACACGATCCAGCCATAGCACCTCCATGGTGCAAGTAGCCTGATCCACCTACCCCCCAAAGAGATAGATAAGGTGCCATGTGCCCCCTCTGGCAGCGGTCACGATCCTGCCATAGCACCTCCAGGGTGCATGAAGCCTGATCCACCTCCCCTCCAAACAGATAGATAAGGTGCCTCTTGTCCCCTCAGACAGTGGTGTGGATACAGCCATAGCACCTCCATGGAGCAAGGAGCCTGATCCACCTACCCTGCAAAGAGATAGGTAAGGTGCCTCTTGACCCCTCTGGCAGCGGTCACGATCCAGCCATCACACCTCCATGGTGCAAGGAGCCTGATCCACCTACCCTCCAAAGATATAGATAAGGTGCCACTTGCCCCCTCAAGAGTGGTCATGATAAAGCCATAGCACCTCCATGGTGCAAGGAGCCTGATCCACCTATACCTCAAAGAGATAGATAAAGTATGATGATTAAAAAATTGCCACAATTTCTCTGGGCTGAGTGAATGCTGAACTGGATCATCATTGCATTTTGCTGTTTTCAATTTCAGCACCTTCTCATGGTAGCCCTATTGACTCCACGCCTCTGTAGAGCTCCCTGATTGGCTGGCCTCACTCACATGAGACAGGAGCACCCGAGACATCTGGCTTAATGTGCCACTTGCTCACTTGGGCAGCTGTCACGATCCAGCCGTAGCACCTCCATGGTGCAAGGAGCAAGATCCACCTACCCCCACAAAGAGATAGATAAGGTGCCACTTGCACCCTCTGGCAGTGGTTATGATCCAGCCATAGCACCTCCACGGTGCAAAGAGCCTGATCCACCTACCCCCGAAGAGATAGATAAGGTTCGATGCTTGAAAAATTGTCACGATTTCTTTGGGCTCTGTGAACGCTGAACCAGATCATCACTTGCAATTTGCTGTTTTCAATTTCAGCGCCTTCTCAGGGTAGCGCTTTTGGCCCACACCTGTGTAGAGCTCCCTGATTGGCTGGTCTCACTCACCTGAGACAGGAGCACCTGAGACTTGTGGCTTAATGTGCCACTTGCCCTCTCTGGCCGCAGTCACGATCCAGCCATCACACCTCCATTGTGCAAGTAGCATGATTCTCCTTCCACCCAAAGAGATTGAAAAGGTGCCTCTTGCCCCCTGGGGTGGTGGTCACGATCCAGCCATAGCACCTCCATGGTGGAAGGAGCCTGATACATCTACCCCCACAAAGAGATAGATAAGGTGCCACTTGCCCCCTCGGGCAGCAGTCACGATCCAGCCATTGCAACTCCACGGTGCAAGAAGCCTGATCAAGCTACCCCCCAAGGAGAGATTAGGTGCCACTTGCACCCTCGCACAGTGGTCCCGATCCAGCTATAGCACCTCTGTGGTGCAAGGAGCCTGATCCACCTACCCCTCAAAGAGATAGATAAGGTGCCACTTGCCCACTCAGGCAGCAGTCACAATCCCTCCATAGCATCTTCATGGTGCATTGAGCCTGATTCACCTACCCCCCAAAGAGATAGATTTGGTGACACTTGCTCCCTTGGGCAGCAGTCACGATCCAGCCATGGCACCTCCACGGTGCAAGGAGCCTGATCCACTTGCCCCCCAAAGAGGTAGGTAAGGTGCCACTTTCCCCCTTGGGCAGCGGTCACGTTCCAGCCATAGCACCTCCAGGGTGCAAGAGGCCTGATCCACCTACCCCCAAAGAGATAGATAAGGTGCCAGTTGCCGACTCAGGCAGCTGTCATGATCGAGCCATTGCACCTCCACGGTGCAAGGAGCATGATCTACCTACCCCCGCAAAGAGATGGATAAGGTGCTACTTGCCCCCAGTTGTAAACAATGGAGGGGTGGGCCCTTGAAAAATTCAAAGACAAATTCTCTGTAATTTAGTTTCTTTTTATTTTGAAAAGTCCCCTCCGTTTCACCCCCTGGATGGGCTTTTTCATGGAGATATAATTTGTAAAAGCTGTTTTCTTATTTTTTTCTTTAAATCAATTCAAACACACTTTAATAGAAATATTTTCATATGAATTTATAATATGCTTATAAGGTAACTTCAATAAATAATTAGCACTTTCCCATACCTTAGTAATGATGTATCTTGGTACTACCATGAAAATATGTTTTTAAAAGACCACATCTGTTGGCAGAAATAACTTTCAAATCTCTGTAACACATGTAAAACAAAAAATGAAACTGTCACTCTGGCTGTCACCTTTTCTCACTGTTAGTAAATAACTTGTGCTACTTTGTAACTGAAGGTACTATGCATACGTTAATCATTATACTCTGTTTGGTGCAGGCAAAAATGTGCTTTAAAGCACTATGAAACTTTCTGTAAAAAAGGACCATAATAATACATATTTTGTCATTTCCTATATAGTATAACTTAAAAAATATAATAATCAGTAAAATAAATCCCCATTAACTCAGCATACCTTAGTCTATATATTTTGTTTGATGCAGAAAAAATGTGCTTGAAATCATTAGGTTATTTCTGTAAAGGAGACCATAATGACATAATTTTTATTACATCACTTTAAAATGTGATTCACAAGATGTAATTTAAATTAGTAAAATAAGTCCCTTTTACTTACTTAATTAGCTTTTTAGCCGAAATTCTTTTGAAAGTATCATCCCCTCTGCACCAAAAGAGGGCTGCCTGTGTTTGTTACTACTGCAAATGAGTTTATGAACCCCTTGTGCCCACTCTGCTGAAATCCCGCGTTAGGACGTCTATACGCAATGATGTCTCAATAGCGCTACCGCGCATGCGTGATGACATCACAATCGCACTACCACGCATGCGCGAACAGACTGCTGCTGCAGTCGGATGGCGGGCTCAGCCATAGAGCCATGGATTTTTCAGCAAACGGCACACTGTGTAGACTGCCACTGTGACTGAACCATTACATTGTATACATCCTTCTAATAACTTTGTGAACAGGATACTTTAACTATTGACACTTGTTGCTAAACAATTTAAATGTTTTTAAACAATTAGGTAGAATAATTCTTAACAAATAAACATGAATCTAAATTAGCTTGTATATGAGTAAAGATACTGTAACACCACTAACCATTAAATTAAAGGGAAAAACAACCGGAGGCATAATGCTTAAACATTATTATACATGTGTTTAAAATGTTATATAGTTTTATATGGCATTTTCCCTCCTTATTTAAAATGCTACATAGTTTTATATGGCATTTTCACTCCTTATAAACAACAATAATAACAGATAATGAATTATTTACTGAAAATAATCTTTTCTATATCATAGCTCAATTTTTTGTGTATTTCATGGATTTATGAATCTCAGCTTGAAAAACTGTTAACAATGATTGTTTTACCATATACTGGTCCTTGTATACTGGGAGGTCAAAAGTCAGTTTTTAGGAACAGTTATAACACCAATGTACATGATAAATCAGTGAAAACTAAGAATTGCATAGTGCAAGAATACACATTTATATGTGCATCATATTTGTTTATGGGCCTAAACTCAATAGGCTAAAGACAATCACTATTGCCAGTAATAAACTTTACCTACCAGGAGGTCAAAAGGTCAATTTGTCAAAAAAAATTTGTAATTTTTTAATTGCACTAATATATTCTTGCATTATTCAAATACCACTTAAATATATATAATGGCACTACCCCTAGAAACCAGCTGAACTGATGGGTCCCTATCTGTAATGAATAGTGTTATATAAGTTTCTAAGTTAAACACAGGCTTGCCAATTAGTTTCAACATTCATTCCTATATTTCTATCCAATATGTGCATTTGGAAAATCCATTTCATCTCTTCCCTCAATAAAAGTTCTTTTACATTACCTCCTCTAGGAGGAATGAATATTTTTTCTAGACCCCAAAATCTAAGTGAGGCTCCAGAATGTGATGCCTCATTAAAATGTCTGGCCACTGGTGAATTTTCATCATCATTTCTGATATCACCTTTATGTTCCTGAATTCTTTTACGTAATTCTCTGCTAGTTTGTCCTATATATAACAAATCACAAGGACATTGTATCAGATACACAACCCCTTCTGTGGTGCAAGTGATGTGTTGTTTAATAAAAAATCTCTTGTGTGTGTGTGTGTGGATGTATATATATTTCTTTCTTAGATGTATGATGACAAACACTGCACCTACCACAAGGGTTCATTCCTGGCATTAATGGGCCCAGCAAAAGCTGGCTACCAACCACTTCTGGTGTCTTAAATTGTGAATGGACCAAAGTGTCCTGTAAATTTTTTATCTTTTTTGCTACTATAATTGGTCTATTCTGCAGTATTTCAATTTGTGTATTGTCAGTTTGGACTAAATACCAATGTTTATTTATGATTTTTCGAATGTCTGCCATTTTATGATTATATTTGGTTGAAAAAAAAAACTCTCGTTGAGTATCACTCTGTGATGTTTTCAGTTGTAAAAATTCATTTCTCTGTTTTTGATTGCTTCTGATTTCTGATTGTTGCAATGTATGTTGTTTATATCCTCGGACTTTAAATTTATGTAGCATTTTTTTGTTTCTTGTATAGAATTATCTGTCTTACTACAATTACGTTTAACCCTTGTGAGTTGTGCATAGGGTATGCTGTTTTTTAATTTAACTTCATGAAAGCTTTTATAATGTAGCAATGTGTTTCTATCAGTTGGTTTTCTAAACAAAGATGTTTCAATTTGTTTATTTTCATTAATAATAAGTAAAGGCCAATTGTTTCTGGGATTGGCTCCATTTTTGAACCCCTATCTAAGTATATTATCATTTGCAACCTTTGGTTGAAACCACCAGATCATATATTAAAGATTCACAAGACAATACACAATTTGAAGTACTGCAGAATACACCGATTATAGTAGCAAAAAAGGTTAAAAATTTGCAGGACACTTTGGTCCATTCACAATTTAAGACACCAGAAGTGGTTGGTAGCCAGCTTTTGCTGGGCCCATTAATGCCAGGAATGAACCCTTGTGGTAGGTGCAGTGTTTTTCATCATACATCTAAGAAAGAAATATATATATATATACATCCACACACACGAGAGATTTTTTTATTTTAATAACACATCACTTGCACCACAGAAGGGGTTGTGTATCTGATGCAATGCCCTTGTGATTTGTTATATATTGGACAAACTAGCAGAGAATTACATAAAAGTATTCAGGAACATAAAGGTAATATCAGAAATTATGATGAAAATTCACCTGTGGCCAGACATTTTTATGAGGCATCACATTCTGGAGATTTTTGGGTCTAGAAAAAATATTCATTCCTCCTAGAGGAGGTAATGTAAAAGAACTTTTATTGAGGGCAGAGATTAAATGGATTTTCCAAATGTACACATTGGATAGAAATATAGGAATGAATGTTGAAACTAATTGGCAAGCCTGTATTTAACTTAGAAACTTATATAACACTATTCAGTACAGATAGGGACCCATCTGTTCAGTTGGTTTCTAGGGGTAGTGCCATTATATATATATTTATGTGGTATTTGTATAATGCAAGAATATATTAGTGCAATTAAAAAAATTAAATTTTTTTTTTGACAAATTGACCTTTTGACCTCCTGGTAGGTAAAGTTTATTACTGGCAATAGTGATTGTCTTTAGCCTATTGAGTTTAGGCCCATAAACAAATATGATGCACATGTAAATGTGTATTTTTGCACTATGCAATTCTTTGTTTTCACTGCTTTATCATGTACATTGGTGTTAACTGTTCCTAAAAAATGACCTTTTGACCCCCCAGTATGCAAGGACCAATATATGGTATAACAATGATTAACAGTTTTTCAAGTTGAGATTCATAAATCCATGAAATACACAACAAATTGAGCTATGATATAGAAAAGATTATTTTCAGTAAATACTTTATTATCTGTTATTATTGTTTATAAGGAGTGAAAATGCCATATAAAACTATATAGCATTTTCAACACATGTATAATAATGTTTAAGCATTATGCCTCAGGTTGTTTTTCCCTTTAAGTTAATGGTTAGTGGTGTTACAGTATCTTTACTCATATACAAGTTAATTTTAATTCATGTTTATTTAAGAATTATTCTATCTAATTGTTTAAAAACATTTAAATTGTTTAGCAACAAGTTTCAACAGTTAAAGTATCCTGTTCACAAAGTTATTAGAAGGATGTATACAATGTAATGGTTCAGTCACAGTGGCAGTCTACACAGTGCCCGTTTTGCTGAAAAATCCATGGCTCTATGGCTGAGCCCGCTATCTGACTGCAGCAGCAGTTTGTTCGCGCAGCGCGATTACCGCGATTGTGACATCATTGCGCATCGCGGCGGTAGCGATTGGGGCGTCATTAGCTTGGACGTCCTAACATGGGATTTCAGCAGAGCGGCACAAGAGGTTCATAAACTCATTTGCAGTAACAACATCGGCAGCCCTCTTTTGGTGCAGAGGGATGATACTTTCAAAAGA
Organism: Neoceratodus forsteri; assembly: GCA_016271365.2. Taxonomy (NCBI): domain Eukaryota; kingdom Metazoa; phylum Chordata; order Ceratodontiformes; family Ceratodontidae; genus Neoceratodus; species Neoceratodus forsteri. The sequence goes on along the minus strand of CM028131.1, from coordinate 1,397,206,173 downwards.
ATTTGGCTAAAAGCTAATTAAGTAAGTAAAGGGACTTATTTCACTAATTTAAATTACATCTTGTGAATCACATTTTAAAGTGATGTAATAAAAATTATGTCATTATGGTCTCCTTTACAGAAATAACCTAATGATTTCAAGCACATTTTTTCTGCATCGAACAGAATACGTAAACTAAGGTATGCAGAGTGCCTTTCAGTTAATGGGGATTTATTTTACTAATTATTATATTTTTTAAGTTATACTATATAAGAAATGACAAAATATGTATTATTATGGTCCTTTTTTACAGAAAGTTTCATCGTGCTTTAAAGCACATTTTTGCCTGCACCAAACAGAGTATACTGATTAAGGTATGCATAGTACCTTCAGTTACAAAGTAGCACAAGTTATTTACTAACAGTGAAAAAAAGTGACTGCCAGAGTGACAGTTTCATTTTTTGGTTTACATGAATACAGAGATTTGAAAGTTATTTCTCCCAACCGTTGTGGTTTGTTAGAAACATATTTTCACAGTAGTACCAAGTTACATTATTACTAAGGTATGGGAAAGTGCTAATTATTTATTGAAGTTACCTTATAAGCATATTATAACTTCATATGAAAATATTTCTATTAAAGTGTGTTTGAACTGATTTACAGAAAAAAACTAAGAAAACAGCATTTACAAGTTATATCCCCATGAACAAGCCCATCCAGGGGGTGAAACGTAGGGGACTTTTCACAATAAAAAGAAACTCTATCTCAGAGAATTTGTCTTTGAATTTTTCAAGCCTCCCCTCCATTGTTTACAATTGTTTGAAGAGCCTTTTGCGGGGGGGGGGGCTGAAGATGTTCCTATAAGAACAAGGATCCATTACCCACCATACCTATTTAGCCACTTGCCCCCTCTGGCAGTATTCATGATCCAGCCATAGTACCACCACGGTGCAAGAAGCCTGATCCACCTACCCCCCAAAGAGATACATAAGGAGCCACTTGCATCCTTGGGCGGCAGTCATCATCCAGCTAGCACCTCCATGGTGCAAGGGGCCTGATCCACCTTCCCCCCCAAACACATAGATGAGGTGCCACTTGCCCCATCATGGAGCGTTCACGATCCAGCCATAGCACCTCCATGGGTCAAGGAGCCTTATCCAACTTCCCCCCAAAGAGATAGATAAGGTGTCTCTTGCCCCCTTGGGCAGCGTTCACATTCCAGCCATAGCACCTCCATGGTGCAGGGAGCCTGATCCACCTCCCCCCCAAAGAGATAGATAAGGTGGCACTTGCCAACTCGGGGCAGCAGTCACAATCCAGCCATAGCACCTCCACGGTGCTAGGAGCCTGATCCTCTTATCCCTCAAAGAGAAAGATAAGGTGGCACTTGCCCCATCGGACAGCGGTCAAGATCCAGCCATAGCATCTCCACGGTGCAATTAGCCTGATCCACCTACCCCCCCCCAAAGAGATAGATAAGATGCCACTTGCCCCCTCGCGCAGCTGCTATGATCCAGCCATGGCACCTCCACGGTGCAAGAAGGCTGATCCACCTACCCCCCAAATAGATTGATAAGGTGCCACTTGCCCCCTCGAGCAGCTTTCACGATCCAGCCATAGCACCTCCACAGTGCAAGGAGCCTCATCCACCTACTCCACAAAAGAGATAGATAAGGAGCCACTTGCCCCCTCCAGCAGCGGTCACGATCCAGGCATTGCAGGTCCATGGTGCAAGGAGCCTGATCCACCTATTCCTCTAAAGAGATAGATAAGGAATGACGCTTGAAAAATTGCTATGACTTCTCTGGGCTGTTCGCGAAGGCTGAACCGGATCATCATTACAATTTGCTGTTTTCAATTTCAGCTCCTTCTCAGGGTAGCGCTATATGTTCCACACCTGTGTAGAGCTCCCTGATTGGCTGGTGTCACTCACCTGAGACAGGAGCTCCTGAGACATGTGGGTTAATGTTCCACTTGCCCCTCGGGCAGCAGTCTTGATCCAGCCATAGCACCTCCACAGTGCAAGGAGCCTGATCCACCTACCCCCCCAAAGAGATAGTTAAGGTGTCACTTGCTCCCTTGGGCAACGGTGACGATCCAGCCATAGCACCTCCATGGTGCAAGGAGCCTGATCCACCTACCCCCACAAAAGAGATTGATCAGGTGGCCCTCGCTCCTTCAGGCAGGGGTCACGATTCATCTACTGCACCTTCACGGTGCATGGAGCCTGATCCACCTTCCCCCAAAGAGACAGATAAGGTGCCACTTGCCCGCTTGGGCAGCGGTCATGATCCATCCATAGCACCTCCATGGTGCAAGGAGCCTAATCTGACTACCTCCTCCAAAGAGATAGACAAGGAACGACACTTGAAAAATTGCCACTATTTCTCTGGCTATTTGAACGCTGAACCAGATCATCATTTCAATTTTCTGTTTTCAGTTTCAGCGCCTTCACAGGGTAGCGCTACTGGCTCCACACCTGTGTAGAGCTCCCTGATTGGCTGGTGTCACTCACCTGAGACAGGAGCACCCGAGACGTGTGGCTTAATGTGCCACTTGCCAACTCGACCAGCGGTCGCGATCCAGCCATAGCACCTCCACGGTGCAAGGAGCCTCATCCACCTTCCCTGCAGAGAGATAGATGAATTGGGACTTGCCCCCTTGGGCAGCAGTCACGAACAAGCCATAGCACCTCCACGGTGCAAGGAGCCTGATCCACCTACCCCCTAAAGAGATAAATAAGGTGCCACTTGCCCCCTCGGGCAGCGGTCACGATCCAGCAATAGCACCTCTACAGTGCAAGGAGCCTCATCCTCCTCCCCAAAGAGATAGGTGAGGTGCCTCTTGCCCCTCGGGTAGCGTTCACCATGCAGCCATAGCACCTCCACGGTGCAAGGAGCCTGATATACCTACCCACCAAAGAGATAGATAAGGTGCCACTTGTCCTACAGGCAGTGTTCACGAACCTGCCACAGCACCTCCACGGTGCACGGAACCTGATCCATCTACCCCCCCAAAGAGATAGATAAGGTGCCATTTGCCCCCTCGGGCAGCGTTCACGATCCTGCCACAGCAATTCCACGGTGCAAGGAGCCTGATCCACCTACTCCCTCCCCAAAGAGATAGATAAGGTACTATGCTTGAAAAATTGTCATGATTTCTCTGGGCTGTGTGAACGCTGAACAAGATCATCATTGCAATTTGCTGTTTCCAATTTCAGCGCCTTCTCAGGGTAGCGCTATTGGTTCCATACATGTGTTGAGCTCCTGATTGGCTGGTCTCACTCACCTGAGACAGGAGCACCTGAGACGTAGGGTTTAATGTGCCACTTGTCACGTTGAGCAGCGGTCACTATCCAGCCATTGCGCTCCACAGTGCAAGGGGTCTGATCCACCTACCCCGAAGAGATAGATAAGGTGCCACTTGCCTCCTCGGACAGCGGTCTCGATCCAGCCATTGCACCTCCACAGTACCAGGAGCCTCATCTCCCCCCCCCCCACAAAGAGATAGCTAAGGTGCCACTTGCCCCTCGGGCAGTGATCACGATCTAGCTATAGCATCTCCATGGTGCATGGAGCATGATCCTCCTACCCCCAAAAGAAATAAATGAAGTGGCACTTGCCCCCTTGGGCAGCGGACATGATCCAGCCATAGCACCTCCACTGTGCAAGAAGCCTAATCCACCTTCCCCACAAAGAGATATATAAGGTGCCACTTGCCCCTCGGGCAGCGTTCACGATAAAGCCATAGCACCTCCATGGAGCAAGGAGCCTGATCCACCTACCCCCCAATGAAATTGATAAGGTGCGACGCTTGGAAAATTGCCACAATTTCTCTGGGCTGTGGAACGCTGAACCGATCATCATTGCAATTTGTTGTTTTCAATTTCAGCGCCTCCTCAAGGTAGCACTATTGGTTCCACACCTGTGTAGAGTTCCCTGATTGGCTCGTCTCACTCACCTGAGACAGGAGCACCCGAGATGTGTGGCTTAATGTGCCACTTACCCCTTGGGCAGCGGTCACGATCCAGCCATTTCACCTCCACAGTGCAAGAAGCCTGATCCTCCTACCCCACAAGGAGATACATAAGGTGCCACTTTTCCCCCCTTGGGCAGTGGTCACGATCCAATCAAAGCACCACCACGGTGCAGGGAGCCTGATCAAACCACCTCCCAAAGAGATAGATCAGGTGCCACTTGCCGCCTCGAGCAGCGGTCATGATCCAGCCATAGCACCTCCACAGTTCAAGAAGTCTGATCCACCTACACCCCAAAGAGGTAGATAAAGTGGCAGTTGCCTCTTTGGGCTGTGGTCATGTTCCAGGAATAGCAGCTCCACGGTACAAGGAGCCTGATCCAGTTATCCCCCAAGAAACATATATTAGGTGCCACTTGCCCCCTGGGACAGCGGTCATGATAAAGTCATAGCACTTCTACGGTGCAAGGAGCCTGATCCACCTTGCACCCAAAGAGATAGATAAGGTGCCACTTGCCCCCTCGGGTATCATTCACAATCCAGGAATAGCACCTCCACGGTGCAAGAAGCCTGATCCACCTAACACCCAAAGAGATAGATGAGATGCCACTTGCCCCATCTGGAAGTGTTCACAATCCAGCCATAGCACCTCCACAGTGCAAGGATCCTCATTCACCTACCCCCCCCAAAGAGATAGATAAGGTGCCATGTGCCTCCTCGGGCAGCAGTCAAGATCCATCCACAGCATCTCCACGGTGCAAGGAGACTCATCCAGCTTCCTCCCAGAGAGATAGATAAGGTGCCACTTGCCTTCTTGGGCAGTGCCCACGATCCAGCCATAGCACCTCCACAGTGCAAGGAACCTAATCCTCCTACCTCCCAGAGAGATAGATAACTGCCACTTGCCCCTTCGGGCCGCGGTCATGATCCAGTCATAGCACTTTCATGGTTCAAGGAGTCTGATCCACCTCCCCCAAAGAGACAGATAAGGTGCCACTTGCCCCCTCGGGCAGTGTTCACGATCTAGACATAGCACTGCCATGGTGCAAGGAGAGTGATCCACGTACCTTCAAAAGAGATAGATCAGGTACAGCGCTTGAAAAATTGTGATGACTTCTCTGGGCTGTGTGAACACTGAACTGCATCATCATTGCAATTTCCTGTTTTCAATTTCAGCGCCTTCTCAGGGTAGCGTTATTGGTTCTATACATGGGTAGAGCTCCCTGATTGTCTGGTCTCACTCACCTCAGACAGGAGCACCCAAGATTTGTGGCTTAATGTGCCTCTTGCCCCCTTGGGCAGCAGTCACAATCCAGCCATAGCACCTCCATGGTGCACGGAACCTGATCCACTTACAACCCAAAGAGATAGATAAGGTGCCACTTGCCCCCTTGGGTAATGGTCACAATCCAGCCATGGCACCTTCACGGTGCAAGAATCCTGATCCACCTACCCCCTAAAGAGATAGATAAGGTGGCACTTGCCCCTTTGGACAGCGGTCACCATCCAGCCGTAGCACCTCCACGGTGCAAGCAGCCTGATCCACCTACCCCCGCAAATAGATATATAAGGTACGACGCTTGAAAAATTGCCACAATTTCTCTGGTCTGTGTGAACGCTGAACTGTGTCATCATTGCAATTTGCTGTTTTCAATTTCAGCACCTTCCGAGGACAGCGATCTTGGTTCAGCACCTGTATAGAGCTCCCTGATTGGCTGGTCTCACTCACCTGAGGCAGCAGCACCAGAGATGTGTGGCTTAATATGCCACTTTCCCTCTCGTGCATCATTCATGATGCAGCCATAGCAACTCCACGGTGCAAGGAGCCTCATCCACCATCTCCCCAAAGAGATAGATAAGGTGCCACTTACCCCTTCGGGCAGCAGTGAGGATCCAGCCATAGGACCTCCACAGTGCAAGGAGTCTGATCCACCTACCCCGCAAGAGGTAGATAAGGTGCCACTTGCCTCCTCAGGCGGTGGCCATGTTCCAGCCATAGCACCTCCACGGTGCAAGGAGCCTGATCCACCTACCCCCCAAAGAGATAGATCATTTATAATGCTTGAAAAATTGCCACGATTTCTGTGGGCTGTGTGAACGCTGAACCGGACCATCATTGCAATTTTCTGTTTTCAATTTCAGCACCTTCTCAGGGTAGTGCTATTGTCTCCACGCCTGTGTAGAGCTCCCTGATTGGCTGATGTCACTCACCTGAGAAGGGAGCACCCGAGATGTGTGGCTTAATATGCCACTTGCCCACTCGGGCAGCGGTCACGATCCAGCCATAGCACCTCCCCAGTGCAAGGAGCCTGATCCACATTGCACCCAAAGAGATAGATAAGGTGCCACTTCCCCCTTTGGGTATTGTTCACGATCCAGCCATAGCACCTCCATGGTGCAAGAAGCCTGATCCACCTAGCAACCAAAGAGATAGGTGAGGTGCCACTTGCTCCCTCGGCAAGCATTCACAATCCAGCCATTGCACCTCCACTGTGCAAGGGGCCTCATTCACCTACCCCCCAAAGAGGTAGATTAGGTGCCTCGTGCCCCCTCGGGCAGTGGTCACGATCCAGCCACAGCACCTCCACAGTGCAAGGGGACTCATCCACCTACCCCCCAAAGAGATTGATAAGCTGCCACTTGCCCTCTTGGGCAGTGCCCACGATCCAGCCATAGCACCTCCACAGTGCAAGAAGCCTAATCCACCAACACCTCAGACAGATTGATAAGCTGCCACTTTCCCCCTCAGGCAGTGGTCACGATCCAGCCACAGCACCTCCATGGTGCAAGGAGGCTCATCCACCTACCCCCCAGACAGATAGATAAGCTGCCACTTTCCACCTCGGCCATGGTCACAATCCAGCCATAGGACCTCCACGGTGAAAGGAGCCTGATCCAGCCTACCCCCCAAAGAGATAGATAAGGTGCCACTTGCCCCCTCGGGCAGCGTTCACAATCCAGCCATAGAACCTCCACAGTGCAGGGAGCCCAATCCACCTACCCCCCAGAAAGATAGATAAGCTGCCACTTGCCCCATCGGACAGCAGTCACGATCCAGCCATAGAACCTCCACGGTGCCGGGAGCCCAATCCACCTACCCCTCAGACAGATAGATAAGCTTCCACTTTTCCCCTTGGGCCATGGTAACGATCCAGCCATAGCACCTCCATGGTTCAAGGAGTCTGATCCACCTCCCCCAGAAAGAGAAAGATAAGGTGCCACTTGCCCCCTTGGGCAGCATTCATGATCTAGCCATAGCACTTCCATGGTGCAAGGAGCCTGATCCATCTACCTCTGAAAGAGATAGATCAGGTACGATGCTTGAAAAACTGCCACGATTTCTCGGGCTTTGTCAACACTGAACCGTATCATCATTGCAATTTCCTGTTTTCAATTTCAGCGCCTTCTCAGGGTAGCACTATTGGTTCTACACATGGGTGGATCTCCCCGATTGTCTGGTCTCACTCACCTCAGACAGGAGCACCAGAGATTTGTAGCTTAATGTACCTCTTGCCCCCTCGGGCAGCTGTCACGATCTAGCTATAGCACCTCCACGGTGCAAGGAGCATTATCCACCTACCCTACAAAGAGATAGATAACGTGCCACTTGCCCCCTCGAGCAATGGTCACGATCCAGCCAGAGCACATCCATGGTGCAAGGAGCCTGATCCACCTTCCCCCCGAGGAGATAAGGTGGCACTTGCCCCCTCAGGCAGCATTCACGATCCAGCCATAACACCTCCATGGTGCAAGGAGCCTGATCCACCTACCCCTCAAAGAGATGGATAAGGTTCCTCTTGCCCCCTTGAGCAGCGGTCACGATCCAGCCTTTGCACCTCCACAGTGCGAGACACCTGATCCACCTACCCCCCAAAGAGTTAGATAATGTGCCACTTGCCCCCTGAGGCAGCATTCACAACCCAGCCATAGCTCCTCCATGGTACAAGGAGCCTGTTCCACCTACCCCCCAAAGAGATAAAGTGCCACTTGCCCCCTCGGGCAGTGCTCACAAGTCAGTCATAGCACCTCCATGGTGCAAAGAGCCTGATCCACCTACTACCCCCCCAAAGAGATAGATAAGCTGCCACTTGCCCCATCGGCAGTGTTCATGAGTCAGTCATAGCACCTCCACGGTGCAAGGAGCCTGATCCACCTACCCCTCCAAAGAGATAGATAAGGTACGACGCTTGGAAAATTGCTATGATTTCTCTGGACTGTGTGAACACTGAACCGTATTATTATTGCAATTTGCTGTTTTCAATTTCAGCACCTTCTCTGCGTAGTGTTCTTGGTTCCACAGTTGTGTAGAGCTCCCTGATTGGCTGGCCTCAGGCACCTGAGACAGGAGCAGCTGAGACGTGTGGTTTAATGTGCCACTTGCCCCCTTGGGCAGCATTCACGATGCAGCCATAGCACCTCCACGGTGCAAGGATCCTGATCCACCTACCCCACAAAGAGATAGATAAGGTTCCACTTGCACCCTCGGGCAGCCATCACGATCCAGCCATAGCACCTCCACGGTGCAAGGAGCCTGATCCACCTAACCCCCAAGGAGATGGATAAGGTGCCATTTGCCCACACAGCAGCGATCACAATCCAGCCATAGCACCTCCATGGTGCTAGGAGATTGATCCACCAATCCCCGAAAGAGATAGATAAGGTGCCACTTTCCCCCTCAGGCAGCGGTTATGATCCAGTCATAGCAGTTCCACAGTGCAAGAAGCCTGATCCACCTACCCCCCAAAGAGATAGATAAAGTACCTCTTGCCCCCAGGGCAGCAGTCACGATCCAGCCATAGCACCTCCACGGTGCTAGGATCCTGATCCACCTAGCACTCAAAGAGACAGATAAGGTGCCACTTGCCCCCTTGGGTCACGGTCACGATCCAGCCTTAGCACCTCCACGGTGCAAGGAGCCTCATCCACCTTCCCCACAGAGAGATAGATGAGTAGCCACTTGGCCCCTCGGGCAGCATTCACGATCCAGCCATAGCTACTCCACAGTGCAAGGAGCCTGTTCCACCTAACCCCCAATGAGATAGATAAGGTGCCACTTGCCCACTCTGGCAGCGGTTACGAGTCTGCCATAGCACCTCCATGGTGTAAGGTGCCCGATCCAGCTACCCCCCCAAAGAGACAGATAAGGTGCCTCTTGCCACCTTGGCAGCATTCATGAGTCTGCCATAGCACCTCCATGGTGCAAGGAGCCTGATCCACCTACACACCAAAGAGACAAATAAGGTGCCAATTGCCCCATCGGTCAGCGGTCACCATTCAGCAGTAGCACCTCCACAGTGCAAGGAGTCTGATCCACCTACCCGCCAAAGAGATACATAAGGTGCCACTTGCCCACTCGGGCAGCGGTCACAAGTCTGCCATAGCACCTGCACGGTGCAAGGAGCCTGATCCACCTACCCCCCAAAGAGACAGATAAGGTGCAACTTGCCACCTTGGCAGTGTTCACGAATCAGCCATAGCAACCTCCATGGTGCAAGGAACCTGATCCACCTACCCCACTAAGAGATAGGTAAGGTGCCATTTTCTCCCTCGGGCACTGGTCAAGATCCAGCCATGGCACCTCCATGGTACAAGGATCCTGATCCACCAATCCCCGGAAGACATAGATAAGGTACCACTTGCCCCCTCAGGCAGCGGTCACGATCCAGTCATAGCACTTCCACAGTGCAAGGAGCCTGATCCACCTACCCTCCAAAGAGATTGATAAAGTGCCACTTGCCCCCTCAGGCAGCAGTCACGATTCAGCCACAGCACCTCCATGGTGCAAGGAGCCTCATCCACCTTCCCCACAGAGAGATAGATGAGGAGCCACTTGGCCCCTCGGGCAGTGTTCACGATCCAGCCATAGCTCCTCCACAGTGCAAGGAGCCTGATCCATCCACCTCCCAAAGAGATAGATAAGGTGCCACTTGCCCCATCGGGCAGCGTTTACGATCCAGTAATAGCACTTCCACGGTGCAAGGAGCCTCATTCACCTACCCCTCCTTAGAGATAGATAAAGTGACACTTTCCCCTTCAGGCAGCAGTTGGATCCAGCCATAGCACCTCCACGGTGCAAGGAGTCTGATCCACCTACCCGGCAGAGAGATAGATAATTTACGATGCTTGAAAAATTGCCACGATTTCTCTGGACTGTGTGAACGCTGAACCAGATCATCATTGCAATTTGCTGTTTTCAGTTTCAGCGCCTACTCAGGGTAGCGCTATTGGCTCCACGTCTGAGTAGAGCTGTCTGATTGGCTGGTCTTACTCACCTGAGACAGGAAAACCCAAGAAGAGTGGCTTAATGTGACACTTGCCCCCTTGGCCAGCGGTCACGATTTAGCAATAGAACCTCCACGGTCAAGGAGCTTCATCCACCTTCCCCCAGAGAGATAGATGAGGTGCCACTTGCCCCCTCAGGCAGCGGTCACGATCCAGCCATAGCACCTCCACAGTGCAAGGAGCCTGATCCACGTTGCACCCAAAGAGATAGATAAGGTTCCTCTTGTCCCCTCGGGTATTGTTCATGATCCAGTCATAGCACCTCCATGGTGCAAGAAGCCTGATCCACCTAGCACCCAAAGAGATAGATGAGGTGCCACTTGCCACCTCGGGAAGTGTTCACGATCCAGATATAGCACCTCCAAGGTGCAAGGGGCCTCATTCACCTACCCCCCCTCAAGAGATCTATAAGGTGCCTCATGCCCCATCTGGCAGTGGTCACAATCTAGCCACAGCACCTCCACGCTGCACGGAGACTCATCCAGTTTCCACCCAGAGAGATAGATGAGGTGCCACTTGCCCTCTTGGGCAGTGCCCACAATCCAGCCATAGCACCTCCATGGGGCAAGGAGCCTTATCCAACTTCCCCCCAAAGAGATAGATAAGGTGTCTCTTGCCCCCTTGGGCAGCATTCACATTCCAGCCATAGCACCTCCATGGTGCAGGGAGCCTGATCCACCTACCCCCCAAAGCGATAGATAAGGTACGAAGGTTGAAAAATTGCCACAATTTCTCTGGGCTGTGTGAATGCTGAACCAGATCATCATTTGCAATTTGCTGTTTTCAGTTTCAGCACCTTCTCATGGTAGCGCTATTGGCTCCACGCCTGTGTAGAGCTCCCTGATTGGCTCGTCTGACTCACCTGAGACAGGAACACCCAAGACGTGTGGCTAAGTGTGCCACTTGCTCCCTCGGCAGCCATCACGATCCAGACATTGCACCTCCACAGTGCAGGGATCCTGATCCACCTACCCCTCAAAGAGATAAATAAGGTGCTACTTGCCCCCTTGGGCAGTGGTCACAATCCAGCCATAGCACCTCCATGGTGCAATGAGCCTGATCCACCTACCCCGCAAAGAGATAGATAAAGTGCCACTTGCCCCCTTGGGCAGTGGTCACGATCCAGCCATAGCACATCCATGGTGCAAGGAGCCTGATTCCTGGTCCACCTACCCCCCAAAGAGATAGCTAAGGTGCCTCTTGCCCCCTCAGGCAGCATTCATGATCCAGCTATACCACCTGCATGGTGCAATGAGCCTGATCCACCTACCACCCAAAGATATTGATAAGGTGTCACTTGCCCACTCGGGCAGTGGTCACGATCCAGCCACAGCACCACCACAGTGCGAGGAGCCTGATCCACTGACCCCCCCCAAAGAGATAGATAAGGTGCCACTTGCCCCCTTGGGCAGTGGTCATGATCCAGCCATAGCACCTCCAAGGTGCAAGAAGCCTGATCACCTACCCCCCAATAGAGGTAGATGTGGTGGCACTTGCTCCCTCGGGCAGCGGTCACGATCCAGCCATTCCACCTCCACGGTGCAAGCAGCCTCATCTGCCTTCCCCACAGAGAGATAGATGAGGTGCCACCTGCCCCCTTGGGCTGCGTTCACGATCCAGCCATAGCACCTCCACGTAGCATGCATCTTGATCCACCTACCCCCCAAAGAGACAAATAAGGTGCCACTTGCTCCCTCAGTCAGCAGTTATGATCCAGCCATTGCATCTTAATGGTGCAAGGAGCCTGATCCACCTACCCCCCAAAGAGATAGATAAGGTACGATGGTTGAAAAATTGCCACGATTTCTCTGGGCTGTGTGAATGCTGAACCAGAGCATCACTTACAATTTGCTGTTTTCAGTTTCAGCGCCTTCTCAGGGTAGCGCTATTGGATCCACGCCTGTGTAGAGCTCCCTGATTGGCTCGTCTGACTCACCTGAGACAGGAACACCCAAGACGTGTGGCTAAGTGTGCCACTTGCCCCCTTGGCAGCCATCACGATCCAGACATTGCACCTCCATGGTGCAGGGATCCTGATCCACCAACCCCCCAAAGAGATAAATAAGGTGCTACTTGCCCCCTCGGGCAGCGGTCACGATCCAGCCATAGCACCTCCATGGTGCAAGGATCCTGATCAACCTACCCCCCAAAGATATAGATAAGGTGCCACTTGCCCACTCGGGCAGTGGTCATAATGAAGCCATAGCACCTCCATGGTGGAAGGAGCCTGATCCACCTACGACCTCCCCCAAAGAGATAGATAAGATGCCACTTTCCCCATCTGGCAGCGGTCATGATCCAGCCATAGCACCTCCACGGTGCTAGGAGCTTGATCCACCTACCCCACAAAGAGATAGATAAGGCGCCAATTTCCCCCTCGATCAGTGGTCAAGATTCTGCCATTGCACCTCCATGGTGCAAGGAGCCTGATCCACCTACCCCCAAAGAGAAAGATAAGGTACAAAGCTTGAAAAATTGCCATGATTTCTCTGGGCTGTGTGAACACTGAACTGTGTCATCACTTACAATCTGCTGTTTTCAGATTCAGTGCCTTCTCAGGGTACAGCTGTTGGCTCCACGCCTGTGCAGAGCTCCCTGATTGGGTGGTCTCACTTGCTTGAGACAGGAGCACCCGAGACATGTAGCTTAATGTGCCACTTGCCCCCTCGGGCAGCGGTCACAATCCAGCCATAACACCTCCATGGAGCAAGGAGCCTGTTCCAGCAATGCCCCAAAGAGACAGATAAGGTGCCATTTGCCCTCTTGGGCAGTGGTCACGATCAAGCCATAGCACCTCCATGGTCCACGGATCCTGATTCACTACCCCCCAAAGAGATAGACTAGGTAAGACGCTTGAAAAATTGCCATGATTTCTCTGGGCTATGTGAATGCTGAACCGGATCATCAATTGCAATTTGCTGTTTTCAAATTCAGCGCCTTCTCAGGGTAGCGCTATTGGCTCCACACAGTTGTAGAGCTCCCTGATTGCCTGGTCATACTCACCTGAGACAGAAGCACCTGAGATGTGTGGCTTAAAGTGCCACTTGCCCCATTGGGCAGTGGTCATGATCCAGCAATAGTATCTCCGCGGTGCAAGGAGCTTGATCCACCTACCCCTCAAAGAGATAGATGAGGTGCCACTTGCCCCCTTGGGCAGCGGTCATGATCCAACCATAGCACCTCCATGGTGCAATGATCCTGCTCCACCTAACACCCACAGAGATAGATAAGGTGCTACTTGCCCCTTCGGGCAGTGTTCACGATCCAGCCATAGCACGTCCGCGGTGCAAGGAGTCTGATCCACCTGCCCCCGACAGTGATCGATAAGATGCCATTTGCCCCCTCAGGCAGCATTCAGGAACCAGACATAGAACCTCCATGGTTCAAGGAGTGTGATCCACCTACCCCCCAAAGAGATAGATAAGGTGCCACTTGGCCCCACGGGCAGCCGTCACGATCCAACCATAGCACCTCCATGGTGCAAGAAGCCTGATCCACCTTCCCCCCAAAGAGACAGATAATGTGCCACTTGACCCCTCGGGCAGCAGTCACAATCCAGCCATAGCACCTCCAGAGAGGAAGGGACCTGATCCACCTACCCCCAAAGACATAGTTAAGGTGCCACTTGCCCCCTTGGGCAGCGGTCACGATCCAGCGATAGCACCTCCACGGTGCAAGGAGCCTGATCCATCTACCCCCTAAAATAATAGATAAGGTACAATGCTTGAAAAATTGCCACGATTTCTCTGGGCTATGTGAACGCTGAACCGGAACATCATTGCAATTTCCTGTTTTCAATTTCAGCGCTTTCTCAGGCTAGTGCTATTGGCTTCACGCCTGTGTAGAGCTCCCCGAGTGGCTGGTCTCACTCATCTGAGAGAGAACACCCGAGAAGTGTGGTTAAATGTGCCACTTGCCCTCTCGGGCAGCGGTCATGATCCAGCCATAGCACCTCCATGGTGCAAGGAGCCAGATCCACCTACCCCTCAAAGAGATAGATGAGGTGGCACTTGCCCACTCGGGAAGCAGTCACGATCCATCCTTAGCACCTCCATGGTGCAAAGAACCTGATCCACCTACCTCCAAAATGGATAGATAAGGTGCCTGTTCCCCCATGGATAGCGTTCATGATCCAGCCAAAGCACCTCCACGGTTCGAAGAGCCTGATCCACCTACCCCCCAAAGAGACAAATAAGGTGCCACTTGCCCCCTAGGCAGTGGTCACGATCCAGACATAGCACCTCCACGGTGCAAGGAGCCTGATCCACTTATCCCCCAAAGAGATATATAGGGTGCCACTTGCCCCCTTGGGCAGTGGTCATGATCCAGCCACAGCACCTCCACGGTGCAAGGAGCCTGATCCACTGACTCCCCCAAAGAGATAGATAAGTGCCACTTGCCCCCTTGGGCAGTGGTCACGATCCAGCCATAGCACATCCATGGTGCAAGAAGCCTGATCCCTAATCCACCGACCCCCCCCAAAGAGATAGATAAGGTGCCTCTTGCCCCCTCGGGCAGCATTCACGATCCAGCTGTACCACCTCCATGGTGCAACGAGCCTGATCCACCTACCGCCCAAAGAGATTGATAATGAGCCACTTGCCCACTCAGACAGTGGTCACGATCCAGCCATACCACCTTCACGGTGCAAGAAGCCTCATCCACCTTCCCCCAAGACAGATAGATGAGGTGCCACTTGCCCCTCAGGCAGCGGTCAGGATCCAGCCATAGCAGCTCCACGGTGCAAGGAGCCTGATGCACCTACCATCCAAAGAGAATGATATGGTGTGATGCTTGAAAAATTGCCATGATTTCTCTGGGCTGTGTGAACGCTGAACTGGGTCATCATTGCAATTTGCTGTTTGGAATTTCAGAGCCTTCTCACGGTTACGGCTATTGCCTCCATGCCTGTGTAGAGCTACCTGACTGACTGGTCTCACTCACATGAGATAGGAGTACCCGAGACATGTGGCTTAATGTGCCACTTGCCCCATTGGGTAGCAGTCACGATCCAGCCATAGCACCTTCACAGTGCAAGGGGCCTGATCCACCTTCCCTCCAAAGAGATAAATAAGATGCCACTTGCCTCCTCGGGCAGTGCTCACTGTTCAGCCATAGCATCTCCATGGTGCAAGGAGCCTGGTCCACCGATCCCCAGAGAGACAGATAAGGTGCCACTTGCCCCCTCGGGTAGCGGTCATGATCCAGCCATGTCACCTCCACTGTGTAAGGAGCCTGATCCACCTACCCCCCCAAGGAGATAGAAAAGTTGCCACTTGCCCCCTCGGGCAGCGATCACGATCCAGCCATAGCACCTCTATGGTTCAAGAAGCCTAATCCACCTACCCCAGAAAGAGATAGATAAGGTGCCACTTGCCCCCTCACGCAGCGGTCACGATACAGCCATTGCACCTCCACGGTGCAAGAAGTCTGATCCACCTACCCCCCCCCAAAGAGACAGATTAGATGCCACTAGCCCCCTTGGGCAGCAGTCACAATCCAGCCATTGCACCTCCTCAGTGTAAGAAGCCTCATCTATCTTCCCCCCAAAGAGACAGATAAGGTGTCACTTGCCCCCTCTGGCCGCTTGCATGATTTAGCCATAGTATCTCCATGGTGCAGAAGCATGATCCACTTACCTCCCAAAGAGAAAGATAAGGTGCCACTTGCCATCTCAGGCAGTGGTCACAATCCAATCATAGCACCTCCTCAGTGCAAGGAGCCTGATCCTCCTTACCCCCCAAAGAGATTGATAAGGTGCCACTTGCCCCCTTGGGCAGCGGTCACGATCCAGCCATAGCACCTCCACGGTGCAAGGAGCCTGATCCAACTACCCCCCAAAAAGATAGATGAGGTACGACGCTTGAAAAATTGTCTCAATTTCTCTGGGCTGTGTGATTACTGAACTGGATCATCATTGCAATTTGCTGTTTTCAATTTCAGCGCCTTCTCAGGGTAGCGCTATTGGCTCCACACCTTTGTAGAGCTCCCTGATTGGCTGGTCTCACTCACCTGAGACAGGAGCACCTGAGACGTGTTGCTTAATGTGCCACTTGCCCCCTCCATCAGTGGTCACGATCCAGCCAAAGCACCTCTATGGTGCAAGGAGCCTGATCCACCTACACCACAAAGAGACAGATAAGGTGCACTTGCCCCCTTGGGCAGCATTCACGATTCAGCCATGGCACCTCCACGATGAAAGGAGCCTGATCCACCTACCCACCAAGGAGATAGATAAGGTGTCACTTGCTCCCTGGGGCAGCATTCATGATCCAGCCATAGCACCTCCACAGTGCAAGAAGCGTTATCCTCCCCCCCAAAGAGATAGATGAGGTGCCACTTGCCCCTCGGGTAGCGTTCGCCATGCAGCCATAGCACCTCCATGGTGCAAGGAGCCTGATATACCTACCCACCAAAGAGATAGATAAGGTGCCACTTGTCCTACGGGCAGTGTTCACGAACCAGCCACAGCACCTCCACGGTGCACGGAACCTGATCCATCTACCCCCCCCAAAGAGATAGAGAAGGTGCCACTTGCCCCCTCGGGCAGCATTCACGATCCTGCCATAGCAATTCCACGGTGCAAGGAGCCTGATCCACCTACCCCCCCAAAGAGATAGATAAGGTACTATGCTAGAAAAATTGTCAGGATTTCTCTGGGCTGTGTGAACGCTGAACAAGATCATCATTGCAATTTGCTGTTCCAATTTCAGTGCCTTCTCAGGGTAGCGCTATTGGTTCCACACCTGTGTAGAGCTCCCTGATTGGCTGGTATCACTCACCTGAGACAGGAGCACCCGAGACGTGTGGTTTAATGTGCCGCTTGTCACTTCGAGCAGCGGTCACTATCCTGCCATAGTGCCTCCACAGTGCAAGGGGCCTGATCCACCTACCCCCGAAAGAGATAGATAAGGTGCCACTTGCCTCCATGGGCAACGGTCACGATCTAGCCACAGCACCTTCACGGTGCAAGGAGCCTTATCCACCTAGCCCCCAGAGAGATAGATGAGGAGGCACTTGCCCCCCCCCCCAGTGGAGCAGCGGTCATGATCCAGCAATAGCATCTTCATGGCGCAAGGAGCCTGATCCACCTAGTACCCAAAGAGATAAATAAAGTGCCACTTGCCACATTGGGCAGCATTCACGACCCAGAAATTGCTCCTCCACTGTGCAAGGAGCCTGATCCAGCTTCCCCCTTCCCAAAGAGATAGATGAGGTGCCACATGCCCCCTCGGGCTGCGTTCACGATCCAGCCAGAGCACCTTCTCGTAGCATGCATCCTGATCCACCTGCCCCCCAAAGAGATAAATAGGGTGCCACTTGCCACCTTGGACAGCAGTCACGATCTAGCCATTGCATCTTCATGGTGGAAGGACCCTGATCCGCCTACCCCCAAAGAGATAGATAAGTTGCCTCTTGCCCCCTCGGGCAGCAGCCATGATCCAGCCACAGCACTTCCATGGAGCAAGGAGCCTGATCCACCTACCCCCCAAGAGAGATAGATAAGATGCCACTTGCCCCCTCGGGCTGCCTTCATAATCTAGCCATTGCACCTTCACGGTGCTAGATACCTGATCCACCTACCCCCCAGAGAGATAGAAAAGGTGCTAGTTGCCCCCTCAGTCAGTGTTCACCTTTCAGCCATAGCACCTCCATGGTTCAAAGAGCCTGATCCACCTAGCACCCAAAGAGATAGATAAGGTCCCACTTCCCCCTCGTGCAGCATTCACGATTCAGTTATTACACCTCCACGGTGCAAGAAGTCTGATACACTGACCACCCAAAGAGATAAATAAGGTGCCACTTGCCTCCTTGGGCAGTGGTCACGATCCAGACATAGCACCTCCAAGGAGCAAGCAGACTGGTCCACCTACCCCTCAAAGTGATAGATAACGTGCCATTTGCCCCTTGGGCTGTGGTCATGATCCAGCCTTAGCACCTCCACGGTGCGAGGTGCCTGATCCACCTACCCCCCTAAAGAGATAGATAAGGTATGACGCTTGAAAAATTGCCACGATATCTCTTGGCTGTTAGAATGCTGAACTGGATCATCATTGCAATTTGCTTTTTTCAATTTCAGCACCCTCTCAGGGTAGCGCTATTTGTTCCACATCTGTGTAGAGCTTCCTGATTGGCTTGCCTCACTCACCTGAGACAGGAACACCTGAGATGTGTGGCTTAATGTGCCACTTGCTCCCTCTGGCAATGGTCACAATCCAGCCATAGCACCTCCAGAGTGGAAGGGGCCTGATCCACCTACCCCCAAAGACATAGTTAAGGTCCCACTTGCCCCCTTGGGCAGTGGTCACGATCCAGCGATAGCACCTCCACAGTGCAAGGAGCCTGATCAATCTACCCCCTAAAATGATAGATAAGGTACGATGCTTGAAAAATTGCCACGATTTCTCTGGGGTATGTGAACGCTGACGGGAACATCATTGCAATTTCCTGTTTTCAATTTCAGCGCTTTCTCAGGATAGTGCTATTGGCTTCACGCCTGTGTAGAGCTCCCTGAGTGGCTGGTCTCACTCATCTGAGAGAGGAGCACCCGAGAAGTGTGGTTAAATGTGCCACTTGCCCTCTCGGGCAGCGGTCATGATCCAGCCACAGCACCTCCACACAGCAAGGAACCTGATCCACCTACCCCCAAAGAGATATATAGGGTGCCACTTGCCCCCTTGGGCAGTGGTCACGATCCAGCCACAGCACCTCCACAGTGCAAGGAGCCTGATCCACCGATCCCCCCCAAAGAGATAGATAAGTGCCACTTGCCACCTTGGGCAGTGGTCGCGATCCAGCCATAGCACATCCATGGTGCAAGAAGCCTGATCCCTGATCCACTGATCCCCCAAAGAGATAGATAAGGTGCCTCTTGCCCCCTCAGGCAGCATTCACGATCCAGCTGTACTACCTCCATGGTGCAACAAGCCTGATCCACCTACCACCCAAAGAGATTGATAAGGTGCCACTTGCCCACTCAGACAGTGGTCACGATCCAGCCATACCACCTTCACGGTGCAAGAAGCCTCATCCACCTTCCCCCCAGACAGATAAATGAGGTGCCACTTGCCCCTCAGGCAGCGGTCAGGATCCAGCCATAGCAGCTCCACGGTGCAAGGAGCCTGATGCACCTACCATCCAAAGAGAATGATATGGTGTGATGCTTGAAAAATTGCCACGATTTCTCTGGGCTGTGTGAACGCTGAACTGGGTCATCATTGCAATTTGCTGTTTGGAATTTCAGAGCCTTCTCACGGTTACGGCTGTTGCCTCCATGCCTGTGTAGAGCTACCTGACTGACTGGTCTCACTCACATGAGATAGGAGTACCCGAGACATGTGGCTTAATGTGCCACTTGCCCCATTGGGTAGCAGTCACGATCCAGCCATAGCACCTTCACAGTGCAAGGGGCCTGATCCACCTTCCCTCCAAAGAGATAAATAAGATGCCACTTGCCTCCTCGGGCAGTGCTCACTGTTCAGCCATAGCATCTCCATGGTGCAAGGAGCCTGGTCCACCGATCCCCAGAGAGACAGATAAGGTGCCACTTGCCCCTCGGTAGCGGTCATGATCCAGCCATGTCACCTCCACTGTGTAAGGAGCCTGATCCACCTACCCCCAAGGAGATAGAAAGTGCCCTTGCCCCCTCGGGCAGCGATCACGATCCAGCCATAGCACCTCTATGGTTCAAGAAGCCTAATCCACCTACCCCCGGAAGAGATAGATAAGGTGGGACTTGCCCCCTCACGCAGCTGTCACGATCCAGCCATTGCACCTCCACGGTGCAAGGAGTCTGATCCACCTACCCCCCAAAGAGACAGATTAGGTGCCACTAGCCCCCTTGGGCAGCGGTCACAATCCAGCCATTGCACCTCCTCGGTGTAAGAAGCCTCATCTATCTACCCCCCAAAGAGACAGATAAGGTGTCACTTGCCCCCTCTGGCCGCATGCATGATTTAGCCATAGTATCTCCACGGTGCAGGAGCATGATCCACCTACCTCCCAAAGAGAAAGATAAGGTGCCACTTGCCATCTCAGGCAGCGGTCACAATCCAATCATAGCACCTCCTCAGTGCAAGGAGCCTGATCCTCCTTACCCCCCAAAGAGATTGATAAGGTGCCACTTGCGCCCTTGGGCAGCGGTCACGATCCAGCCATAGCACCTCCACGGTGCAAGGAGCCTGATCCAACTACCCCCCAAAAAGATAGATGAGGTATGACGCTTGAAAAATTGTCTCGATTTCTCTGGGCTGTGTGATTACTGATCCCAATCATCATTGCAATTTGCTGTTTTCAATTTCAGCGCCTTCTCAGGGTAGCGCTATTGGCTCCACACCTTTGTAGAGCTCCCTGATTGGCTGGTCTCACTCACCTGAGACAGGAGCACCTGAGACGTGTTGCTTAATGTGCCACTTGCCCCCTCCATCAGTGGTCACGATCCAGCCAAAGCACCTCTACGGTGCAAGGAGCCTGATCCACCTACACCACAAAGAGACAGATAAGGTGCACTTGCCCCCTTGGGCAGCATTCACGATTCAGCCATGGCACCTCCACGATGAAAGGAGCCTGATCCACCTACCCCCCAAAGAGATAGATGAGGTGCCACTTGCCCCTCTGGTAGCGTTCACCATGCAGCCATAGCACCTCCACGGTGCAAGGAGCCTGATATACCTACCCACCATAGAGATAGATAAGGTGCCACTTGTCCTACGGGCAGTGTTCACGAACCAGCCACAGCACCTCCACGGTGCACGGAACCTAATCCATCTACCCACCAAAGAGATAGATAAGGTGCCACTTGCCCCCTCGGGCAGCGTTCACGATCCTGCCATAGCAATTCCACAGTGCAAGGAGCCTGATCCACCTACCCCCCCCCCAAAGAGATAGATAAGGTACTATGCTTGAAAAATTGTCACGATTTTTCTGGGCTGTGTGAACGCTGAACAAGATCATCATTGCAATTTGCTGTTTCCAATTTCAGCGCCTTCTCAGGGTAGCGCTATTGGTTCCACACCTGTGTAGAGCTCCCTGATTGGCTGGCCTCACTCACCTGAGACAGGGGCACCCGAGTCGTGTGGTTTAATGTGCCACTTGTCACTTCGGGCAGCGGTCACTATCCAGCCATAGTGCCTCCACAGTGCAAGGGGCCTGATCCACCTACCCCCGAAAAAGATAGATAAGGTGCCACTTGCCCCCTCGGGCAGCGGTCACGATCTAGCCACCGCACCTTCATGGTGCATGGAGCCTGATCCAGCTTCCCCCCCAAAGAGATAGATAAGGTGCCACATGCCCCCTCGGGCAGCAGTCATGATCCAGCCATAGCACCTCCACGTAGCATGCATCCTGATCCACCTACCCCCCAAAGAGATAAATAGGGTGCCACTTGCCCCCTCCGACAGCGGTCATGATCCAGCCATTGCATCTTCATGGTGCAAGGAGCCTGATCCACCTACCCCCCAAAGAGATAGATGAGTTGCCTCTTGTCCCCTCAGGCAGCAGCCATGATCCAGCCATAGCACCTCCACAGAGCAAGGAGCATGATCCACCTATCCCCCAAGAGAGATAGAAAAGGTGCCAGTTGCGCCCTCGGGCAGTGGTCATGATCCAGCCATAGCACCTCCACGCTGCAAGAAGCCTGATCCACCTACCCAACAGAGAGAGAGATGAGGTGCCACTTGCCCCCTTGGGCAGCGTTCACGATCCATCCATAGCACCTTCCTGGTGCAAAAAGCCTGATCCACCTACCCCCCCGAAGAGATAGATAAGGTGCCAGTTGCCCCCTCAGCCAGCATTCACCATTCAGCCATAGCACCTCCACGGTTCAAGGGGCCTGATCCACCTAGCACCCAAAGAGATAGATAAGGTCCCACTTCCCCCTCGTGCAGCATTCACGATTCAGCTATTGCACCTCCACGGTGCAAGAAGTCTGATACAGCTACCGCCCAAAGAGATAGATAAGATGACACTTGCTTCCTTGGCAGTGGTCACGATCCAGCCATGGCACCTCCACGGAGCAAGCAGCCTGGTCCACGTACCCCTCAAATAGATAGATAAGGTGCCACCTGCCCCCTCGTGCAGCGGTCACAATCTAGCCATAGCACCTCCACAGTGCAAGGAGCCTGATCCACCTACCCCCCTAAAGAGATAGATAAGGTATGATGCTTGAAAAATTGCCATGATTTCTCTTGGCTGTTAGAACGCTGAACCGGATCATCATTGTAATTTGCTTTTTTCAATTTCAGCACCCTCTCAGGGTAGCGCTATTGGTTCCACACCTGTGTAGAGCTTCCTGATTGGGTTGCCTCACTCACCTGAGATAGGAACACCTGAGATGTGTGGCTTAATGTTCCACTTGCCCCCTCGGGCAGCAGTCATGATCCAGCCATAGAACCTCCATGGTGCACGGAGCCTGATGCAACCCCCCCCCAAAGAGATAGATAAGGTGCCACTTGACCACTCGGGCAGTGGTTACGATCCAGGCACAGCACCTCCATGGTGCAAGGATCCTGACACACCTACCCCCCAAAGAAATAGATAAGGTGGCAATTGCCCCCTCGTGTAGCGGTCACGATCCAGCCATAGCACCTCCATGGTGCAAGGAGCTTAATCCACTTACCCCATAAAGTGATAGATAAGGTGCCATCTGCCCCGTTGGGCAGTGGTCACGATTCAGCCATGGCACCTCTGTGGTGAAAGCAGCTGGATACACCTACCGCCCAAAGAGATAGATAAGGTGCCACTTGCCCCATTGGGCAGTGGTCATGATCCATCCATATCACCTCCACGGTGCAAGGAGCCTAATACACCTACCCCACAAAGAGATAGATAGGGTGCCACTTGCTCCCTCGGGCAGTGTTGACAAATGAGCCGTAGCACCTCCACGGTGCAAGGATCCTGATCCATCTACCACCCAAAGAGATAGATAAGGTGCCATCTGCCCTGTCAGGCAGTAGTCACGATCCAGCCATAGCACATCCACAGTGCAAGAACCTGATCCACCTACCCCCCAATAAGACAGATAAGGCGCCACTTTCCCCTTCGGGCAGTGGTCACGATCCAGCCATAGCACCTCCATGGTGCAAGTGGCCTGATCCATCTGCCCCCCAAAGAGATTGATAAGGCGCCACTTGCCCCCATGGGCAGCGGTCATGATCCAGCCATAGCACCTCCATGGTGCAAGGAGCCTGATCCATCTACCACCCGAAGACATAGATAAGGTCCCACTTGCTCCCACGGGCAGTGGTTATGATCCAGCCATAGCACCTCCACGGTGTAAGGAGCCTGATCCACCTACCCCCATAAAGAGATAGATAAGGTACGATGCTTGAAACATTTGCCCGATTTCTCTGGGCTGTTCGAACGCTGAACCAGATCATCCATGCAATTTGCTGTTTTCAATTTCAGCACCTTCTCAAGGTAGCACTATTAGTTCCACACCTGTGTAGAGCTCCCTGATTTCCTGGTCTCACTCACCTGAGACAGGAGCACCCGAGACATGTGGCTTAATGTTCCACTTGCCCCCTTGGGCAGCGGTGATGATCCAGCCATAGGGCCTCCACGGTGCAAGGAGCCTGATCCACCTACCGACCAAAGAGATAGATAAGATGCCACTTGCTCATTGGGCAGCATTGACGAATCAGCCAGATCACCTCCACGGTGCAAGTAGCCTGATCCAGCTACCCCCAAAGAGACAAAGTGCCACTTGCCCCCCTCAGGCAGCGGTCATGATCCAGCCATGACACCTTCACGATGCAAGGAGCCTGATCCACCAACCTCACAAAGAGATAGATAAGGTCGGAATTGCCCTCTCAGGCAGCGTTCATGATCTAGCTATAGCACCTCCATGGTGCAAGTAGCCTGATAAATCTTCCCCCCAGAGAGATAAATAAGGTCGGAATTTCCCCCTTGGGCAGCGGTCATGATCCAGCCATTGCACCTTCACGGTGCAAGGAGCCTGTTCCACCTTCCCTCTCAAAGAGATAGATGATGTGCCACTTGCCCCCTCGGGCAGTGTTCACGATCCAGCCATAGCCCCTTCATGGTGCAAGGAGCCTGATCCACCTACCCCCCAAAGAGAGAGATAAGATGCCACTTGCCTCCTTGGGCAGCAGTCACGATCCAGCCATGGCACCTTCATGGTGTAAGCAGCCTGGTCCACCTATCCCCCAAATAGATAGATAAGGTGCCACCTGCCCCCTTGTGCAGTGGTCACAATCCAGCCATAGCACCTCCACGGTGCAGGGATCCTGATCCACCTACCTGCCTAAAGAGATAGATAAGGTACGACGCTTGAAAAATTGCCATGATTTCTCTGAGCTGTTCGAACGCTGAACTGGATCATCATTGCAATTTGCTTTTTTCAATTTCAGCACCTTCTCAGGGTAGTGCTATTGGTTCCACACCTGTGTAGAGCTCCTTGATTGGCTTGTCTCACTCACCTGAGACAGGAGCACCCGAGACGTGTGTCTTAATGCTCCACTTGCCCCCTCGGGCAGCGGTCATGATCCAGCAATAGGACCTCCACGGTGCAAGGAGCCTGATCCACCTACCCCACAAAGAGATAGATAAGGTGCCACTTGCCCCATCGGGCAGCGGTCATGATCCAGCCATATCACCTCCACAGTGCAGGGAGCCTAATCCACCCACCCCCCAAACATATAGATAAGGTGCCACTTGCCCCCTTGGACAGCATTGACGATCCAACTATAGCACCTTCATGGTGCAAGGAGCCTGATACACCTACCCCTTTAAATAGATAGATAAGGTAGGACGCTTGAAAAAGTGACACGATTTCTCTGGGCTGTTTGAACACTGAACCGGATCTTCATTGCAGTTTGCTGTTAAAATTTTAGCGCATTCTCAAGGTAGCACTATTGGTTCCAAACTTGTGGAGAGCTCCCTGACTGACTGGTCTCACTCATCTGAGACTGGAGCATCCGCGACGTGTGGCTGACTGTTCCACTTGCCCCCTCGGGCAGCAGTCACGATCCAGCCATACCACCTCCAGGGTGCAAGGAGCCTGATTCTCCTATCCCCCAAAGTGATAGATAAGGTGAAATCTGCCCCATTGGGCAGCAGTCACAATCCAGCCATAGCACCTCCACGGTGCAAGCAGCCTGATCAACCTACCCCACAGAGAGATAGATAAGGTGACCCTTGCTCCTTCAGGCAGCGTTCACGATCCAGCTAGAGCTCCTCCACGGTACAAGGAGCCTGATCTGCCTACCCACGAAAGAGATACATAAGGTGCCACTTGCCCCCTTGGGCTGCGGTTGCGATCCAGTCATAGCACCTCCATGTTGCAAGGAGTCTGATCCACCTTCCCCCCCAAAGAGATAGATGAGGTGCCACTTGCCCCCTTGGGCTGCGGTCACGATCCAGCCATAGAACCTCCACAGTGCAGGGTGCCTAATCCACCTACCCCCTATGAGTTTGATAAGTTGCCAGTTGCCTGCTCGGGCAGCGGTCATGATCCAGCCATGGCACGTCCACGGTGCAAGCAGCCTGATCCACCTCCCCCACAAATAGATAAGGTGCCACTTTCCCCACAGGCTGCGGTTGCGATCCAGCCATAGTACCTCCTCGGTGCAAGGAGCCTGGTCCACCTACCCCCCAGAGAGATAGATAAGGTGCCACTTGCCCGCTCGGGCAGCATTCACAATTCAGCCATAGCAAATCCATGGTGCAAGGGGCCCAATCCACCTTCCCCCTCAATGAGATAGATGAGGTGCCACTTGCCCCTTCGGGCAGCGTTCACGATCCAGCAATAGCACCTCCATGGTGCAAGAAGCCTGATTGACCTACCCCCCCAAAGAGATTGATAAGGTGTCACTTGCCCCCTCTGGCAGTGGTCGCGATCCAGCCGTAGCACCTCCACGGTGCAAGGAGCCTGGTCCACCTACCCCCCAGAGAGATTGATAAGGTGACACCTACTCCCTCGGGCAGCGTTCACGATCTAGCTATAGCACCTCCAAGGTGCAAAGAGCCTGATCTACCTACCCACCAAAGAGATAGGTAAGGTTACAGCTGCCCCCTCGGGCAGCGTTCACATACCATCCATAGCACCTCCATGGTGCAAGGATCCTGATCCATCAACCACCCAAAGAGATACATAAGGTGCCACTTGCCCCCCTGGGCAGTAGTTACGATCCAGCCATAGCACCTCCATGGTGCAAGGCGCCTGTTACACCTACCCCACAAAGAGAGAGATAAGCTACCACTTGACTCCTCGGGCAGCGGTCAGGATACAGCCATAGCACCTGCACGGTGAAAGGAGCCTGATCCACCTACCCCAACAAAAGAGATTGATCAGGTGGCCCTTGCCCCTTTGGGCAGGGGTCATGATTCATCTACTGCACCTTCACGGTGCATGGAGCCTGATCCACCTCCCCCCCCAAAAAGACAGATAAGGTGCCACTTGCCCACTTGGGCAGCGGTCACGATCCATCCATAGCACCTCCACGGTGCAAGGAGCCTGATCTGACTACCTCCTCCAAAGAGATAGACAAGGAATGACACTTGAAAAATTGCCACTATTTCTCTGGCTATTTGAATGCTGAACCAGATCATCATTGCAATTTTCTGTTTTCAATTTCAGCGCCTTCGCAGGGTAGCGCTACTGGCTCCATGCCTGTGCAGAGCTCCCTGATTGGCTGGTGTCACTCACCTGAGACAGGAGCACCCGAGACGTGTGGCTTAATGTGCCACTTGCCAACTCGACCAGCGGTCACAATCCAGCCATAGCACCTTCACAGTGCAAGGAGCCTCATCCACCTTCCCCGCAGAGAGACAGATGAATTGGGACTTGCCCCCTTGGGCAGCAGTCACGAACAAGCCATAGCACCTCCACAGTGCAAGGAGCCTGATCCACCTTCCCCCTAAAGAGATAGATTAAGGCGCCACTTGGGACCTCATACAGTGGTCACTATACTGCTTTAGCACTTCCACAGTGCAAGGAACCTTATCCACCTACCCCTCAAAGAGATAGATAAGGTGCCACTTGCCCCTCTGGCAGTGGTCACTATCCAGCCAGGGCACCTCCACGGTGCAAGGAGCCTGATCCACCTATGATCCCAAAGAGATAGCTAAGATGCCACTTGCACCCTCGAGCAGTGGTCACAATCCAGCCATAGCACCTCCCTGGTGCAAGGAACCTGATCCACCTACCCCCCAAAGAGATAGATAAGGTGGCACTTGCCCCCTCGGGGGAGTGGTCACGATCCAGCCATAGCACCACCCTGGTGCAAGGAGCCTGATCCACCTCCCCCCAAAGAGATAGATAAGGTGACACTTGCCAACTCGGGGCAGCACTCACGATCCAGCTATAGCACCTACATGGTGCAAGGATCCTGATCCTCTTACCCCTCAAAGAGAAAGATAAGGTGGCACTTGCCCCCTCGGGCAGCAGTCAAGATCCAGCCATAGTACCTCCACGGTGCAATTAGCCTGATCCACCTACCCCCCAAAGAGATAGATAAGATGCCACTTGCCCCCTCGCACAGCTGCCATGATCCAGCCATGGCACCTCCACGGTGCAAGAAGGCTGATCCACCTACCCCCCAAATAGATAGATAAGGTGCCACTTGCCCCCTCGAGCAGCTTTCACGATCCAGCCATAGCACCTCCACAGTGCAAGAAGCCTCATCCACCTACTCCCCAAAAGAGATAGATAAGGAGCCACTTGCCCCCTCCAGCAGCGGTCACGATCCAGGCATAGCAGGTCCATGGTGCAAGGAGCCTGATCCACCTATCCCCCTAAAGAGATAGATAAGGAATGACGCTTGAAAAATTGCTATGATTTCTCTGGGCTGTTCGAAGACTGAACCGGAACATCATTACAATTTGCTGTTTTCAATTTCAGCTCCTTCTCAGGGTAGCGCTATTGGTTCCACACCTGTGTAGAGCTCCCTGATTGGCTGGTGTCACTCACCTGAGACATGTGGCTTAATGTTCCACTTGTTCCTCGGGCAGCGGTCTCAATCCAGCCATAGCACCTCCACAGTGCAAGGAGCCTGATCCACCTCCCCCCAAAGTGATAGATAAGGTGGCACTTGCCCTCTCGGGCTGCGGTCATGATCCAGCCGTAGCACCTCCATGGTCAAAGTGTCTGATCCACCTACCCCCCAAAGAGATAGATAAGGTGGCACTTGCCCAATCGGGCAGTGGTCATGATCCAGCCATAGCACCTCTGCGGTGCAAGGAGCCTGATCCACCTTTCCCCCAAAGAGATAGATGAGATGCCACTTGCCCCCTCGAGCAGTGTTCACGATCCAGCCATAGCACCTCCCCGGTGCAAGGACCCTGATCGTCGTAACCCCCAAAGAGATAGATAAGGTGTCACTTGCCCCCTCAGGCAGCAGTCACGATCCAGCCCTAGCACCTCCTCAGTGGAAGAAGCCTGATTCTCCTTCTCCCTAAAGAGATAGATTAAGGTGCCACTTGCCCCATCTGGCAGTGTTCACGATCCAGCTATAGCACCTCCACGGTGCAAGGAGTCTGATCCACCTATCCCCTAAAGAGATAGATAATGTGCCACTTGACCCCTCGGGCAGCGTTCACAAACCAGCCATAGCACCTCCACGGTGCAAGGTGCCTGATCCACGCACTCCCCAAAGAGATAGATAAGGTGCCACTTGCCTCCTTGGGCAGCAGTCAAGATCCAGTCAAGGCACCTCCATGGTGCATGGAGACTGATCCACCTACCTCCCCAAACAGATAGATAAGGTGCCACTTGCCCCCTCGGGCAGTGGTCATGATCCAGCCATAGCACCTCCACAGTGCAAGGAGCCTAATCCAATTACCCAAGAAAGCGATAGATACAGTGCCACTTGCTCACTCCGGCAGCGTTCATGAACTAGCCATAGCACCTCCGTGGTGCAAGGAGCCTGATACACCTCCCCCCCAAAAGAGATAGATAAGGTGCCACTTGCCCTCTCTGGCCGATTTCTTGATCCAGCAATAGCACCTCCATGGTGGAAGGAGCCTGATCAACCCACCCTCCAAAGAGATAAAAAAGGTGCCAATTGCCCTCTCGGGCAGTGTTCACGATCCAGCCATACCACCTCCATGGTGCAAGGAGCCTGATCCACCTCCCCCCAAAGAGATAGATAAGGTGCCACTTGCCCTCTCGGGCAGTGTTCACGATCCAGCCATAGCACTTCCACAGTGCAAAGAGCCTGATCCACCTACCCCTCAAAGAGATAGGTAATTTACGACGCTTGAAAAATTGCCATGATTTCTCTGGGCTGTGTGAACGCTGAACCAGATCATCATTGCTATTTTCTGTTTTCAATTTCAGCGCCTTCTCAGGGGAGCGCTATTGGGTCTTCGCCTGTGTAGAGCTACCTGATTGGCTGGTCTCTCTCATCTGAGACAGGAGCACTCGAGACTTGTGGCTTAATGTGCCACTTTCCCCCTTGGGCAGCGGTCACGATCCAGCCATAGCACCTACATGGTGCAAGGAGCCTAATCCACCTCCCGCCCAAAGAGATAGATAAGGTGCCACTTGCCCCCTCGGGCACTGTTCATGATCCAGCAATAGCACCTCCACAGTGCAAGTAGCCTGATCCAGCTACCCCCAAAGAGATAGATGAGGTGCCATTTGCCCGCTTGGGCAGCGGTCATGATCCAGCCATAGCACCTCCATGGTGCAAGGAGCCTGATCCACCTTCTCCCCAAAGAGATAGATACGGTATGACACTTGGAAAATTGCCACGATTTCTCTGGGCTGTGTGATCGCTGAACTGGATCATCATTGACTTTGCCATTTTCAATTTCTGCACCTTTTCAGGGTATCGCTAATGGTTCCACACCCGTGTAGAGCTCCCTGATTGGCTGGTCTCACTCACCTGAGACGTGTGGATTAATGTGCCACTTGCCCCCTCGGGCAGCGGTCAAGATCCAGCATTAGCACCTCCATGATGCAAGGAGCCTCATACACCTTTCCCCCCAAAAAGATAGATAAGGTGCCACTTGCCCCCTCGGGCAGCAGTCATGATCCAGCCCTAGCACCTACACGGTGTAAGGAGCCTGATCCACCTACCCCTCAAAGTGATAGATAACGTGCCATTTGCCCCCTTGGGCTGTGGTCATGATCCAGCCTTAGCACCTCCATGGTGCGAGGTGCCTGATCCACCTACCCTCCCAAAGAGATAGATAAGGTATGACATGTGAAAAATTGCCACAATTTCTCTGTGCTGTGTGAACGCTGAACTGCATCCTCATTGCTATTTGCTGTTTTCAATTCCAGCACCTTCTCAGTTTAGAACTATTTTCTTCAAGTCTGTGTAGAGCTCTCTGATTGGCTGGTCTCACTCACCTGAGACAGGAGCACCCGAGACGAGTGGCTTAATGTGCCACTTGCCCCCTCGTGCAGCGGTCACGATCCAGCCATAGCACCTTCACAGTGCAAGGAGACTGATCGACCTTCCCTCCTAAGAGAGAGATAAGGTGCAACTTGCCTCCTGGGGCAGCGGTCATGATCCAGCCATAGTACCTCCACGGTGCAAAGAGACTGATCCACCTACCCCCCCAAAGAGATACATAAGGTGCCACTTAAACCCTCTGGCAGCGGTCACGATCCAGCCATAGTACCTCCATGGTGCCAGGAGCCTGATCCACCTACCCCCAAAGAGATAAATAAGCTGCCAGTTGCCCCTTTGGGCAGTGTTCACATTCCAGTAATTGAACCTTCACGTTGCCAGGAGCCTGATCCACCTACCCCTCAAAGTGATAGATAACATGCCATTTGCCCCCTTGGGCTGTGGTCATGATCCAGAGATCGCACCTCCACGGTGCGAGGTGCCTGATCCACCTACCCCCCCCAAGAGATAGATAAGGTATGACACGTGAAAAATTGCCACAATTTCTCTCTGCTGTGTGAACGCTGAACTGCATCCTCATTGCTATTTGCTGTTTTCAATTTCAGCACCTTCTCAGTTTAGAGCTATTTTCTTCAAGTCTGTGTAGAGCTCTCTGATTGGCTGGTCTCACTCACCTAAGACAGGAGCACCCGAGACGAGTGGCTTAATGTGCCACTTGCCCACTCGGGCAGCGGTCATGATCCAGCCATAGCACCTTCACAGTGCAAGGAGCCTGATCGACCTACCCCCCTAAGAGAGAGAGATAAGGTGCGACTTGCCTCCTGGGGCAGCGGTCATGATCCAGCCATAGTACCTCCACGGTGCAAGGAGACTGATCCACCTACCCCCCCAAAGAGATACATAAGGTGCCACTTGAACCCTCTGGCAGCGGTCACGATCCAGCCATAGTACCTCCATGGTGCCAGGAGCCTGATCCACCTACCCCCAAAGAGATAAATAAGCTGCCAGTTGCCCCTTTGGGCAGCGTTCACGTTCCAGCAATTGAACCTCCATGGTGCCAGGAGCCTGATCTACCTACCCCCCCAAAGATATAGATTAGGTACGACACTTGAAAAATTGCCACGAAGTCTCTGGGCAGTGTGAACACTGAACCGGATCATCATTGCAGTTTTCTGTTTTCAATTTCAGTGCTTTATCAGGGTAGCACTATTGGCTCCTAGCTTGTGTAGAGCTTTCTGATTGGCTGGTGTCACTCACCTGAGGCAGAAGCACCCGAGACATTTGGCTTAATGTGCCACTTGCCCCCTCGGGCAGTGGTCATGATCCAGCCAAAGCACCTCCATGGTGCAAGGAGCCTCATCCACCTTCCCCCCAGAGAGATAGATGAGGTGCCACATGCTCCCTCGGGCAGCATTCATGATCCAGCCATAGCACCTCCACGGTGCAAGAAGCCTGATCCATCTACCCCCCAGAGAGATAGATAAGGTGACACTTGCCCCCTCGGGCAGCATTCATGAACCATCCATAGCACCTCCACGGTGGAAGAAGCCTGATAGACCTACCCCCAAGGAGATAGATAAGGTGCCACTTGCCCCCTTGGGCAATGGTCAGGATCTAGCTATAGCACCTCCATGGTGCAAGGAGCCTGATCCACCTACCCCCAAAGAGATAGATAAGGTACGACGCTTGAAAAATTGCCATGATTTCTCTGGTCTGTGTGAACGCTGAACCAGATCATCATTGCAATTTGCTGTTTTCAATTTCAGCACCTTCTCAGGGAAGCACTATTATGTACAAGCCTATGTAGAGCTCCCTGATGGGCCGGTCTCACTCATCTGAGACAGGAGCACCCAAGACGTGAGGCTTAATGTGCCACTTGCCCCCTCGGGCAGCTTTCACGATCCAGCCATTGCACCTCCACGGTACAAGGAGCCTGATCCAGCTACGCCCCCCCAGAGAGACAGATAAGGTGACACTTCCCCCTTGGGCAGCATTCACGTTCCAGCTATAACACCTCCATGGTGCTAGAATCCAGATCCACCTTCCTCCCAAAGAGATAGATAAGGTGCCACTAGCCCCCTCGGACAGTGTTCATGATCATGCCTTGGCACTTCAATGGTGCAAAGAACCTGATCCTCCTACCCCCAAAGAGATAGATAAGGTGCCACTTGCCCCCTCGTGCTGCGTTCACGATCCAGCCATAGCACCTCCATGGTTCAATGAGCCTGATCCACCTGGCACACAATGAGATAGATAAGGTGGAACTTGCCCCCTCTGGCAGTGGTCACGATCCAGCCATAGCACCTCCATGGTGCAAGGAGCCTGACTGACCTACCCCCCCAAAGAGATAGATAAGGTGCCTCTAGTCCCCTCGTGCAGTGGTCACTATCCAGTCATAGCACCTCCAAGGTGCAAGGAGCCAGATAGACCTCCCCCCTAAAGAGATAGATTAAGGTGCCACTTGCCCTCTCGGGCAGCGGTCAAGATCCAGCCATGGCACCTCCATGGTGCAAGGAGCCTGATCCACCTACACCGCCAAACAGCTAGATAAGGTGCCACTTGCCCCCTTGGGCAGGGGGTCACGATCCAGCCATAGCACCCCCACGGTTCAAGGAGCCTGATCCAACTATCCAAGAAAGAGATAGATACAGTGCCACTTGCCCCCTCTAGTAGCGTTCATGAACTAGCCATAGCACCTCCACGGTGAAAGGACCTGATACACCTTCCCCCCACAAAGAGATAGATAAGGTGCCAATTGCCCTCTCGGGCAGCGTTCACGATCCTGCCATACCACCTCCACGGTGCAAGGAGCCTGATCCACCTCCCCCCAAAGAGATAGATAAGGTGCCTCTAGTCCCCTCGTGCAGCGGTCACTATCCAGTCATAGCACCTCCAAGGTGCAAGGAGCCAGATAGACCTTCCCCCTAAAGAGATAGATTAAGGTGCCACTTGCCCTCTCGGGCAGCGTTCACGATCCAGCTGTAGCACCTCCACGGTGCAAGGAGCCTAATCCACCTATCCCCCAAAGAGATAGATAAGGTGCCACTTGGCACCTTGTACAGCAGTCATGATCCTGCCATAGCACCTCCACAGTGCAAGGAACCTGATCCACCTACACCCCAAAGAGATAGATAAGGGGCCACTTGCCCCCTTTGGCAGTGGTCACGATCCAGCCATGGCACCTCCACGGTGCAAGGAGCCTGATCCCCCTTCAATTCCAAAGAGATAGCTAAGATGCAACTTGCACCCTCATCCAGTGGTCATGATCCAGCCATAGCATCTCCATGGTGCAAGGAGCCTAATCCACCTATCCCCCAAAGAGATAGATAAGGTGCCACTTGGCACCTTGTACAGCGGTCACGATCCTACCATAGCACCTCCACAGTTCAAGGAACCTGATCCACCTACACCCCAAAGAGATAGATAAGGGGCCACTTGCCCCCTCTGGCAGTGGTCATGATCCAGCCATAGCACCTCCACGGTGCAAGGAGCCTGATCCAACTACCCACCAAAGAGATAGATACGGTGCCACTTGCCTACTCAGGCAGCAGTCACGATTGAGCCATTGCACCTCTGTGGTGAAAGGAGCCTGATCCACCTACCCCCCCAAAGAGATAGATGAGGTACAATGCTTGAAAAATTGCCACGATTTCTCTGGCCGTGTGAACGCTGAACCGTATCATCATTGCAATTTGTGTTTTCAATTTCTGTGCCTTCTTAGGGTAGCGCTCTTTGTTCCGCACCTGTGTAGAGCTCCCTGATTGACTGGTCTCACTCATCTGAGACAGGAGCACCCGATACGTGTGGGTTAATGTGCCACTTGCCCCCTCGGGCAGCGGTCACGATCCTGCCATAGCACCTCCACGGTGCAAGGAGCGTGATCCACCTTTCCCCCAAAGAGATAGATGAGGTGCCACTTGCCCCCTCGGGCAGTGGTCACGATCCAGCCATAGCACCTCCATGGTGCAAGGAGCCTGATCCACCTTCTCCTCAAAGAGATAGATATGGTACGACGCTTGAAAATTTGCCACAATTTCTCTGGGCTATGTGATTGCTGAACTGGATCATCATTGACTGCCATTTTCAATTTCCGCACCTTTTCAGGGTATCGCTAATGATTCCACACCCGTGTAGAGCTCCCTGTTTGGCTGGTCTCACTCACCTGAGATGTGTGGATTAATGTGCCACTTGCCCCCTTGGGCAGTGGTCAAGATCCAGCATTAGCGCCTCCACGATGCAAGAAGCCTCATCCACCTTGCCCCCAAAGAGATAGATATGGTTCCACTTGCCGCCTTGGGCAGCAGTCATGATCCAGGACTAGCACCTCCTTGGTGGAAGAAGCCTGATCCACCTTCCCCCTAAAGAGATAGATTAAGGTGCCACTTGCCCCCTCTGGCTGCGTTCATGATCCAGCTATAGCACCTCCACAGTGCAAGGAGCCTGATCCACCTATCCTCCAAAGAGATAGATAAGGTGCACTTGACTTCTCGGGCAGCGTTCACAAACGAGCCATAGCACCTTCATGGTGCAAGGTGCCTGATCAACGTACCTCCCAAAGAGATACATAAGGTGCCACTTGGCCCCTCGGGCAGTGTTCACAAACCAGCCATAGCACCTCCATGGTGCAAGATGCCTGATCCACATACCCCCCCAAAGAGACAGATAAGTTGCCACTTGCCCCTTCGGGCAGCGGTCAAGATCCAGCCATGGCACCTCCTTGGTGTAAGGAGCCTGATCCATCTACCCCCCCAAACAGATAGATAAGGTGCCACTTGCCCCCTTGGGCAGTGGTCACGATCCAGTCATAGCACCCCCACGGTTCAAGGAGCCTGATCCAACTACCCAAGAAAGAGATAGATACAGTGCCACTTGCCCCCTCCAGCAGCATTCATGAACTAGCCATAGCACCTCCATGGTTCAAGGAGCCTTATACACCTTCCCCCACCAAAGAGATAGAAAAGGTGCCAATTGCCCTCTCAGGCAGCGTTCACGATCCTGCCATACCACCTCTAGAGTGCAAGGAGCCTGATCTACCTCCCCCGAAAGAGATAGATAAGGCACCACTTGCCCCCTCGTGCAGTGGTCAGAATCCAGCAATAGCACCTCCACGGTGCAAGGAGCCTGATCCACCTACCCCTCAAAGAGATAGATAATTTACGATGCTTGAAAAATTGCCTTGATTTCTCTGGGCTGTGTGAACGCTGAACCGGATAATCATTGCTATTTGCCGTTTTCAATTTCAGCGCCTTCTCAGGGGACCGCTATTGGCTCCTCGCCTGTGTAGAGGTCCCTGATTGGCTGGTCTCTCTCATCTGAGACAGGAGCACCCGAGACCTGTGGCTTAATGTGCCACTTGCCCCCTCGGGCAGTGGTCACGATCCAGCCATAGCACCTCCATGGTGCAAGGAGCCTGATCCACATACCCAGAAAGAGATAGATAAGGTGGGACTTGCCCCCTAGGGCAGCGGTCACGATCCAGCAATTGCACCTCCATGATGCAAGGAGCCTGATCCACCTACTCCCCAAAGAGATATTAGGTGGCACTTGCCCCCTTGGGCAGCAGTCACAATCCAGCCATACCACCTCCACAGTGCAAGAAGCCTCATTCACCTTCCCCCCAGAGAAATAGATGAAGTGCCACTTGCCCCCTCGGGCAGCGTTCACAATCCAGCCATGGCACCTCCACAGTGAGAGGAGCCTGATCCACCTAGCACCCAAAGAGATAGATAAGGTGCCATTTGACCCCTTGGGCAGCGTTCACGAGTCAGCCATAGCACTTCCACTGTGCAAGGAGCCTGATCCACCTACCCCACAAAGAGATAGATAAGGTACCACTTCCCCTCTCAGGCAGCGTTCTCGAACTAGCTATTGCACCTCCATGGCGCAAGGAGTCTGATCCACGATCCACCCTCCACCCTTAGGAGATAGATAAGGTGCCACTTCCCCCCTTGGGTAGTGGTCAGGATCCAGCCACAGCTCCTCTTCGGTGCAAGGAGCCTGATCCACCTGCCCCCCCCCCCCAAGAGATAGATTAGGTACGATGCTTGAAAAATTGCCACGATTTCTCTGGGCTTTGGAAACGCTGAACTGGATCATCATGACAATTTGCTGTTTTCAATTTCAGCGCCTTCTCACGGTAGTACTATTGGCTCCACGCCTGTGTAGAGCTCTCTGATTGGCTAGTCTCACTCTCCTGAGACAGGGAGCACCTGAGACATATGGCTTAATGTGCCACATACCCCCTCAGCAGCAGTCACGATCCAGCCATAGCACCTCCATGGTGCAAGGAGCCTGATCCGGCTACCTCCCAAAGAGATAGAAAAGGTGCCACTTGCCCCCTTGGACAGTGGTCGCGATCCAGCCATGGCACCTCCATGGTGAAGGAGCCTGATCCACCTACCCCACAAAGAGATAGATAAGGTGGCACTTGCCCCTTGGGCAGCAGTCACGATACAGCCATAGCAGCTCCACGGTCCAATAAGCCTACTCCAGCTACCACCCAAAGAGATAAGGTGCCACTTGCACCCTCTTGCAGCGGTCAAGATTCAGCCATAGCAACTCCATGGTGCTAGGAGCCTGATCCACCTACCCCCCCAAAGAGATAGATATGGTGGCACTTGCCTCCCTTGGGCAGCGGTCACGATCCAGCCATAGCACCTCCACGGTGCAAGGAGCCGAATCCAGCTACCTCCCAAAGAGATAGATAAGGAGCCACTTGCCACCTCAGGCAGTGGTCACGATCCAGTCAAAGCACTTCCACGGTGCAAGGAGCCTCATCCACCTACCCCCCAAAGAGATAGATAGGGTGTCACTTGCCCCTCGGGCAGCAGTCATGATCCAGCCATAGCACCTCCACGGTGCAAGGAGTCTGATCCACCCACCTCCTAAAGAGATGGATAAGGTGCCACTTGCCCTCTCGGGCAGCGTTCACGATCCAGCCATAGCTCCTCTACGGTGCAAAGAGAATGATACAACTATCCCCCCAAAGAGATAGATGAGGTGTCACTTGCCCCTCGGGTAGTGGTCACGAGTCAGACATAGCACCTCCACGGTGCAAGGAGCCTTATCCACCTACCCCCCAAAGAGATAAATAATGTGCCACTTGCCACCTCGAGCAGCGGTCACGATCCAGCGATAGAACGATCGTGGTGCAAGGAGCCTGATCCCACTACCCCCCAGAGAGATAGGTAAGGTGTCCTTGTAGCCCCGGGCAGTGGTCACGATCCAGCCATAGCACCTCCATGGTGCAAGGATACTGATCTACCTATCCCCAAATAGATATATAAGGTATGATGCTTGAAAAATTGCCATGATTTCTCTGGGCTGAGTGAACATTGAACCGGATCATCATTGCAATTTTCTGTTTTCAATTTCATCGCCTTCTCAGGGTAGCGCTATTGGCTCCACGCCTGTGTACACCTCCCTGATTGGGTGGTCTCACTCACCTGAGATAAAAGCACCCGAGACATGTGGCTTAATGTGCCATTTGCCCACTTGGGCAGTGGTCATGATGCAGCCATAGCACCTCCACGGTACAAGGAACCTCATCCACTTACCCCCTAAAGAGATAGACAAGGTGCCATTTGCCTCTTCGGGCAGTGGTCACAATCCGGCCAAAGCACTTCCACCATGCAACTAGCCTGATCCACCTACCCCCAAAGAGATAAGGTGGCACTTGCCCCCTGGGGCAACATTTATGATCCAGCCATGACACCTCCATGGTGTAAGAAGCCTGATCTACCTACCCCCCCAAGAGATAGATAAGGTGCCACTTGCTCCATCAGGCTGCGGTCACGATCCTGCCATAGCACCTACATGGTGCAAGGAGCCTGATCCCCTTACCCCCCCCAGAGAGATAGATAAGGAGCCCTTGCCCCCTCAGGCAGCATTCACAACCCAGCCATAGCACCTCCACGGATCAAGGAGACTGATCCACCTACACCCCAAAGAGATAGATAAGATTCCACTTGCCCCCTGGGGTAGCGGTCACGAGTCGGGCATAGCACCTCTATGGTGCAAGGAGCCTGATCCACCTACCCCCCCCAAAGAGACAGATAAGGTGCCACTTGCCTCCTCGCTCAGCGGTCACGATCTAGCCATAGCACCTCCATGGTACAAGCAGCCTGATCTACCTATCCACAAAGAGATGAATAAGATGCCACTTGCCCCCTCGGGTTACGTTCACAATCAAGCCATAGCACTTCTACGGTGCAAGGAGACTGATCTACCTATCCCCAAAGAGATAGATAAGATGCCACTTGCTCCCTCGGGCAGCAGTCACGATCCAGCCATAGCACCTCCATGGTGCAAGAAGCCTAATCCACCTACCCCCCAAAGAGATAGATAAGGTTCCACTTGCCCCCTCGGGCAGTGTTCATGATCCAGTCAGAGCACCTCCATGGAGCAAGGAGCCTGATCCACCTACCCCCCAAAGAGATAGATAAGGTGCCCCTTGCCCCTCGGGCTGCATTCACGACCCAGCGATTGCACCTCCATGGTGCAAGGAACCTGATTCGCCCATCTCCCAAAGAAATAGATAAGGTGCCACTTGCCCCCTCGGGCAGCGGTCAGGATCCAGCTGTAGCACCTCCACGGTGCAAGGAGTGTGACCCACATTCCCCCCAAAGAGATAGACAAGGTGCCACTTGCCCCCTCGGGCAGCATTCACATTCCAGCCATAGCACCCCCATGGTGCAAGGAGGCTGATCTACATAACCCCCCAAGCCGATAGATAAGGTAGCACTAGCCCCCTCGGGCCGTGTTCACGATCCAGCCATAAAACCTCCATGGTTCAAGGATTCTGACCCCCCTACCCAATAGATAGATAGATAAGGTGCAACTTGCCCCCTTGGGCAGCGGTCACCATCCAGCCATAGCACCTCCATGGTGCAAGGAGACTGATGCACCTACTCCCAAAGAGAAAAGGTGGCACTTGCCCCCTCGGGCAACATTTACGATCCAGCCATAACACCTCCATGGTGCAAGAAGCCTCATCCACCTACTCCACAAAGAGATAGATAAGATTCCACTTGCCCCCTCGGGCAGTGTTCATGACCCAGTCAGAGCACCTCCACGGTGCAAGGAGCCTGATCCACCTACCCCCCAAAGAGATAGATAAGATGCAACTTCCCCCCTCGGGCTACGTTCATGACCCAGCGATAGCACCTCCGTAGTGCAAGGAGCCCGATTTCCCTATCTCCCAAAGAGACAGTTAAGGTGCCACTTGCACTCTCAGGAAGCGGTCACAATCCAGCCGTAGCACCTCCATAGTGCAAGGAGCCTGATCCACCTACCCCCAAAGAGAAAAGGTGGCACTTGTCACCTCAGTCAGTGTTTACAATCCAGCCATAACACCTCCACGGTGCAAGAAGCCTGATCCACCTACCCCCCAAAGAGATAGATAAGGTTCCACTTGCCCCCTTAGGCCCGGTTCATGATCCATTCAGAGCACCTCCATGGTGCAAGGAGCCTGATCCACCTACCCCCAAAGAGATTGATAAGGTGCCACTTGCCCCCTTGGGCAGTGTTCATGATCCAGCCATAGCACCTCCATGGTTCAAGGAGCCTGATCCACCTACCGCCCAAAAGAGATAGATAAAGTGCCACTTGCCCCCTCGGGCAGTGTTCATGAGTCTGCCATAGCACCTCCATCATGCAAGGAACCTGATCCACCTACCCCCCAAAGAGATAGAAAAGGTGCCACTTGCCTCTTCGGGCAGTGGTCACAATCTGGCCAAAGCACTTCCACCATGCAACTAGCCTGATCCACCTACCCCCATAGAGAAAATGTGGCACTTGTCACCTCAGGCAGTGTTTACGATCCAGCCATAACACCTCCATGGTTCAAGGTGCCTGATCCACCTACCCCCCAAAGAGATAGATAAGGTTCCACTTGGCCCCTCGGGCAGTGTTCATGATCCAGTCAGAGCACCTCCACAGTGCAAGGAGCCTGATCCACGTACCCTTCCACAGAGATAGATAAGGTGCCACTTGCCCCATCAGGCTGCGTTCACAACCCAGCGATAGCACCTCCGTGGTACAAGGAACCTGATTCCCCTATCTCCAAAAGAAATAGATAAAGTACCACTTGCCCCCTCGGGCAGCGGTCAAGATCCTGCCATAGCACCTCCACGGTTTAAGGAGCCTGATCCACCTACCCCCCCAAAGAGATAAGTGAGGTGCCATTTGCCCCTTCGGGCAGTGGTCATGATCCATCCTTATCACCTCCATGTGCAAGGAGAGTGACCCACCTTCCCCCCAAATAGATAGACAATGTGCCACTTGCCTCCTCTGGCAGCGTTCACATACCAGGCATAGCACCACCACGGTGCAAGGAGAATGATCCACATACCCCCCCATACGAATAGATAAGGTGGCACTTGCCCCCTCGGGCCACGTTCATGATCCAGCCATACAACCTCCATGGTTCAAGGAATCTTACCCCCCTACCCCCCAAAGAGATAGATAGGGTGCCACTTGCCCCCTCAGGCAGCGGGCATGATCCAGCCATAACACCTCCACGGTGCTAGGAGCCTGATCCACCCACCACCCAAAGAGACAGATAAGGTGAAACTTTCCCCCTCAGGCAGCGTTCATGATCCAGCCATAGCTCCTCCACGGTGCAAGGAACCTGATCCACCTACCCCCAAAGAGATAAGGTGGCACTTGCCCCCTAGGGCTATGTTCATGATCCAGCCATAACACAGCTGCGGTGCAAGAAGCCTGATCCACCTACCCCCAAAGAGATAGATAAGGTGCCACTTGCCCCCTCGGTCAGCGTTCATGATCCATTCAGAGCACCTCCATGGTGCAAGGAGCCTGGTCCACCTACCCCCCCAAAGAGATAGATAAGACGCAACTTCCCCCCTCAGGCTGCATTCATGACCTAGTGATAGCACCTCCGCGGTGCAAGGAGCCTGATGCACCTACCCCTAAAGAGAAAAGGTGGTACTTGCCCCCTCTGGCAACGTTTATGATCCAACCATAACACCTCCATGGTGCAAGAAGCCTGATCCACCTACCCCCCAAAGAGATAGGTGAGGTGCCATTTGCCCCTTCGGGCAGTGGTCATGATCCAGCCTTATCACCTTCACTGTGCAAGAATAGTGACCCACCTTCCCCCCCAAAGAGATAGACAATGTGCCACTTGCCCCCTTGGGCAGCATTCACATTCCAGCCATAGCACCCCCACGGTGCAAGGAGTCTGATCCATATACCTCCCCAAACCGATAGATAAGGTGGCACTTGCCCCCTTGGGCTGCGTTCACGATTCAGCCATACAACCTCCATGGTTCAAGGAGTCTGAACCCTCCTTCCCCCCCAAAGAGAAAGATAGGGTGCCACTTGCCCCCTCAGGCAGTGGGCACGATACAGCCTTAAACCTCCACAGTGCGAGGAGCCTGATCCACCTACCCCCTAAAGAGAT
The DNA here is from genome assembly GCA_016271365.2 of Neoceratodus forsteri. Lineage (NCBI taxonomy): Eukaryota > Metazoa > Chordata > Ceratodontiformes > Ceratodontidae > Neoceratodus > Neoceratodus forsteri. The sequence goes on along the minus strand of CM028131.1, from coordinate 1,397,164,191 downwards.
AGATGAGGTGAAACTTGCCCCCTCAGGCAGCGTTCATGACCCAGCCATAGCTCCTCCAAGGTGCAAGAAGCCTGAACCACCTACCCCCCTAAAGAGGTAGATAAGGTGCCACTTGCCCCCTCGGCAGCACTCACGGCTCAGCCATAGCACCTCCACGGTGCAAGGAGCCTGATCCACCTACCCCCCAAAGAGATAGTTATGGTGCCACTTGTCCCCTTGGGCAGCAGTCACGATCCAGCCATACCACCTCCACAGTGCAAGGGGCCTGGTCCACTTACCTCCCAAAGAGATAGATAAGGTACAACACTGGAAAAATTGACACAGTTACTCTGGGCTGTGTGAAAGCTGAACCTTATCATCATTACAATTTGCAGTTTTTAAATTCAGTGCCTTCTCCGGGTAGCACTATTCGTTCCACGCCTGTATAGAGCTCCCTGATTGGCTGGTCTCTTTCACCTAAGACAGGAGCAGCCGAGACGTGTAGCTTAATGTGCCACTTGCCCTTCGGGCAGTGGTCACGATCCAGCCACACCAGTGCAAGGAGCCTGATCCACCTTCCCCAAAAAGAGATAGATAAGGTGCCACTTGGCCCCTGGGGCAGCAGTCACGAGTCGGGCATAGCACCTCCATGGTGCAAAGAGCCTGATCCACCTACCCCCAAAGAGATAGAAAAGGTGCCACTTGCCTCTTCGGGCAGTGGTCACGATCTGGCCAAAGCACCTCCACCGTGCAAGGAGCCTGATCCACCTACCCCCCAAAGAGATGGATAAGGTGGCACTTGACCCCTCAGGCAGCATTCATGACCCAGCTATAGCACCTCCTCGGTGCAAGGATCCTAATCCACCTTCCCTTCCCAAAGAGATAGATTAGGTGCCACTTGCCCCCCTCGGGCACCGTTTACAACCCAGCCATAGCACCTCTTCTGTGCAAGAAGCCTGATTTCCCTATCTCCCAAAGAGATAGATAAGGTGCTACTTGCCCCCTCAGGCAGTGGTTGCGATCCAGCCATAGCACCTCCATGGTGCAAGGAGCCTGATCCACCTACCCCGAAAGAGATAAGGTGGCACTTGCCCCCTCAGGCAATGTTCACGATCCAGCAATAACACCTCCACGGTACAAGAAGCCTGATCCACCTACCCCTCAAAGAGATAGATAAGGTTCCACTAGCCCCCTCGGGCAGCATTCATGATCCATTCAGTGCACCTCAATGGTGTAAGGAGCCTGATCCACCTACCCCCCCAAAGAGATAGATAAGATGCCACTCCCCCCCCGGGCTGAGTTCACGACCCAGCGATAGCACCTCCACTGTGCAAGGAGCCTGATTTCCCTATCTCCCAAAGAGATAGATAAGGTGCCACTTGCCCCCTCAGGCAGTGGTCATGATCCAGCCATAGCACCTCAATGGTGCAAGAAGCCTGATCCACCTACCACTGAAAGAGGTAGGTGAGGTGCCATTTGGCCCCTCAGGCAGTGGTCGCGATCCAGCCATATAACCTCCATGGTTCAAAGAGTCCGTCCCCCCCCACCCCCTAAAGAGATAGATAAGGTGCCACTTGCCTCCTCAGGCAGCATGCATGATCCAGCCATAACACCTCCACAGTATGAGGAGCCTGATCCACCTACCCCCAAAGAGATAAATAAGGTGCCATTTGCCCCCTGGGGCAGCGATCATGAGTCTGGTAAAGCACCTCCACGGTGCAAGAAGCCTGATCCACCTACCCCCCCAAAGAGATAGATAAGGTGCCACTTGCCCCCTCGGGCAGTGTTCACATTCCAGCCATAGCACGCCCACGGTGCAAGGAGCCTCATCCATATACCCCCCCAAACCGATAGATAAGGTGGCACTTGCCCTCTTGGGCTGCATTCACGATCCATTCAGTGCACCTCAATGGTGTAAGGAGCCTGATCCACCTACCCCCCCAAAGAGATAGATAAGATGCCACCTCCCCCCGAGCTCAGTTCATGACCCAGCGATAGCACCTCCGCTGTGCAAGGAGCCTGATTTCCCTATCTCCCAAAGAGATAGATAAGGTGCCACTTGCCCCCTTGGGCTGCATTCACAATCCAGCCATACAACCCCCATGGTTCAAGGAGTCTGACCCCCCTACCCCCCAAAGAGAAAGATAGGACGCCACTTGCCCCCTCAGGCAGTGGGCACGATCCAGCCTTAAACCTCCACAGTGCGAGGAGCCTGATCCACCCACCCACTAAAGAGATAAAGTGAAACTTGCCCATTCAGGCAGCGTTCATGACTCAGCCATAGCTCCTCCACGGTGCAGGGAGCCTGATCCACCTACCCCCCTAAAGAGGTAGATATGGTGCCACTTGTCCCCTTGGGCAGCGGTCACGATCCAGCCATACCACCTCCACGGTGCAAGGAGCCTGGTCCACTTACCTCCCAAAGAGATAGATAAGGTACGACACTTAAAAAATTGACACAGTTACTCTGGGCTATGTGAAAGCTGAACCTTATCATCATTACAATTTGCTGTTTTTAAATTCAGCGCCTTCTCCGGGTAGCACTATTCGTTCCACGCCTGTGTAGAGCTCCCTGATTAGCTGGTCTCTTTCACCTGAGACAGGAGCAGCTGAGACGTGTGGCTTAATGTGCCACTTGCCCCTCGGGCATCGGTCACAATCCAGCCACACCAGTGCAAGGAGCCTGATCCACCTTCCCCACAAAGAGATAGATAAGGTGCCACTTGCCCCCTTGGGCAGCGTTCATGACCCAGTCATAGCATCTCCATGGTGCAAGCAGCCTGATCTACCTATCCCCAAAGAGATGGATAAGATGCCACTTGCCCCCTCAGGTTACGTTCACGATGCAGCCATAGCTCCTCCACCGTTCAAGGAGCTTGATCCACCTACCCCCAAAAGAGATTGATAAGGTGCCACTTGCCCCCTCGAGCAGCGGTCACGATCCCGCCAAAGCACCTACATGGTGCAAGGAGCCTGATCCCCTTACCCCCCCCAGAGAGATAGATAAGGAGCCCTTGCCCCCTCGGGCAGCAGTCACGATCAAGCCATAGCACCTCAATGGTGCAAGTAGACTGATCTACCTGTCCCCAAAGAGACAGACAAGATACCACTTGCCCCCACGGGCAGCGATCACGATCCAGAGAGAGCACCTCCATGGTACAAGGAGCCTGATCCACCTATCCCCAAAGAGATGAGGTGGCACTTGCCCCCTTGGGCTGCGTTCATGATCCTGCCATAGCACCTCCACGGTTCAAGGAGCCTGATCCACCTACCCCCCCAAGAAGATAAAGGTTCCACTTGCCCCTTGGGCAGCGGTCATGATCCAGTCATAGCACCTCCTCTGTGCAAGAAGCCTGATCCACCTACACCCCAAAGAGATAGATAAGGTGCCTCTTGCCCCCTTGAGCAGCAGTCATGACCCAGCCATAGCACCTCCACAGTGCAAGGAGCCTGATCCAGCTACCCCCCCAAGAGATGGAGAAGGTACCACTTGCAGCCTCGAGCAGTGGTCATCCAGAGCAGAGCACCCCATGGTGCAAGGAGCCTGATCCACCTACCCCCAAAGAGATAAATAGGTTCCACTTGCCCCCTCGAGCAGCGGTCACGATCCAGAGAGCACCTCCATGGCACAAGGAGCCTGATCCACCTATCCCCCCAAGAAGATAGATAAGTTTCCACTTGCCCTTGGGCAGTGGTCATGATCCAGTCATAGCACCTCCTCTGTGCAAGGACCCTGATCCACCTACCCCCCCAAAGAGATATGTAAGGTGCCTCTTGCCCCCTTGAGCAGCGGTCATGACCCAGCCATAGCACCTTCACAGTGCAAGGAGCCTGATCCACCTACCCCCCTAAGAGATGGAGAAGGTGCCGCTTTGCAGCCTTGGACAGTGGTCACGATCCAGCCATAACACCTCCATGCTGCAAGGAGCCTGATGCGCCTACCCACCGAAGAGATAGTTAAGGTGCTACTTGCCCCCTCGGGCAGCGTTCACGACCCAGCCATAGCTCCTCCATGGTGTAAAGAGCCTGATTCACCTACTCCCCAAAGAGATAGAAAAGATGCCATTTGCCTCTTCGTGCAGCGGTCACGAATCAGGCTTAGCACCTCCAGAGTGCAAGGAGTCTGATCCACCTTCCCCCCACAGAGATAGATAAGGTGCCACTTGCCCCTGGGGCAGCAGTCACGAGTCAGCCACTGCACCTCCACGTTGCAATGAGCATGATCCACCTACCCCCCCAAAAGAGATAGATAAGGTGCCACTTGCCCCCTCAGGCAGCGTTCATGACCCAGCCATAGCTCCTCCACGGTGCAAGGAGCCTGATCCACCTACCCCCGTAAAGAGGTACATAAGGTGCCACTTGCCCCCTTGTCAGCGCTCACGACTCAGCCATAGCACCTCCACGGTGCAAGGAGCCTGATCCACATATCCCCACAAAGTGATAAATAAGGTGCCATTTGCCCCCTCAGGCAGCGGTCATGAGTCGGGCATAGCACCTCCATGGTGCAAGGAGCCTGATCCACCTACCCCCCAAAGAGATAGATATGGTGCCACTTGTCCTCTTGGGCAGTGGTTCCGATCCAGCCATACCACCTCCACTGTGCAAGGAGCCTGCCCACTTACCTCCCAAAGAGATAGATAAGGTACGACACTTAAAAAATTGACACAGTTACTCTGGGCTATGTGAAAGCTGAACCTTATCATCATTACAATTTGCTGTTTTTAAATTCAGCGCCTTCTCCGGGTAGCACTATTCGTTCCACGCCTGTGTAGAGCTCCCTGATTGGCTGATCTCTTTCACCTGAGACAGGAGCAGCCGAGACGTGTGGCTTAATGTGCCACTTGCCTCTCGGGCAGCGGTCATGATCCAGCCACACCAGTGCAAGGAGCCTGATCCACCTTCCCCACAAAGAGATAGATAAGGTGCCACTTGCCCCCTCAGGCAGCGTTCATGACCCAGTCATAGCACCTCCATGGTGCAAGCAGCCTGATCTACCTATCCCCAAAGAGATGGATAAGATGCCACTTGCCCCCTCAGGTTACGTTCATGATGCAGCCATAGCTCCTCCACCGTTCAAGAAGCTTGATCCACCTACCCCCAAAAGAAATAGATAAGGTGCCACTTGGCCCCTGGGGCAGCAGTCACGAGTCGGGCATAGCAACTCCATGGTGCAAAAAGCCTGATCCACCTACCCCCAAAGAGATAGAAAAGGTGCCACTTGCCCCTTCTGGCAGCGGTCATGATCAAGCCGTAGCAACTCCATGGTGCAAGCAGCCAAATCCACCTATCCCTCAAAGAAATAGGTGAGGTGCCATTTCCCCCTCATGCAGTGGTCATGATCCAGCTGTAGCACCTCCGCAGTGCAAGGAGCCTGATCCACCTTCCCTCCCCAAAGAGATAGATTAGGTGCCACTTGCCCCCTCGGGCAGCATTCACAACCCGGCCATAGCACCTCCGCTGTGCAAGAAGCCTGATTTCCCTATCTCCCAAGGAGATAGATAAGGTGCTACTTGCCCCCTCAGGCAGTGGTCACGATCCAGCCATAGCACCTCCATGGTACAAGAAGCCTGATCCACCTACCCCCCAAAGAGATAGATAAGGTTCCACTAGCCCCCTCGGACAGCATGCATGATCCATTCAGTGCACCTCAATGGTGTAAGGAGCCTGATCCACCTATCCCTCAAAGAGATAGATAAGATGCCACTTCCCCCTCGGGCTGAGTTCACAACCCAGCGATAGCACCTCCGCTGTGCAAGGAGCCTGATTTCCCTATCTTCCAATGAGATAGATAAGGTGCCACTTGCCCCCTCAGGCAGTGGTCACGATCCAGCCATAGCACCTCCATGGTGCAAGGAGAGTGACCCACCTTCCCCCCAAAGAGATGGACAAGGTGCCACTTGCCCCCTCGAGCAGTGTTCACATTCCAGCCAAACCACCTCCACGGTGCAAAGAGCCTGATCCACATACCCTTCCAAACCGATACATAAGGTGGCACTTGCCCCCTTGGGCCCCGTTCATGATCCAGCCATACAACCTCCATGGTTCAAAGAGTCCGGCCCCCCTACCCCCTAAAGAGATAGATAAGGTGCCACTTGCCTCCTCAGGCAGCATGCACGATCCAGCCATAACACCTCCACGGTACGAGGAGCCTGATCCACCTACCCCCCAAAGAGATAAATAAGGTGCCATTTGCACCCTGGGGCAGCGGTCATGAGTCGGGCATAGCACCTCCATGGTGCAAGGAGCCTGATCCACCTGCCCCACCAAAGAGATAGATAAGGTGCCACTTGCCCCCTCGCTCAGCAGTCACGATCTAGCCATAGCACCTCCATAGTGCAAGCAGCCTGATCTACCTATCCCCAAAGAGATGGATAAGATGCCACTTGCCCCCTCGGGTTACGTTCACGATCCAGCCATAGCACCTCCACCGTTCAAGGAGCCTGATCCACATTCCCCCCCAAAAGAGATAGATAAGGTGCCACTTGCCCCCTCGGGCAGCAGTCACGAGTCTGGCATAGCACCTCCATGGTGCAAGGAGACTGTTTTACCTATCCCCAAAGAGATAGACTAGATGTCACTTGCCCCCTCGGGCAGCGGTCACGATATAGCCATAGCACCTCCACGGTGCAAGAAGCCTTATACACCTACACCCCAAAGAGATAAATGAGGTGCCACTTTCCCCCTGAAGAAGTGGTCACGATCCAGAGAGATCACCTCCACGGTGTAAGGCGCCTGATCCATCTTCCGTCGAAAGAGATGAGGTGGCACTTGCCCCCTTGGGCAGCATTCATGATCCAGCTATAGCACCTCCACAGTTCAAGGAGCCTGATACACCTACCCCCCAAGAAGAGAGATAAGGTTCCACATGCCCCTTGGGCTGTGGTCACAATCCAGTCATAGCACCTCCTCGGTGCAAGGAGCCTGATCCACCTACTCCCCAAAGAGATAGATAAGGTGCCTCTTGCCCCCTTGAGCAGTGGTCATGATCCAGACATAGCACCTCCACGGTGGAAGGAGCCTGATCCACCTACTCAACAAAGAGATCGAAAAGGTGCCATTTGCCTCTTCGTACAGTGGTCACGAATCAGCCATAGCACCTCCAGAGTGCAAGTAGTCTGATCCACCTTCCCCCCCCAAAGAGATAGATAAGGTGCCATTTGCCCCCTGGGGCAGCGGACACGAGTCAGCCACAGCACCTCCATTGAGCAAGGAACCTGATCCACCTATCCACCAAAGAGATAGATAAGGTGCCACTTGCCTCCTCGAGCAGCAGTCACGATCCAGCCATAGCACCTCCATGGTGCAAGGAGTCTGATCCACCTACCCCCTAAAGAGATGGATAAGGTGCCACTTGCCCCCTCGGGAAGTGGTCACGAGTCAGCCATAGCACCTCCATGTTCCAAGGAGCCTGATCACGCCACTCCCCAAAGAAATAGATAAGGTGCCATTTGCACCCTCGTGCAGTGCTCACGAGTCAGCCATAGCACCTCCACGGGGCCAGGAGTCTGATCCACCTATCCCCTAAAGAGATGGATAAGATGCCACTTGCCCCCTTGGGCAGCGGTCACGAGTCAGCCATAGCAGCTTCACGTTGCAAGGAGCCTGATCCACCTACCCCGCAAAAGAGATAGATAAGGTGCCACTTGCCCCCTGGGTCAGCGGTCATTGTCCAGCCATAGCACCTCGACTGTGCGAGGAGCCTGATCCCCCTACCCCCCAAAGAGATGGATAAGGTGCCGCTTATCCCCTTCGGCAGCTTTCACGATCCAGCCATAGCACCTCCACGGTGCAAGAAGCCTGTTCCACCTACCCCCCCAAAGAGATGAGGTGGCACTTGCCCCCTTGGGCAGCATTCATGATCCAGCCATAGCACCTCCATGGTTCAAGGAGCCTTATCCACCTACCCCCCAAGAAGATAGATAAGGTTCCACTTGCCCCTTGGGCAGCGGTCATGATCCAGTTATAGCACCTCCTCTGTGCAAGGAGCCTGATCCACCTACCCCCCAAAGAGATAGATAAGGTGCCTCTTGCCCCCTTGAGCAGCATGCACGACCCAGCCATTGCACCTCCACAGTGCAAGGAGCCTGATCCACCTACCCCCCTAAGACATAGAGAAGGTGCCACTTGCAGCCTCGGACAGTGGTCACGATCTAGCCATAGCACCTCCACGGTGCAAGAAGCCTTATCCACCTACCCCACAAAGAGATAAATAAGGTTCCACTTGCCACCTCGAGCAGCGGTCACGATCCAGAGAGAGCACCTCCATGGTACAAGGAGCCTGATCCACCTACCCCCCAAAGAGATGAGGTGGCACTTGACCCCTTGGGCAACATTCACGATCCAGCCATAGCACCTCCACGGTTCAAGGAGCCTGATCCACCTACCCCCAAGAAGATAGATAAGGTTCCACTTGCCCCTTGGGCAGCGGTCATGATCCAGTCATAGCACCTCCTCTGTGCAAGGAGCTTGATCCACCTACACCCCAAAGAGATATATAAGGTGCCACTTGCCCCCATGAGCAGCGGTCACGATCCAGCCATAGCACCTCCACAGTGCAAGGAGCTTGATCCACCGACCCCCCTAAGAGATAGAGAAGGTGCCACTTGCAGCCATGGACAGCGGTCACGATCCAGCCATAACACCTCCATGCTGCAAGGAGCCTGATGCACCTACCCACCAAAGAGATAGTTAAGGTGCCACTTGCCCCTCAGGCAGCGTTCACGACCCAGCCATAGCTCCTCCATGGTGCAAGGAGCCTGATTCACCTACTCCCCAAAGAGATAGAAAATGTGCCATTTGCCTCTTCGTGCAGCAGCCACAAATCAGGCTTAGCACCTCCAGAGTGCAAGGAGTCTGATCCACCTTCCCCCCACAGAGATAGATAAGGTGCCACTTGCCCCCTGGGGCAGCAGTCACGAGTCAGCCATAGCATCTCCATGTTGCAATGAGCATGATCCACCCACCCCCCAAAAGAGATAGATAAGGTGCCACTTGCCCCCTCAGGCAGCGTTCATGACCCAGCCATAGCTCCTCCATGGTGCAAGGAGCCTGATCCACCTACCCCCTTAAAGAGGTAGATAAGGTGCCACTTGCCCCCATGGCAGCACTCACGACTCAGCCATAGCACCTCCACGGTGCAAGGAGCCTGATCCACATATCCCCACAAAGCGATAAATAAGGTGCCATTTGCCCCCTCAGGCAGTGGTCATGAGTCGGGCATAGCACCTCCACGGTGCAAGGAGCCTGATCCACCTACCCCCCAAAGAGACAGATATGGTGCCACTTGTCCCCTTGGACAGCGGTCACGATCCAGCCATACCACCTCCATGGTGCAAGGAGCCTGGTCCACTTACCTCCCAAAGAGATAGATAAGGTACGACACTTAAAAAATTTACACAGTTACTGTGGGTTATGTGAAAGCTGAACCTTATCATCATTACAATTTGCTGTTTTTAAATTCAGTGCCTTCTCTGGGTAGCACTATTCGTTCCACGCCTGTGTAGAGCTCCCTGATTGGTTGGTCTCTTTCACCTGAGACAGGAGCAGCCGAGACGTGTGGCTTAATGTGCCACTTGCCCCTCGGGCAGCGGTCACGATCCAGCCACACCAGTGCAAGGAGCCTGATCCACCTTCCCCACAAAGAGATAGATAAGGTGCCACTTGCCCCATCGGGCAGCGTTCATGACCCAGCCATAGCACCTCCATGGTGCAAGCAGCCTGATCTGCACATCCCCAAAGAGATGGATAAGATGCCACTTGCCCCCTCAGGTTACGTTCACGATGCAGCTATAGCTCCTCCACCGTTCAAGGAGCTTGATCCACCTACCCCCAAAAGAGATAGATAAGGTGCCACTTGCCCCCTCGAGCTGCGGTCACGATCCCGCCATAGCACCTACATGGTGCAAGGAGCCTGATCCCCTTTCCTCCCCAGGGAGATAGATAAGGAGCCCTTCCCCCTTGGGCAGCATTCACGACCCAGCCATAGCACCTCCACGGATCAAGGAGCCTGATCCACCTACCCCCCAAAGAGATAGAAAAGGTGCCACTTGCCTCTTCGGGCAGTGGTCACGATCTGGCCAAAGCACCTCCACTGTGCAAGGAGCCTGATCCACCTACTCCCCAAAGAGATGGATAAGGTGGCACTTGACACTTCTGGCAGCATTCATGACTCAGCCATAGCACCTCCTCTGTGCAAGGAGCCTGATCCACCTTACCTCCCAAAGTGATAGATAAGGTGCCACTTGCCCCCTCGGGCAGCGGTCATGATCAAACCATAGCACCTCCATGGCGCAAGGAGCTTGATCCCCTTAATACCCAGGGAGATAGATTAGGTGCCCTTTGCCCCCTGGGCATCGGTCATGATCCAGCCATAGCACCTCCACGGTGCAAGGAGACTGAGCCACCTACCCCCAAAGAGATAGATAAGGTGCCACTTGCCCCCTCGGGCAACGGTCACGATTCAGCCATAGAACCTCCACGGTCCTAGGAACCTTATCCAACTGCCCACCAAAGAGAAGATAGATAAGGTGCCACTTGCTCCCTCGGGCAGCAGTCACGATCCAGTCTTAGCACCTCCATGGTAAAAGGTGCCTGATCCAACTACCCACCAAAGAGAAGATTGATAAGGTGCTACTTGCCCCCTTCGGGCAGCAGTCAAGATCCAGCCAAATCACCTCCTTGGTGCAAGGAGCCTGATACACCTACCCCCCCAAAGATATAGATAAGGTGCCACTTGTCCCCTCTGGCAGCGGTCATGATCAAGCCGTAGCACCTCCATGGTGCAAGCAGCCTGATCCACCTAACCCCCAAAGAGATAGGTGAGGTGCCATTTCCCCCTCGTGCAGTGGTCACGATCCAGCTGTAGGACCTCCGCGGTGCAAGGAGCCTGATCCACCTTCCCTCCCCAAAGAAATAGATTAGGTGCCACTTGCCCCCTCGGGCAGCGTTCACAACCCAGCCATAGCACCTCCGCTGTGCAAGAAGCCTGATTTCCCTATCTCCCAAAGAGATAGATAAGGTGCTACTTGCCCCATCAGGCAGTGGTTGTGATCCAGCCATAGCACCTCCATGGTGCAAGAAGCCTGATCCACCTACCCCCCAAAGAGATAGATAAGGTTCCACTAGGCCCCTCGGGCAGCATTCTTGATCTATTCAGTGCACCTCAATGGTGTAAGGAGCCTGATCCACCTGCCCCCCAAAGAGATAGATAAGATGCCACTTCCTCCCTCGGGCTGAGTTCACGACCCAGCGATAGCACCTCCGCTGTGCAAGGATCCTGATTTCCCTATCTTCCAAAGAGATAGATAAGGTGCCACTTGCCCCCTCAGGCAGTGGTCGCAATCCAGCCATAGCACCTCCATGGTGCAAGGAGCCTGATCCACCTACCCCCCAAAGAGGTAGGTTAGGTGCCATTTGGCCCCTCGGACAGTGGTCACAATCCAGACTTATCACCTCCATGGTGCAAGGAGAGTGACCCACCTTCCCCCCAAAAAGGTGGATAAGGTGCCATTTGCCCCCTCGAGCAGCATTCACATTCCAGCCAAAGCACCTCCACGGTGCAAAGAGCCTGATCCACATACCCTCCCAAACCGATAGATAAGGTGGCACTTGCCCCCTTGGGCCGCGATCACGATCCAGCCATACAACCTCCATGGTTCAAAGAGTCCGGCCCCCCCTACCCCCTAAAGAGAAAGATAAGGTGCCACTTGCCCCCTCAGGCAGCATGCACGATCCAGCCATAACACCTCCACGGTACGAGGAGCCTGATCCACCTACCCCCAAAGAGATAAATAAGGTTCCATTTGCCCCCTCGGGCAGCGATCGTGAGTCTGGTATAGCACCTCCATGGTGCAAGGAGCCTGGTCTACTTACCCCCCAAAGAGATAGATAAGGTACGACACTTAAAAAATTGCCACACTTACTCTGGGCTGTGTGAAGGCTGAACCTTATCATCATTACAATTTGCTGTTTTTAAATTCAGCGCCTTCTCCGGGTAGCACTATTCGCTCCACGCCTGTGTAGAGCTCCCTGATTGGCTGGTCTCTTTCACCTGAGACAGGAGCAGCCAAGACGTATGGCTTAATGTGCCACTTGCCCCCTCAGGCAGTGGTCATGATCCAGCCACACCAGTGCAAGGACCCTGATCCACCTACCCCACAAAGAGATAGATAAGGTGCCACTTGCCCCCTCGGGCAGTGTTCATGACCCAGCCATAGCTCCTTCACGGATCAAGAAGCCTGATCCACCTACACCCCAAAGAGATGGATAAGGTGCCACTTGCCCCCTCACTCAGCATTCACGATCTAGCCATAGCTCCTCCATAGTGCAAGCAGCCTGATCTACCTATCCCTAAAGAGATGGATAAGATGCCACTTGCCCCCTCGGGTTACGTTCACGATCCAGCCATAGCACCTCCACTGTTCAAGGAGCCTTATCCACCTACACCCCAAAGAGATAAATGAGGTGCCACTTGCTCCCTCAAGAAGCGGTCACAATCCAGAGAGAACACCTCCATGGTGCAAGGTGCCTGATCCATCTACCCCCCAAAGAGATAGATAAGGTGTCACTTTCCCCCTCAGGCAGCAATCACTATCCAGCCATAGCCCCTCCACGTTAAAATGTGCCTGACCCACCATCCCCCTAAAGAGATAGATAAAGTACCACTTGCCCCTTCGGGCAGCGGTCTCAATCCTGTCATAGCACCTCCGCTGTGCAAGGAGCCTGATCCACCTTCCCCCCCAAAAGAGATAGATAAGTTGCCACTTGCTCCCTCGGGCAGCGTTCACGATCCTGCCATAGCACCTCCATGGTGCAAGGAGTCTGTTCAAGCTACTCCAGAAAGAGATGGATAAGGTGCCATTTTCCCCCTCGTGCAGTGCTCATGAGTCAGCCATAGCACCTCCACGGTGCAAGGAGTCTGATCCACCCACCCCTAAAGAGATGGATAAGGTGCCACTTGCCCCCAGGGGGAGCGTTCACAATCCAGCCATAGCACCTCCATGTTGCAAGAAGCCTGATCCACCTACCCCGGAAAAGAGATGGATAAAGTGCCACTTGCCCCTTCAGGCAGTGGTCCTTGTCCAGCCTTAGCACCTCTACCGTGTGAGGAGCCTGATCCACCTACCCACCCAAAGAGATAAATAACATGCCACTTGTCCCCTCTGGCAGTGGTCATGATCCAGCTGTAGCAACTCCATGGTGCAAGGAGCCTGATCCACCTAACCCCTGAAGAGATAATGTGGCACTTGCCCCCTCGTGCAGCGTTCACGATCCAGCCATACAACCCTATGGTTCAAGGAGCCTGAGCCCCCTACCCCCCAAAGAGATAGATAAGGTGCCACTTGTCCCCTTGGGCGGCTTTCATGATCCAGCCATAGCACCTCCATGGTGCAAGGAGCCTGGTCCACCTATTCCCCAAAGAGATAGATAAGGTACAACGCTTAAAAAATTGCCACAGTTTCTCTGGGCTGTATGAACGCTGAACCGGAACATCTTTGCAATTTGCTGTTTTTAAATTCAGCGCCTTCTCAGGGTAGCCCTATTTGCTCCATGCCTGTGTAGCACTCCCTGATTGGCTGGTCTCTCTCACCTGGGACAGGAGCACCTGAGACTTGTGGCTTAATGTGCCACTTGCCCCCTCGGGCAGCGGTCAAGATCCAGCCATAGCACCTGTCCGGTGCAAGGAGCCTGATCCACTTTTCCCTCCAAATTGATAGATAAGGTGCCACTTTCCCCCTCGGGCAGTGATCATGATCCTGCCATAGCACTTCAACAGTTCAAGGAGCCTGATTCACCTACCCCCCAAAGAGATAGATGAGGTGCCACTTGCCCTCTCGCGCAGCGGTGACGATCCAGCCATAGCACCTCCACGGTGCAAGGAGCCTTATCCACCTACGCTCCAAAGAGATAGATAAGATGCCACTTGCTCCCTTGTGCAGCGTTCATGACCCAGCCATAGCACCTCCATGGTGCAGGGAGCCTGATCCACCTACCCCCCAAAGAGATAGGCAAGTTGCCACTTGCCCCATCGGGCAGCGGACATGATTCCGCCATAGCACTGCCATGGTGCAAAGAGCCTGATCTACCTATCCCCAAAGAGATAGACAAGATGCCACTTGCCCCCTCAGGCAGCAGTCCCGATCCTGCCATAGCACCTCCACAGTGCAAGGAGCCTGATCCACCATCCCCCTCAAAAGAGATAGATAAGGTGCCTCTTGCCCCCTCGGGCAGCGTTCACGTTCCAGCCATAGCACTTCCACGGTACAAGAAGCCTGATCCACCTACCCCCCCCAAAGAGATAGATAAGGTGCCACTTGCCCCCTCAGGCATCATTCATGATCCTGCCAAAGCACCTCCATGGTGCAAGGAGCCTGATCCAGCTACTCCCCAAAGAGATAAGGTGGCACTTGCCCCCTCAGGCAGCGTTCACGATCCTGCCAAAATACCTCCATGGTACAAGGAGCCTGATCCACCTACCCCAGAAAAGAGATAGATAAAGTGCCACTTGCCCCTTCGGGCAGTGGTCCTTGTCCAGCCTTAGCACCTCTACCATGCGAGGAGCCTGATCCACCTACCCACCCAAAGAGATAAATAACGTGCCACTTGCCCCCTCTGGCAGTGGTCATGATCCAGCTGTAGCAACTCCATGGTGCAAGGAACCTGATCCACCTAACCCCTGAAGAGATGATGCGGCACTTGCCCCCTCGTGCAGCATTCATGATCCAGCCATACAACCCCATGGTTCAAGGAGCCTGAGCCCCCTACCCCCCAAAGAGATAGGTAAGGTGCCACTTGTCCCCTTGGGTGGCTTTCACGATCTAGCCATAGCATCTCCATGGTGCAAGGAGCCTGGTTCACCTGTCCCCCAAAGAGATAGATAAGGTACGACGCTTAAAAAATTGCCACAGTTTCTCTGGGCTGTATGAACGCTGAACCGGAACATCTTTGCAATTTGCTGTTTTTAAATTCAGCGCCTTCTCAGGGTAGCCCTATTCGCTCCATGCCTGTGTAGCGCTCCCTGATTGGCTGGTCTCTCTCACCTGGGACAGGAGCACCTGAGACTTGTGGCTTAATGTGCCACTTGCCCCCTCGGGCAGTGGTCAAGATCCAGCCA
This sequence comes from Neoceratodus forsteri, assembly GCA_016271365.2. Classification (NCBI taxonomy): domain Eukaryota; kingdom Metazoa; phylum Chordata; order Ceratodontiformes; family Ceratodontidae; genus Neoceratodus; species Neoceratodus forsteri. The sequence goes on along the minus strand of CM028131.1, from coordinate 1,397,149,100 downwards.
TAGCACATCCAAGGTGCAAGGAGCCTGATCCACCTACCACGCAAAGAGATAGATAAGGTTCCACTTGCCCCCTTGGGCAGCAGTCTCGATCCTGCCATAGCATCTCCAGGGTGCAAGGAGCCTGATCCACCTACCCCCCCAAAGAGATAGATAAGGTGCCATTTTCCTCTTGAGTAGCAGCCACGATCCAGCCATAGCACCTCCATGGTGCAAGGAGCCTGATCCACCATCTCCCCCAAAAGAGATAGATAAGGTGCCTCTTGCCCCCTCGTGCAGTGCTCACGAGTCAGCCACAGCACCTCCATGGTGTAAGGAGTATGATCCACCAACCCCCAAAGAGATGGATAAGGTGCCTCTTGCCCCCTTGGGCAGTGGTCACACGTCAACCATAGCAACTCCATGTTGAAAGGAGCCTGATCCACCTACCCCGCAAATGAGATAGATAAGGTGCCACTGGCCCCCTCGGGCAGCGGTCATTGTCCAGCCATAGCACCTCCACCGTGCGAGGAGCCTGATCCACCTACCCCCCAAAGAGATAAATAACGTGCCACTTGCCCCATCGGCAGCGTTCACGAGTCAGCCATAGCACCTCCACGGTGCAAGAAGCCTGGTCCACTTACCCCCCAAAGAGATAGATAAGGTACGACACTTAAAAAATTGCCACAGTTACTCTGGGCTGTGTGGAAGCTGAACCTTATCATCATCACAATTTGCTGTTTTTAAATTCAGCGCCTTCTCCGGGTAGCACTATTCGCTCCACGCCTGTGTAGAGCTCCCTGATTGGCTGGTCTCTTTCACCTGAGACAGGAGCAGCCGAGACGTGTGGCTTAATGTGCCACTTGCCCCCTCGGGCAGTGGTCATGATCCAGCCACACCAGTGCAAGGAGCCTGATCCACCTTCCCCACAAAGAGATAGATAAGGTACTACTAGCTCGCTTGGGCAGTGTTCATGACCCAGCCATAGCACCTCCACGGATCAAGAAGCCTGATCCACCTACACCCCAAAGAGATAGATAAGGTGCCACTTGCACCCTGGGGCAGCGGTCACGAGTCAGGCATAGCACCTCAATGGTGCAAGGAGCCTGATTCACCTACCCCCCCAAAGAGATAGATTAGGTGGCACTTGCCCCCTCAGGCAGCGTTCACGATCCTGCCATAACAACTCCACCGTACAAGAAGCCTGATCCACCTATCCTGCAAAGAGATCAATAAGGTGCCACTTGCCCCCTCGGGCAGCGTTCACGATCCAGCCATAGCACCTCCAAGGTGCAAGGAGCCTGATCCACCCACCACCCAAAGAGATAGATAAGGTGCCACTTGTCCCCTTGGTCAGCAGTCTCGATCCTGCCATAGCACCTCCACGGTGCAAGGAGCCTCATCCACCTACCCCCCCAAAGAGATAGAGGAGGTGCCACTTGCACCCTCGGGCAGCGGTCATGATCTAGCCATACCGGTGCAAGGAGTCTGATCCACCTTCCCCCCCAAAGCAATAGATAAGATACCACTTGCCCCTCTCGGGCAGCATTCATGACCCAGCCATTGCACCTCCATGTTGCAAGTTGCCAAATCCACCTACGTTCCGAAGAGATGGATAAGGTACCACTTGCCCCCTCAGGCAGCGTTCACAACCCAGCCATAGCACCTCCATGGTGCAAGGGGCCTGATCCACTTACCCCCCAAAAAAGATAGATAAGGTGCCACTTGCCCCCTCGGGCAGCGGTCACGAGTCAGGCATAGCACCTCCATGGTACAAGGAGCCTGATCCACCTACCCCCTCCAAAGAGATAGATAAGATGCCACTTTCCCCCTTGGGCAGCAGTCATGATCCTGCCATAGCACTTCCATGGTGCAAGGAGACTGATCCACCTACCCCCCCAGAGAGAGAAGGTGCCACTTGTCCCATCAAGCAGCAGTCACAATCCAGCCAGAGCACCTCCATGGTGCAAGGAGCCTGATCCACCTACCCCCCAGAGAGATATGGTGGCACTTGCCCCCTCAGGCAGTGTTCACGATTCAGCCATAACACCTCCACGGTGCAAGAAGACTGATCCACCTACTTTGCAAAGAGATAGATAAGGTGCCACTTGCCCCCCTGAGCAGCGTTCATGATCCAGTCATAGCACCTAAAGAGTGGAAGGAGCCTGATCCACCTACCCCCCCAAAGAGATAGATAAGGTACGACGGTTGAAAAATTGCGACAATTTCTTTGGGCTGTGTGAACGCTGAACCGGATCATCATTGCAATTTGCTGTTTTCAATTTCAGCGCCATCTCAGGGTAGCGCTATTGGCTCCATGCCTGTGTAGAGCTCCCTGATTGGCAGGTCTCACTCACCTGAGACAGGAGCACAAGTGATGTGTAGCTTAATTTGCCACTTGCCCCCTCTGGCAGCGGTCACGTTCCAGCCATATCACCATTCATGATGCAAGGAGCCTGATCTACCTACCAACCAAAGAGAGAGATAAGGTGCCACTTGCCCCCTCAGGCAGAGATCAGGATCCAGCCATAGCACCTCCACAGTGCAAGGAGCCTGATCCACCTAACCCCCAAAGAGACAGATAAGGTACGATGGTTGAAAAATTGCCACGATTTCTCTGGGCTGTGTGAATGCTGAACCGGATCATCATTGCAATTTGCTGTTTTCAATTTCAGCGCATTCTCAGGGTAGCGCTATTGGCTCAATGCCTGTGTAGAGCTCCCTGATTGGCTGGTCTCACTCACCTACCCCAAAGAGAGATAAATGAAGTGGCACTTGCCACCTTGGGCAGTGGTAACGATCCAGCTATAGCACCTCGATGGTGCAAGAAGCCTCATCCACCTTCCCCCCAAAGAGATAGATAAGGTGCTGCTTGCCCCCTCATGCAGCGTTGACTATCCAGCGATAGCACCTCCGTGGTTCATGGAGCCTGATCCACCTGCCCCCAAAAGAGATAGATAATGTGCCACTTGCCCCCTCGGGCAGTGGTCACGATCCAGCCATACCACCTCCATGGTGCAGGGAGCCTGATTCACCTACCCCCCAGAGAGAGAGAGATGAGGTGCCACTTGCCCCCTCGGGCAGCTGTCAGGATCCAGCCTTAGCACCTCCATGTGCAAGGAGCCTGATCCACCTAACCCCCAAAGACATAGATAAGGTGCGATGCTTGAAAAATTGCCATGATTTCTCTGGCTGTGTGAATGCTGAACCGGATCATCATTGCAATTTCCTGTTTTCAATTTCAGCACCTTCTCAGGGTAGCGCTATTGGTTCCACACCTCTGTAGAGCTATCTGATTGGCTGGTCTTAATCACCTGAGACATGAGTACCTGAGACATGTGGCTTAATGTGCCACTTAACCCCTTGGGCAGTGGTCACGATCCAGTCATGGCACCTCCACGGTGCAAGGAGCCCGATCCACCTACCCCCCCAAAGAGATAGATTAGGTGCCACTTGCCCCTTCTGTCAGTGGTCCCAATCCAGCCATGGCACTTTTACGGTGCAAGGACCCTGATCCACCTAACACCCACAGAGATAGAAAAGGTGCCACTTGCCCCCTCGGCAGCATTCACGATCCAGCCATAGCACCTTCATGGTGCAAGGAGACTGATCCACCTACCCTCAAAAAGAGAGGTATGGTGCCTCTTGCCTTCTTGGGCAGCAGTCATGATCCAGTCATAGCACCTCTGTGGTGCAAGGAGCCTGATCCACTTACCCTTCCAAAGAGATAGATAAGGTGCCACTTGCCCCCTTGGGCAGCAGTCACGAAATGGCCATATCATCTCCATTGTGCAAGAAGACTGATCCAGCTACCCCCCAAAGAGATAGATGAGGTGCCACATGCCTCCTTGGGAAGCAGTGTCCATCCAGCCATAGCTCCTTCATGGTGCAAGGAGCCTGATCTGCCTACCCCCAAAAAACATATATGAGGTACGATGCTTGAAGAATTGCTATGATTTCTCTGGGCTGTGTGATTGCTGAACCTGATCATCATTGCAATTTGCTGTTTTCAATTTCCACGCCTTCTCAGGGTAGCGCAATTAGATCCACGCCTGTGTAGAGCTCCCTGATTGGCTGGTCTCACTCACCTGAGACAGGAGCACCCGAGACATGTGGCTTAATGTGCTACTTGCTCCCCACCGGCAGCAGTCATGATCCAGCCATAGCACCTCCACGGTGCAAGGAGCCTGGTCCTCCTACCCCCCCAAACAGTTATATAAGATGCCACTTGCCCCTTCGGGCTGCGGTCACGATCCAGCCATGGCACCTCCATGGTGCAAGCAGCTTGATCCACCAATCCTGCAAAGAGATAGATAAGGTGCCACTTGCCCCCTTGGACTGCGTTGACAATCCAGCCATAGCACCTCCACAGTGCAAGGAGCCTGAACTTCCTACCCGCCCAAACAGATAGATAAGGTTGCACTTGCCCCCTTGGCAGTGGTCATGATCCAGCCAAAGCACCTCCACGGTGCTTTGAGCCTGATCGACCTACTCCCCCAAAGAGTTAGATAAGGTACGATGCTTGAAAAATTGCCACGATTTCTCTGGGCTGAGTAAACACTGAACCGGATCATCATTGCCATTTGCTGTTTTCAATTTCAGCGTCTTCTCAGGGTAACACTATTGGTTCCACACCTGTGTAGAGGTACCTGATTGGCTGGTCACACTCACCTGAGACAGGAGCACCTGAGGCACATGGCTTAATGTGCCACTTGCCTCTTCGGGCAGCGATCACGATCCAGCCATAGCACCTCCACGGTGCAAGAAGCCTGATCCACCTACCTCTCAAGGAGATAGATAAGGTGCCACTTGCCCCGTAGGACAGTGGTAATGATCCAGCCATGGCACCTCCATGGTGCAAGGAGCCTGATCCTCCTACCCCCCACAGAGACGGATATGGTGCCACTCACCCCCTTGGGCAGTGGTCACGATCCAGCCATAGCACCTCCACGGTGCAAGGAGACTGGTCCACCTAGTCCCCAAAGAGATAGGTAAGGTGCCACTTGCCCCCTTGTGCAGCGGTCACGATCCAGCCATAGCACCTCCAGGGTGCAAGGTTCCTGATCCACCTACCCCCCAGAAGAGATGGATGAGGTAGAACACTTGAAAAATTGCCACAATTTCTCAGGGCTGTGTGATCGCTGGACCGGATCTTCATTGCAATTTGCTGTTTTCAATTTCAGCGCCTTCTCACGCTAGCGCTATTTGCTTCATGCCTGTGTAGAGCTCCCTGATTGGCTGGTCTATCTCACCTGAGACTGAAGCACCCAAGACGTGTGGCTTAATGTGCCACTTCAGCCATCGGGCAGTGGTCACGATCCAGCCATAGCACCTCCACAGTGCAAGGAGCCTGATCCACCTACCCCCAAAGAGATAGATAAGGTACGATGGTGGAAAAATTGCCACAATTTCTCTGGGCTATGTGAGAGCTGAACTGGATCATCATTGCAGTTTGCTGTTTTCAGTTTTAGCGCCTTCTCAGGGTAGTGCTATTGGCTTCATGCCTGTGTAGAGCTCCCTGATTGGCAGGTCTCACTCACCTGAGGCAGGCGCACCCAAGACGTGTGGCTTAATTTGACACTTGCCCCCTCTGGCAGCGGTCACGATCCAGCCATATCACCTCCACGGTGCAAGGATCCTGATCCACCTGCCCTCCAGAGAAAGAGATGAGGTGGCCCTTGCCCCCTCGGACAGCGGTCACGATCCAGCCATAGCAACTTCATGGTGCAAGAAGCCTGATCCACCTATGCCCCCAAAGAGATGAATAAGGTGCCACTTGCCCCCTCTTGCAGCATTCATGGTCCAGCCGTAGCACCTCCATGGTGCAAGGAACCTGATCCACCTACCCCCGAAATAGATAGATAAGGTGCTCTTGCCTTCTCAGGCAGCGGTCACGATCCAGCCATAGCACCTGCATGGTGCAAGGAGCCTGATCCACCTACCCCCCAAAGAGATAGATGTGGTGGCACTTGCCCCCTTGGGCAGTGGTAACAATCCAGCCATTGCACCTCCATGGTGCCACAAGCCTCATCCACCTTCCCCCCAATAGACATAGATGAGGTGCCACTTGCCCCATTGGGAAGCATTCAGGATCCAGCCATAGCACCTCCATGGTGCAAGATGCCTGATCCACGTCCCCCCCAAAGAGATAGATGAGGAGCCACTTCCCCCTCTGGCAATGTTCATGATTCACCCATAGTACCTCCACGGTGAAAGAAGCCTGATCTAGCTACCCCCAAAGAGATAGATGAGGTGCTACTTGCCCTCTCGGGCAGCGGTCATGATCCAGCCATACCACCTCCAAGGTTCAAGGAGCCTGATCCACCTACCCCCAAAAGAGATAGATAAGGTGACCCTTGCCCTCTCAGGCAGTGTTCACGATCTAGCCATATCACCTCCACAGTGCAAGGAGTCTGATCCACCTACCCCCAAAGATATAGATAAGGTGCCACTTGCCCCCTTGGGCAGTGGTCATGATCCAGCCATAGCACCTCCATGGTGCAAGAAGCCTGATCCACCTATCCCCTGAAAGAGATCGATAAGGTACGACGCTTGAAAAATTGCAGCAATTTCACAGAGCTGTGTGAACGCTGCACCGTATCATCATTGCAATTTGCTGTTTTCAATTTCAGCGCCTTCTCAGCGTAGCGCTCTTGGTTCCGCACCTGTGTAGAGCTCCCTGATTGGCTGGTCTCACTCACCTGAGACAGGAGCACCCGAGATGTGTGGGATAATATGCCACTTGCCCCCTCGGGCAGTGGTCACGATCCAGCCATATCAACTCCATGGGTCAAGGAGTCTGATCCACCTAGCAGCCAAAGAGATATATAAGGTGCCACTTGCCCCGTCAGGCAACAGTCATGATCCAGCCATGGCACCTTCACAGTGCAAGGATCCTGATCCACCTACCTCCCAAACAGATAGATAAGGTGCCGCTTGCCCCCTGGGGCAGTGTTCATGATCCAGCCATAGCACCTCCACAGTGCAAGGAGCCTGATCCACCTACTCCCCACAAAGAGATAGATAAGGTGCCGCTTGCCCCCTTGGGCAGTGTTCATGATTCAGCCATTGCACCTCCAAGGTACAAGGAGCCTGATCCACCTACCCCCCCAAAGAGATAGATAAGGTGCCACTTGACCCCTCGGGCAGTGTTCATGATCCAGCCATAGCACCTCCAAGGTGTTAGGAGCCTGATTCAACTACTCAACAAAGAGACCGATAAGGAGCCACTTGCTCCCTCGGGCAGCATTCACAATCCTGCCAAAACACTTCCATGGTGCATGGAGTCTCTTCCACCTACCCCCCCAAAGAGATGGATAAGGTATGGTGCTTGAAAAATTGCCACGATTTCTCTGGGCTGTGTGAATGCTGAATGGGATCATCATGGCAATTTGGTGTTTTCAATTTCATTGCCTTCTCAGGGTAGTGCTATTGGCTCCACGCCTGTGTAGAGCTCTCTGACTGGCTGATCTCACTCACCTGAGATAGGAACACCCAAGACTTGTGGCTTAATGTGCCATTTCCCCCTCGGACAGTGGTCACGATCCCGCCATAGCACCTCCACTGTGCAAGGAGCCTGATCCACCTTCCCCCTAAAGAGACATTTTAAGGTGCCACTTGCCCTCTCGGGCAGCGTTCACTATTCAGCCATAGCACCTCCTCACTGCAAGGAACCTGATCCACCTACCCCACAAAGAGATAGATAAGGTGCCACTTGCCCCCTCGGGCAGCGGTCACCATCCAGCCATGGCACCTTCATGGTGCAAGGAGCCTGATCCACCTACCACCAAAAGAGATAGATAAGACAGCACTTGCCCCATTGGGCAGCGTTCACAATCCATCCATACAACCTCCATGGTTCAAGGAGCCTGGTTCACCTACCCCCCAAAGAGATAAATAAGGTACGATGGTTGAAAAATTGACACAGTTTCTCTGGGCTGTGTAAATGCTGAACCGTATCATCATTGCAATTTGCTGTTTTCAATTTCAGCACCTTCTCAGGGTAGCGCTCTTGGTTCCGCACTTGTGTAGAGCACCCTGATTGGCTGGTCTCACTCACCTGAGACAGGAGCACCCGAGACGTGTGGCTTAATGTGCAACTTGCCCCCGCGGGTAGCGGTCTCGATCTAGCCATAGAACCTCCACGGTGCAAGGAGCCTCATCCACCTACACCCCAAAGAGACAGATAAGGTGCCATTTACCCCCCCCTTGGGCAGCGGTCATGATCCCGCCATAGTACCTCCATGGAGCAAGGAACCTGATCTACCTTCCCCCCTAAAGAGACATTTTAAGGTGCCACTTTCCCCCTCAGGCAGCGTTCATGATCCAGCCATAGCACCTCCTCGGTGCAAGGAACCTGATCCACCTACCCAGCAAAGAGATAGATAAGGTGCCACTTGCCCCCTCGGGCAGCGGACACGATCCAGCCATGGCACCTTCATGGTGCAAGAAGCCTGATCTGCTTACCACCCAAAGAGATAAATAAGGTACCATTTGCCCCCTTGGGCAGCGTTCAGGATCCAGCCATAGCGCCTCCAAGGTGCTAGGAGCCTGATCCAACTACCCCCCAAAGAGACAGTTAAGGTGCCACTTGCTCCCTTGGGCTGCGGTCACGATCCAGCCATAGCACCTCCACGGTGCAAGGAGTCTCATCCACCTACCCTCCCAAAGAGATGGATAAGGTATGACACTTGAAAACTTGCCACGATTTCTGTGGGCTGTGTGAACACTGAACTGGATCATCATGGCAATTTGCTGTTTTCAATTTCATTGCGTTCTCAGGGTAGTGCTATTGGCTCCACGCCTGTGTAGAGCTCCCTGATTTGTTGATCTCACTCACCTGAGATAGGAGCACCCAAGACTTGTGGCTTAATGTGCCATTTGCCCCCTCGGGCAGTGGTCACGATCCCGCCATAGCGCCTCCACGGTGTAAGGAGCCTGATCCACCATCCCCCTAAAGAGACATTTTTAGGTGCCACTTGCTCCCTCGGGAAGCGGTCACCATCCAGCCATGGCACCTTCATGGTGCAAGGAGCCGGATCCACCTACCACCCAGAGATAGATAAGGTGGCACTTGCCCCGTTGGGCAGCGTTCACGATCCATCCATACAACCTCCACAGTTCAAGGAGCCTGGTCCACCTACCCCCCAAAGAGATAGATAAGGTACGATGCTTGAAAAATTGCCATAGTTTCTCTAGGCTGTGTGAACGCTGAACTGTATCATCATTGCAATTTGTTGTTTTCAATTTCAGCGCCTTCTCAGGCTAGCGCTCTTGGTTCCGCACCTGTGTAGAGCTCCCTGATTGGCTGGTCTCACTCACCTGAAACAGCAGCACCCGAGTCGTGTGGCTTAATGTGTCACTTGCCCCCTTGGGCAGCGGTCATGATCCAGCCATAGCACCTCCACAGTGCAAGGAGCCTTATCCACCTTCCCCACAGAGAGATAGATGAGGTGCCACTTGTCTCCCCGCACAGTGTTCATGATGTAACCATAGCACTTCCAAGGTGCAAAGAGCCTGATCCACCTTACACCCAAAGAGACAGATAAGGTGCCACTTGCCCCACGGGCAGTGTTCATGATCCAGCCATAGCACTTCCACAGAGCAAGGAGCCTGATCCACCTACCCCCAGACAGATAGATGAGGTGGCACTTGCCCACTTGGGCACCATTCACGATCCAGCCATAGCACCTCCATGGTGCAAGGAGCCTGGTCCACCTACCCTCTCAAAGAGATAGGTTAGGTGCCAATTGCCCCCTCAGGCAGCGGTCACGATCCAGCCATAGCACCTCTTTGGTGCTAGGAGCCTGATCCACGTACCCTCCCAAAGAGACAGATAAGGTGCCACTTGCCCCCTTGGGCAACGTTCACGATCCAGCCATAGCACCTCCATGGTGCAAGGAGCCTTATCGTACTACCCCCCAAAGAGATAGATATGGTACCACTTGCTCTTCGGGCAGCGGTCACGATCCAGCCTTGGTACCTGCATGGTGCAAGGAGCCTGATCCACCTTCCCCCTAAAGAGATAGATTAAGGTGCCACTTGCTCCCTCTGGCACAGTTCATGAACCAGCTATAGCTCCTCCACGGTGCATAAAGAGTGATAAACCTGCCCCCAAAGAGATAGATGAGGTGCCATTTGCCCCCTCGGGCAGCGGTCAATGCAGCAATAGCACCTCCGTGGTGCAAGGAGCCTGATCCGCCTACCACCCCATAGAGATAGATAAGGTATGACGCTTGAAAAATTGCCACTGTTTCTCAGGTCTGTGTGAACGCTGAATCGGATCATCGTTGCAATTTGCTGTTTTCAATTTCAGTGCCTTCTCAGGGTAGCGCTATTGGTTCCACACCTGTGTAGAGCTCCCTGTTTGGCTGGTCTCACTCACCTGAGACAGGAGCAGCCGAGATATGTGGCTTAATGTGCCACTTGCCCCCTCGTGCAGCGGTCATGATCCAGCCACAGCACCTCCACAGTGCAAGGTACCTGATCCACCTACCCCCAAAGAGATAGATAAGGTGCCACTTTCCCCCTCTGGTAGTGGTCATGATCCAGCCTTAGCACCTCCATGGTGCAAGGAGCCTGATCCACCTACCCCCCCCAAAGAGATAGATAAGGTACGACATTTGAAATATTGACACGATTTCTCTGGGCAGTGTGAACGCTGAACTGGATCATCATTGCAATTTGCTGTTTTCAATTTCAGTGCCTTCTCAGGGTAGTGCTTTTGGCTGCATGCCTGTGTAGAGCTATTTGATTGGCTAGTCTCACTCACCTGAGGCAGAAGCACCCGAGTCATGTCTCTTAATGTGCCACTTGCCCCCTCAGGCAGGAGTCGCAATCCAGCCATAGCATCTCCACAGTGCATGGAGCCTGATCGAGCTACCTCCCAAAGAGAAAGATCAGGTGCCACTTGCCGCCTCGGGCAGTAGTTACAATCCAGCCATAGCACCTCCACAGAGCAAGAAGCCTGATGCACCTACCCCCACAAGAGATAGATAAGGAGCCACCTTCCCCCTTGGGTAGCAGTTACGATCCAGCCACGTCACCTCCACGGTGCAAGGAGCCTGATTCAACTACTCCCCAAAGATATTGATTAGGTGGCACTGGCCCCCTTGGGCAGCAGTCACGATCCAGCCATACCACCTCCATGGTGCAAGGAGCCTCATCCACATTCCCCCCAGAGAGATAGATGAGGTGCCACTTGCCCTCTCGGGCAGCTTTCACGATCCAGCCATAGCACCTCCACTGTGCAAAGGGCCTGATCCACCTACCCTATAAAGGGATAGATAATGTGCCACTTGCCCTCTCAGGCAGCTTTCACGATCCAACCATAAAACCTCCACAGTGCAAGGCACCTGATTCACCTGGCACCAAAAGAGATAGATAAGGTGGTACTTCCCCGTCGGGCAGCGGTCACGATCCACCCATAGCACCTCCACGGTGCAAGAAGCCTGATCCATGTACCCCCCCAAAGAGATGCAGAATGAACAATGCTAGAAAAATTGACATGATTTCTCTGCGCTGTGTGAATGCTGAACCAGATCATCATTGCAATTTGCTGTTTTCAATTTCACTGCCTTCTGAGGGTAGCGCTCTTGGTTCCACACCTGTGTAGAGCTCTCTGATTGTCTGGTCTCACTCACCTGAGATTGGAGCACCCAAGACATGTGGCTTAATCTGTCACTTGCCCCCTTGGGCAGTGGTCACGATCCAGCCATTGTACCTCCATGGTGCAAGGAGCCTGATCCACCTACCCCCAGACAGATAGATGAGGTGGCACTTGCCCCCTTGGGCAGTGGCCATGATCCAGCCATTGCACCTCCTCAGTGCAAGAAGCCTCACCCACCTTACCCCCAGAGAGGTAGATGAGGTGCCACTTGCCCCCTCGGGAAGCCTTCATGATCCAGCCATAGGTCCTCCACTGTGCTAGGAGCCTGATCCACCTACCCCCCAATGAGATAGATAAGATGCCACTTGCCCCCTCAATCAGCGGTCACGATCCAGCCATAGCACCTCCATGGTGCTAGGAGCCTGACCCACTTACCCCTCAAAGAGACAGATAAGGTGCCACTTGCCCTCTCTGGCAGCATTCACGATCCAGCCTTAGCACCTCCACAGTGCAAGGAACCTGATCAACCTATCCCCAAAAGAGATAGATACGGTGCCACTTGCTCTTCGGGCAGTGGTCACGATCCTGCCTTGGTGCCTGCTTGGTGCAAGGAGCCTGATCCACCTTCCCCCTAAAGAGATAGATTAAGGTGCCACTTGCTGCCTTGGGCAGTGTTCACAATCCAACTATAGCTCCTCTGCAGTGCATGGACCCTGATCCACCTACCCCCAAAGAGATAGATGACATGCCTTTTGCCCGCTCGTGCAGCGGTCAAGATGCAGCCATAGCACCTCCGTGGTGCAAGGAGCCTGATCCACCTTCCCCCCCAAAGAGATAGATAAGGGGACACTTGCCCCCTAGGGCAGTGTTCACATTATAGCCATAGCACCTCCATGGTGCAAGGAGCCTGATCCACCCACCCTCCCAAAGAGATAGATAAGGTACGATGCATGAAAAATTGCCACGATTTCGTTGGGCTGTGTGAATGCTGAACGGGATCATCAGTGCAATTTGCTGTTTTCAATTTCATTGCCTTCTCATGATAGCGCTATTGGCTCCACACCTGTGTAGAGCTCCCTGATTGGCTGGTCTCACTCACCTGTGACAGGAGCACCCGAGATGTGTGGCTTAATGTGCCTCTTGCCCCCTCGGGCAGCGGACACGATCCAGCAATAGCACCTCCACAGAGCAAGGAGCCTGATCCACCTACCCCACAAAGAGATAGATAAGGTGCCACTTTTCCCCCCATGGGCAGTGGTCATGATCCAGCCACGGCACCTCCACAGTGCAAGGAGCCTGATCCACCTACCTCATAAAGAGATAGATAAGGTGGCACTTGCCCCCTCTGGCAGCATTCACGATCCACCCATAGCATCTCCATGGTGCAAGAAGCCAGATCCATCTTCCCCTTAAAGAGATAGATAAGCTGCCACTTGCCCCCTTGGGCAGAGTTCACAATCCAGCCACAGGACCTCCACGGTGCAAGAACCTCATTCGCCTACCCCCCAAAGAGATAGATAATGTGCCACTTGCCCCCTCGGGCAGCATTCAGCATCCAGCCATAGCACCTCCACGGTGCAAGGGCTTGATCCACCTCCCCCACAATGATATAGATAAGGTGCCACTTGCCCCATCGGGCAGTGTTCACGATCCAGCCATAGCAACTCCATGGTGCAAGGAGTCTGATCCACCTACCCTGCAAAGAGATAGATAAGGTGCGATGCTGGAAAAATTGCCACGATTTCTCTGGGCTGTGTGAACACTGATCCGGATCATGACTGCAATTTGCTGTTTTCAATTTCAGCGCCTTCTCAGGGTAGTGCTATTGGTTCCACACCTGTGTAGAGCTCCCTGATTGGCTGGTCTCACTCACTCGAGACAGGAGCACCCAAGATGTGTGGCTTAACGTGCCATTTGCCCCCTCAGGCAGCGGTCACGATCCAGCCATAGCACCTCCACGGTGCAAGGAGCCTGATCCACCTACCCCATGAAGAGATAGATAAGGTACGACGCTTGAAAAATTTCCATGATTTCTCTGTGCTGTGTGAAAGCTGAACCAGATCATCATTGCAATTTGCTGATTTCAGTTTCAGTGCCTTCTCAGGGTAGTGCTATTGGTTACACACCTGTGTAGAGTTCCCTGACTGGCTGGTCTCATTCACCCGAGACAGGATAAACGGTGACATGTGGATTAATGTGCCACTTGCCCCCTCGGGCAGTGGTGACGATCCAGCCATAGCACCTCCACGGTGCAAGGAGCCTGATCCACCTACCACCCAAAGAGATATATGAGGTGCCACTAGCCTCCACGGGCTGTGGTCATGATCCAACCATTGCACCTCCATGGTGCAAGGAGCTTGATCGACCTACCCCCCAAAAAGAGATAGATAAGGTGCCACTTGCCCCCTCTGGCAGTGGTCACAATCCAGCCATAGCACTTCCATGGTGCAAGGAGCCTGATCCAACTACCCATCAAACAGATATACGGTGCCACTTGCCCCCTCAGGCAGCAGTCAGCATCCAGCCATAGCACCTCCACGGTGAAAGGAGCCTGATCCACCTGCCCCCTCAAAGAGGTAGATAAGGTACGACGCTTGAAAAATTGCCACGATTTCACTGGGCTGTGTGAATGCTGAACCGTATCAGCACTGCAGTTTGCTGTTTTCAATTTCAGCGCCTTCTCATGGTAGCGCTCTTGGTTCTGCACCTGTGAAGAGCTTCCTGATTGACTGGTCTTACTCTCCTGAGACAGGAGCACCAGAGACGTGTGGGATAATGTGCCACTTGCCCCCTCTGGCAGTGGTCACGATCCAGGCATAGCACCTCCACGGTGCAAGGAGCCGGATCCACCTACCCCCAAAAAAGATAGATTAGATGCCACTTGCCCTCTCAGGCAGCAGTCACGATCCAGCCATAGCACCTCCACGGTGCAAGGAGTCTCATCCATCTACCCTGCAAAGAGATAGATATGGTGCCACTTGCCCCCTAGGGCATCGGTCACGATCCACCCATAGCACCTCCCTGGTGCATGTAGCCTGATCCACCTACCCCCAAAGAGATAGATGAGGTGCCATTTGCCCCCTCGGATAGCGGTCACCATACAGCCATAGCATCTCCATGGTGCAAGGAGCCTGATCCACCTTCCCCCCCCAAAGGATAGATAAGGTGCCGCTTGCCCCCTCTGGCAGCATTCACATTCCAGCCATAGCACCTCCATGGTGCAAGGAGCCTGATCCACCTACCCCATGTAGAGATAAATATGGTGCCACTTGCCCCATCAGGCAGCAGTCTGGATCGACCCATAGCACCTCCACGGTGAAAGGAGCCTGACCCACCTACCCCCCAAAGAGGAAGAGAAGGTTCGACGCTTGAAAAATTGCCACGATTTCACTGGGTTGTGTGAACGCTGAACCGTATCATCATTGCAATTTGCTCTTTTCAATTTCAGCGCCTTCTCAGGGTAGCGCTCTTGGTTCCCCACCTGTGAAGATCTCCCTGATTGGCTGGTCTCACTCACCTGAGACAGGAGCACCCGAGACATGTGGGATAATGTGCCACTTGCCCCCTCTGGCAGAGGTCATGATCCAGGCATAGCACTTCCATGGTGCAAGGAGCCGGAACCACCTATCCCTCACAGAGATAGATAAGGTGCCACTTGCCCCCTCTGGCAGCCGTCACGATCCAGCCATTGCACCTCCATGGTGCAAAGAGACTTGTCCACCTTCCCCTCACAGAGATAGATAAGGTATGATGCTTGAAAAACTGCCACTATTTCTCTGGGCTGTGTGGACGCTGAACCGGTTCATCATTGAAATTTGCTGTTTTAAATTTCTGCGCCTTCTCAGGACAGCGCTATTGGTTCCACACTTCTGTAGAGCTCCCTGATTGGCTGGTCTCACTCACCTGAGACAGGAGCACCTGAGACTTATGGCTTAATGTGCCACTTGCCCCCTAGGGCAGTGGTCACGATCCAGCCAAAGCACCTCCACGGTGCAAGGAGCCGGATCCACCCATCCCCCAAGGAGATATATAAGGTGCACATGCCAACTCGGGCAGGGGTCACGAGTCAGTCATAGCATCTCCACAGTGCAAGGAGCCTATTCTTCCTTCCCCAAAGAGATAAATAAGGTGCCACTTGCCCCCTCGGCAGCGGTCATGATCCAGCCATTGCACCTCCAAGGTGCAAGGAGCCTGATCCACCTACCCCCCCAAAGAGATAGATACGGTACCACTTGCCCCCTCGGGCAGTGTTCACGATCCAGCCATTGCACCTCTAAGGTGCAAGGAGCCTGATCCAACTACCCCAAAGAGACAGATAAGGTGCCACTTGCTCCCTCGGGCAGCATTCACGATAAAACCATAGCACCTCCACGGTGCAAGGAGCCTGATGCACCTACCCAACAAACAGACAGATAAGGTGCCACTTCCTCCCTCGGGCAGCGTTCATAATCCAGCCAAAACACCTCCACAGTGCACAGAGTCTCATCCACCTACCCCCCCAAAGAGATAGATAAGGTATGACTCCTGAGAAATTGCCATGATTTCTCTGGGCTGTGTGAACGCTGAACTGGATCATAATGGCAATTTGCTGTTTTCAATTTCATTGCCTTCTCAGGGCACTGCTATTGGCTCAATGCCTGTGTACAGATCCCTGATTGGCTGGTCTCACTCACCTGAGATAGGAGCACCTGAGACGTGTGGCTTAATGTGCCATTTGCCCCTTCGGGCAGCGGTCACAATCCTGCCATAGCACCTCCACTGTGCAAGGAGCCTGATCCACCTTCCCCCTAAAGAGACATTTTAAGGAGCCACTTGCTCCATCGGGCAATGTTCACTATCCAGCCATAGCACCTCCTTGGTGCAATGAACCTGATCCACCTTCCCCACAGAGAGATAGATAAGGTGCCACTTGCCCCCTCGGGCAGCGGTCACGATCCAGCCATGGCACTTCATGGTGCAAGGAACATAATCGACCTACCCCTCAAAGAGATAGATACGATGCCACTTGCTCTTCGGGCAGCGGTCACATTCCAGCCTTACCGCCTGCATGGTGCAAGGAGCCTGCTCCACCTTCCACTTAAAGAGACAGATAATGTGCCACTTGCCCTCTCTGGCAGCATTCACAATCCAGCCATAGCACCTCCACAGTGCAAGGAGCCTGATCCGTCTACCCCCCAAAGAGATTGATTAGGTGCCTCTTGCCTCCTTGTGCAGCGTTCACGAACTGGCCATAGCACCTCCATGGTGCAAGGAACCTGATCCAGCCTACCGCTCAAAGAGATAAATATGGCGCCACTTGCCCCCTCGGGCAGCTGCCATAATCCAGCCATGGCACCTCCACGGTACAAGGAGCCTGATCCGCCTTCCCCCCAAAGAGATAGGTAAGGAACAATGCTGGAAAAGTTGCCACGATTTCTCTGGACTGTGAGAACTCTGAACCGTATTATCATTGCAATTTGCTGTTTTCAATTTCAGCGCCTTCTCAGGGTTGCGCTATTGGTTCCACACCTGTGTAGAGCTCCTGATAGGCTGGTCTCCCTCACCTGAGACAGGAGCACCCGAGATATGTGGCTTAATGTGCCACTTGCCCCCTCGGAAAGCGGTCACGATCCAGCCATAGCACCTCCATGGAACAAAGAGCCAGATCCACCTACAACCCAAAGAGATAGATAAGGTGCAACTTGCCTCCTCAGACAGCGGTCATGATCAACCCATAGCACCTCCACGGTGCCAGAAGCCTAATCAATGTACCACCAGATGAGATAGATAAGGTGTCACCTGCACCCTCAGATAGCAGTCACGATCCAGCTGTCACCTCCATGGTACAAAGATCCAGATACACCTACTCCAAAAAGAGATTGATTAGGTGGCTCTTGGCCCCTGGGGCAGCAGTCTCGATCCAGCCATACCACCTCCATGGTGCAAGGATCCTCATCCACCTTCCCCCCTGAGAGATAGATGAAGTGCCACTTGCCTCCTCTGGCAGCGTTCACGATCCAGCCTTAGCACCTCCACTATGCAAGGAGCCTGATCCACCTACCCCCTCCAAAGAGATAGAAAAGGTGCCACTTGCCCCCTCAGGCAGCGGTCAGGATCCAGCCATAGCACCTCCACGGTGCATGAAGCCTGATCCACCTATCCCAAAAAGAGATAGATAAGGTGCTACTTGCCCTCTCGGGCAGCTTTCACGATCCAACCATAAAACCTCCACAGTGCAAGGCGCCTGATTCACCTGGCACCCAAAGAGATAGATAAGGTAGCACTTGCCCCCTTGGGCAGTGGTCACGATCCACCCATAACACCTCCACGGTGCAAGGAGCCTGATCCATGTACCCCCCCAAAGAGATACAGAAGGTACGACACTTTAAAAATTGCCACAATTTCTCTGGCTTGTGCGAACGCTGAACCGGATCATCATTGCAATTTGCTGTTTTCAATTTCAGCACCTTCTCAGGGTAGCGCTATTGGCTCCACACCTGTGTAGGGCTCCCTTATTGGCTGGTCTCACTCACCTGAGACAGGAGCTCCCGAGACGTATGGCCTAATGTGCCACTTGTCCCCTAGGGCAGCGGTCACAATTCAGCCATAGCACCTCCACGGTGCAAGGAGCTTGTTCCACCTCCCCCCCAAAGAGATAGATAAGATGTCACTTGCCCCTTCGGGCAGTGTTCACGATCCAGCCTTAGCACCTCCACGGTGCAAGGAACCTGATCCACCTTCCTCCCCAAAGAGATAGATAAGGTGCCACTTGCCCCCTCGGGCAGTGTTCACGAACCGAAAATAGCACCTCCATGGTGGAAGGAGCCTGATCCACCTACCCCCCCCAAAGAGATAGATAAGGTGCCACTTGCCCCCTCGGCCAGCATTTATGATCCAGCCATAGCACCTCCACAGTGCAAGGAGCCTAATCCACCTACCCCACAGAGAGATAGAGAAGGTGCTACTTGCCCCCTCGGGCAGCGTTCATGATCTAGCCAAAGCATTTCCACAATGCAAGGAGCCTGGTCCACCTACCCCGCAAAGAGATAGATAAGGTGCCACTTGACACCTCGAGCAGCAGCCACGATCCAGCCATAGCATGTCCATGGTGCAAGGAGCCTGATCTACCTACAAACAGACAGATAGCTGAGGTGGCACTTGCCCCCCTCGGGCAGCAGTCACGATCCAGTCATAGCACTTCCACTTTGCAAGCAGCTTGATCCACCTACCCCCAAAAGAGATAGAAAAGGAGCCACTTGCCGCCTCGAGTAGCGGTCACGATCCAGCCATAGCACCTCCACGGTGCAAGAAGCATGAACCACGTACTCCCGAAAGAGATAGATAAGCTGGGACTTCCCCCTCTGGCAGCGGTCACGATCCAGCCATAGCACCTCCATGGTGCAAGGAGCGTGATCCTCCTACCCCCCAAAGAGATATATAAGGTGCCACCTGCCCCCTCGGGTAGCAGTTACAATCCTGCCAGGTCACCTCCATGGTGCAAGGAGCCTGTTCCACCTACCCCCCAAAGAGACAGAAAATGTGCCACTTGCCCCCTCGGGCCCGCGGTCACGATCCAGCCATAGCACCTCCATGGTTCAAGGAACCTGATCCACCTACCACTAAAGAGATATATAAGGTGTCGCTTGCCCCCTTGGGCAGTGGTTACAATCCAGCCATAGCACCTCTATGGTGCAAAGAGCCTGATGCACCTCCCACCAAAGAGGTAGATAAGGTGCCACTTGCCCCCTCGGGCAGCGGTCACAACCCAGCCATAGCACCTTCATGGTGCAAGGAGCCTGATCCACCTACCCCCCAAAGAGATAGATAAGGTTCAATGCTTGAAAAATTGACATAATTTCTTTGGGCTGAGTGAACGCTGAACTGGATCATCATTTGCATTTTGCTGCTTTCAATTTCAGCGCCTTCTCAAGGTAGCTCTATTGGCTCCACGCCTGTGTAGAGCTGCCTGATTGGCTGGTATCACTCCTCTGAGAGAGGAGCACCCAAGACACGTGGCTTAATGTGCCCCTTGCCCCTTTGGGCAGCGGTCCCGATCCAGCCATAGCACCTCCACGGTGCCAGAAGCCTAATCAATGTACCACCAGATGAGATAGATAAGGTGCCACCTGCACCCTCAGATAGCAGTCACGATCCAGCTGTCACCTCCACAGTACAAAGATCCAGATCCAACTACTCCAAAAAGAGATTGATTAGGTGGCACTTGCCCCCTGGGGCAGCAGTCTCGATCCAGCCATACCACCTCCATGGTGCAAGCAGCCTCAGCCACCTTCCCCCCTGAGAGATAGATGAAGTGCCACTTGCCTCCTCTGGCAGCGTTCACGATCCAGCCTTAGCACCTCCACTATGCAAGGAGCCTGATCCACCTACCCCCCCAAAGAGATAGAAAAGGTGCCACTTGCCCCCTCAGGCAGCGGTCAGGATCCAGCCATAGCACCTCCACGGTACATGAAGCCTGATCCACCTACCCCAAAAAGAGATAGATAAGGTGCCACTTGCCCTCTTGGGCAGCTTTCACGATCCAACCATAAAACCTCCACAGTGCAAGGCGCCTGATTCACCTGGCACCCAAAGAGATAGATAAGGTAGCACTTGCCCCCTTGGGCAGTGGTCACGATCCACCCATAACACCTCCACGGTGCAAAAAGCCTGATCCACCTACTCCCCAAAGAGATAGATATGATACAGCCATTGCAGCTCCATGGTGCAAGGAGCCTGATCCACCTACCCCACAAAGAGAGAGATTAGGATCGATGCTGGAAAAATTGCCATGATTTCTCTGGGCTGTGTGTACCCTGAACCAGATCATCACTTTCAATTTTCTGTTTTCAATTTCAGCACCTTGTCAGGGTAGCACTATTTGCTCCACGCCTGTGTAGAGCTCCCTGATTGGCAGGTCTCAGTCACTTGAGACATGAGCACCTGCGACTTGTGGCTTAATGTGCCACTTGCCCCCAAGGGCAGCGGTCATGATCCAGCCATAGCACCTTCACCATGCAAGGAGCCTGATCCACCTCTCCTCCAAAGAGACAGATAAGGTGTCTCTTACACCTTCGGGCAGTGGTCACTATCCAGCCATAGAACCTCTATGGTGCAAGAAGCCTGATCCACCTATCCCTGAAAGAGATAGATAAGGTGCCACTTGCCCCCTCAGGCAGCGGTGACGATCCAGCCATAGCACCCTCATGGTGCAAGCAGCCTGATCTCCCTTCCCCCCCAGAAAAGATAGATACGGTGCAACTTGCCCCATCAGGCAGTGGTCACAATCCTGCCATAGCACCCCCATGGTGCAAGGAGCCTGATGCACCTACCCCCCAAAGAGATAGATAAGGATCCACTTGCCCCCTCAGGCACCGGTCACAATTCAGCCATAAGAACTCCATGGTGCAAGGAGCCTGTTCAAGCTACCCCCCCAAAAAGGGATAGATAAGGTGCCACTTGCCCCCTCGGGCAGCAGTCATGATCCAGCCATAGCACGTCCACGGTGCAAGGAACCTGATCCACCTACCTCTGAAAGAGATAGGTAAGGAACAACGCTGGAAAAGTTGCCACGATTTCTCTGGACTGTGAGAACTCTGAACCGTATCATCATTGCAATTTGCTGTTTTCAATTTCAGCGCCTTCTCAGGGTTGCGCTATTGGTTCCACACCTGTGTAGAGCTCCTGATAGGCTGGTCTCCCTCACCTGAGACAGGAGCACCCAAGATGTGTGGCTTAATGTGCCACTTGCCCCCTCGGGAAGCGGTGACGATCCAGCCATAGCACCCTCATGGTGCAAGCGGCCTGATCTCCCTTCCCCCCCAGAAAAGATAGATACGGTGCAACTTGCCCCATCAGACAGTGGTCACAATCCTGCCATAGCACCCCCATGGTGCAAGGAGCCTGATGCACCTACCCCCCAAAGAGATAGATAAGGATCCACTTGCCCCCTCAGGCACCGGTCACAATTCAGCCATAAGAACTCCATGGTGCAAGGAGCCTGTTCAAGCTACCCCCCAAAAAGGGATAGATAAGGTGCCACTTGCCCCCTCGGGCAGCAGTCATGATCCAGCCATAGCACGTCCACGGTGCAAGGAACCTGATCCACCTACCTCTGAAAGAGATAGGTAAGGTACGATGCTTGAAAAATTGCCACTGTTTCTCAGGGCTGTGTGAACGCTGAACCAGATTATCACCTGCAATTTGCTGTTTCAATTTCAGCGCCTTCTCAGGGTAGCGCTGTTGGCTCCTCGCCTATGTAGAGCTCCCTGAATGGCTGGTCTCACTCACTTGAGACAGGTACACCCGAGACGTGTGGCTTAATGTGCCACTTCTCCCTCAGACATCAGTCAAGATCCAGCAGGAGTCTGTTCCAGCTATCCTCCAAAGAGATAGATAAGGTGCCACTTGCCCCCTTGGGAAGCAGTCACAATCCAGCCATAGCACCTCCACGGTGCAAGGAGCCTGATCCACTTAGCCCCCCAAAAAGATAGATAAGGTGCCACTTGCCCTCTCGGGCAGCTGTCACGATTCAGCCATATCACATCAACGGTGCTAGGTGCCTGATCCACCTACCTCCACAAAGAGATAGACAAGGTGCCACTTGCCCCTTCAGGCAGTGGTCACAATCCTGCCATAGCACATCCACGGTGCAAGGATCCTGTTCCAGATTCCCCCGGAAGAGATAGATAAGGTGCTACTTGCCCCCTCGGGCAGCGATCATGATCCAGCCATAGCACCTCCACGGTCCAAGGAGCCTGATTCACCTACCCGCCAAAGAGATAGATAAGGTACGTCGCGTGAAAAATTGCCGCAATTTCTCTGGGCTGTGTGAACGTTTAACTGTGTCATCATTGCAATTTGCTGTTTTCAATTTCACTGTCTTCTTAGGGGAGCGCTATTGTCTCTACGCCTCAGTAGAGGGCCGAGATTGGCTGGTCTCATTCACCTGAGACAGTAGCACCCGAGATGTGTGGCTTAATGTGCCACTTGTCCCCTCGGGCAGTGGCCACGATCCAGCCATGGAACCTCCACAGTGCAAGAAGCATGATCCACCTACCCCTCCAAAGAGATAGATAAAGTGCCACTTGCCCCCTCGAGCAGTGGTCTCGATCCAGCCATAGCACCTCCATGGTGCAAGAAGCCTGGTCCACCTACCCCAAAGAGATAGGTAAGGGGCCCCTTGCCCCCTTGGGCACTGGTCACGATTCAGCCATAGCACCTCCATGGTGCAAGGAGCCTTATCCACAAACTCCCCAAAGAGATGGATAAGGTGGCACTTCCCCCCTCAGGCAGCGGTCATGATCCAGGCATAGCACCTCCACGGTGCATGGAGCCTGATCCACCTAACACCCCAAAGAGATAGATAAGGTACGACACTTGAAACTTTGCCGCGATTTCTCTGGGCTGTGTGACTGCTTAACCGGGTCATCATTGCAATTTGCTGTTTTCAATTTCAGTGCCATCTCAAGGTAGCGCTATTGGCTTCACACCTGTGTAGAGCTCCCTGATTGGCTGATCTCACTCTCCTGAGACAGGAGTACTCATGACGTGTGGCTTAATGTGCCACATGCCCTCTCTGGCAGTGGTCATGATCCAGCCATAGGACCTCCTCGGTGCAAGGAGCCTGATACACCTACCCTCCAAAGAGATAGGTAAGGAGCCACTTTCCCCCTCGGGCAGCGGTCACGATCCAGCCATAGCACCTCCACAGTGCAAGGAGCCTGATCCACCTACCTCCAAAAGAGATAGATAAGGTGCACTTGCCCCCTCGGGCTGTGGTCACAATCCATCCATAGCAACCCCATGGTGCAAAGATCCTGATCCACCTGTAGCCCAAAGAGATAGATAAGGTGCCAGTCGCCCCCTTGTACAGTGGTCACGATCCAGCCATAGCACCTCCACGGTGCCAGGAACCTGATCCACCTACCCCCCAAAGAGATAGATAAGGTACGTCACTTGAAAAATTGCCACGATTTCTCTGGGCTGTGTGAACGCTTAACCGGGTCATCATTGCAATTTGCTGTTTTCAATTTCACTGCCTTCTAAGGGGAGCGCTATTGTCTCTACGCCTCAGTAGAGGGCCGAGATTGGCTGGTCTCACTCACCTGAGACAGTAGCACCCGAGATGTGTGGCTTAATGTGCCACTTGTCCCCTCGGGCAGTGGCCACGATCCAGCCATGGAACCTCCACAGTGCAAGAAGCATGATCCACCTACCCCTCCAAAGAGATAGATAAGGTGCCACTTGCCCCCTCGAGCAGTGGTCTCGATCCAGCCATAGCACCTCCATGATGCAAGAAGCCTGGTCCACCTACCTCAAAGAGATAGGTAAGGGGCTCCTTGCCCCCTTGGGCACTGGTCACGATTCAGCCATTGTACCTCCATGGTGCAAGGAGCCTTATCCACGAACTCCCCAAAGAGATGGATAAGGTGGCATTTCCCCCCTCAGGCAGCGGTCGTGATCCAGGCATAGCACCTCCACGGTGCATGGAGCCTGATCCATCTAACACCCCAAAGAGATAGATAAGGTACGACACTTGAAAATTTGCCGCGATTTCTCTGGGCTGTGTGACTGCTTAACCGGGTCATCATTGCAATTTGCTGTTTTCAATTTCAGTGCCATCTCAGGGTAGCGCTATTGGCTTCACACCCGTGTAGAGCTCCTGATTGGCTGATCTCACTCTCCTGAGACAGGAGTACTCATGACGTGTGGCTTAATGTGCCATATGCCCTCTCTGGCAGTGGTCAGGATCCAGCCATAGGACCTCCTCGGTGCAAGGAGCCTGATACACCTACCCTCCAAAGAGATAGGTAAGGAGCCACTTTCCCCCTCGGGCAGCGGTCACGATCCAGCCATAGCACCTCCACGGTGCAAGGAGCCTGATCCACTTAGCCCCCCAAAAAGATAGATAAGGTGCCACTTGCCCTCTCGGGCAGCTGTCACGATTCAGCCATATCACATCAACGGTGCTAGGTGCCTGATCCACCTACCTCCACAAAGAGATAGACAAGGTGCCACTTGCCCCTTCAGGCAGTGGTCACAATCCTGCCATAGCACGTCCACGGTGCAAGGATCCTGTTCCAGATTCCCCCGGAAGAGATAGATAAGGTGCTACTTGCCTCCTCGGGCAGCGGTCACGATCCAGCCATAGCACCTCCACGGTCCAAGGAGCCTGATTCACCTACCCGCCAAAGAGATAGATAAGGTATGTCGCTTGAAAAATTGCCGCAATTTCTCTGGGCTGTGTGAACGTTTAACCGGGTCATCATTGCAATTTGCTGTTTTCAATTTCACTGCCTTCTAAGGGGAGCGCTATTGTCTCTACGCCTCAGTAGAGGGCCGAGATTGGCTGGTCTCACTCACCTGAGACAGTAGCACCCGAGATGTGTGGCTTAATGTGCCACTTGTCCCCTTGGGCAGTGGCCACGATCCAGCCATGGAACCTCCACAGTGCAAGAAGCATGATCCACCTACCCCTCCAAAGAGATAGATAAAGTGCCACTTGCCCCCTCGAGCAGTGGTCTCGATCCAGCCATAGCACCTCCATGGTGCAAGAAGCCTGGTCCACCTACCCCAAAGAGATAGGTAAGGGGCCCCTTGCCCCCTTGGGCACTGGTCATGATTCAGCCATAGCACCTCCATGGTGCAAGGAGCCTTATCCACAAACTCCCCAAAGAGATGGATAAGGTGGCACTTCCCCCCTCATGCAGCGGTCATGATCCAGGCCTAGCACCTCCACAGTGCATGGAGCCTGATCCACCTAACACCCCAAAGAGATAGATAAGGTATGACACTTGAAAATTTGCCGCGATTTCTCTGGGCTGTGTGACTGCTTAACCGGGTCATCATTGCAATTTGCTGTTTTCAATTTCAGTGCCATCTCAGGGTAGCGCTATTAGCTTCACACCTGTGTAGAGCTCCCTGATTGGCTGATCTCACTCTCCTGAGACAGGAGTACTCATGACGTGTGGCTTAATGTGCCACATGCCCTCTCTGGCAGTGGTCATGATCCAGCCATAGGACCTCCTCGGTGCAAGGAGCCTGATACACCTACCCTCCAAAGAGATAGGTAAGGAGCCACTTTCCCCCTCGGGCAGCGGTCACGATCCAGCCATAGCACCTCCACAGTGCAAGGAGCCTGATCCACCTACCTCCAAAAGAGATAGATAAGGTGCACTTGCCCCCTCGGGCTGCGGTCACGATCCATCCATAGCAACCCCATGGTGCAAAGATCCTGATCCACCTGTAGCCCAAAGAGATAGATAAGGTGCCAGTCGCCCCCTTGTACAGTGGTCATGATCCAGCCATAGCACCTCCACGGTGCCAGGAACCTGATCCACCTACCCCCCAAAGAGATAGATAAGGTACGTCACTTGAAAAATTGCCACGATTTCTCTGGGCTGTGTGAACGCTTAACCGGGTCATCATTGCAATTTGCTGCTTTCAGTTTCAGTGCTATCTCTGGGTAGCGCTATTGGCTCCACACCTGGGTTGAGCTCCCTGATTGGCTGGTCTCACTCACCTGAGACAGGAGTACCCATGACGTGTGGCTTAATGTGCCACATGCCCCCTCTGGCAGTGGTCACGATCCAGCCATAGCACCTCCATGGTGCAAGAAGCCTAATCCACCAACCCCCCAAAGAGATAGATAAGGTGCCACTTGCCGCCTCAGGCACCGGTCACGATTTAGCCATAGCACCTCTATGGTGCATGGAGCTTTATCCACGTACCCCCTCAAGAGATAGATAAGGTGGCACTTCCCCCCTTAGGCAACAGTCACGATCCAGGCATAGCACCTCCACGGTGCAAGGAACCTGATCCATCTACCCAAAAAAGAGATAGATAAGGTACAACACTTGAAAAATTGCCGTGATTTCTCTGGGCTGTCTGAACACTTAACCGGGTCATCATTGCAATTTTCTGTTTTCAATTTCAGTGCCTTCTCAGGGTAGCGCTATTGGCTCCATGCCTGTGTAGAGCTCCCTGATTGGCAGGTCTCACTCACCAGAGACAGGAGTATCCAAGACGTGTGGCTTAATGTGCCACATGCCCAATCTGGCAGTGGTCACGATCCAGCCATAGGACCTCCACGGTGCAAGCAGCCTGATCCACCTACCCTCCAAAGAGATAGGTAAGGAGCCACTTTCCCCCTCGGGCAGCAGTCACGATCCAGCCATAGCACCTCCACGTTGCCAGGAACCTGATCCACCTACCCCGTAAAGAGATAGATAAGGTGCCAGTCGCCCCCTCATGCAGTGGTCACAATCCAGCCATAGCACCTCCATGGTGCAAGGAGCCTGATCCACCTACTCCCAATGAGATAGGTAAGGCGCCATTTGCCCCCTTTGACAGAGGTCACACTCCTGCCATAGCACCTCCACAGAGCAAGGAGCCCTACCCACCTACCTCCCAAAGAGATAGATAAGGTACGATGCTTGAAAAATTGGAAAGATTTCTGTGGGCTGTGTGAATGCTGAACCGGATTATCATTGCAATTTGCTGTTTTCAATTTTTGCACCTTCTCAGGGTAGCGCTATTGGCTCCACGCCTGTGTAGAGCTCCCTGATTGTCTGGTCTCACTCACCTGAGACAGAAGCACCCGAGATGTGTGCCTTAATGTGCCACTAGCCCCTCTTCCACCTACCCCCCCAAAAGAGATAGATAAGGTGACACTTGCCCCCTCGGGCAGTGGTCATGATCAAGCCATAGCACCTCCACAGTGCAAGGAACCTGATCCACCTTCCCCCCAAAGAGATAGATAAGGTGCCACTTACCCCCTGAGTCAGCGGTCACTATCCAGCCAAAGCACTGCCACGGTGCAAGAAGCCTGATCCACCTACCCCTCAAAGAGATAGATGAGGTGCCACTTGCCCCCTCGGGCAGCAGTCACGATCCTGCCATAGCACCTCCATGGTGCAAGGAGCCAGATCCATGTACTCCCCAAAGAGATAGATAAGGTGCCAGTCGCCCCTCGAGCAGCGGCCACGATCCAACCATAGCAACTCCACGGTGCAAGGAGTCTGATCCACCTATCCCCCAAAGAGATAGATAAAGTGCCACTTGCCCCCTCGGCAGTGGTCACGATCCAGCCATAGCACCTCCACGGTGCAAGGAGCCTTATCAACCTACCCCCCGCAGAGAGATAGATACGGTGCCACTTGCTCCCTCTAGCAGCCATCACGATACAGCAATAGCACCTCTACGGTGCCAGAAGCCTGATCCACCTAACCCCCCAAAGAGATGCATAAGGTGGCACTTGCCCATTCTGGCAGAGGTCATGATTCAGCTAGCACCTCTACGGTGCAAAGAGCCTTATTCACCACCTCCCAAAGAGTTAGATGAGGTGGCACTTGCCCCTTCGGCAGCAGGTCATTATCCAGCCTTAGCACCTCCAAAGTGCAAGGTGCCTGATCCACCTAGCCCCACAAAGAGATAGATAAGGTGCAACTTGCCCCCTCTGGCAGCGGTCACGATCCAGCCATAGCACCTCCACAGGGCAAGGAACCTGATTCACCTAACCCCAAAAGAGATAGATAAGGTTCGATGCTTGAAATATTGCCACGATTTCTCCGGGCTGTGAGAACGCTGAACCATATCATCAGTTCCAATTTTCTGTTTTCAATTTCAGCACCTTCTCAGGGTAGCACTATTAATTCTATGCCTGTGTAGAGCTCCCTGACTGGCTGTTCTCACTCACCTGAGGCAGGAGCACCCAAGACGTGTGGCTTAATGCGCCACTTGCCCCCTGGGGCAGCGAACACGATCCAACCATAGCACCTCTACGGTGCAAAGAGCCTGATCCACTTTCCCCACAAAGAGATAGATGAGGCGGCACTTGCTTCCTCGGGCAGCATTTATGATCCAGCCATAGCACCTCCACGGTGCAAGAAGCCTGATCCACCTACCCCCAAAGAGATAGATAAGGTGCCACTAGCCCCCTTGAGCAGCGTTCACTATCCAGCCATAGCAGCAAAGCGGTGCATTGAGCTTGATTCACCTACACCACAAAGAGATAGATAAGGTGCAACAGGCCTCCTTGGGTAGTATTCACGATGCAGCCATAGCACCTCCACGGTGCAAGGAGCCTGATCCACCTACTCCCCAAAGAGATAGATAAGGTGCCACTTGCCTCCTTGGGCAATGGTCATGATCCAGCCACAGCACCTCCATGGTGCAAGGAGCCTGATCCACCTACCCCCAAAGAGATGGATAAGGTGCCATTTGTCCCCTATGGCAACGGTCGTGATCCAGCCATTGCACAACCAGGCTGCAAGGAGCCTGATGCCCCTACCTCCGAAAGAGGTAGATAAGGTTCCACTCTCCCCCTCGGGCAGCGGTCATGATCCAGCTAGCACCTCCAAGGTGCAAGGAGCCTGACTCACCTACCCCCAAAGGGTTAGGTGAGGTGGCACTTGCCCCCTCTGGCAGTGGTCACAATCTGACCCTAGCACCTCCATAGTGCAAAGAGCCTGATCCACCTTTCCCAGAAAGAGAGAGATGAAGTGGCACTTGCCCTCTCGTACAGTGGTCACGATCCAGCTGGCACCTCCATGGTGCAAGGAGCCTGATTCACCTACCCCCCCAAATAGTTAGATGAAGTGCCACTTGCCCCCTCAGGCAGCGACCGTGATCTAGCCATAGCACATCCATGGTGCAAGGAGCCTTATCAACCTACCCCAAAGAGATAGAAAAGGTGCCACTTGCCCCCTCTGGTGGCCGTCAAGATATAGCAAGCACCTCTACGGTGCCAGAAGCCTGATCCACCTACCCCCCCAAAGAGATAGATAAGGTGGCACTTGCCCCTCTGGCAGAGGTCACGATCCAGCTAGCACCTCTACTGTGCAAGAAGCCTGATTCACCTACCCCCCAAAGTGTTAGATGAGGTGGCACTTGTCCCCTTGGGCAACGGTCATGATCCAGCCATAGCACCTCCAAAGTGCAAGGAGCTTGATCCACCTACCCCCACAAGGAGATAGATAAGGTGCAACTTGACCCCTCTGGCAGCGGTCACAATCCAGCCATACCACCTCCACGGTGCCAGGAGCCTGTTCCACCATACCCGAATGAGATAGATAAGGTGCCACTTGCCCCTTCAGGCAGCGGTCACGATCCAGCCGTAGCACCTCCACAGTGCACGGAGTCTGATCCACCTACCCCCAAAGAGATAGATAAGATGCCACTTGCCCAACTGGGCAGCAGTCATGATCCAGCCATAGCACCTCCACAGTGCAAGGAGCCTGATCCACTTTCCCCTCCAAAAGAGATAGATAAGTTTCGACGCTTGAAAAATTGCTGTGATATCTCTGGACTGTGTG
Source organism: Neoceratodus forsteri (assembly GCA_016271365.2). Classification (NCBI taxonomy): domain Eukaryota; kingdom Metazoa; phylum Chordata; order Ceratodontiformes; family Ceratodontidae; genus Neoceratodus; species Neoceratodus forsteri. Next base: position 1,397,119,223 of record CM028131.1, on the reverse strand, counting down.
AACACTGAACCAGATCATGACTTGCAATTTGCTGTTTTCAATTTCAGTGCCTTCTCAGGGTAGCTATTGGCTCAACGCCTGTGTAGAGCTCCCTTATTGGCTGCTCTCACTCACCTGAGAAAGAAGCATGTGAGACGTGTGGCCTAATGTGCCTCTTGCTCCCTCGTGCAGCATTCACTATCCAGCCATAGCACTGACATGGTGCAAGAAGCCTGACCCACCTACCCCACAAAGAGATAGATAAGGTGGCACTAGCCAACTCGAGCAGTGGTCACGAACCAGCCGTAGCACCTCCATGGTGCAAGGAGGCTGATCCACCTTCCCCCAAAAGAGATAGATAAGGCACCACTTGCCCCCTCGGGGTAGTGGTCACGATCCAGCCATAGCACCTCCACGGTGCAAGGAGCCCAATCCACGTACCCCCAAAGGGATAGATAAGGTGCCAATTGCCCCCTCGGGCAGTGGTCAAGATCCAGCCGTAGCACCTCCACGCTACAAGGAGTTTGATCCACTAACCCCCCAAAGAGATTTATCAGGTACGACGCTTGAAAAATTGCCACGATTTCTCCGGGCTGTGAGAACGCTGAACCATATCATCAGTTCCAATTTTCTGTTTTCAATTTCAGCACCTTCTCAGGGTAGCGCTATTAATTCTATGCCTGTGTAGAGCTCCCTGACTGGCTGTTCTCACTCACCTGAGGCAGGAGCACCCAAGACGTGTGGCTTAATGTGTCACTTGCCCCCTTGGGCAGCGAACACGATCCAACCATAGCACCTCTACGGTGCAAAGAGCCTGATCCACTTTCCCCACAAAGAGATAGATGAGGCGGCACTTGCTTCCTCGGGCAGCATTTATGATCCAGCCATAGCACCTCCACGGTGCAAGAAGCCTGATCCACCTACCCCCAAAGAGATAGATAAGGTGCCACTAGCCCCCTTGAGCAGCGTTCACTATCCAGCCATAGCAGCAAAACGGTGCATTGAGCTTGATTCACCTACACCACAAAGAGATAGATAAGGTGCAACAGGCCTCCTTGGGTAGTATTCACGATGCAGCCATAGCACCTCCACGGTGCAAGGAGCCTGATCCACCTACTCCCCAAAGAGATAGATAAGGTGCCACTTGCCTCCTTGGGCAATGGTCATGATCCAGCCACAGCACCTCCATGGTGCAAGGAGCCTGATCCACCTACCCCCAAAGAGATGGATAAGGTGCCATTTGTCCCCTATGGCAACGGTCGTGATCCAGCCATTGCACCTCCAGGCTGCAAGGAGCCTGATGCCCCTACCTCCGAAAGAGGTAGATAAGGTTCCACTCTCCCCCTCGGGCAGCGGTCATGATCCAGCTAGCACCTCCAAGGTGCAAGGAGCCTGACTCACCTACCCCCAAAGGGTTAGGTGAGGTGGCACTTGCCCCCTCTGGCAGTGGTCACAATCTGACCCTAGCACCTCCATAGTGCAAAGAGCCTGATCCACCTTTCCCAGAAAGAGAGAGATGAAGTGGCACTTGCCCTCTCGTACAGTGGTCACGATCCAGCTGGCACCTCCATGGTGCAAGGAGCCTGATTCACCTACCCCCCCAAATAGTTAGATGAAGTGCCACTTGCCCCCTCAGGCAGCGACCGTGATCTAGCCATAGCACATCCATGGTGCAAGGAGCCTTATCAACCTACCCCAAAGAGATAGAAAAGGTGCCACTTGCCCCCTCTGGTGGCCGTCAAGATATAGCAAGCACCTCTACGGTGCCAGAAGCCTGATCCACCTACCCCCCCAAAGAGATAGATAAGGTGGCACTTGCCCCTCTGGCAGAGGTCACGATCCAGCTAGCACCTCTACTGTGCAAGAAGCCTGATTCACCTACCCCCCAAAGTGTTAGATGAGGTGGCACTTGTCCCCTTGGGCAACGGTCATGATCCAGCCATAGCACCTCCAAAGTGCAAGGAGCTTGATCCACCTACCCCCACAAGGAGATAGATAAGGTGCCACTTGCCCCCCCCACTCAGCGGTCACGATCCAGCCATAGCACCTCCTCGGTGCGAGGAGCCCGAACCAACTACCTCCCAAAGAGATAGATAAGGTACAATGCTTGAGAAATTGCTACTATTTCTCTGGGCTGTGTGAACGTTGAACTAGTTCATCACTTGAAATTTTCTGTTTTCAATTTCAGCACCTTCTCAGGATAGTGTTATTGGCTCCATGCCTGTGTAGAGCTCCTTGATTGGCTGGTCTCACTCACCTGAGACAGGAGCACCCAACACATGTGGCTTAATGTGCCACTTGTCCCCTCGGGCAGCGGTCACGATCCAGCCATAGCACCTCCACGGTGCAGGAAGTCTGATCCACCTACCCCCCTAAGAGATAGATGAGATGCCTCTTGCCCCCTCGGGTAGCGGTCACTATCCAGCCAGACAACCTCCACGGTGCAAGGAGACTGATACACCTTCCACCGTAAGAGATAGATAAGGTGCCACTTGCCACCTCGGGCAGCGGTCACCGTCCAGCCATAGCACCTCCATGATGTACGGAGCCTGATCCACCTTCCCACTCCCCAAAGAGATGGATAAGGTTCGACACTTGAAAAATTGCCATGATTTCTCAGGCCTGTGTGAACACTTAACCAGATCATCACTTGCAATTTTGTGTTTTCAATTTCAGCGTCTTCTCAGGGTAGTGCTATTGGCTCCATGCCTGTGTAGAGCTCCATGATTGGCTGGTCTCACCACCTGAGACACGTGCACCCGAGACATGTGGTTTAATATGCCACTTGCCCCCTCGGGCAGTGGTCAAGATCCAGCCACTGCACCTCCATGGTGCATAGAGCTAGATCCACCTACCACCCAAAGAGATAGATAAGGTGGCACTTGCCCCCATGGGCAGCGGTCACGATCCAGCCATAGCACCTCCACAGTGCAAGGAGCCTGATACACCTCCCCCCCAAGGAGATAGATAAGGAGCCACTTGCTCCCTCGTGCAGCAGTCACGATCCAGCCATAGCACCTCCACGGCACAAGGAGCCTGATCCACTCCCCCCCAAAGAGATAGATAACGTTCGATGCTTGACAAATTGCTATGATATCTCTGGGCTATGTGAATGCTGAACCAGATCATCACTTGCAATTTTCTGTCTTCAATTTCAGTGCCTTCTCAGGCTAGGGCTATTGGCTCCATGCCTATGTAGAGCTCCCTGATTGGCTGGCCTCACTCACCTGAGGCAGGAGCATCCGAGACGTGTGGCTTAATGTGCCACTTGCCCCCTCAGGCAGTGCTGTCTGTCCAGGCATAGCACCTCCATGGTGCAAGAAGCCTGATCCATCTTCCTGCCAAACAGATAGAAGAGGTGGCACTTGCCCCCTCGGGCAGCGTTCACGATCCAGCCATAGAACCTCCATGGTGCAAGGAGCCTGATCCACCTACCCCCAAAAAGAGATAGATAAGGTGTCACTTCCCCTTCGGACAGCGTTCACAATCCAGGCATAACACCTCCACGGTGAAAGCAGCCTGATTCATTTACCCCCCAAAGAGATAGAAAAGGTGCCACTAGCCCCCCTCAGACAGCATTCATGATCCAGCCATAGCACCTCCACGATGCAAGTAGCCTGATCCACCTACCCCCAAAGAGATGGATAAGGTGCCATTTGTCCCCTATGGCAACGGTTGTGATCCAGCCGTGGCACCTCCAGGCTGCAAGGAGCCTGATGCCCCTACCCCCGAAAGAGGTAGATAAGGTTCCACTCTCCCCCTCCGGCAGCGGTCATGATCCAGCTAGCACCTCCAAGGTGCAAGGAGCCTGACTCACCTACCCCCAAAGAGTTAGGTGAGGTGGCACTTGCCCCCTCTGGCAGTGGTCACAATCTGACCCTAGCACCTCCATAGTGCAAGAAGCCTGATCCACCTTCCCCAGAAAGAGAGAGATGAAGTGGCACTTGCCCTCTCGTACAGTGGTCACGATCCAGCTGGCACCTCCATGGTGCAAGGAGCCTGATTCACCTACCCCCCCCAAATAGTTAGATGAAGTGCCACTTGCCCCCTCAGGCAGTGACCGTGATCTAGCCATAGCACATCCATGGTGCAAGGAGCCTAATCAACCTACCCCCAAAGAGATAGAAAAGGTGCCACTTGCCCCCTCTGGTGGCCGTCAAGATATAGCAAGCACCTCACGGTGCCAGAAGCCTGATCCACCTACCCCCCCAAAGAGATAGATGAGGTGGCACTTGCCCCTCTGGCAGAGGTCACGATCCAGCTAGCACCTCTACGGTGCAAGAAGCCTGATTCACCTACCCCCCAAAGTGTTAGATGAGGTGGCACTTGTCCCCTTGGGCAACGGTCATGATCCAGCCATAGCACCTCCAAAGTGCAAGGAACTTGATCCACCTACCCCCACAAGGAGATAGATGAGGTGCAACTTGACCCCTCTGGCAGCGGTCACAATCCAGCCATACCACCTCCACGGTGCCAGGAGCCTGTTCCACCATACCCGAATGAGATAGATAAGGTGCCACTTGCCCCTTCAGGCAGCGGTCACGATCCAGCCGTAGCACCTCCACAGTGCACGGAGTCTGATCCACCTACCCCCAAAGAGATAGATAAGATGCCACTTGCCCAACTGGGCAGCAGTCACGATCCAGCCATAGCACCTCCACAGTGCAAGGAGCCTGATCCACTTCCCCCTCCAAAAGAGATAGATAAGTTTCGACGCTTGAAAAATTGCTGTGATATCTCTGGACTGTGTGAACACTGAACCAGATCATGACTTTCAATTTGCTGTTTTCAATTTCAGTGCCTTCTCAGGGTAGCTATTGGCTCAACGCCTGTGTAGAGCTCCCTTATTGCCTGCTCTCACTCACCTGAGAAAGGAGCATGTGAGACGTGTGGCCTAATGTGCCTCTTGCTCCCTCGTGCAGCATTCACTATCCAGCCATAGCACTGACATGGTGCAAGAAGCCTGACCCACCTACCCCACAAAGAGATAGATAAGGTGGCACTAGCCAACTCGAGCAGCGGTCACGATCCAGCCATAGCACCTCCATGGTGCAAGGAGGCTGATCCACCTTCCCCCAAAAGAGATAGATAAGGCACCACTTGCCCCCTCGGGGTAGTGGTCACGGTCCAGCCATAGCACCTCCACGGTGCAAGGAGCCCAATCCACGTACCCCCAAAGGCATAGATAAGGTGCCAATTGCCCCCTCGGGCAGTGGTCAAGATCCAGCCATAGCATCTCCACGCTACAAGGAGTTTGATCCACCTACCCCCCAAAGAGATTTATCAGGTACAACGCTTGAAAAATTGCCATGATTTCTCTGGGCTGTGAGAACGCTGAACCGGTTCATCATTGCAATTTGCTTTTTTCCATTTCAACACCTTCTCAGGGTAGCTCTATTGGTTGCACACCTGTGTAGAGCCTCCCTGATTGGCTGGTCTCTCTTACCTGAGACAGGAGCACCTGAGACGTGTGGCTTAATGTGCCACTTGCCCCCTCGGGCAGCGGTCATGATCCAGCCATAGCACCTCCGTGGTGCAAGGAGCCTGATCCAACTACCCCCCAAAGAGATAGATAAGGTGCCACTTGCCCCATCCGGCAGTGGTCACAATCCAGCCATAGCACCTTCACGGTGCCAGGAGCCCTATCCACCTACCCCCCAAAGAGATAGATAAGGTGGCTCTTGCCCCCTCGGGCAGCGGTCATGGTCCAGCCTTAGCACCTCCATGGAGCAAGGAGCTTGATCCACCTATCCCACAAAGAGACAGATAAGGTGCTACTTGCCCCCTCGTGCAGCGGTCACGATCCAGCCGTAGCACCTCTATGGAGCAGGAAGCCTGATCAGCCTACCCCCCATAGAGGTAGATAAGGTACAACACCTGAAAAATTGCCACGATTCCTCTGGACTGTGTGAACGCTGAACCAGATTATCATTGCAATTTGCTTTTTTCAATTTCAGCGCCTTCTCAGGGTAGCGCAATTGGCTCCACGCCAGTGTAGAGCTCCCTGATTGGCTGGTGTCAGTCACCTGAGAAAGGAGCATCCGAGACGTGTGGCTTAATGTGCCACTTGCCCCCTCGGGCAGCGGTCATGATCCAGCCATAGCACCTCCACGATGCAAGAAGCCTGATCCACCTACCCCCCCAAAGAGATAGATAGGGTGCCACTTGCACCTTCGGGCAGTGGTCACGATCCAGCCACAGCACCTCTATGGTGCCAGGAGCCTGATCCACCTTCCCCCCCAAAGAGATAGATAAGGTGCCACTTGCCCCCCCACCCAGCGGTCGCGATCCAGCCATAGCACCTCCTCGGTGCGAGGAGCCCGAACCAACTACCTCCCAAAGAGATAGATAAGGTACAATGCTTGAGAAATTGCTACTATTTCTCTGGGCTGTGTGAACGTTGAACTAGTTCATCACTTGAAATTTTCTGTTTTCAATTTCAGCACCTTCTCAGGATAGTGTTATTGGCTCCATGCCTGTGTAGAGCTCCTTGATTGGCTGGTCTCACTCACCTGAGACAGGAGCACCCAACACATGTGGCTTAATGTGCCACTTGCCCCCTCAGGTGGCGGTCACGATCCAGCCATAGCACCTCCACGGTGCAGGAAGTCTGATCCACCTACCCCTCTAAGAGATAGATGAGATGCCTCTTGCCCCCTTGGGTAGCGGTCACTATCCAGCCAGACAACCTCCACGGTGCCAGGAGACTGATACACCTTCCACCGTAAGAGATAGATAAGGTGCCACTTGCCACCTCGGGCAGCGGTCACCATCCAGCCATAGCACCTCCATGATGTACGGAGCCTGATCCACCTTCCCCCCCCCAAAGAGATGGATAAGGTTCGACACTTGAAAAATTGCCACGATTTCTCTGGCCTGTGTGAACACTTAACCAGATCATCACTTGCAATTTTGTGTTTTCAATTTCAGCGTCTTCTCAGGGTAGTGGTATTGGCTCCATGCCTGTGTAGAGCTCCATGATTGGCTGGTCTCACTCACCTGAGACACGTGCACCCGAGACATGTGGTTTAATATGCCACTTGCCCCCTCGGGCAGTGGTCAAGATCCAGCCACTGCACCTCCATGGTGCAAAGAGCTAGATCCACCTACCACCCAAGGAGATAGATAAGGTGGCACTTGCCCCCATGGGCAGCGGTCACGATCCAGCCATAGCACCTCCACAGTGCAAGGAGCCTGATCCACTCCCCCCCCAAAGAGATAGATAACGTTCGATGCTTGACAAATTGCTATGATATCTCTGGGCTATGTGAATGCTGAACCAGATCATCACTTGCAATTTTCTGTCTTCAATTTCAGTGCCTTCTCAGGCTAGGGCTATTGGCTCCATGCCTGTGTAGAGCTCCCTGATTGGCTGGCCTCACTCACCTGAGGCAGGAGCATCCGAGACGTGTGGCTTAATGTGCCACTTGCCCCCTCAGGCAGTGCTGTCTGTCCAGGCATAGCACCTCCACGGTGCAAGAAGCCTGATCCATCTTCCTGCCAAACAGATAGAAGAGGTGGCACTTGCCCCCTCGGGCAGCGTTCACGATCCAGCCATAGAACCTCCATGATGCAAGGAGCCTGATCCACCTACCCCCAAAAAGAGATGGATAAGGTGTCACTTCCCCTTCGGACAGCGTTCACAATCCAGGCATAACACCTCCACGGTGAAAGCAGCCTGATTCATTTACCCCCCAAAGAGATAGAAAAGGTGCCACTAGCCCCCCTCAGACAGCATTCATGATCCAGCCATAGCACCTCCACGATGCAAGTAGCCTGATCCACCTACCCCCAAAGAGATGGATAAGGTGCCATTTGTCCCCTATGGCAGCAGTTGTGATCAGCCGTGGCACCTCCAGGCTGCAAGGAGCCTGATGCGCCTACCCCCGAAAGAGGTAGATAAGGTTCCACTCTCCCCCTCGGGCAGCGGTCATGATCCAGCTAGCACCTCCAAGGTGCAAGGAGCCTGACTCACCTACCCCCAAAGAGTTAGGTGAGGTGGCACTTGCCCCCTCTGGCAGTGGTCACAATCTGACCCTAGCACCTCCATAGTGCAAGGAGCCTGATCCACCTTCCCCAGAAAGAGAGAGATGAAGTGGCACTTGCCCTCTCGTACAGTGGTCATGATCCAGCTAGCACCTCCATGGTGCAAGGAGCCTGATTCACCTACCCCCCCAAATAGTTAGATGAGGTGCCACTTGCCCCCTCAGGCAGTGATCGCTATCCAGCCATAGCACATCCACGGTGCAAGGAGCCTTATCAACCTACCCCCAAAGAGATAGAAAAGGTGCCACTTGCCCCCTCTGGTGGCCGTCAAGATATAGCAAGCACCTCTACGGTGCCAGAAGCCTGATCCACCTACCCCCCCCAAAGAGATAGATAAGGTGGCACTTGCCCCTCTGGCAGAGGTCACGATCCAGCTAGCACCTCTACAGTGCAAGAAGCCTGATTCACCTACCCCCCAAAGTGTTAGATGAGGTGGCACTTGTCCCTTTGGACAATGGTCATGATCCAGCCTTAGCACCTCCAAAGTGCAAGGAGCTTGATCCACCTACCCCCATAAGGAGATAGATAAGGTGCAACTTGACCCCTCTGGCAGCGGTCACGATCCAGCCATACCACCTCCATGGTGCCAGGAGCCTGTTCCACCATACCCGAATGAGATAGATAAGGTGCCACTTGCCCCTTCGGGCAGCGGTCACGATCCAGCCGTAGCACCTCCATGGTGCCAGGAGCCTGTTCCACCATACCCGAATGAGATAGATAAGGTGCCACTTGCCCCTTCGGGCAGCGGTCACGATCCAGCCGTAGCACCTCCACAGTGCACGGAGTCTGATCCACCTACCCCCCAAAGAGATAGATAAGATGCCACTTGCCCAACTGGGTAGCAGTCAAGATCCAGCCATAGCACCTCCACAGCGCAAGGAGCCTGATCCACTTCCCCCTCCAAAAGAGATAGATAAGTTTCGACGCTTGAAAAATTGCTATGATATCTCTGGACTGTGTGAACGCTGAACCAGATCATGACTTGCAATATGCTGTTTTCAATTTCAGTGCCTTCTCAGGATAGCGCTATTGGCTCAACGCCTGTGTAGAGCTCCTTGATTGGCTGCTCTCACTCACCTGAGAAAGGAGCATGTGAGACGTGTGGCCTAATGTACCTCTTGCTCCCTCGTGCAGAATTCACTATCCAGCCATAGCACTGACATGGTGCAAGAAGCCTGACCCACCTACCCCACAAAGAGATAGATAAGGTGGCACTAGCCAACTCGTGCAGTGGTCACGATCCAGCCATAGCACCTCCACAGCACAAGGAGGCTGATCCACCTTCCTCCAAAAGAGATAGATAAGGCACCACTTGCCCCCTCGGGTAGTGGTCATGATCCAGCCATAGCACCTCCATGGTGCAAGAAGCCTGATCCACGTACCCACAAAGGGATAGATAAGGTGCCAATTGCCCCCTCGGGCGGTGGTCAAGATCCAGCCGTAGCACCTCCACGCTACAAGGAGTTTGATCCACCTACCCCACAAAGAGATTTATCAGGTACGACGCTTCAAAAATTGCCATGATTTCTCCGGGCTGTGAGAACGCTGAACCGGTTCATCATTGCAATTTGCTTTTTTCAATTTCAGCACCTTCTCAGGGTAGCTCTATTGGTTGCACACCTGTGTAGAGCCTCCCTGATTGGCTGGTCTCTCTCACCTGAGGCAGGAGCACCTGAGACGTGTGGCTTAATGTGCCACTTGCCAACTCGGGCAGCGGTCATGATCCAGCCATAGCACCTCCACGGTGCAAGGAGCCTGATCCAACTACACCACAAAGAGATAAAGGTGCCACTTGCCATCTCGGGCGGCACTCATGATCCAGCAATAGCACCTCCACGGTGCAAGTAGTCTGATCCACCTAACCCCAAAGAGATAGATAAGGTGCCATTTGCCACTTCAGGCAGTGGTCACCTTCCAGCCATAGCACCTCCATGGCGATCCTCCTACCACCCATAGAGAAATATAAGGTGCCACTTGCCCCCTCAGGCAGTGTTCATGATCCAGCCATAGCACCTCCACGGTGCAAGGAGCCTGATCCACCTACCCCACAAAGAGATAGATAAGGTGCCACTTGCCCCCCTCAGGCAGCGGTAACGATCCAGCCATAGAACCTCCAGAGTGCAAGGAGGCTGATCCCTCCCCGAAAGAGATAGATACAGTTCAGTGCTGAAAAATTGCTATGATATCTCTGGGCTGTGTGAACGCTGAACCAGATCATCACTTCTGTTTTCAATTTCAGCGCCTTCTCAGGGTAGTGCTATTGGCTCCACACCTGTGCAGAGCTCTGTGATTGGCTGGTCTCACTCACTTGAGACAGCTACACCCGTGACGTGTGGCTTAATGTGCCACTTGCCCCCTCGGGCAGCGGTCACGATCCAGCCATAGCACCTCCATGGTGCAAGCAGCTGATCCACCTACCCCCCAAAGAGATAGGTAAGGTGCCACTTGCCCCATCCGGCAGTGGTCACAATCCAGCCATAGCACCTTCACGGTGCCAGGATCCTTATCCACCTACCCACCAAAGAGATAGATAAGGTGGCTCTTGCCCCCTCGGGCAGCGGTCATGGTCCAGCCTTAGCACCTCCATGGAGCAAGGAGCTTGATCCACCTACCCCACAAAGAGACAGATAAGGTGCTACTTGCCCCCTCGTGCAGCGGTCACGATCCAGCCGTAGCACCTCTATGGAGCAGGAAGCCTGATCCACCTACCCCCCCATAGAGATAGATAAGGTACAACACCTGAAAAATTGCCACGATTCCTCTGGACTGTGTGAACGCTGAACCAGATTATCATTGCAATTTGCTTTTTTCAATTTCAGCGCCTTCTCAGGGTAGCGCAATTGGCTCCACGCCAGTGTAGAGCTCCCTGATTGGCTGGTGTCAGTCACCTGAGAAAGGAGCATCCAAGACGTGTGGCTTAATGTGCCACTTGCCCCCTCGGGCAGCGGTCATGATCCAGCCATAGCACCTCCACAATGCAAGAAGCCTGATCCACCTATCCCCCCAAAGAGATAGATAGGGTGCCAGTTGCACCTTCGGGCAGTGGTCACGATCCAGCCACAGCACCTCTATGGTGCAAGGAGCCTGATCCACCTTCCCCCCCAAAGAGATAGATAAGGTGCCACTTGCCCCCCCACTCAGCGGTCACAATCCAGCCATAGCACCTCCTCGGTGCGAGGAGCCCGAACCAACTACCTCCCAAAGAGATACAGATAAGGTACAATGCTTGAGAAATTGCTACTATTTCTCTGGGCTGTGCAAACGTTGAACTAGTTCATCACTTGAAATTTTCTGTTTTCAATTTCAGCACCTTCTCAGGATAGTGTTATTGGCTCCATGCCTGTGTAGAGCTCCTTGATTGGCTGGTCTCACTCACCTGAGACAGGAGCACCCGACACATGTGGCTTAATGTGCCACTTGCCCCCTCGGGCAGCGGTCACGATCCAGCCATAGCACCTCCACGGTGTAGGAAGCCTGATCCACCTACCCCCCTAAGAGATAGATGAGATGCCTCTTGCCCCCTCGGGTAGCGGTCACTATCCAGCCAGACAACCTCCATGTGCAAGGAGACTGATATACCTTCCGCCGTAAGAGATAGATAAGGTGCCACTTACCCCCTCGGGCAGCGGTCACCATCCAGCCATAGCACCTCCATGGTGTACGGAGCCTGATCCACCTACCCCCCTAAGAGATAGATAAGGTGCCACTTGCCCCCTCTGGCAGTGAACACAATTCAGCCATAGCACCTCCATGGTGCAAGGAGCCTGATCCACCTCCCCCCCCAAAGAGATAGATAAGGTTCGACGCTTGACAAATTGCTATGATATCTCTGGGCTATGTGAATGCTGAACCAGATCATCACTTACAATTTTCTGTCTTCAATTTCAGCACCTTCTCAGGCTAGGGCTATTGGCTCCACGCCTGTGTAGAGCTCCCTGATTGGCTGGTCTCACTCACCTGAGGCAGGAGCATCCGAGACGTGTGGCTTAATGTGCCACTTGCCCCCTCGGGCAGTGCTGTCTATCCAGGCATAGCACCTCCATGGTGCAAGGAGCCTGATCCACCTACCCCTGTAGAGATAGATAAGGTGCCACTTGCCCCTCAGACAGCGGACACGATCTAGCCATAGCACCCCCATGGTGCAAGGAGCCTGATCCACCTACCCCCCAACCCCACAGAGATAGATAAGGTGCCACTTTCCCTCTCGGGCAGCGGTCATGGTCCAGCCATAGCACTTCCATGGTGCAAGCATCCTGATCACCTACCCCCCAAAGAGATAGAAAAGGTGCCTCTTCCCCCTCGGGCAGCGGTCGCGATCCAGCCATAGCACTTCCACGGTGCAAGAAGCCTGATCCACCTACCCCCCCAAAGAGATGGATAAGGTGCCACTTGCCCCCTCGGGCAGTGGTCATGATCCAACCATAGCACCTCCATAGTGCAATGAGCCTGATCCACCTAACCCCACAAAGAGATTGATAAGTTACGACGCTTGAAAAATTGCCATGATTTCTCTGAGCTGAGTGAACGCTGAATCAGATCATCACTTGCAATTTGCTGTTTTCATTTTCAGCCCCCTCTCATGGTAGAGCTATTGGTTCCATGCCTGTGTAGAGCTCCCTGATTGCCTGGTCTCACTCACCTGAGAGAGGAGCACCTGACACGTGCGGCTTAATGTGCCACTTGTTCCCTCAGGCAGTGATCGCGATCCAGCCATAGCACCTCCATGGTGCAAGGAGCCTGATCCACCTACCTCCCAAAGAGATAGATAAGGTGCCACTTGCCCCCTCGGGCAGTGGTCACGATCCAGCCACAGCACCTCCATGGTGAAAGGAGCCTGATCCTCCTACCCCCAAAAAAGATAGATGAGGTGCCACTTGCCTCCTCGGGCTGCGTTCTCAATCCAGCCATAGCTGCTCCACGGTGCAAAAGACTGATCCTCTTACTCCCAAAAGAGATGGATAAGGTGCCACTTGCCCCCTCGTGTAGCGGTCATGATCCAACCATAGCACCTCCATGGTGCAAGGAGCCTGATCCACCTACCCCCCAAAGAGATTGATGAGGTACGGCGATTGAAAAATTGCCATGATTTCCCTGGGCTGTGTGAATGCTGAACAAGATCATTACTTGCAATTTGCTGTTTTCAATTTCAGCGCCTTCTCAGGGTAGCGCTATTGGCTCCATGCCTGTGTAGAACTCCCTGATTGACTGGTCTCACTCACCTGAGACAGGAGCACCCGAGATGTGTGGCTTAATGTGCCGCTAGCCCTCTCAGGCAGTGGTCACGATCCAGCCATAGCACCTCCATGGTGCAAGGAGCCTGATCTATCTACCCCCAAAGAGATAGATAAGGTGCTTCTTGCCCCCTCAAGCAGTGGTCACGATCCAGCCACAGCATCTCCACGGTGCAAGGAGCCTGATCCACTTAAACCCACAAAGAGAAAGATAAGGTGCCACTTGCCCAGTCGGGCAGCGTTCATGAACTAGCCATAGCGCCTCCACGGTGCAAACAGCCTGATCCACGTACCCCCTAAAGAGATAGATAAGGTGCCATTTGCTCCTTCGGGCAGTGGTCACGCTGCAGCCATAGCACCTCCACAGTGAAAGGAGCCTGATCCACCTACCCCACAACGAGATAGATAAGGTGCAACTTGCCCCCTCTGGCCACAGTCACCATCCGGCCAAAGCACCTCCACGGTGCAAGGAACCTGATCCTCCAACCCCCCAAAGAGATAGATAAGGTACAGCGCTTGAAAAATTGCCACGATTTCTCTGGGCTGTGTGAACGTTGAACCAGATCATCAGTTGAAATTTGCTGTGTTCAATTTCAGCACCTTCTCAGGGTGGCACTATTGGCTCCACGCATGTGTTGAGCTCCCTGATTGGCTGGTTTCACTCACCTGAGACAGGAGCACCCAAGACGTGTGGCTTAGTGTGCCACTTGCCCTCTCGGGCAGCGGTCATGATCCAACCATAGCACCTCCACGGTGCAAGGAGCCTGATCCGCCTACCCCCCAAAGAGATAGATAAGGTGCTACTTGCACCCTTGGGTAGCAGTCACGATCCAGCAATAGCACCTCCACTGTGCAAGGAGCCTGATGCACTTCCCCGCCAAAGAGACAGATAAGGTTCGATGCTTGAAAAATTGCTATGATATCTCTGGGCTGTGTGAATGCTGAACCAGATCATCACTTGCAATTTTCTGTTTTCAATTTCAGCGCCTTCTCAGGGTAGTGCTATTGGCTCCACGCCTGTGCAGAGCTCCGTGATTGGCTGGTCTTATTCACTTGAGGCAGGTACACCCGTGACGTGTGGCTTAATGTGCCACTTGCCCCCTTGGGCAGCGGTCACGATCCAGCCATAGCACCTCCATGGTGCAAGCAGCTGATCCACCTACCCCCCAAAGAGATAGATAAGGTACCACTTGCCCCATCCGGCAGTGGTTACGATCCAGCCATAGCACCTACTCGGTGCAAGGAACCTGATCAACCTTACCCCTCCCATTGAGTTAAATAAAGTGCCACTTGCCTCCTCGGGCAGTGGTCACGGTCCAGCCTTAGCACCTCCATGGAGCAAGGAGCTTGATCCACCTACACCCCAAAGACATGATAACGTACCACTTGCACCCTCTGGCAATGATCACGATCCTGCCATATCACCTCCACGGTGGAAGGAGCCTGATCCACCTACCCCCCCAAAGAGATAGATAAGGTGCTACTTGCCCCCTCGTGCAGCGGTCACGATCCAGCCATAGCACCTCTATGGAGCAGGAAGCCTGATCCACCTACCCCCCCCATAGAGACAGATAAGCTACGACACCTGAAAAATTGCCACGATTCCTCTGGACTGAGTGACCGCTGAACCAGATTATCATTGCAATTTGCTTTTTTCAATTTCAGCGCCTTCTCAGGGTAGCGCAATTGGCTCCACGCCAGTGTAGAGCTCCCTGATTGGCTTGTCTCACTCACCTGAGACAGGAGCACCCGAGACATGTGGCTTAATGTGCCATTTGCCCCCTCGGGCAGCAGTCACGATCGAGCCTTAGCACCTCCATGGTGCACGGAGCCTGACCCATCTACCCATCAAAGAGATAGATAAGGTGCCACTTGCCAACTGGGGCAGCGGTCAGGATAAAGCCATAGCACCTCCACGGTGCAAGGAGTCTGATCCTCCTACCCCCAAAGAGCTAGATAAGGTGCCACTTGCCCCCTCGGACAGCGGTCACGATCCTCCTACCCCCCCCAAAGAGATAGATAAGGTACGATGCTTGAAAAATTGCCACGATTTCTCTGGGTTGTGTGTAGACTGAACCGGATCATCATTGCAATTTGCTGTTTTCAATTTCAACGCCTTCTCAAGGTAGCGCTACGGCACCACGCCTGTGTGAAGCTCCTGGATTGGCTGGTCTCACTTAACTGAGACAGGAGCACCCGAGACATGTGGCTCAGTGTGCCACTTGCCCCTGATCCACCTAACCCCCAGAGAGATAGATAAGCTGCCACTTGCTCCCTCAGGCAGGGGTCATGATCCTGCTATAGCACCTCCATGGTGTAAGGAGCCTGATCCACCTTTCCCCCAAAACAGATAGATGATCCAGCCATCGCACTTCTATGGTGCAAGGAGCCTAATCCACCTACCCCCCAAAGAGAAAGATAAAGTGCCACTTGCCCCCTTGTGCAGCAGTCATGATCCAGTCATAGCACCTTCACGGTGCAGGGAGCCTGATCCACCTTCCCCCCAAACAGATAGATAACGTGCCACTTGCCCCCTCGGGCAGCGTTCACGATCCAGTAATAGTACCTTCATTGTGCAAGGAGCCTGATCCACCTATCCCCCAAAGAGAAGGATAATGTGAACTGGTGTGGGACAGTAAGGCACTCAGACAAGATTAGCAGTAAACCAAAAATGCACATTTATTTTAAGTAGTGGACTTGTAAACGACAAAACAAGAAATAATGGATTCATAGGATCAAAGTCCAGAGCTAGAACTCACTAACTCAGGTCAGGGTGCTGTTAGATCCACACCCTCCTCTACTCTGCCTAATTTTCCTAGGCAGTCACCTTATATAGCGTTTCAAATCATGTGACACAATGACTCCACCTTTAATATTACCATTTGATTAAATAAACTCAAAGAAAACATTAATTTGTTTTATTCACACAAAATACTATGTTTAAAGTATACCCACATCTTATCAATTGTTTCTAAAGTTATTATCCTCCTTTTATGACATTTTAATATCCCCAGGTGGGTTTAGAAGGTCCGCCTCTCCTATTAGCAGTATAAATGAGGGAAAACTGTGGCCGGCTGGCTCATAGGAACTGCTGCAATAGGAGAAGGAGGAGCCCTCGAAACTGCAGAGCTCCGCATACAAGACTAAAATTATCTCTGAATTAGGGGCTCAAAACCTTGTTCATTTGTTTGTTTCCAAGAGTAGAGGAGGTAAGCCAACCTCTCTGAACAGTTTTACTTTGTTTATATTGAGACGCTCCTAGTTTACCAATAAACATTCCACTGTGTCAGTGCGAGCGTTCGAGTGGCAACTAATTACCGCAGCTCACACTTGCACTGACACATAAGAGTTCAATCAACCAACTTAATACAAAAACACAAACGATTTCTTTACGATTCTTACAAACATTACAGGGGCAAGGACTAGAACCCCATGGCTCCCAGCATTATTGCAGGGATTGTACAACACAAGCAAGCCTTTTTTTTTTTTTTTTTTAAGCCTAGTTTAATTTTCGTTTCGGGAGGCTGACGCAAAGAAATGGGGGTTGGGGGTAACACAACGACAACACCAAACGGGAAAACGTTATTACAAAATGGGTGGCCAGCCCAACAAACAAGACAGATACAAACAGACAAGACAAGAACGGTTTGTACAGTCCGGATTCCTTTAACAAACGATACCTGAAGTGCACAACAAAAGAATAAGGGAAAAATACAAAGTAAGGGGGGGGGGCTCTCTCTATCACATTCCTCCCCAACCAAAACCAAACATATCATGATTGGTTACTAATGAGAAAACAATATATCTGTCATCAGATCTCCTTATTCAAAGAGATGGAGCCATTGCCCACCCTCACCAGGGCTACACCTCGGGATCCCAAAAACAAAATCTATAAGGTACAATTTTTAAAGTGAACCTAATTCACTTAGAGTTCATTATCTTTCTTTACCCCGAGGTATGTTGACAGGTAGATGTATTTCCCATGCCATATCTGGATAAGAAATTGGCGTTATTATGTGCCGAACCTTTCCTATATTTTATAATGAATCTATAAGGCTGCATTGCGAGGTACCATCGCATTATATGAGGATTTTTGTCCTTCATTACATGAAGCCAACACAAAGGGTTGTGATCTATCCATAGTTCAAACTCTCTACCCCACAAATAAAAGCGTAAAGCTTCTATTGACCACTTTATGGCTAGACATTCCTTTTCAATAACCGAATAGTGTTTTTCCCTTTCATGTAATTTCCGACTTATAAACATTATAGGATGCTCTTCGTCCTGTATCATTTGTATAAGTACAGCCCCTATACCACAGTTAGAGGCATCTGTTTGCAATATGAATGGACGAGAAAAATCAGGAGAGTGTAAAATAGGTGAGGAACATATTCTAGCCTTCAGATTACAAAATGCCTCCTCACACTCAGATTTCCATTTTACTTCGTCTGTTTTTTTTTGGTTTTTTTTTAATTAGGTCGGTTAAAGGTCCTGCTATTGTAGAACAGTCAGGTATAAATCGTCTATAATACCCGATAAGACCTAGAAACGACCCAACATCTTTTTTTGTTATTGGGCGGGGGCTATTGGCCACGGCTTCAACTTTAGTAATTTCCGTTTTTACCTTCCCATTACCAATTTGGAAAGCTAGGTATTTTGTTTCCTGCATTGCCAAAGAACATTTGGAAGGATTTATTGTCAACCCAGCTTCCGATAGGGCTGATAATATAGCCCTTAGGTGCTGTATATGTTCTTCCCATGAGGGACTGAATATCACTACATCATCTAGGTAAGCTGCGCTATACATTGTATGTGGTTGTAGGATGTTGTCCATCACTCGTTGAAATGTAGCGGGGGCACCATGTAGACCGAAAGGCATCACTGTAAAATGATATAGGCCAGGCCAATAGGTGTACTAAATGTGGTCTTTTCTATATCTTTTGGATCTAGAGGGATTTGCCAATACCCCTTCGTTAAGTCTAAGGTGCTGATGTACTGAGCTGCTCCCAAACGGTCTATGATGTCATCCATTCGTGGCATCGGGTAACAATCAAATTTAGACACTGCATTTAAGCATCTGAATTCAAGACAAAGTCTGATTCCACCTTCCTTTTTTTCTACTATAACCATGGGAAAGTTCCATTCACTATGGGACGGCTCAATAATTCCCAAGTCATGCATTCTCCTAATCCCTTGTACTACCTCATCCCGCACTTTTTCTGGTATTCTATAAGCTTTCTGTCGTAAGGGTGTGGCTTCGGGAACCATGATATGATGAACAGCATCATTAATCTTTCCGGTATACCAGTAAATAAGGTTCAGAAAGGCTCTAACATGGTTTGCAATGTGGAGATTTGTTCGGCTGATAAATGAGGGTTGATTCGTACCTCTGAAAGATTACTTGTATTTTCTAGCCTTTCATAGGCTACATCTAATTCGGACTAGGAGGTTTCTGGACAAATATAATTACAGGTAGAAGGTGTTCGTTCTACCCATGGTTTCAATAAATTGACATGGTATATCCTATGTTTACTTTTCTTTTCAGGTAATTCAACTGAATAAGTTACTGGGCCCATAAGTTTTACTATTTGGTAGGGGCCTTGCCACTTCATGAGTAATTTATTATCAGAGGAGGGCAATAGAAGTAAAACCTTATCACCTGTAACAAATTCTTTAGATTTCGTTCCTTTATCGTAGTACCCTTTTTGTTTTGCTTGCTGTGGTAGATTAGCCTGATGAGCTTTCTTTACATAAACCATTAACCTTTGACGTAATTGTTGCCAATATTCCAAAGGTTCGGACATGTGTTTACCTTTCTTGTCTTCCCATTCTTCCTTTATAATATCTAAAGGACCTCTTGGGTTATGCCTGTATAGTAATTCAAATGGAGAGAACCCAGTAGAGGCCTGTGGTACTTCCCTATACGCAAACATCAAATAGGGTAAATACATGTCCCATTTATTACCTTCCTCTGATACATACATACTTTCTAAGCATTTTTTTCAGGGTTTGATTGAATCGTTCGACTAACCCATCAGTCTGTGGGTGGTAGGGGGTAGTGAAAACAGCTTCAATACCCAACGTCTGGTACAACCGTTGTAGTAACTGCGAGCAAAAATTGGTACCCCTATCAGTCAAAATAGTTTTTGGAATCCCCATATGACTGAAAATCTTTACCAACTCTTCTGCTATTCTGGGGGCGGTGGCTGTACGAAGGGGAATTGCCTCAGGGTATTTTGTAGTGTAGTCTACCATCACTAATATGAAGCGGTTCTCCTTTGTACTTTTAGGTAATGGTCCTATAATATCCATTGCAATCCTTTCAAACATATTGCTAACTAAAGGCATAAATAAATAAATAAGGGGTACTTTATCTTTTCGGGCCTACTGCTGCTACCTGTTGACACTCAGGGCAGCTGTTACAGTATTCGGCCACCTGCTCATGTATACCAGGCCAATAATACCTGTACAGTAAGCGTTGCAATGTACGATCTTTACCTAAATGGCCTGCCATAGGTATATCATGGACAATAGACAATAACCTTTTCCGGAACTGTATAGGGACCATCAATGGCTCAACCATCTCCCCTGTATGTGAATTTGTACAAACCCTATATAATAAATCATTTTCAATTATATAATAGGGTTGATGAGACTCAGTGGGAGTTGTTGGCATTACCTGTAAAAAGAAAGCGGTTAAGGTAACATCATTTTTTTGAATATTTACAAACTCTTTGTTAGGTAATATACATTTTTCAGTTAATATATCCAGTCCAGTGTCTCTTTTAGTCCATAATTGTTTGTCTTTTCTTTTCCGTGATTTACTTTTTCTGTCTTTGCCAACAGTCCCAAATACCTCTTCCTCAAAAGGAAATAAGTGACCCAACTCTTTTTCTTGTTTCCCTCATGCCCGAGTGGTAACTGCTCCAACATTCGTATTTAAAAGAGAGTCAAAATATGGATAGTCATGCCCAATTATTACTGGGACCGGCAAAGAAGGTACTATGCCTATCTTCATTTTGTGTAATGTCCCATTTATTTGTATCTCCATTTCTCTTAATGGGTACCAATGGATGTCTCCATGTATACATTTGACCCCTGTGGTTGGTTCCCCCAGTTCTGGCTTTCCCACCAAAGAAGCAGGTACCAGTGTCTGCTTGCTGCCAGAATCCACAAGACCAGAGACTACCATTCCTCTGATCTCTACAGTGGTGACATAATGGCCCCAGTTAGCTAGTACTAGATGGATTGACTCTACCTTTTTCTTTCGACAGAATCTAGCAATGTGTCCCTTGGCTTTACATTCATGACATATAATATCGTGGCTGAATCCTTTACTTATTTTACTATAGTCTTTACCCCCAGGAACACCACTAGTTTGTGAGACTGGTGTAATAAGGGACCTTACGTCACTACTGGACCTCATTGTAGTTGAAGGGCTTCTAGAGTTCATAAATGTCCTAGGACGTTGTGGCCTGGCGGTCATATAGTCCTCCGCTAGCCTTATGGCTGCCTCAGAAGATTCAGGGCGGTGTTCCTTGACCCATAAATGTACATCTTGGGGCAAAACACGAATAAATTGTTCCAAGATGATACTTTCTGTGATTTGTACTACTGTTCTTGTGTTGGGTTGTAACCACTTATGACACAAGTCCTTTAAATGTGAATATAGGTCTTGAGGGGTATCTGCAGATTGAAATTTATATGCTCTGAAACGTTGTCTATAGGTTTCGGGACTTATATCGTATCTTTTCAAAATGGCTTGCTTAACATAATCGTAATCATTTACATGAGCAAGGTCCATATGGCTATATGCTAGTTGTGCCTTCCCAGTCAAATAAGAGGCCAGCCTGACAACCCACTGATCCCTAGGCCAAGCACAGGCAACAGCCACCCTCTCAAGCGTCAAAAGATATGCTTCTATGTCATCTGAATCAGCCATTTTAACTAGTCTTATATCTTTTTGTCCTACCACAGATGCTGAAGGTGGTCTTGCTGAGCCCAAAACCTGGATAGCACGTAATGTGTCAGTCCATCTGGCTGCATTCTTTGCACAATCTCTCTCTTTTTCCATACGATCCCGCTCCCTTTCTCTTTCCAGCTCTACCTGGCACAGGCACAGCCATCGGAGCAATTCATGGGGATTCTCTGGGGGTTCTTCCTGCTCAGGTTCAGCTGCTTGGGCGCCCTTTTCAATGGGTTTCATATCTTCCATTTCCACACCGTCTCCCTCAGTTGTCACCTTTGCCACTTTCCTTCATACCACTGGCTCCAGCCCAGACAATAAAGGCAATCATGCGGCTTGTACGATTAACCTTGTGGCTGGTGTAATCCACTCTCCTGCCTTGTCTGAATGCATACGAATTGGATCTGGACTCAGATCCACCAATAGGTCCCTTCGGAACCCACTATCCCACTTCTGACACCAATTGTGAACTGGTGTGGGACAGTAAGGCACTCATACAAGATTAGCAGTAAACCAAAATGCACATTTATTTTAAGTAGTGGACTTGTAAATGACAAAACAAGAAATAATGGATTCATAGGATCAAAGTCCAGAGCTAGAACTCACTAACTCAGGTCAGGGTGTTGTTAGATCCACACCCTCCTCTACTCTGCCTAATTTCCCTAGGCAGTCACCTTATATAGCGTTTCAAATCATGTGACACAATGACTCCACCTTTAATATTACCATTTGATTAAATAAACTCAAAGAAAACATTAATTTGTTTTATTCACACAAAATACTATGTTTAAAGTAT
Source organism: Neoceratodus forsteri (assembly GCA_016271365.2). Lineage (NCBI taxonomy): Eukaryota > Metazoa > Chordata > Ceratodontiformes > Ceratodontidae > Neoceratodus > Neoceratodus forsteri. Next base: position 1,397,097,205 of record CM028131.1, on the reverse strand, counting down.
ACCCACATCTTATCAATTGTTTCTAAAGTTATTAACCTCCTTTTATGACATTTTAATATCCCCAGGTGGGTTTAGAAGGTCCGCTCCTCCTATTAGCAGTATAAATGAGGGAAAACTGGCCGGCCGGCCGGCTCATAGGAACTGCTGCAATAGGAGAAGGAGGAGCCCTCGAAACTGCAGAGCTCCGCATACAGGACTAAAATTATCTCTGAATTAGGAGGGCTCAAAACCTTGTTCATTTGTTTGTTTCCAAGAGTAGAGGAGGTAAGCCAACCTCTCTGAACAGTTTTACTTTGTTTATTTTGAGACGCTCCTAGTTTACCAATAAACATTCCACTGTGTCAGTGCGAGCATTCGAGCGGCAACTAATTACCGCAGCTCACACTCGCACTGACACATAAGAGTTCAATCAACCAACTTAATACAAAAGCACAAACGATTTCTTTACGATTCTTACAAACATTACAGGGGCAAGGACTAGAACCCCATGGCTCCCAGCATTATTGCAGGGATTGTACAACACAAGCAAGCCTTTTTTTTTTTTTTTTTAGCCTAGTTTAATTTCGTTTCGGAGGCTGATGCAAAGAAATGGGGGTAACCAGCGACAACACCAAATGGGAAAACGTTATTACAAAATGGGTGGCCAGCCCAACAAACAAGACAAGAACGGTTTGTACAGTCCGGATTCCTTTAACAAACGATACCTGAAGTGCACAACAAAAGAATAAGGGAAAAATACAAAGTAAAGGGGGGGCTCTCTCTATCACAGATAACATGCCACTTGCCAAATCTGGCAGCAGGCACGATCCAGCCAGAGCACCTCCATAGTGCAAGGAGCCTGATCCACCTACCCCCCCCTAGAGAAAGATAAGGTGCCACTTGCCCACTCGGGCAGCGGTCACGATCCCGCCATAGCACCTCCATGGTGCAAGGAGCCTGATCCACCTACCCCAAAAGAGAGAGATAAGGTGCCAATTGCCCCCTTGGGCACTGGTCATGATCCAGCCATAGCACCTCCACACTACAAGAAGTCTGATCCACCTACCCCCCAAAGAGTTAGATAAGGTGCCACTTGCTCCATCGGGCAGTGGTCACGATACAGCCTTAGCACCTCCACGGTGGAAGGAGTCTGATCCACCAAACCCCCAAAGAGATAGATAAAGTGTAATTTGCCACCTCATTCAGTGGTCACCATCCAGCCATAGCACCTCCATGGTGCAGGGAGACTGATCCACCTTCCCCCAATGATATAGATAAGGTGCCACTTGCCCCCTCGGGCAGCGTTCACCATCCAGCCATAGCACCTCCATGGTGCAAGGAGCCTGATCCATCTACCCCCCTATAGAAAGATAAGGTGCCACTTGCCCACTCGGGCAGCGGTCACGATCCTGCCATAGCACCTCCATGGTGCAGGGAGACTGATCCACCTTCCCCCAATGATATAGATAAGGTGCCACTTGCCCCCTCGGGCAGCATTCACCATCCAGCCATAGCACCTCCATGGTGCAAGGAGCCTGATCCATCTACCCCCCTAAACAGATAGATAAGGTGCCACTTGCCCCCTCGGGCAGTTTTCATGATCTAGCCATAGCACCCCCACAGAGTAAGGAGCCTGATCCTCCTACCCTCCCAAAGAGGTAGATAAGGTGCCACTTGCCCCCTCTGGCAGTGCTCACGATCCAGCCATAGCACCTAAATGGTGCAAGCAGCCTGATCCTCCTATCCCACAAAGAGATAGGTAAGGTGCCACTTGCCCCCTCGGGCAGTGTTCACAATCCAGCCATAACACCTCTACGGTGCAGGAACCCTAGTCCACCTACCCCCCCGTAGAGATAGATAAGGTACAGCGCTTGAAAAATTGCCACGATTTCTCTGGTCTGTGTGAACGCTGAACGAGATCATCATTGCAATTTGCTGTTTTCAATTTCAGCACCTTCTTAGGGTAGCGCTATTGGCTCCATGCCAGTGTAGAACTCCATGATTGGCTGGTCTCACTCACCTGAGACATTAGCACCCGAGACGAGTGGCTTAATGTGCCACTTGCCCACTCGGGCAGCGGTCTCGATCCATCCATAGCAACTCCACCTTACAAGGAGTCTGGTCCTCCTACCCTCCAAAGAGATAGATGAGGTGCCACTTCCTCCTTGGGCAGAGGTCACAATCCAGCCATAGCACCTCTACGGTGCAAGGAGCCCAATCCACCTACCTCCCAAAGAGATAGATAAGGTGAAATTTGTCACCTGGGGCAGTGTTCATGATCCAGCCATAGCACCTCCACAGTGCAAGGAACCTGATCCTCCTACTCCCCAAAGAGAAAGATAAGGTGCCACTTGCCCCCTCCGTCAGCGTTCACCAGCCAGCCATTGCACCTCCATGGTGCAAGGAGCCTGATTCATCTACTCCCCCAAAGAGATAGATAAGGTGCCACTTGCCCACTCGGGAAGTGTCCACGATCTAGCTATAGCACCTCCACGGTGCAAGTAGCCTGAACCACCTACCCCCCCCAAAGAGATAGATAAGGCATGGCACTTGAAAAATTGCCACAATTTCTCTGGGCTGTGTGAACACTGAAACAGATCATCACTTGCAATTTGCTGTTTGAAACTTCAACACCATCTCAGGGTAGCGCTATTGGCACCTCGCCTGTGTAGAGCTCCCAGATTGGCTGTTCTCATTCACCTGAGACAGGAGCACCCGAGACCTGTGGCTTAATGTGCCACTTGCCCCGTCGAGCAGCGGTCACGATCCAGCCATAGCACCTCCATGGTGCAAGGAGCCTGGTCCACCTACCCCCGAAATAGAAAGATAAGGTGCCACTTGCCCCCTCGGACAGCAGTCATGGTCAAGCCATAGCAACTCCAGGGTGTGAGGAGCTTGATCCACCTACACCACAAAGAGATCAATAAGGTACCACTTGCCCCCTCGGGCAAGGGTCACGATCCTGCCATAGCTTCTCCATGGCGCAAGAAGCCTGATTCACCTACCCCCAAAGAGATAGATAAGGTGCCACTTGCCCCCTCGCACAGTGGTCACGATCCAGCCATAGCACCTCCACAGTGCAGGAAGCCTGATCCACCTACCCCTGTAGAGAAAGATGAGGTACGACGCTTGAAAAATTGCGACGATTTCTCTGGGCTGTGTGAACGCTGAACCAGATCATCACTTGCAGTTTGCTGTTTTCAATTTCAGCGCCTTCTCAGGGTAGCGTTATTGGCTCCATGTCTGTGTACAGCTCCCTGATTGGCTGGTCTCACTCACCTGAGACAGTGGTACATGAGATGGCTTGCTTAATGTGCCACTTTCACCTTCGGGCAGCGATCATGATCCAGCCATAGCACCTCCACAGTGCAAGGAACCTGATTCACCTACTCCCCAAAGAGATAGATAAGGTGAAACTTGCCCCGTCGGTCAGTGGTCACGACCCAGCCATAGCACCTCCACAGTGCAAGGAACCTGATTCACCTACTCCCCAAAGAGATAGACAAGGTGGCACTTGCCCCCTCGGACAGCGATCATGATCCAGCCACAGCACCTCCATGCTGCAAGGAGCCAGATCCACCTATCCCACGAAGAGATAAATAAGGTTCCACTTGCCCCTTGAATAGTGGTCACAATCCAGCCATAGCACCTCCACGGTGCAAGGAGCCTGATTCTCCTACCCCCCAAAGAGATAGGTAAGATGCAGTGCTTGAAAAATTGCCTCGATTTTTCTGGGCTTTGTGAACGCTGAAACAGATCATAACTTGCAGTTCGCAGTTTTCAATTTCAGCACCTTCTCAGGGTAGCGTTATTGGCTCCACGCCTGTGTAGAGCTCCCTGATTGGTTGGCCTCACCCACCTGAGAGAGGAGCACCCGAGACGTGTGGCTTAATGTGCCATTTGCCTCCTCGGGCAGTGGTCACGATAGAGCCATAGCACCTCCACTGTGCAAGGAGCCTGATCCACCTACCCCCAAAGAGATAGATAAGGTGCCACTTGCCCCCTCGTGCAGCGTTCATGAACTAATCATAGCACCTCCACGGTGCAAACAGCCTGAACCACCTACCCCCTAAAAAGAAAGATAAGGTGGAACTTGCCCCCTTGGGCAGCATTCTCAATCCAGCCATAGCTGCTCCATGGTGCAAGGAGCCTGATCCATCTACCCACAAAGAGATAGATAAGGTACGGCGCTTGAAAAATTGCCACGATTTCTCTGGGCTGTGTGAACGTTGAACCAGATCATCAGTTGAAATTTGCTGTGTTCAATTTCAGCGCCTTCTCAGGGTTTCACTATTGGTTCCACGCCTGTGTAGAGCTCTCTGATTGGCTGGTCAGACTCACCTGAGACAGGAGTTCCCAAGACGGTGGCTTAATGTGCCCCAAGCCCCCTCTGGCAGTGGTCACGATCCAGCCATAGCACCTCCACGGTGCAAATAGTCTTATCCATGTACCCCCCGAAGAGGTAGATAAGATACGACGCTGGAAAAATTGCCACGATTTCTCTGGGCTGTGTGAATGCTGAATCCGGATCATCATTGCAATTTGCTGTTTTCAGTTTCAGCACCTTCTCATGGTAGTGCTACTGGCTCCACACCTATGTAGAGCTCCCTGCTTGACTGGTCTCACTCACCTGAGACAGGAGCACCCGAGACGTGTAGCTGAATATGCCACTTGCCCCCTCGGCAACGGTCATGATCCAGCCATAGCACCTCCACGGTGCAAGGAGACTGATCCAAGACCCCCAAAGAGATAGATAAGGTGCCGCTTGCCCATTCGGACGGTGGTCACGATCCAGACATAGCACCTCCACGGTGATAGGAGCCTGATCCACCTTCCCCCCAAAGAGACAGATAAGGTACCACTTGCCCCCTCGGGCAGCGTTCCTGAACTGGACATAGCACCTCTATAGTGCAAGGAGACTGATCTTCCTATCCCCAAAAGTGATAGATATGGAGCCAGTAGTTCCCTCAGGCAGCGGTCACAATCCAGCCATAGGACTTCCACGGTGCAAGGAGCCTGATCCACCTACCCCCCAAACGAGATGGATAAGGTGCCACTTGCCCCCTCGGGTAGTGTTCACGATCCCGCAATAGCACCTCCGTGGTGCAAGGAACCTGATCCACCTACCCCCCAAACGAGATGGATAAGGTGCCACTTGCCCCCTCGGGTAGTGTTCACGATCCCGCAATAGCACCTCCGGTGCAAGGAACCTGATCCACCTACCCCCCAAACGAGATGGATAAGGTGCCACTTGCCCCCTCGGGTAGCGTTCACGATCCCGCAATAGCACCTCCGCAGCGCAAGGAACCTGATCCACCTACCCCCAAAAGAGAAAGATAAGGTTTCACCTACCCCTTCATGCAGCGGTCAAGATCCAGCCATAGCACCTCCTCGGTGCAAGGAGCCTGATTCACCTACCCCAGAATGAGATAGATAAGGTGCACTTGCCCCTTCGGGCAGCAGCCATGATCCAGCCACAGCACATCCATGGTGTCAGGAGCCTGATCCACCTACCCGCCAAGAGATAGATAAGGTGCCACTTACCCCCTCGGGCAGTGGTCATGATCCAGCCACAGCACCTCAACAGAGCAAGGACCCTGATCCACCTACCCCCCAAAGAGTTTGATAAAGTGGCACGTGCCCCCTTGGGCAGTGGTCATGATCCAGCCATAGCACCTCCAGAGTGCAAGAAGCCTGATCCACCTACCCCCCCAAAGAGATAGATGAGGTGCCACTTGCCCCCTTGGGCACCATTCATGATCCAGCCGTAGCACCTCCACGGTGCAAGGAGCCTTATCCATTTACCCCCCCCAAAGAGATAGATAAGGTGGCACTTGCCCCCTCAGTAGTGGTCACGATCCAGCCATTGCATCTCCATGGTCCAAGGAGTCTGATCCACCTATTCCCCAAAGAGATAGATAAGGGTGCCACTTGCCCGCTGGAGCAGCGGTCACGATCCTGCCATAGCACCACCAAGGTGCAAGAAGCCTGATACACCTACCCTCAAAGAGAAAGATAAGGTATGACGCTTGAAAAATTGCAACGATTTCTCTGAGTTGTGTGAATGCTGAACTGGATCATCATTGCAGTTTGATGTTTTCAATTTCAACCCCTTCTCAGGGTAGCGCTATTGGCTCCACACCTGTGTAGAGCTCCCTGATTTGATGGTCTCTGTCACCTGAGACAGGAACACCTGAGATTTGTGGCTTATTGTGCCACTTGCCCCCTCGGGCAGCCTTCACGATCCAGCCATAGCACCCGCATGGTGCAAGAAGCTTGATCTACCTACCCCCCAAAGAGATAGACGAGGTGCCACTTGCCCCCTTGGCCACCAGTCACGATCCAGCCATAGCACCTCCATGGTGCAAGGAGCCTGATCCACCTACCCCTTGAAAGAGATGGATAAGGTGCCCCTTGCTCCCTCAGGCAGTGTTCACGATCCAGCCATTGCACCTCAAGGGTGCAAGAAGCCTTATCCTCCTACCCCCTCAAAAGAGATAGATAAGGTTCCAACTGCCCCCTCGGGAAGCGTTCTCAGTCCAGCCATAGCTGCTCCATGGTGCAAGAAGCCTGATCCTCCTACCCCCCCAAAGAGACAAATAAGGTGCCACTTGCACCCTTGGGCAGCGGTCATGATCCAGCCTTAGCACCTCCACAGTGCAAGGAGCCTGATCCACCTACCCCCCCAAAGAGAAAGATGAGGTACAATGCTGGAAAAATTGCCACAGTTTTTCTGGGCTGTGTGAACGCTGATCCCGATCATCACTTGCAATTTGCTGTTTTCAATTTCAGCGCCTTCTCATGGTAGCGCTCTTAGCTCCACGCCTGTGTAGAGCTCCCTGATTGGCTGGTCTCACTCACCTGAGACAGTAACAACCAAGACGTCTGGCTTAATGTGCCACTTACCCCCTCAGGCAGCGTTCTCAATCCAGCCATAGCTGCTCCATGGTGCAAGAAGACCATCTACCCCCCAAAGAGATAGACAAGGTGCCACTTGCCCCCTTGGGCAGCAGTCACAAACCAGCCATTGCACCTCCACGGTGCAAGAAGCTTGACCACCTACCCCTCAAAGAGACAGATAAGGTACGACACTCGAAAAATTGCCATGATTTCTCTGGGCTGTGTGAATGCGGAACTGGATCATCATTGCAATTTGCTGTTTTCAATTTCAGCGCCTTCTCATGGTAGCGTTATTGGCTCCACACCTATGTAGAGCTCCCTGCTAGGCTGGTCTCACTCACCTGAGACAGGAGCATTCGAGACATGTGGTTCAGTGTGCCACTTGCCCTCTTGGTCAACAGTCACGATCCAGCCATAGCACCTCCATGGTGCAAGGAGCCTTATCCCCCAAAGAGATAGATGAGGTGCCGCTTGCCCCTTCGGGCAGTGGTCACGATCCAGCCATAGCGCCTGCATGGTGCAAGAAGCCTGATCCACCTACCCCCCAAAGAGATAGATAAGGTGCCACTTGCCCCCTCGGCCACCAGTCACGAACCAGCCATAGCACCTCCATGGTGCAAGGAACCTGATCCACCTACCCCCCAAAGAGATAGATAAGGTGCCACTTGCCCCCACAGGCAGTGGTCATGATTCAGCCATAGCACCTCCATGGTGCAAGGAGCCTGATCCACCTACCCCCCAAAGAGATAGATAAGGTGCCACTTGCCCCCTTGGGCAGTGGTCACGATCCAGCCACAGCACATCCATGGTGCAAGAAGCCTGATCTACCTTCCCCCTGAAAGAGATGGATAAGGTGCCCCTTGTCTCCTCGGGCAGCGTTCACGATCCAGCCATTGCACCTCAAGGTGCAAGAAGCCTTATCCACCTACCCCCTCAAAAGAGATAGATAAGGTTCCAACTGCCCCCTCGGGAAGCATTCTCAATCCAGCCATAGCTGCTCCACGGTGCAAGAAGCCTGATCCACCTACTCCCAAAAGAGATAGATAAGGTGCCACTGGCCCCCTCGGGCAGCAGTCACGATCCAGCTTTAGCACTTCCATGGTGCAAGGAGCCTGATCCTCCGAAGAGATAGATGAGGTGCCACTTTCCCCTTCGGGCAACGGTCACGATCCAGCCATAGCACCTCCACGGTGAAAGGAGTCTGATGCTCCTACCCCCAAAAGAGATAGATAAGGTGCCACTTCCCTCCTCGGGCTGCGTTCTCAATCCAGCCATATCTGCTCCACAGTGCAAGAAGACTGATCCTCCTACTCCTAAAAGAGATGGATAAGGTGACACTTTCTCCCTCGGGCAGTGGTCATGATCCGGCCATAGTACCTGCATGGTGCAAGAAGCCTGATCCACCTACCCCCAAAGAGATAGATAAGGTGCCAGTTGCTCCTTCGGGCAGTGGTCATGCTGCAGCCATAGCACCTCCACAGTGAAAGGAGCCTGATCCACCTACCCCCCAAAGAGATTGATAAGGTACGGCACTTGGAAAATTGCCATGATTTCTCTGGGCTGTGTGAATACTGAACAAGTTCATTACTTGCAATTTGCTGTTTTCAATTTCAGAGCCTTCTCAGGGTAGCGCTATTGGCTCCACGCCTGGGTAGAACTCCCTGATTGGCTGGTCTCACTCACCTGAGACAGGAGCACCCGAGATGTGTCGCTTAATGTCCCACTTGCCCTCTCGGGCAGCGGTCACGATCCTGCCATAGCACCTCCACTGTGCAAGGTGCCTGATCCACCTACCCCCAAAAGAGATAGATAAGGTGGCACTTGCCCCCTCGGGCAGTGGTCACCATGTAGCCATAGCACCTCCATGGTGCAAGGAACCTGATCCACCTAACCCCCAAAGAGATAGATAAAGTAGCACTTGCCCCCTCAGGCAGTGGTCCCGATCCATCCATAGCACCTCCATCATGCAAGAAGTCTGATCCACCTTCCCACAAATAGATAGATAAGGTTCCACTTGCCCCCTTGAATAGCGGTCACGATCCAGCCATAGCATCTCCACGGTGCAAGCAGCCTGATTCTCCTACCCCCCCAAAGAGATAGATAAGGTACGGTGCTTGAAAAATTGCCTCGATTTCTCTGGGCTTTGTGAATGCTGAACCAGATCATAACTTGCAGTTCACACTTTCAGCACCTTCTCAGGGTAGCGCTATTGGCTCCACACCTGTGTAGAGCTCCCTGGTTGGCTGGCCTCACCCACCTGAGAAAGGAGCACCCGAGACGTGTGGCTTAATGTGCCACTTGCCCCCTCGGACAGCGGTCAAGATCCAGCCATAGCACCTCCATGGTACGAGGAGCCTTATCTATATACCCCCCAAAGAGATAGATAAGGTGGCGCTTGCCCCTCAGGCAGCGGTCACGATCCAGCCATAGCACCTCCACGGGGCATGGAGCCTGATCCACCCCCCCCAAAAAGATAGATAAGGTTCTACTTGCCCCCTCATGCAGCAGTCACGATCCAGACACAGCAAATCCACGGTGCTAGGACCCTGATCCACCTATCCCCCAAAGAGATAGATAAAGTGGCTCTTGCCCCTCGAGCAATGGTCACGATCCAGCCAGAGTACCTCCATGGTGCAAGGAGCCTGATTCACCTACCCCCCAATGAGATAGATTAGGTACGATGCTTGAAAAATTGCTGCAGTTTCTATTTCCTGTGTGAACGCTGAACCGGATCATTATTGCAATTTGCTGTTTTAAATATCAGCGCCTTCTCAGGGTAGCGCTATTGGCTCCATGCCTGTGTAGATCTCCCTGATTGGCTGGTCTCACTGACAGGAGTACCCAAGACGTGTGGCTTGATGTGCCCCATGTCCCCTCTGGCACTGGTCATGATCCAGCCTTAGCACCTCCACGGTACAAGGAGCCTTATTCATGTACCCCCCAAATAGAAAGATAATATAGAACACTTGAAAAATTGCCACCATTTCTCTGGGCTGTGTGAATGCTGAACCGGATCATTATTGCAATTTGCTGTTTTCAATTTCAGCGCCTTCTCAGGGTAGCGCTATTGGATCCACGTCTGTGAAGAGCTCCTTGATTGGCTGGACTCACTCACCTGAGACAGGAGCACCCGAGACGTGTGGCTTAATGTGCCACTTGCCCCCTTGGGCAGCTTTCACAGTCCAGTCATAGCACCTCCACGGTGCAAGGAGCCTGATCACCTACCCCACAAAGAGATAGATAAGGAGCCTGTGCCCCTTCAGGCAGCGGGCAGCCATAGCACCTCCTCGGGGCAAGGAGCCTGATCCACCTACCCCACAAAGAGATAGATAAGGTACACTTGCTCCGTCGGGCAGTGGTCACGATCCAGCCATAGCACCTCGACAGTGCAAACAGCCTGATCCACCTGCCCCCCAAAGGGATAGATAAGGTGCCAGTTGCCCCCTCGGGTAGCGGTCACGATCCAGCCATAGCACCTCCACGGTGCAAGGAGCTTGATGCACCTACCCCACAAAGAGATAGATAAGGTGCCACTTCTCCCCTCTGGCAGCAGTCACAATCCAACCATAGTACATTCACCGTGCAAGGAGCCTGATCCACTTACCCTCCCAAAGAGATAGATAAGGAACGGCGCTTGAGAAATTGCCACAATTTCTTAGGGCTGTGTGAACGCTGAACCAGATCATCACTTGCAATTTGCTGTTTTCAATTTCAACGCCTGCTCAGGGTAGCGCTATTTGCTCCATGCCTGTGTAGAGCTATCTGATTGGCTGGTCTCACTCACCTGAGACCGGAGTTCCCAAGACTTGTGGCTTAATGTGCCCCATGCCCCCTCTGGCAGTGGTCACGATCCAGCCATAGCACCTCCACAGTGCAAATAGTCTTATCCATGTACCCCCCAAAGAGGTAGATAAGACAAAAATTGCCACGATTTCTCTGGGCTGTGTGAATGCTGAACCCGGATCATCATTGCAATTTGCTGTTTTCAGTTTCAGCGCTTTCTCATGGTAGCGCTACTGGCTCCACACCTATGTAGAGCTCCCTGCTTGACTGGTCTCACTCACCTGAGACAGGAGCACCCGAGACGTGTGGCTGAATGTGCCACTTGCCCCCTCGGCAACGGTCATTATCCAGCCATAGCTCCTCCACGGTGCAAGGAGACTGATCCAAGACCCCCAAAGAGACAGATAAGGTGCCGATTGCCCCTTCAGGCCGTGGTCATGATCCAGACATAGCACCTCCATGGTGATAGGAGCCTGATCCACCTTCCCCCCAAAGATACAGATAAGGTGCCTCTTGCCCCCTTGGACAGCGTTCACAAACTGGGCATAGCACCTCTATGGTGCAAGGAGATTGATACTCCTACCCCCAAAAATGATAGATAAGGTGACACCAGTTCACTCAGGCAGCGGTCACGATCCAGCCATAGCACCTCCATGGTGTAAGGAGCCTAATCCACCTACCCCCCAAAGAGATTGATAAGGTGCCACTTGCCCCCTCGGGCAGCAGTCACAATCCAGCCAATGCACCTCCATGGTGTAAGGAGCCTGATCCACCTACCTCCCAAACGAGATAGATAAGGTGCCACTTGACCCCTCGGGTAGCGTTCAGGATCCCGCAATAGCACCTCCATGGTGAAAGGAGCCTGATCCACCTACCCCCAAAGAGAAAGATAAGGTTTCACCTACCCTTTCGTGCAGCGGTCAAGATCCAGCCATAGCACCTCCTGGGTGCAAGGAGCCTGATTCACCTACCCCAGAAAGTGATAGATATGGTGCACTTGCCCCCTATGGGCAGCGGCCACGATCCAGCCACAGCACCTCCACGGTGCCAGGAGCCTGATCCACCAACACCCCAAAGAGATAGATAAGGCACCACTTACCCTTTCGGGCAGTGGTCACGATCCAGCCATAGCACCTCCACAGAGCAAAGAGCCTGATCCACCTACCCCCCCAAGAGATAGATAAGGTACAGCGCTTGAAAAATTGCACCGATTTCTCTGGGCTGTGTGAATGCTGAACCAGATCATCACTTGCAATGTGCTGTTTTCAATTTCAGCGCCTTCTCAGGGTAGTGCTATTGGCTCCACGCCTGTGTAGAACTCCCTGATTGGCTGGTCTCACTCATCTGAGACAGGAGCACCCGAGACATGTGGCTTAATGTGCCGCTTGCCCTCTCAGGCAGCGGTCACGATCCAGCCATAGCACTTCCACGGTGCAAGAAGACTGATCCACCTACTCTCAAAAGAGATAGATAAGGTGGCAATTGCCCCCTCGGGCAGCGGTCACAATCCACCCATAGCACCTCTACGTGCAAGGAGCCTGATCCTCCTAACCCCCCCAAAGAGATAGATAAGGTGCCACTTGCCCCCTCATGCAGCAGTCACTATCCAGCCATTGCACCTCTGTGGTGCAAGGAGCCTGATCCACCTACCCCCCAAAATGATAGATAAGGTGCCACTTCTCCCTCCGGAAGTGGTCAAAATCTAGCCATAGCTGCTCCACGGTGCAAGAAGCCTGATCCACCTACCCCCCAATGAGATAGATAAGGTGCCACTTGCACCCTTGGGCAGCGGTCACGATCCAGCCATAGCACCTCCACAGTGCAAGGAGCCTGACCCACCTACCTCTTGAAGAGAAAGGTGAGGTACGACGCTGGAAAAATTGCCACAATTTCTCTGGGCTGTGTGAACGCTGAACATGATCATCACTTGCAATTTGCTGTTTTCAATTTCAGCACCTTCTCATGGTAGCGCTCTTGGCTCCACGCCTGTGTAGAGCTCCCTGATTGGCTGGTCTCACTCACCTGAGACAGGAGCACCCGAGACATGTGGCTCAATGTGCCACTTGCCCCCTCGGGCAATGGTCACGATCCAGCCATAGCACTTCCATGGTGCAAGAAGACTTATCCACCTACTCCCTAAAGAGATAGATAAGGTGCCACTTGCCCCCTCGGGCAGCGGTCATGATCCAGCCATAGTACCTCCATGGTGCAAGGAGCCTGATCCACCTACCCCCCAAAGAGATAGACAAGGTGCCACTTACCCCCTCGGGCAGCTGTCACGAACTAGCCATTGCACCTCCACGGTGCAAGAAGCCTGACCACCTAGCCCTCAAAGAGATAGATAAGCTATGGTGCTTGAAAAATTGCCACTATCTCTCTGGGCTGTATGAATGTGGAACTGTCTCCTCACTGCAATTTGCTGTTTTCAATTTCAGCACCTTCTCATGGTAGCGCTATTGGCTCCACACCTATGTAGAGCTCCCTGCTTGGCTGGTCTCACTCACCTGAGACAGGAGCACCCAAGACATGTGGCTCAATGTGCCACTTGCCCCCTCGGGCAACGGTCACGATCCAGCCATAGCACTTCCACGGTGCAAGGAGCCTGATCCCCAAAGAGATAGATAAGGTGCTGCTTGCCCCTTAGGGCAGCGGTCACGATCCAGCCATAGCACCTCCACGGTAAAAGGAGCCTGCTCCTCCTACCCCCAAAAGAGATAGATAAGGTGCCACTTGCCCCCTGGGGCTGCTTTCTCAATCCAGCCATAGCTGCTCCACGTTGCAAGAAGACTGATCCTCCTACTCCCAAAAGAGATGGAAAAGGTGCCACTTGCTCCCTCGGGCAGTGGTCACGATCCAGCCATAGCACCTGCACGGTGCAGGAAGCCTGATCCATCTTCCCCCCAAAGAGATAAATATGGTGCCACTTACCCTCTCGGGCAGCGGTCACGATCCAGCCATAGCACCTCCACAGAGCAAGGAGCTTGATCCACCTACCCCCCAAAGAGATTGATGAGGTACGGTGCTTGAACAATTGCCAGGATTTCTCTGGGCTGTGTGAATGCTGAACTAGGTCATCACTTGCATTTTGCTGTTTTTAATTTCAGCGCCTTCTCAGGGCAGTGCTATTGACTCCACGCCTATGTAGAACTCCCTGATTGGCTGGTCTCACTCACCTGAGACAGGAGCACCCGAGACGTGTGGCTTAATGTGCTGCTAGCCCTCTCGGGCAGCGGTCACGATCCAGCCATCGCACCTCCACGGTGCAAGGATCCTGATCCACCTACCCCCGAAAGAGATTGATAAGATGCTTCTTGCCCCCTCGGGCAGCAGTCACAATCCAGCCATAGCACCTCCATGGTACGAGGAGCCTGATCCACCTACCCCCCAAAGAGATGGATTAGGTAGCACTTGCCCCCTCGGGCACCAGTCATGATCCAGCCTTAGCACCTCCACTGTGCACGGAGCTTGATCCACCTACCCCCCAAAGATAAAGATGAGGTACGACGCAGGAAAAATTGCCACAATTTCTCTGGGCTTTGTGAACACTGAACCTGATTATCACTTGCAATTTGCAGTTTTCAATTTCAGCGCCTTCTCAGGGTAGCACTCTTGTCTCCACGCCTGTGTAGAGCTCCCTGATTGGCTGGTCTCACTCACCTGAGACAGTAGCACCCGGGACGTCTGGCTTAATGTGCTACTTGCCCCCTCAGGCAGCATTCTCATTCCTGCCATAGCTGCTCCACTGTGCAAGAAGACTTATCCACCTACTCCCTAAAGAGATTAATAAGGTGCCACTTGCCCCCTCAGGCAGCGGTCATGATCCAGCCATAGTACCTCCACGGTGCAAGGAGCCTGGTTCACCTACCCCCCAAAGAGATAAACAAGGTGCCACTTACCCCCTTGGGCAGCGGTCACGATCGAGCCATAGTACCTCCACGGTGCAAGAAGCCTGACCACCTACCCCCCAAAGAGATTGATAAGGTACGATGCTTAAAAAATTGCCACGATTTCTCTGGGCTGTGTGAATGCGGAACCGGATCATCATTGCAATTTGCTGTTTTCAGCTTCCGCACCTTCTCATGGTAGCGCTATTGGCTCCACACCTATGTGGAGCTCCCTGATTGGCTGGTCTCACTCACCTGAGACAGGAGCACCCAAGATGTGTGGCAAATTGTGCCACTTGCCCCCTCGGGCAATGGTCACGATCAAGCCATAGCACCTCCACGGTGCAAGTAGCCCAATCCCCCAAAGAGATAGATAAGGTACCGCTTTCCCCTTCGGGCAGCGGTCATGATCCAGCCATAGCACCTGCATGGTGCAATGAGCCTGATCCACCTACCCCCCAAAGGGATAGATAAGGTGCAACTTGCCCCCTCCGGCAGCAGTCACGATCCAGCCTTAGCACCTACATGGTGCAAGGAGCCTGATCCACCTACCCACCTCCAAAGAGATAGATAAGGTATGGTGCTTGAAAAATTGCCACAATATCTCTGGGCTGTGTGAATGCTTAACCAGATCATCATTTGCAATATGCTGTGTTCAATTTCAGCGCCTTCTCAGGGTAGCGCTATTGGCTCCACACCTGTGTAGAGCTCCCTGATTGACTGGTCTCACTCACCTGAGACAGGAGAACCAAAGGCATATGGCTTAATGTGCTTCTTGCCCCCTTGGGCAGTGATCACGATCCAGCCATGGCACGTCCATGGTGCAAGGAGCCTGATCCACCTACCCCCCAAAGAGCTTGATAAGGTGGCACTTGCCCCCTTGGGCAATGGTCACGATCCAGCCATAGCACCTCCACTGTGCAAGGAGCCTGATCCACCTACCCCCTAAAGGGATAGATAAGGTGCAACTCGGCCCCTCCGGCAGCAGTCACGATCCAGCCTTAGCACCTCCACAGTGCAAGGAGCCTGATCCACCTCTCCCCCACCCCATAGAAAGAGATGTTACGGTGCTTGAAAAATTGCTATGAATTCTCTGGGCTGTGTGAACGCTTAACCAGATCATCACTTGCAATATGCTGTGTTCAATTTCAGCGCCTTCTCAGGGTAGCGCTATTGGCTCCACACCTGTGTAGAGCTCCCTGATTGACTGGTCTCACTCACCTAAGACAGGAGAACTAAAGACATATGGCTTAATGTGCCACTTGCCCCCTTGGGCAGCAGTCTCGATCCAGCCATGGCACGTCCATGGTGCAAGGAGCCTGATCCACCTACCCCCCAAACAGCTTGATAAGATGGCACTTGCCCCCTCGGGCAATGGTCACGATCCAGCCATGGCACGTCCACGGTACAAGGAGCCTGATCCACCTACCCCCCAAAGAGCTTGATAAGATGGCACTTGCCCCCTTGGGCAATGGTCACAATCCAGCCATAGCACCTCAACGGTGCAAGGAACCTGAGCCACCTACCCCCCAAAGAGATAGATAAGGTGCCACTTGCCCCCTTGGTCTGCCGTCACAATCCAGCCATAGCACCTCCACGGTGCAAGAAGCCTGATCCACTGACCCCCCCAAAGAGATAGATAAGGTGCCACTTGCCCCCATCGGGCAGCGGTCACGATCCAGCCATAGCACCTCCACTGTGCAAGGAGCATGATCCACCTATGCCTCAAAGAGATAGAGAAGATACGACGCTTGAAAAATTGCCACGATTTCTCTGGGCTGTGTGAACGCTGAATCGGGTCATCATTGCAATTAGCTGTTTTCAATTTCGGCTCCTTGTCAGGGTAACGCTGTTGACTCCACGCCTGTGTAGAGCTCCCTGATTGGCTGGTCTTACTCACCTGAGACAGGAGCACCTGAGACGTGTGGTTTAATGTGCCACTTGGCCCCTCAGGCAGCAGTCACAATCCAGCCATAGCACCTCCACGGTGCAAGGAGCCTGATCCACCTACCCTCCAAAGAGACAGATAAGGTGCCACTTGCCTCCTCGGGCAGGGGTCATGATCTAGCCATTGCACCTCCACGGTGCAAGGAGCCTGATCCACCTCCCCCCCCCCCCCAAAGAGATAAATAAAGTACGATGCTTGAAAAATTGTCACTATTTCTCTGGGCTGTGTGAACGCTGAACCGGATCATCACTTGCAATTTGCTGTTTTTGAGTGCCTTCTCAGGGTAGCGCTATTGGCTCCACGCCTGTGTAGAGCTCCCTTATTGGCTGGTCTCAGTCACCTGAGACAGGAGCACCCAAGACATGTGGCTTAATGTAAGCCTGCATCCCTGTTCTCGGCTTCTAATTTATAGATTTTAATTTAGCCTGTTCTACTCGGCCTGTGAAAAGTAACTTACCATTCCCCCCCTGCTGCAGTTTATCTCCAACTGTGTATGCACTGATTCAGTGCTAGCTCTGCAAACTTCACCTTGATTTTCCGTCCTACCTCCCCTCCCAATCCTCCTTTAAATGCACACAGTCTCCGCCCACTCCTATCTGATGTTTCAATTTATTTGGTTACTTACTGTCAACAACTGCAATTCCTCATCCCCTTTTTGCAACTAAGCCTTCTAGCAGCCTTATCTCATTCTGTCTTGCTGAGGCATACTATTTTGGTACTTTAGGTTTGCTTATTGCTGACTAGTATATCCTGTCCTGTTGACTAGCATATTATGTCTTGCTAAGGCACTGTTTTACTTGAAACATCCCTTCTACTGAAAAAAACAAATTACTGAACTGTGACTGATTTGCCAAAAAACTGTGTTTATTGTCTAAAAATGTACCCAGTACCAAGTTTTACAGTCCCTTCATGAGTTTGTAGCTCTCTCCAGACTGCAAGGCACCAAGGAAATTGCAGGCCTTTCAGTTGCTTTTTGCACTGTTTTCGCTCAGACTGCTAGCCTTTGTGTTGCCCCACTATTAATTCGAGCTACTCTCTCCTTTCTCTAGCCGAGGGCCGTATACATTTATCTTGCATAACTCCATTTTTAAACTTCCCCAAACAAGTCACATACGGAACAACGACCCCTGGGACCTATATAATCTTCCATTGGCCTCTCCGCTTTGCACAGGCACCTCTATCAGCCCCCACTGAAGAAATATATCTCTTGCAATCCAGACATTTTCCATCCTCCTGTCTATTCTCCTTCCCTTAACAAGGAACCCACATCAAATAAATTTTGTTCAGAGACGTGCCACTGTCAGGGCTTTTCTAGGATCCCCTTTTAGTGCATGCTGACCCCCTATCTTACCATAGCAGTAACTACCCATACAACAAATTTGGGGACCTAAAGACTCTGGTTAGCAGTTCCCACGATAGTACACTCCACATTTTGAATAAGCTACCATGGCAGGTCTCAGCTGGCTTTACCTACTAGCCTGCATTTCTCTGATACCTAATATTAGTGGACCCCCTGACAGATCTGACTCTAATAAAGGTACACGCCCTACGCCACTAGGACATCCACATAATAAGACTGTGTATTCATTATGCTGCCCCGGTTGGCCCTGATTCAGTCAAATTTTGTTGAATCCACTCGAAAGGGGACTGCAAACTACTCGGCTATGCATAGTCCCAAACCCCAGCTTCCCATACGCTGCATAGTCGGGTGTTACTCTGCATAGATCTTAATCTACGTACTGGCAGGGCAACACAAGAGGTCAACTCAGTCTCCAGATCCCTGAAATCTAACCTATGCAAAATGCAACAAGGCCCGTGCTTTTAAACATCTCCTTGCCAATCTGAGAAGTATCGTGCTCCTACTACTGTGCTCAGGAGATGTCGAGCTCAATCCTGGCCCCACAAAGTTGATTTCATCTCCAACTGAAATTACCACCCTAAAAGGAATCAGTTTTCTGCATGCCAATGTCTGCAGCCTTCTAGAGAAGTTGGATTCTGTCCAGGCCTGGATTATCCACATTGCCCCAGACATACTTGTGATCTCGGAATCCTGGCTTTGAGCATCTACACCAGACAGTGAGGTTAATATCCCCAACTACCTCCTCTTCAGAGCAGATAGAAAGACTGGGGGGGAGGAGTAGCCATTTATGTTAAAAACAAATTTACAGTATCTATATTACATGCTACTTCCGTTGCAGGGGGCTTTGAATGCCTGTCTCTCAGGGTTGAACCATCCCAATCTGTGGCACTCCGCATAATAGGTTGCTATAGACCCCCCAGCAGCAGGACCACAGCTCCTGGCTCATCTGTCTTCACAAATGGACATGACACCTCTGGAAACAGTTATATTAGGTGACCTTAATTATGACTGGATATCGAACGAATCGCTACCCCTAAAACAATTCTGTGACTCCCACGGGTTCACCCAAATGATTACAGAACCAACGTGCATCAACAAGAAAAATCCAATGAAAAGCACACTTCTGGATGTCGTCCTTGTCAACAAGCCACACTACTTTTCCCATGCGGATATCCTTCCAGCAGATGTTAGTGACCACAGCCTCATAGCTGGCATAAGAACCATCTCGAACCCACTATCTACATCAAAGTTTTCTACTAAAAGATCCAGATGGAACTTTGACCCTCTGGCCTACATACAAGAACTAAAAACTCCTTGCTCTGGCAGACTTTCTACCTGGTTAAATCAGTGGGTGATGCCTATGATGTTCTCTATGAAATCATAGCCAGTGCCCTAAACAACCATGCTCCTCTAGTTAAAGCATGAATAAAAACCAGAACCTGCCGTTGGTTTTCACCAGATCTGAAGAATGCTTTACTCAAAAGAGACCAGGTATGGAAAAAGGCCTGGAATTCACAGGCCGATGCAGACTGGTGTCTCTTTAGGACAGCTAGAAATGCCTGCATGAAAATGGTCAGAGAGGCCAAGGCCAATTATTATCAAAATGAATTACTATCCGCATCCAACAGCCCAACCAAATTCTGGCCCACCATAAAGGAACTGTCTGGACACTTCCCAGGTAGTGCACTACCCTCCAAAATCACCATCGACAATGTCACTATCAGTGATAAATCTGAAAATCTTCATGCCTTCAACAACCACTTCACCACTGCAGGCATCGCATTCGATAATACACCAGTAAGTAGTCTCCGTCCACATCTCACCGCCCAGCCTCCACACCAAAGTAACAAAGATACGATCTTCTCCTTTTCCCCAACAACCATAAAAGAAGTTGAAGACCTTATGCTATGGCTAGATGCCAGAAAAAGTGCAGGAGCCGACTCCTTCAACCCATACTTTTTGAAAATAGCATACCACATACTTGCCCCACCTATATCACACTTATTCAACCTGTCCCTAGCCCAGGGCTCTATCCCCACGGAATGGAAAACCACTCATGTTATCCCCCTATTTAAAGCAGGGGACTCATGCAACCTGAACAATTATAGGCCAATCTCTCTTCTACCTATACTCTCAAAAATGCTGGAAAAAGTTGTGGATTTACAGCTGAGATCATTTTTGGACAACTCTACATTGCTTAACCCCATGCAGTCTGGCTTTAGAGCAAAGCATAGCACTGTTATGGCACTGGCCAAAGTCACTAATGACTGGCAGCGGGACCTTGACAACAAAAAATTTGTTTGTGCTGTGTTTTTAGACCTCAGCAAGGCCTTCGATACCGTCTACCACTGCCTCCTTCTCTCCACCTTAAAAACCATAGGTATGGATTCAATCTCACTGGGTTCCAGGATTATCTCTCTGATAGGCAGCAACAAATTAAGGCCGAAGGTGAGCTCTCTCCTCTCAAACCAATAAAAAGAGGAGTCCCACAGGGTTCCATATTGGGCCCTCTACTGTTCACCATCTACATTAACAACTTGGACCTAGGCATTACAGGAGCCAGTATCCACTTGTTTGCCGATGACACGGTGCTCTATTTAAGCCGTGACTCCCCTGGAGCTGACGCACAGATCTACAAACTGAATTCAATACGCTGCAGCATCAGCTTCTCAGCAAAAAGCTACTGCTAAATGCAAAAAAAACTAAAGCCATGCTCTTTACCCCATCTAGCACTAGGGCCTACTCTGCTGCTGCTGGTAACCTTCCTCCCATAACTACCCTTCTAGGTGAAGATCTTGAGTTTGTGCCTAAATTCAAATATCTGGGTATATGGTTGGAAAACAAACTCTCCTTTTGTGGAGCACACAGAAGAACTGATGAAAAAGTTTAGGCAGAGGCTTGGCCTCTTCTTCAGAATTAAACACCTTCTGACCGCAGATGCAAGAAGACTGCTTGTTCTATCAACTTTCGTCTCATTAATCGACTACGTCGACATTATCTATGGCTAGTGCTCTGTCTCACACCTTGCAAAACTGGATGTCCTGTACCACAGAGTGCTAAGATTTATAACTGGTCTCCCATCCTCCACACATCACTGCTCTTTATATGCAGCCGTAGGGTAGCCTTCCCTTCAGTATAGGTGGTGTAGAAATGCAGCACTCTGGACATTCCGAGCCCTTACCAACAAACCCCCAGATTACATTGTTGCCTGCCACCCCCTGAGCCCAATCAGTAGCTAAGCACTAAGAAGCCACTCACTAATTTCTCTGAAAATCCCCAGGATCAGTACCCACTTTGACAGGGCTGCCATAAGCCATGCTTTGCCTACGCTCTGGAACAGGGTACAAAGATCCTTGAGACTCAGCTCTCCTGTCAGTTTTGCCCTGTTTAGGATCATTTATGACAAAACGTTTGCCGAAATCTGTAAGTGTTTCTATAGTTCCTAGCTGTCCTGCTGACGGTTCACTCCATATCCTTACCACATCCAGCCACTAACCTAGTTCCTCCCCTCCCCTCCCTATTTTAATCAAGTCCACTAGTCTGCTGCCATAGTGGCCCTCTGCACCCAAGGCACCACTTCTCCCATATTACTCTCCTCTCACCGTTTAAGCGGAACATGCAGACTTCATTAGGGGCCCCTATGCAGCCCAGGACCCTCACCCAAGTATGGTAAACGGTCACTGAGGGCTGAAATGCAAAGAATTGTACCCTCTGATGGAGGCTTGACTAAGAATGACTAAACATACCACCTCAACTTCTGCATACTTGGAGTCTGTATATACCACAGCAAAGCTGAGTGATGCATGTATGTTCCTACAAGAAAGCTTGGAAGGTATATCATGCACCTACCACTTTTCTGTAAATTTGTTTGTAACTCTTTGCACATGTTGTACTTTGTATACTCAATCTATGTATGTATAACTGTCTTGGACAACAGCAGGTCCATCTTGTAAATGAGCTTGCTCAGTGATGATCGCCTGGATAAAGATTTGATTTGATTTGATTTGAATGGAGCAGTGTGGTGCAGGAGAAGGAGAGGATGCTGACTGCTAACTATTAGCTGCCAAATATTTTAGCACAGGATCCCTCCCTTTAGTTCTCCTAATCAAAATTGCTCTGTATTCGATGGGTGCTGTGTGAGCTGCTTAGATAAGACACATCAGGCTAAGAGATTTGCGTTGCCACTCTTTACAGTTATCTGTGTACCTGAGTACTTTTGAGTATATAGCATTTTATTCTCTTAAGTAAGTAAATCATTGACTGTCTATATGATTTAGACTATTGAGTAGCTATTTACTAGAAATTTTTAGCTTTAGTTTTTAGAAAGCTGTATGCCAGCAAGTCTGTTAGCACACTTAGAGGTCTAATAAGGTTAATAAGAGTGCACTTTTGTTTGTTGTTTTTGTGTCTCTGTGTTGCTTTGTCCTGTATTTTTGTGCCAAGTATTGACTGATCTTTATTTTTTGGCAGTGGCTGAACTTTCGAATTTTGAACTCGGCTGCCAGAAGGGGAGAACAGGGAAAATTCTTCTACCAGTTTTGGGAGATGTTTTGAGAATGGGGCATAGGAAAAAACTGTACAAACCACAAGCGGGGTGATTGGATAAAGTCAGACAAAATGGTCGAATAGGCTTCGAATCCTGAGAATTCTGTGGAACTCTATGGATCTATGGAAGAGGGATTTGTGAGCCTTGTGAAGGTGTTGAAGCCCTGTGAAGGTACTGGAGATTAATTATAGCAGTTAAGCCGGTGAACAAAGTGTTGCACTTTGCGTTGATTTAGGGAACTGGGAACTAGAAAGTAAGAAGAAGTTGTTGTTTCCTAGTAAGACTATCTCAAGAAAAACTTTTCCTTTTAGAATTTGGAACTGAGGCTGAAGCTGAACTGAAACTCAGTACCAGAATCAAATGTTAAAAGGCTGGTTGGACTCACTGGGGATACATTAAATTTTTATATAATATATGTATTTGATGTTTAGGATATTGTCTCTGGGTGGGATATATAAAGCGGTTGTGCATGGCGCAAGTGAGATGCACCAGTACAATAGCGGACATGTGCCAAAGCGCAATATTCAGTGGGTAACGATGTGCAGCGCAAATCACAGTGCGCCAATGTGCAACCCTAATGAATGCATGCACAAGTGCAGGGGGCGTAGCCATGAATAAACTGTGCAGTGCGATATTCAACAGCAAGCCGATGGTGCAAGTGCAGAGCAACAGGGACATGCGCAGAGCAAAGTTGAACCTATAAAAGGAAGGAGCAAGCAGGGGATGGAGGCTTGCACCCAGGGGAGCAGGGGTGAGAGACGGAGAGAGACACAGAAACAGAGAGAGGGCCAGTGGCCAGGCAGGATAGCAGCAGAGGTGCAGGACAGGCACAGAGGCAGGAGGTGCAATGGTCAGTGGGACAGGGAGTGAGACCCCAACCGTGCCTGTGAGCATGAGCTGCCCAGAGTGT
This sequence comes from Neoceratodus forsteri, assembly GCA_016271365.2. Lineage (NCBI taxonomy): Eukaryota > Metazoa > Chordata > Ceratodontiformes > Ceratodontidae > Neoceratodus > Neoceratodus forsteri. Next base: position 1,397,073,895 of record CM028131.1, on the reverse strand, counting down.
GTGTATGTGGGACCCCGACACAGGAGTGCGCCCAGTGCATGGGGCAGGCAGCAGCACACAGCCGGGGTAGCCCAGGGAGGCAGCCGTGGGGGGGCAGGACAGGCCAGGCCATGGCCAGTGCAATAGTCTAGATGGAGGCAGTCATGAGGGGTGTGAGGAGGTAGAGCAGCACGGCTATGGAAGGGCCTGGCGGTGGTATGCCCGGAACAGGTGGTACAGTGCCCACACCACTGTCAAACAGTACAATGGCAACAAGATTGTGGGCCTGTACCGCCTTAATCGGGCAATACTGAGGCAGCTCTGTGAGCTGTGCAGTGATGAGATGCAGGCACCCATGAGACGGAACCACACCCTGTCGGTGGAGACCAAGGTCACGGCCGTGATGTGCCTGCTTGCCACAGGTACCTTCCAGAGACCAACAGGGGAAACCACAGGCATAACCCAGTCAGCTGCATCATGGCTCCTCACACAATTCCTCAACGCACTGCTGCCATGTGCTGTGCTATACATCCACTTCCCCAGCACACAGGCGGAGCGTCCAGCAAACATGCAGGAGTTCCACAGGGTTGCACATATGCCTGGTGTGCTAGGGGCCATTCACTGCACCCACGTAGGTATCTGCACACCACCTGGGCTGGCCTACATCAACAGGAAGGGCTACCCCAGTGTCAACTGCCAGGTGGTGTGCGATGCCAATGGGCGCATAATCAGTGCCTGTGCCACACACCTTGGTGGAGCACATGATGCTTTCATCTGGCACCAGTCTGCACTGTGCCACAGGTTCGAGAGTGGGGACATCCCCACTGGCCATCTAGTAGGTAAGTATGCAGCTGGAATGGGCAGGTGTGGGGGGGAGATGCCATGCTGGGAGCATAGAAGGGTCTGACTGTGTAGGCGGGGGGGGGGCAGCCACACAGACCAAAATGCTAACCCATCATGTCCCCACACAGGTGACAGTGGATACCCACTCAGGCCCTGGTTGCTCACCCCGTACCAGCACCCATTGACCCCAGCGCAGGAGAGATTCAACGAGGCACACGCCAGCACACGGAACATCATCGGGCATGTGTTTGGACTGCTGAAGGCACGCTTCCATTGCCTGCACAGGTCAGACGGTGCCCTACAGTACAGCCCCTCAAAGACCTGTGGCCTATTCCTGGCCTGCTGTATACAACACAACATGGCCACTGACAGTGGGATATTTATGCTATAATAATGACACAATACAGGCAAATTGAACATGAATTAATAGGACAAATGAATAATGCTGGCAAAAAAAAAGATATGAAAGCTGGTTCTATAAAAATTGTAGAGAAGGGAAGAAAAGGGTGACAGAACTGGTAAGGAAAGTTAAAAGGAATCCAACAGGGAGTAACATACAAGAATTAAATAGAATCAGAAGGCAGTACAGAGAGACTGTCAATGCACAGAGGCACTTTCACCAGATGGATTTATGGGATACTATGCAAAAGGCAGTAAATCAGAAAGGTGATAGAACGTTTTGGACCCTGGTGGTGAAAGGGATAAATGCATATAAAAAACAGTATGACTGCTATATTGAACTGGAGGTTTGGGTTAATTATTTTTGAAATATATTGGCATCTGGAGAAATTGTACAAAATGTAGAATTAAATGAAATAGATGATAGTTTCATCTGGTTCAAAGAAATTGAAGTTAGAACAGCTATAGAGAGTTTTAAGAATAATAAATCACCTTGACCTGACAACATATCAATAGATTTTATTAAACTTAATATGGATTGGTGGTCAGAAACTCTCTCTAGGTTCTATAACTTACTGGTTATCTATGCATACACACCAGATAGCTGGCTAGGGAGTCATATCATCCCAATACACAAGAAAGGTTCATATGTTGATCCAGAAAATTACAAGCCTATTACATTACTGTATACTATTGCAAAGATTTATGCTAAAATACTTCTGAATAGGTTAATTACATGGTTAGAGCAGAATTATGCTATAATTGAATTACAAGCTGGATTTCAGAAAAAAACAGGAACTGTTAATCAGATATTCGTACTGCATCACATAGTAGAAAAATGCTGTAGTATTAAGGGGTAACCACTTTTTGCTGCATTTATAGACTACTCATCAGCTTTCAACACAATATTGAGAACACTACTGTGGGAAAAGATGAAGGAATTAGGAAAATACAAGAATTTAATTATACTAATTAAAAGAATTTATAGCAATACCTGGACCAAAATAAAATATACAGGACCGGGACTACTAACACATAAACTGAACTAGGTGTTAGACAAGGGTATGTCTTAGTACCTACACTATTTAACATCTATATAAATGACATTATATATGGCTCTAGATGAATCAGACTTCCACACATCAAGAATTGGTAAGAAAATAATTTCAGTGCTGGCATACGCCAATGACTTAGCAGTATTGTCTACAAGTTGGTTGGGCTTACAGAGAGCACTATGTGTAGAATGTAACTTAAAGCCGAAAACCAAAGTTATGATCTTTGGATCTAGAAAGAAATGTAGGGAACTTAAGCTCCTAAACAATAACCTATAATTCATAAATGAATTTAATTATTTGGGTGTGACTAGAGAAAAAAATTTCAAATGGAATAAACATAGACAATATTGTGCTAAAAAAAAACTTCAAAGCGCATTGAAGGTTCTGAAAAGATTGAACTATCTCTATGGAGGTAACACAGTTATACCAATGATCAAAGCAATAAATGCTGAAGTAATTAATCAGGCCCTGTCCGCAGCAGAAATTTGGGGGGTTGAAAGTACAAAAAAGATAGGTTTGCTAAATAAAATTTATAAACAATTATTAAAGATACCTAACAGTACACCGAGTGCATTGGTTAGAGCACAGTTCGGACAGACTAGTTTTCTGGATATGGTACGAATAAGGCAAGTAAATTACTGGGTTAAACTTACAGCAGAAAAAAGAGAACTCTATACTGGGTGACTGCTTAAAGGAGAAAATGCAATATGGTAAATATAATAAAACTAGATGGATAGAAAATATCAAAATGGTATTACATCAGACCAAACTAGACTACCTGATGAACTGGGTGGAAAAGGGGATCCAGCTTAATGAGGCATATAAAAAATCATTACCTATACCATCAATGAATGGTCACAAGAAACAGATCTTGAAATAATAAAAACAATAAAAGTGGCCACTTGGCTCTCTGATGATACAAGAGAGCACACACTGAAACCTTATTTGGATATAGTTATAAGAATCCAGAATTTAGAAATAGTATTACCCAATTCAGGCCTGAAGTACTTCCTAGTAATATAATTGAAGCTAGATATTACATGGAATTGTTAATGCCATCTACATTAACTTGAAAACCTTAACCATGTGATATTAAGATGCCCATGGTATGAACAAGTACATATTAAAAAATTAGGAAAATTCATTGGATCCCTATATATATATATGCCTACTAAGCATATCTTGGATCTCCTTTTCAACTCCGAGAGTTTTGAGATCCTTAATGAATTAGCAGTATTCCTTACAGAAATCAAAAAAATTAGGAAAAAGCATATCCAAGGCTTTTTAGTGCAATAGATATTGTGTGCAATGTAGAATTAATATTGGATGGGTAGCGGCAACGAGTGATGTGGATTTATTTTTTAGGTTTGTTATGGTCCATGTAAATTGTATGTTAATTTTTTCCTTGTCTGCATTGTATGTGAAATATTGTGTATGTACCTAAATGTTTTTCTGTACTCTTTTTGTAATGGCAGATTGCCGAACAAAAATTAAATGAAACTAAACTACTCCAACATAGAGATTGCAAGTGCCTGGAACTCACACTAGTGTTAACTTATCTAGTGCTGTTTTTACTTGCTTCTTTACTGTATATTTGTACCTTGTTGTGTATGACTGTATCAATCGCAGTTCAGTTTGTTCATTTATTATCCCTTACCCTCTACCCCCAGGTTACATCTGGAAATGAGCCATCTGGCTCTGTATGTCTTTCCTGGTAAATCTCTTTTAAATAAGTAAATAAATACAACTTATTGGTTTCTCTACTCTCCCTTTCTCTCTCCTTCTGACTAAGGAAAGAAAATGAAAAATGTTGTTTTGTTTTCAGCGTTTATTTTTTAATTTCTTTGCGCGTGCGCGCGCGCACACACACAGACACACACACACACACACACACACACACACACACACACACACACACACGACTGTCTCCTTTCAATGCAAGGCCCCAAATGAGCTCAATACATTGTTTCCTTTGGGATGTCCTGTGGTGGATGATACACAGTATTGGCTAAAACATGAGTCGATCACAGAACAAAGCCACCCATTGGTTGGCTCCCTTCAGTGCCCCAGTATCACGAGTGTTTGCCTTTGTTTATCATGTCATAGTTCAAGACTCAGGAGTATTCATTAGAGATCGTGAAAGAACACACTATTTTTTTTAATTTCTGCACACTGCCCTTGTTTTGTGACTTGCATTCAGTATTGGTGGTGCGAGTGTTACTTCTGGACTGGACCACACTTCCGGACCAGACCAGCTCGGCAACTCGGGTCAAGCCACGAAAGGTTCAATAGTTTTATGTTTGAATAATCTTAAACATAAAGCTATATCTGTGTTGAATGGCTTAGTTTAATCCTTAACTATTCAGACATAAAAAATGTCAGCAAGTATTCATAATACATTTGATCTATTTCTTCAAAGACAGGGATCTTTACATAATAAACTGGTTGGGAATGATATACCTGTACAATAATAGCCCACAGTTTTGTAACTACCTTCCCTGTAGCAATTCCATGTATTCTGTCATAGACCATTCTGTATGATAAGAAATATCTATAGTATTGTGTAAGTTGACAGTATGCAATTATTTTTTTATGTATGCAATTAGTATTGATGAACCCTCGTAATGTTTTGTTGTAAGTCTTGTGTTTTATGTTTGTGTAATTTGCAAATTTAATAAAAATATTTAAACAAAAGCTGTAGCTGTGCCAGTGATACCTAGTTGGAGTGTGTTATTGTCAATGTGCAGTGAAGCCCATTGACAACGTTGGAGCTGAGAAAAAGAAATTACTGCAAGTCTGATAGAACCACTGGTAGAGTGTTCCATGGCTCAGCAACTCTGTAAAATAAAACTTTCTCATGTCCTTCCTAAATCTCTGCCCCCACTTCTCTGTCAGCTTCCACACACGTCCTCGTGTTTTTGACTCTGTTTTCACTGAATAGTTCCTCACAGTTTACCTTGTCATTCCTCTAAGGAACTTGAGGGTCTCTCTCATATCTCACCTCTCCCTTCTGACATCTGGAAAGTACATATTCAGTGCCTTAAGCTAGTCCTCCTAGGATGTGCACTGTTGGCCCTAAATAAGTTTAGTTACCCTACTCTGCACTGTCTCCAGCCTGTCTTTGTCTTTCCTTAGGTAGGGATACCAGAATTTGGCACAGTATTCCAGATGAGGCCTCACCAGTGATCTGTAGAGAGGTAGCATTCTCTCCTTCTTTCTTTACACCCCAACATTCTGGTTGCCTCATTAGCTTGGCTAGATTGTTTTAGGGAGTTGCTTATGATGACTACCAGGTCCCCTTCCTCAGAACCAGTGCCTAGCATAACCCCTACCATCCAATATTATGTCCTGTGGTTCTTGTTCCCTATGTACATCAACTTGTACTTTTTGGCATTGAATTTCAACAGCCAAACCTTGGACCACCTCTCTGAGCTTTGCAGGTTCCTGTGTAATTCCCTTACCCCTTCTTCACTGTCTACCTTGTCACAGGGCTTCATGGCATCTCCGCGAAGAGACGCATCCTGCTGTTAATTCCTCCTCCTATGTCGCTGATGAACATATTGAAAAGGATTTGTCCCAGGACTGATCCCTGCAGCACCCCCTTATGTCCTCCCTCTCCCCTGATTTGACTCAATTAACCACCACCTTCTGCTCCCCCCAACCAACTACCCTCTCTTCTAACTAGGTCCTTTGCTGCACCCAGATCCATTAACTTCTTCATCAACCTTCTGTGTGACACAAAGTCAAATGCCCTTTTAAAGTCAAAGTATAGTAGCTCTATTGCCTGTCCAGTATCCATGGCCCTAGTTACCCAGTCGAGGAATGCTATCAGATTGGTCTGATAAGACTTGTGTGCAGCACACCAATGTTGCTTATTATACTGGAGCCCATTTCTGTTCAGGTAGTCCACTTAGTGCACCTTGTCTAGTGTCTCCATCAGTTTACCCACAATAGAGGTGAGACTGGCAGGCCTGTAGTTACCTCATTGCTTCTTGTCTCCCACCCACCTTTGTGGAGCACAACCCTTCAGTCTTTTGGATCACTCTTGACTGTAGTGAGCTATTGAAAAGTCCTGTCAAGAGTTTCAGTTCTGATGCACATTCCCTCAGCACCCTCCAGAGTATCCCACCCAGCCCTGGAGCTTTATTTATTTTCAGGACTGCAAACCCTTTTCTGGCAATTTCTCCTGTAATTAACACCTGCCCCATTCCTGGGATCCCCCTTGTTGCAGCCTTTCTGCTGCTTTTTGACAAAGGCCTGCTATGCTGGACTGTGAATACTGAGCAAAAGTAATTATATACTGCCATTTACTCATCCTCTTCTGTTGCTCAGACAACCTGTGCCAGCCTTGCAATCCCTCCCCTCTTATCTTCCTTTTTTCCCTAATGTAGTTGAAAAATGGTTGTCTCCCTCCCTTGACCCTGATGGAGAGGGTTGTTACCCTTGAAGCACCAGGGAACTGTTCGTCTGTTCATGTTTGAATAAAACCTTTTAATCCATAGTCCATGTGTATCGCTGTTTTTGTAAATCAGTCAGTTTGCTTGCTGCAGTATAGTCTGCTGATCCATGGACCTTTTCTCCATAAGTGCATCAAATCTGTGTTTTTGGGGGGTCTCTGACTGCCTTCTTGGTTTCCCTCATCTTTACTTGGGACTCACCCCAATCCTTGTCCCCCTGTTTCTCTTTGTGTCTGATAAAGGACCTTTTTTGGCCCTCACTGCCTCCCTGACCTTCTTAGAGAACCAGATTAGTCTCTTGTACCTGTTTCTCTTGGTAACCATTCCTAAGCATGATTTAGTTGCCTTAAGAATGGCCCCATTTAATTACTCCCTACCTCCCCTCCACCACATTGATATTATCTACTCCAACCAACTTATTCTGGACTAATTCCCTTATCTGGTCAAAGTCTGCTCACCTAAAATCCAGAACCTCAGCCTTTGACTAGGATATGCTGGTATCCAGGGCCAGTTCAAACCATATGGTGTTATGGCCACTAGACCCCAGTGGTTCTCCAATCTGCCTTCCACCTACCATTTCCGAGTTGCCAAGCACCACATCGAGAATGGCAGCCTGCCTTGTGGGTTTCCTTATCAGCTGCATCAGCAGGCAGTCTTGCAGTGGGCCTGAGTTCTTGTGCTCTTGGCTGCTGGAACATCCCAATCGGTGTTAGGCAGGTTGGGCTCCCCCATCACTACCTCCCCCTTTGTGTTCCTCTTCTCTGTTTCTACCTCTAATTCCCTATTGCTCTTGTTCCCCTGTCTTGGTGGTCCCAGGGGTCTCCCCCTCACTTTGTTCCTTCTGGTACAGGAGTGAGTCAAGAAGTATAGACAGACCACGGAAAAAAGTATATGGTGCAAACACTATAAAAATATCTGTCTTTCATCGGATGGCTTAAGAATGGTAAACAGATATGGAAAACTGATTTGACAACTGATTTACATCAGAAAGTTCAGCAAAATCTTTTGCATTCCATATCTGCTGTAAAATTCTTGCTTGTATCAGAATTGTAGACTCTCTAAGCAGTAAGAAGTAATAATTTTCAGCTTCAGGTCAACCTGTTTGACTAGATTAGGTATTTATTCCTCTCTGTTTCTTAGGCAGTCTTTGCCTTCTTCTCAGAATTCAGAGTGTGTGTCAAAAGAGAACCCTCTCTCCTGCAGCCTTCTATGGCTTTTTTATTGTTTTTTTGATCTGACCTCATTGACGTTGTCTTTTCAGAACATCATACTCAATTAGCTGCCCTTACTGAGTGTCCTGAGGTAAACAAACAAGTAAGAAAAAACAACTGTCACAAAGGCTGGAAAACATTAACCCTTTTGGCCCAGTGTTGATATATTCTTTAACAAACACCTCAATTTCAGAAATGTTATTTTTCCCCTGTCTGCCTATAGTCGAAGTGGTAGCGCTACCATTTGTGGCACCAATGACCTGAGTTCAGAAATGAACTCAGGGGTTGGAGGGTTGATCAGGGGTGGAGGATTGAGTGTCTGTTGGACTGCTCTCTTCTGAGGTGGGGGGGTGACACAGAGCTTGGCACTTGATTGTCCCCTAGCGGTGGCTGGGGGGCAGCATGCTAAGACTGTAAGAATGGGACAGACGCCTGGTGAGTGGTGCATGGGAGCATGCATCACACTGCCATTGGCATCACTGCATGCCCTTCCGTGAGAGGGAGAACAGAGAAAACAAGGTGCACCAGCGGCAAAAGGACTCAAGCCACCTGCAGGACCTGCACCTTCGACCCAGGCCACGCTGCCTCTGCACGACCATAAGATCTGAGGAGAGTCAGGATGCTGGAGGTGGGGTGGCCGGCATGAAGGTGGCTGCCAGTGCAGGGGGCACAAAAGGACTAACTGCAAAAAAGAAATGTTGTTTTCCCCAATAAAAATGGGACAGGTTTCTGACCCTGTCACACCCCACTTCAGTGACTGGGTTCACCATTGCTGCCCCCTTAGTCCTGTCCTTTAGCTGAGAAGATGGGTGAGTGGTTGCCTTCACAGACAATGTCAGTCCCGCTCCCTTGTTGGCCAGCCAGGCTGGAGACATGCAAATGCCAATGTGGTCCTTGCCCTTCCTCCATGGCAGTTTATCATCCCCACCTTCACAGCACATCATGCAGCCAGTCTCAGTTTGGGATTCTGGGATTCACAAATGCCTCTCAGTCTCTTGCTTTATAAATCAGGGACAGGGCTTAAAGCATTAAGGGAAAAAGTACCAAAATCAGGGATGCATATTAAAAATGGGTGATAGCAACTCAGGACGTTGGTAGGATAAGGGAATTAGTGTAAAATGAATTTTCTGAAGAAGAACAGGTCTGTAACTTTAATGCTTGACATTATTTTGTGCTTACAATCCCCACTGCTCATTCACAGAAGCCACAATTTTAGGAGGGGCAGAGGAAAATACTGAGGCAAAATCAGGGGCATCCCTGAGAATCGGGGGCAGTTGAGAGATAACCCATCCCCTACAAAGAATAATGAAAAACTAACCTTTAGTTTCCCAGTTGCCAGTCATAAAATGTTCTTTCTTTCCTTCCATATCTGGAGGTACTTTTCATAACACGAAAACAAAAAGTGACTGTGACCCTTGCCCCCCTAGCAATGGAACGTACATAGTTCACTTGATTGAAAAGACCTGGAGTTTGCCAACAGTCATAAGTGCTACCTCATTGAAGCTTGGCAGATAAACTGCAATAAGGTCTGAGAAACAACAAAATAATGTTCTCAATAAACAGCCCTTACTGCTTGCTGTTTTTTCATACCCTGGAGCACTTACTCTGCAGGGACTCCAGACTTGCTACCCTTGAATATTTCAGTTCTGATGAGCTAGCCAGCAGCAATGATTCTTCATGCTGGAAGATGCTCTGCAGATTACCATGAGAATCTCGCCCTGAGAAAATGCACTTGATTCACAGACTTATTCATTAGTTTCTCCCCAAATGCACTGGAGTTTACATTCTGAAACTCTTTTGGGGGGCAAGTTAGAGTTGTTTGTCTGAAAACAGCCAGCACTTGCTAGCTGTTTTCAGATAAAAAGCTGAGGAGGCTGGCCAGAATAGAAAGTATTTCAAATTCAGTATACAAGTCTTTGCCCAAACAGATCCACACTGAATGAAAACACCACACTTTATTTGACAGAAAAGGCTGCAGCTTTACTTAAATCAAAATTATTCTTTTTTTACACACATTGCATCTTAAAGTATATACATACACAGTTATCCATACAGTGAAACATTTCTAAATATGTACAAAACCAAAAGACCCCGGGGCAGCAAATTCATGTGGCATGGCATTCCTTGATAATTTAGTGTCTTCTCCAATGGGGGAACTCTGGCCCTTGAGTCATGCAGACCCACATAGGGCCATGCCTCTCCCTTGGACAGTCACCCCCCCTCCATTTTCTGTACTTGGGGCATACCCATGACCCTTGTATGAGGCTGGTGCCCACCCAGGGCTGCCCTCCCTGCCCACAGGTCATGCGCCCCTGGTGTTCCATTCCAGGTTTATTATTGAGTGACCGCTTCACCTTATCTGCAGTGTACCCACCCCAAGGTCACACCTCTGGGCCATGTGTCACCCAATGCAAAAACAGCTTAACTGTACCCTTTATCAAATCCAGCCATGAATTTATGGCCCCACTTGTATCCCAAAGCTGTGACTAGCAACGTAAAAGTTTTTAGAATCAGTCCAATATAAGCACAACAACCATATATTTAAACAAATATTCCTGTAATAGAAAAAAACAAGACCATCAATTTTCTCAAACCACATTGTAAACTGGTAGCATGTCCTACAACAGCCTGTAACAAAAAGAGGGGTTGGGTGGGTGGGTGGGAAATCGTCTTGTGGAACAGGATTAGAAGAGGGCATGCTCTCTCTGACCTACTCCTGAATACCTGTCCCTGGCCCCTCCTCCTGAGAGTCCCAGGCAAGCCCTCCTATCAGGTGCCTTAGTCCTGATGTGGTACTGGGGCTGCTTTTGCCTGGGGCTCTGGCAGCCCAGCCCCTTCCTTATGTGGCCCGTATGCAAAGAAACCCCCCCTTAGTGAGAGGCCGGGGGGGGTTATTTCCCAAACGGATCCACATTAAATGAAAACACCTCACTTTACTTGGCAGAAAAAGGCCGCAGCTTTACTTAAATCAAAATTGTTCTGGTTTACACACATTAGATCTTAAAGTGTATACATATTTACATATTATACACAGTTATCCATACAGTGAAATATTTCAAAATATGTACAAAACCAAAAGACCCCTGGGGTAGCAAATTCATGCAGCATGGCATTCCTTGATAATTCAGCATCTTCTCCAATGGGGAAACTCTGGACCTTGAGTCATGCAGACCTGCCCAGGGCCATGCCTCTCCCTTGGACAGTTCCCCCATGCATTTTCTGTACTAGGGGCATACCCATGACCCTTGTACAAGGCTGGTACCCACCCAGGGCTGCCCTCCCTGCCCACAGGTCATGCACGCCTGGTGTTCCATTCCACTTTATTATTGGGTGTCCACTTCCCCTTACCTGCAGTGTACCCGCCCCAGGGTTGCGCCTCCAGGCCATGTGTCATCCAATGTAAAAACAACTTAACTGCACCCTTTATTAAATCAAGTCATGAATTTTCACCACTCTAATGTGTTTACCACATTTTCCTCTAAAGCCTCAGGGTTTTACCTGCTTTAGCGCCGCATCACAAAAATCCTTCACTGTAGAATTAAATATGTCATTAGCAATCTCGGATAGGTGTACCCCATCGTGGTTGTACATGGCAGCACACATTTTTGGGACCATGTAGTGACTGAGGATGGCAATTCTGCAAGGAGTGGCAAACCGGGACACCTCCCAGTTGACCTCCCTGAGTGCTTTTTTTATGGCCTTGTGTTTGCGAGCTCCTCTCCACTGTCACTGTGATATTATCCTTGACCAAACCATACTGGTTGTTGGAAGCAAGGTTTGTAGCTGGGTCAAGCCCTTCTTGATCTCTGAAATGAGTCTTGGGGCACCGAGAGCTAACAAATTGTACCCTCCCCCCAGGTGATGCACCAGAGCCAAAGGTGGTTGTGTTTGAAACTCCAGCCTGAGCACCATTTGTATTATATGGCACCACCTCATGCCCTCTTTTACCACTCATTGAATTTTGGCTTGCAGCCTTGAGACCCCTTGCTGTGTGCCATGTGGGCGGGTTGTTACTCTGTTATACACATTCCAGACATAGGAATGGCCGATAATCCATATTTCCAGTACTGCTCCACTTTTAGCTATAATATAAACAAAACAGTGTCAGCTGAGTATACAGTAAAATCAATTTTTCTTAAAACAGCTATGCAGCTTGCCCTTATTGCATATTGCGTTATTATGAGGTAGCCTGTGTGCCTTTCTGTGGCCACATATATCCCTTGAAGGTGCCTGATGCCCATCTGCCAACCTTTTTTATCTCCTCCTCTTTCAGACCTAATCTCTATGCCTCAGTAACTGCCCTGATCCTGAATGAGTGTGTACCAAAGGGCTTCGGATCTTTCCTGCAAATCACAGACCTTTCTGCAAGACAGCTGCAAACTGCCACCTGGTGACCTGTTTTCCATCACCGTGTAAAAATAGGAGACCCTCCCCTTGGGTCTGTCGGCCATGTAATCCCACAGCAAGGATTATGGGCATGATTCTTCCACTCCAGTCCAGTGTAATGTCATGGTTGCTGGGTGGGTCATATTGGTTAGTCTTGGACCTCCGGAGCAGGAAGCAGACTTTGCCGGGAGACCACGTGACTTCACAGGTTTGAAGGTTAACACCTACTCCTGCAACAGTCGATTTGGGGACCAGCTCTGAGACCCTAAAGGCCCCGACAAAGGCGCATGAGAAGAGTGCCTTGAACAGTTTCACCTCATATCGTGTACTACAAACAGCATCCAATGCTTTGAGTAATTCGGAGAGCTTCATGAGGTCAATGGGCCTCCTGTGGTCCTGGTGACTTCCTCTAGCTCCAGTCCACCCTTCCAATAGCTTTTTTGCTGCAAAGGTGTTGGTTGGGTCAGGGAAGCCTTGCACCTGCCACATAAATGTTATACCAGACAAATGCGACTGGATCGCTGATGGGACCCTGCTCAACTGTACTAACTGAAGGACATAATCTTGGACCTGTTTTTGTGCAAGAGTTAGCTTACCTCTTGCACATAGAATTCTACAAAGGCTGCGAAGCTGCCTGTATATTTTCTCCAGATTGAGGGGGCAACAGTGAGATGAAATAGCTGTAGCTTTCTTGATTCTCCAGCTGCCATACTGCTTCTGGTATCTGTGTTGGAGTTCATCCGCGGTGTGGTGCCAGCTGTCTGAAGTGGTTGAACTGCAATCGAGACAAGGCATCAGCGACATTTGTCTTGCTTGGCAAGTGTTGTGCTCTGAATGTGACGTTCTTCATGAGACAGCATAGCACAAACACCCGCAGCACCCTCATCACCACTTTGAACCTGGATGTTTGTGAGCTGATTATGTCAACCACGGCTTTATTGTCTGTGAAAAACAGCACCGCCTAGTCTCTCAGCCAATGTCCCCATGCCTGCACTGCCACCATGATTGGGAACAATTCTAATAGCGTGATGTTTTTTGTTAATCCTTGGTCTAGCCACTCCTGTGGCCATTGGCCAGCAAACTATGCACCCTGGAAAAAGGCTCCGCAACCCAACCCATCCGAGGTATCAGTTACCATATCAAGCCCATGTTGCCACCTTGCCTTGTCCTGCCACATACTTATCCCATTGTAATCCTGTAGGAAAGGTTCCCAGACCTGTAGGTCTGCCCTGAGGTCTTGTGACACCCGGACATGGTGATATGGCCTTGTGGAGGCAGCCATCATGGCGGCCAGCCTCCTAAGGAATGGTGACCAAGACTGACTGCTCTGCAAGTGAAATTAAGGTGTCCTAAAAGGGACTGTAGCTACAGGAGTGTGGCCTTCTTTGCCACCCCAGCATCCTTCAACAGCCTTCTCAGTGTCATAACCTGGTCCTGTGGGAGTCTGGACACCATAGCCATAGAGTCCTGGTCAATACCCAGGAAGGACATACAGGTGGTAGGGCCCTCCGTTTTTTCAGAAGCCAGTGGTACTCCAAACTTATCCATTAATATCTGAAAAGCTTCCAGAGTGTTAATACAGTTACCTGATTCCTTGGAACCTGCAAAAAGAAAATAATCCAGGTAATGAATAACCGAGGCGTTGCCAGTGTAAACCATGGTTGCCCATTCTAAAAATGTTGAAAATGCCTCAAATGCAGCACTGCTAATCGAGCACCCCATTGACATTGCCTTGTCATAGTACCACTGGTCCCAGCATGTAAAATCCAATAGCTCGTGGTCTTTTGGTTGGACTGGGAGAAGGCAAAAAGCTGACTTTCTATCACTTTTTGCCATCGGTGTGCCCTGTCCCAAACCCCGAATCAGCTCAACTGCCACATCACATGATGCGTACTTGACCGAGCTATCCTCAGGTGCAGTGTGATCATTCACCGACTCTCCTTTTGGGTAAGAAAGGTGATGAATTAGGCAATAATCCCCTGGGATCCTTGTGGGGATAGTCCCTAGCAGGGAGACCCATGGTCTATTGAATAGACCAGCCGCCCGTCCCACTTCTACCTATTTCTGTATCTTGGCTGCTAATATATCCATCATGGCGATTGTCGATTTGAGATTGCAGGCTGATGTGGCAATTTGGGGACCCTTGTAAGGAATTTCAAAACCCATGCTAAAACCATCTTGTGAAAATATAGCTGCTTTTTGATCAGGATACTGGGAAAGCCAAGGCAACATAAGTTCTAATCTGACAGGTGAGTTAGTCAGTTTTCCTAGCATCTGGCTTTGCCTTGTCCCCTTTGCATGATCGGACCCAAAGTATACAGCAGCGGCTGCTTTGCAATCTGTGATCTGGTGTCCCCCTTCACAGTTTTTGCAGATATGTTTATACTTACAGTAGCTCCAAAACCACTTCCCTTTATTGTAGTCATAACATGCTTTCTTGTCCCCTTTCTTGAATTTCCTTTTGTTATCGCCAGAAATATGCCATGTAATAACGTGCCTGCTATCTGTGTAGGTGACACTATCGGGTCTCCCCCTGGTCATGTACCTGGCTCATAAGTTTAAGTGCATGTTCTCCCATTTTAGACTAGGTTGTCAAGCCAATTTTAACCTGAACTGCTTGTCGTATTTAAGTCAAGCATAACCATTGAATGATAAATGGGAGAATTTTATTGTGACCCCGTATTTAAGCAGGGGTAACCTCTTGTCTGGGTACTTCATTCCATAAACTGACATATATATATATATATATATATATATATATATATATATATATCTATCTATCTATCTATCTATCTATCTATCTATCTATCTATCGAATGCAGCTGCCCAGTTTTCGAAGGTAAAGGGGACCTTGAGCCTCTTTGGCCTTTCTGTTTTACCCTGCTTGCCCTCATCTCCTCCGGGAGTTCCCTGTGCAAGAGGGAGAACATATCTACATATTCACCCTTCCATATTTTTTCACATACATTGTCTGACAGGTGGTCACCCAAAGGATCCTCTACACCAGCATATGCCCAAATAGGTTTGATTGGCTTTGAGGGGATCTGGTATTGTACCCCCCTGTCGCAGGAACAGCCCCATTCCCCAATGCCCCATTGGGCACTGTTGAGCTTCCATTTTCTTTGGGCGGAGGAGGAGCAGTAGTACCCACATCCCCTACCGTGCCGCTACTCCCTACCCCTCTGTCCAGTGTCTGAGGATGGGTGGGAGACGGAGCCTTGCCGGTCCTGACATGGGTTGCTGCACCATCTGTGACCGTGGTATTGTTCCACTCCACCACTCCTGTCACTGATGATGGTGGAACTGCTGGGAGTAGTGTGGGCAGGGAAGCTGGCAGCTGTGGCTCTGGAGTCGCCACTGATACTTGCAATTGCCCCAGCCCATATGGTACAGGTATGCCCGCTCCCAGTTGTTGGGTGAGGTGGGTGCCTCACTAGCCCCACTGGCCTAGAGTTCAGTAAAAAAAAAACAGCATTCCAGACCATATAAATTCAGAGGGAGAGTTTTCTTTACTAAGTGGTTCAAATAAATAAACTTACATTGACAAATTCATGTTAATTAACACAGAGCACAAAGCAAACACAGTGTAAATGTATTAAAGCTCCCACACACTCTCAGCCTTTGCGCTTTGGGGCAACAACCCCTTCCTTAGGAGGCATGACCACACTATAAACCCTCAGTGTTTAAATATACTTGCAAACAGGTGCATTACATAATTTGCACAATCAAATTCCCACGTGAATACCTTTCAATATTGTGATTAGCAATTAAGTCATATGGGTAAGTTGTCCAGGTCAGCTCTCTTTAGTGAGATGGAATAGGGGCTGAATTCATATGAACTTTAAATGCGGGAGTGGCTGGCTCACTGACAAACTGATTGCCCATTTCCCCAGAGAGAATGATGACCACAGTGGGGGCCACAGCATCCATGATGGGCCCCATGGGAAAGCTGGCCATTGTGACATGTGGGAACCCCCCTTCATGAATGGGTGAGCCATTCTCTGCCAGCCTTCGCTGTATCCAAGCCCATAGGCCAGAAAAGTAGATTGACCAGCCTCCTAGTGTACTGATGCATCCTGATCGCGTGCTGGTATCCCCTCACTGCTATGACCAATGTCAAGTTGAATCATTCTGGGGAGTGACCGGTCCTCTTGATGGGACATGTGAGCCACCAGGCCACTGATTCATGAAATCCCATTAACAGACTATCACTCCTTCATCTGTCGCCCTAACAGGATTGCCTGGAGTAGGAGCTGAAGGGATTGTGGCGTTTTTAGTTGCCCTCCTTTTTCATCCCCATGTTCTCATGCTGTGTCTGAGCTACTGCACCCTTTTCTTGTTAGGCTCTGAGTCTAACCCTTCCCTTTCCCTTGAGGACCTCCATCTGTGCTGCTGCCTGGACTCCAACTCTAGCACAGAGGTATTATCCTCACCCTCCACAGTGTCTTCGCCGTCCGACTGCTCGTCTACCTCTGAGGTAGGTGACGATCCCCCAGATGGCGATCCCTTATACTCACTCAAGGGTTCTTGTCTGACCTGGTCATCCCGCCTCTGATTCCCCTGTCCACTGGCCATCTGTGGTAAATTGAGTGCTAATGCTGTTGTTCCTATGTCTATGCGCTCCTCCGCCATCAGCTGTCTCTCCTCCACTGGAGTCCTTGATTGATGCTTTGTCTGCTTGAATGGCTTACTATGCCGCTTTTTCCTCCCTTTGCACACCTGTGCTACTGACTCCAGTAGGTGGGTGGAGGGCTGATGCTGTCTAGCTGGAAGCCTTCCAGACCCAGCCCCCTGGTGTCCAACTGAGTTCTCGCTGCTGGTACCGGGGCCTGCCTCTGTATGCCAGTCATGACCACTGACTTGCAGCTCAGGGTCTAGCTTGGCCACTGCATCCAACCAATTGGGTCCACCAAGTTCCTTCAGTCACCTAAAGGTGTCAATGAAGGCATTGTCTTGCCTCTTCGAATGCCGTGAGTGCTTCCCAGGTGTCGTCTGGTACTCCTGCTCCTGATGCATCCTCTTGGCTGCCATGATGATATGAGGATTTGGGACAAAGCAATGCCAGAAGATGATGACCCTAAACTAAGGGAATAAAAGAACAGGATGAGCACCAAAGTATTGTGAGGTTTTAGCAGTAGACTGTAGGGCCTAACCCTCGACAATGCTTAACATAAAAAAAAAAAAAAAAACCCTCTTAGCCTAAACAGCTCATGCAAACCAGCCCCAATCAGGATGCTGCCCCTCCCAGAGTTGAAAAAATTCTTCACTCAACAGACCACCCCCTCCTCCTGCCAAACCAACTCGCCATTCCGCTTCCCCCAGTGCCAAACCATGGCTGAGGCCACCCGCCGCAGGGGAAGGGAAAAAGAAAATTAGATGGGCAGCAATCCTAAACCATTGCTCTAGTCTTAGGAAGTCAATCCCTATCCTGGTTTCCATCCCTGTTTTGCATTTCCTGATGCCCCCCAGACCTGGAAGAGAGAGCCCTCCGAGGGGATCCAGGTGCCTGGGGCCTCCAGATATGCTCCCCTTATATAGTTATAAATAGCTGAATAATTTTTTTGGTACTGTGTGTGTGAATCCCCACCACCCTTGGTGAGCCGAGTACTATATAGGCTGTATCACGTGGAGGATACAACCAATCAGTCCACTTTCCCATCTCCACATTATATGAGCTCACCACTAGTGGCCACCCTAGCTCTTTTCCCTACTACCATTTTTTTCTGCCAGCAATATGCTACCCTGGTATCTGTCAATATTATACCTACTAACACCCCTAACCTCCCTTCCACCCTCCATCTACCCCTACCTCAGCCAACCCCCGGCTCTCTACCCTGGAGCAGAGCCTCCATCACATTGCGCCACCTCCCCCTTAGGGCTGCCACACTCATGCCCACTGAACAACTGGGTTCTAGGAGCTTCTTTCCTACTGCCCTCCCCTCACAGAGGCAGATGGTAAATTGGCCCCACTATTCCTTGCCATTCCCTCTCTCCAATCCCTTCCCATCCCAGTCTCGCTCTCCACTACCCCTACCAAGGATACTGTCTCCAGACGTCACAGACACATCAGCACTCCTCTCAGGCTGATTGCGCTACTCTTCCTTCTATCTAGTAATGTTCACCCAAACCCAGGCCCACTCACCGGCAATCAGCCTCATCCATCAACAACCTCAGGACTCAAAATTGCCTCCATTAATGTCTGCAGCCTACTAAAGAAATTTTCTGGCCTGCAAGTTTGAGTCACCCAGCACCAACCAGATGTGCTGATGTGCTGACACTAGTCGAAACATGGTTAGCAAAGACAACACCTGACTTGTTCATCTCACTGCCGGGTTACTCGCTTTATAGGGAGGATAGAGCTGGGAAGCGAGGGGGGGGCGCTGTCCCATCTACATATGGGACTCCCTCCTAGTCCCCCCTTGAAAAACCTCTGCTGGAGCATGGTGCCCAGGCTATCTCCCTAAAAGTCACCCTGGGCCCCTCAAAAGCTCCCCTCATCATCACAGCCACCTTCATTTCCCCCTGCCACCAAAACCGAGCCCTGCAACCCCTACTAGACTACATCACTCATCAACCCAGTAAGATGGAACAAATTATCTTGGGTGACCTAAATATTAACTGGATCGCCAATGCTGGAAACAATGCCAAAGATGCCTCTGCAGTGCTTAATCTTACTCAACTTGTCCCAGACCCCACCCGACTACTGGTAGTGCCACGCTACTGGACCTGGTACTCTCAAACAGGCCTCATAAGATCTCTAATTTGGTAGTACTACCAAATGCCTTCAGTGACCACTACCCAGTTGTTTTCTCCTGGTCATGTAACCTTGAGAAGCCTAAGCCCGTCCTCATCTCCAGGAGGCGCATGTCCGTGAGTAACCTTGCCTTACTCCGTCGGCACCTTGCCAGCTGTGATTGGTCCCCAGTAAAACTGGCCCCCGATATTGAGGCAACTACTTTATATACTATTTTAGCAGGGCCTGCGATGCTTATGTACCCATCTCTAAAATCATGCGAAGGAAACACAACTCTCTCTGGATCACCCCCGCTCCCGTAAAGCAAATGCGTCTCAGGGATGATCTTTGGCACAGAGCTCTGGAGTCCAGGAAGCCTGCTGATAGACAAGCCTATAGAACTGAGTGCAACAAATGCACCTGGGCTGTCCGTAGTGCAAAGACGGCATACTGCAGGAATACCCTTGCATCCACCTGGGGCTCCTCATGCAAGTTCTGGGACAACCTAAAGGAACTTATCTGCAAAACCCAGTCCCCCACCACCCTCCCAGCTCAATATCGATGGCACCATCACCACTGACACACACACGGTATTGCTAATGGACTGAATGATGCCTTCTTGGATCTCTCCTCTACCCTACCTACCAACTTTTCTGATCCAGCCCCTGATCCCCCTACCACCACTCTCCAGTACCCACCCTTCTATTTCAGAGCCCTCTCCCCATCTGCTGCCAAACCCTATCTGATCAAAGCCCTAAAGGGTTCCAGACACAGTAGTGACTCACTCAATCCCTGTCTTCTTTACTGTACCCTAGACGTTGTTCTCACCCCCCCCCCCCACTGACCTTCTCAAACTCTCCCTCTGACTTGGCCAATTCCCCCAAGCATGGAAAAGAGCTGTCATCACCCCTATACACAAGGGTGGTGATAAAATGACCCCAGGCAACTACAGACCGATCTCAATCCTCCCCCTCCCAAAGCCCTAGAAAAGATTCTGGCTGACCAGATAACAGACTACCTTACTATGTATAACCTCCTCTGTAGGGAATAAAATGGTTTTCGCCATGGCTTCAGCACCACAACTGCCCTCATTGAGTTCTCCACTTTCATTCACTCGGCCCTGGACAAAGGGGATCCTGCTGGGGCCGTCTTCATCTATTTGTCAAAGGTCTTTGACACAGTCTGCTACCCTCTTCTTATAAACACCCTCACTCAGCTTGGCTTCACCTAAGACCTTGTAAAATGGGTTGCAAATTACCTCACTGCCTGTACCTAGTGTGTAAAAATAAACAATATCCTCTCTGACCCTCGTCAGGTCTGCTCCAGTGTTCCCCAAGGCTCTATCCTGGGGCCACTACTCTTTAGCCTTTACCTAAACATGCTACCCAATGTCTCTTCAGAAAACATTCTGCTTTACGCAGATGATGCGTTCCTCTTCACATCCCACCCTCACCCTGCCAAACTCCAGCTTATGCTACAATCCACTTTTGCCCAGACTGAGCAGTGGTTCCTCGACCACACACTTGTGATCAATCTGAAAAAAACTAAAACTCTGCTATTCACCCACAATCAGAACAAACTCAAGGGCTTCGCTCTGTCCATTCAATCCCTCTCCCACCAACTTATTAAACAGGTTACCTCATACAAATAGAAACATAGAAACATAGAATTTGACGGCAGATAAGGACCGCTTGGCCCACCCAGTCTGCCCAGTTCTCTACCTGATGGATAAGCTGCAGATCCTAGTTAACCAGCAGCCTACTTCTTCCTACCCCCACCCCCTAGAATTGCCTTATGACTGTCCCATGCATGCTTGAATTCCACCACTGTTTTTGACTCCACAACCTCCTCTGGAAGGCTGTTCCATGCATCCACAACCTCTCTGTGAAAAAATACTTCCTTAAATTACCTCTGAGCCGCCCCCCTTCTATCTTCAAATTGTGCCCCCTTTTTCTTGCACACCTCTTTTTGAAAGATGCTACCCTCTTGGACTTTGTTGATTCCTTGAGGTACTTGAAAGTTTCTATCATGTCCCCCTCTCCTCCTTTCCTCGAGGCTATACATATTAAGCTCCTTAAGTCTCACTTCATATGTCGTCCGTGCAGACCCTGCACCATTTTAGTTGCCCTCCTCTGACAGCTTCCATTCTGTCTATGTCTTTGGAGATTGGGTCTCCAGAACTGCACGAGTACTCAGATGTGGTCTCACCAGCTGTCTGTACAGAGGGATAATAACTTCTTGTTTTCTGCTGGTGATGTCTCTCCTATGCATCCCAGTATCCCGCCAGCCCTCCTTGCTGCCCTCTCACATTGCTTGCCCACCTTTAGATCATCTGATATGACTACCCCAGGTCCCTTTCCATTTTTGTTGTTGTTAGTATCTCACCCTCATTGTGTACTTTCCCTGGTTTTGTTTCCCAGGTGCATTACCTTGCACTTCTTAGCATTGAATCTAAGCTGCCATACATTTGACCATTCCTCTAACCTGCCAAGTCCCTCTCATCCTTTCCACCCCACCTTGTGCATCAACTCTGTTGCAGATCTTTGTGTCATCTGCAAAGAGACATATTCTTTTCTTCCAGTCCTCTGCAATGTCGCTTATAAAGACATTGAAGAGGACCGTCCTAATACTGAACCCTGTGGTACCCTACTGCTAACCCCCTTTCTCAGAGTGGACTCTATTTACTATTACTCTCTGTGTCCTATTCTCCAGCCAATTCTTTACCCAGGCTGTCATCTTGGGACCCACTCCCAGGCTGGCTAACTTGTATATTAATCTTTTGTGTGGGACTGTGTCAAATGCCTTGCTAAGTCTAGGTAGGCCATGTCCACAGCCCTCCCTGATCTACTACTTTGGTCACCCAGTCAAAGAAATCTATCAGATTTGTCTGGCATGACCTTCCCGCTGTGAATCCATGCTGCCTTGGGTCCTGTGCCCTCTGGCCTCTAGATACGTGAACATTCTTTCCTTCAGAAGTGATTCCATCATTTTCCTACCACTGAGGTTAAACTAACAGGTCTGTAGTTTCCTGCTTCTGCCTTGCTCCCACTTTTGTGAAGGGGAATCACATCTGCCCTCCTCCAGTCCTCGGGTACCACCCCATCCTCCCATGATTTGTTAAAGAGGGTAGTCAGTGGTGTCACTAATTTATCCTTAGTTCTTTTAGAATTCTGGGATGAATTCCATCAGGCCCCATTGCTTTGTCCACCTTTCAGTTTTAAGAGCTCTTTCAGAACTCTTTCTTCTGTAAATGGGCTGGTATCAACTTCTGTATCCAGAGTGTTTCTACTGTTTGTTTTAGGTACCTCCCCTCTTTCTTTGTAAATACTGAGCAAAAATATTTGTTTAGTATCTCTGCTTTTCACAGTCACCCTCTGCCCACCCTCCCTCCCCTTTATTAAGCCTCACTATCCCTCCCTTGGTCTTTCTTTGCTCGATCTGGACCTAGGCATCATCCTCAATTCCTCCCTCACCTTCCATGAACACATCCACACCCTCTGCTCTGCCATAAATTCCTGCAAAGGCTTGCTTTATTGGCACAGAGCCTGTCTCTCCCCAGAAGCAGTAAGACTCACCATTGTCTCATCTGTCCTGTCCCTAGTGGACTATGGTCTCCTAATATATGACTCAGCGGACAACACTGCCCTGGGCAAAATCAAGCCTTCAATCAACAAGGCCTGTCGGCTACTCATTGGGGCTGACAGAAAAACACATACCTGCACACTTTATGCCTTGTCTAACATCCTCTCCCTTGAAGAGCGGCTAATCTACCAGACCCGGCTGCTCACCCAAAAAACACGGATTAACCCCCCCCCCGGACTGACTAAACTAAACTAATCAGCATGGCCACTCCTCCTGTCCACACTTGTAGCTCCGCTGAGACCCTGCTAATAGTCCCCAGGGTTAGGATGACCCTCGCTCAGAGATCCTTTCCTTACAGGACACCCTCCTGGTTCAACACCCTTCCTCCTGATATCTTGTCTGAGCTCAGAATTGGACCTTTTAAGTCATCCTTGCATAGCCACCTTCTAAGTTCCCGTCATTGCAATTGTAAATAACTGCTCCACTACTGGTCCTCAGCCAGCCACCTAATCCCACACCACCCACCCTGTTCTTATACCAGTGTACATTTTCCATGACTGCTGAGCTACAATCACATATAAACCTCACCTGCAATCTTGAGCTCAGCACCACACTCCGGCTGTCTACCACTACTATTCACAAAGTATATATGCCCAATGATTGTTCCTTCTTACTTAGCTACCATCATGTGTAGGCCTGTATCCTGCAAGAAGTGGCCTTTTTTTTCTTGATTTTATGGACCTTCCACCTGTTTATTCAACTGTACAAAGTGTAATTGTATATATTTCTGCCATGATACTG
Source organism: Neoceratodus forsteri (assembly GCA_016271365.2). Lineage (NCBI taxonomy): Eukaryota > Metazoa > Chordata > Ceratodontiformes > Ceratodontidae > Neoceratodus > Neoceratodus forsteri. The sequence continues at coordinate 1,397,050,449 of CM028131.1, read as the reverse complement.
TTCCTACTCTACTGTCTGTTCCCCATTCACTGTGTTTTTCACCTCCCTGTTCTATTCTGTGTATGACGATGAGCCTTTGTAAATGAGTCTCTGACTCAAAGGGCTATAATTCTGATGCTGTAATAAAATAAAAAATAAATACATAAAACCTTTTTTTTTGTTTGTTTTGGTGGGGGGGATGGGGGGCTAGCTCACCCGGGAATAAAAACGAAACTTAATCAGAAATTGATGCCCCTGAGATGCACCTATACAGATTCCTTTTTATATCTGTCTGTCTGTCTGTCTGTCTGTCTGTCTGTATAATATAGGGGCGCGGTCACACCCCTATATTTAGGATTGAGTAGGCACTTCTATGTTATTCTGAAATTTTGCACGTTAATAACTTTGGACCCGTTCAACAGATTTGCACGAAATGTGGTATGCGCGGTGGGGCATGGTAGGTCTCTTGATTCATCAAGTTGTATTTTGGTCAGACTTACATTTTTTGTACAGCGAAACGCTCAAAAATACACTTTTCACCAGTTTTGTGGGCAGTTTTTCAGATTTTGTCCATAGCGCTGCACGGCCGTTGTGTGGTCTGCCAATCCAAAACTTGGCAGATAGAAAGAACTTGGGATGAGGAACATGCCACTTTTTTGTTTGGTGAAAAAATATTAATCCATTCAAAAGTTATTAAACTTTTTAGCTCCCATTATAAGTCTATGGGAAAATTTATATGGTTATTTTGTGAAAGAAGAATGGGGTTTTGGCCATCTGATCAATCCTCACAATCAAAGAATTTGCAGGCTTATCATCAAAGAATCTTTGATCATGAGAAATTTATCGTTTGCGATGGCTGCCATCTTGTTTTCAGTTTGAGGTTGAAAAAAAATACCTAAGCTCAGGGGTGACTTCTGAAGTAAAACTATGATGGCTTTTGCTCAGAAGGCTTCCCTCTATCGAACCATGGCTCTGGTTTCCTATATTTGTCTCAAAAAATTGAGTTTTATTGTTTAAAATTCTTTGATCGCTGCCCGCTAACAATCTTTGATCGCGAGCCTGCAAATTCTTTGGTTGTGAGATCGTTTTTGATCGCGAGCTTATTTCGCCATTGGATGACCAGATAGCCAGATTTTCATGACCAGATGTCCTTGGGGAAGACCAGGTAGCCCAAATTTGGGAAGACCAGATTGGAAGATATTATAATCAACGTGGTAACTATTATGATAATCAGAAATATAGATCACATTACTGGCAACATTCTGATAGAGAAATGGAAAAGGATTTTCAGACAGGGATGGACAGGGCAGAAACTTCTGGCACAAAAAGAAAAGAAAAAGAATCAGGAGGAGGTGAAACAGAAAGAGACAAAATACACGAGTTAAGATCCCGGAATCTACAAAATTAAATATTTACAATCTTTCAAAAAGAGTATAAATTCCTATAGAAGAAAAGGTTCTCAATTTAGGTTTATCATTCAACCTTCCACAAAAACTGAATCCTTTTGAGTTAAAGATAGATCTAGAGAAATTTTACCGCAAAATTAGACTTAATTTTTTGGTATGAAACCATATTCTCAACAAAGTGCCACAGACTTAACAAAATCTCAAGAGAAATATGATTTAAAACAAACTCTTCGAGTCAAGTCTACCTTTGATCCAAGTAGATTTCCTTTGCCTAATATCACTTGTTACATTAATAAAGTGAACCAAGATATTGAAAAAAATATTGTTAGAAAACTCCAATAAGTGCCCTCATTTTAATATTACAAAACAAGAAAATGAAGCTTTGTACAGCCTCAGTGAAGACAAGACCATTATAATTAAACCAGCGGATAAAGGAGGTGGAATCGTTATTTTGGACTTGGAATATTACAGAGAGGTTTGTTTCAATCATCTAAAGGACACAAACACTTATGAGGATGTCACAAATATTCCTTTTGATTCGCTTAAAACTTTGATTACAGAATTGGTGATAGAAGCCAGTGACAGAGGAATTATAGATCTATGGGTCATGGAAGAACTTAACAGAACTCCAAGAATACCATTATTCTGTTGCTTACCAAAAATACATAAAGATCTAAATTGTCCGCCTGGTAGACCCATTATTTCAGGAATTGGATCTATTACAGAACCTTTATCAAATTTTGTTGATTTTTATTGTAAAGATTTGGTGACTAACAGTTGGTCCTACATTAAACACACCAAACATTGTATTCAACTCTTAGAGGAACTAAATCAACGAAAATTAGACTTATCTGATAAACTGTTCATCACGTTGGATGTCAAAAGTCTCTATACAAGTAGTCCTCATGAAGAAGGCATTAAGGCCATTGATTTATTTCTGTCTACTAGAACACAAAATTCACCAGACAAATATTTTCTTTTAAAATTAACTAAAATTGTACTAGAAAATATTTATTTTTCATTTGAAGAACATACCTTTTTACAGAAAATAGATACAGCACTTTAGCACCAACATATGCTAATTTATATATTGCACATTTTGAAACAGAATTCTTATTATCAGACAATAACAGATTCAAAAACCATTTGATTCTTTATAAGCGTTTTATAGATGATATTCTGATTATATGGCATGGAATGATGCAAGAAGCTCAATCTTTTTATGAATATATTAAAACTGCAAAAAATAATTTATCATTCACAATGGAAATTCATTCAGAAGAAGACTTGAGTCTGAGTTCAGAAACAGGAACTCTGGGATGTCATCGAGTACTGTGAGCAGCTGGGTTGCCTGTTCATGGACCCAAAAATAAGTACAATAGTTCTAGAACAGAAGATATTTCACAATTGGTCAATTATGAAATATATGAAAATATTTTAGGATGAAGCATACCACACTAGTGATACAAAAATGAATGATCCTTCCTGTTCCTGTTCCTACCATCATTCCTCTCTGGCCACCCAATACTCTCTTTAGGGGATGTTGGGTTGTGCACTCCTCCCTGTTCACCCAGTATCACCCTTATTATTTTGTGCCATATTTCTCATATAAGTTATAATGTACTATGGTTCCATCACTGTTTTTCATCTTTCAGGCCCATACTGTTTTCCACCTGCACTAACTATATTTGCTTGCACTGCATTTAGACTGTTATTTTATTTTTACCTACATGATGTATTCTTCCAGGTGCCCTTCCCCTTGTCACACCCAGAAATGAGCCTTGGCCGACAATTTCTAAATAAACAGTCAATAGGTGTATACATTTAGAGCGTTATACTGAGATGTTACTCACTGAGGCACCATCCCATTTTCATACAGGTCTTGGAAACAGACAGAAAGTTGTGCAGAAATCATACCAAATTGAGTACGAAGGAAAGACTAGGGAATGAAAACCACTGTACATGGCTCATTGATTACAGTTAACAGGATTAGAGAGGTAATTCCACAAATGATATTTAAAGCAGAAGTACTAATTAATAAAAATGTTGTCAATAGCAACTGTTCCATCAGACAAGACCCACAACTAACAAGTCCTTAATCTTTTTTCCCATTGTTTTCTTTTTTAATGTTCTTTATTTTTACTAACAGATTTGCACAGACCATTGCCAGGAATGCCATATTAAAATTTTGAGGGAAAGGGGGCAGTACTTTTCTTCCATTGGTTAGTTTGCCTTATGTAGCTGGCATGCACTGTCTCTTCCTTTGCCTTTCGAGTGTACATAGGAGCAAGCTTAGCAAAGTGTTTAAAAACAAGAACTGGTCTGCGGGCTGCTTTATTTCCTGCGGATTCATATCACAATGTACATTTATTAAAAATCAACGGAAACACTAACCTGGAAACAATAAAAAGCTCCAGAAGTGAAATCAGAATTTTTAAATTACTAGGCAAAGTAAAACTCTGGGAACTAATAAACTTTCCCTTTCTGGATAACTACTACTCCTGCTTTAAAAGATCTGAAACTGTTGGGAGTCACATGATGCATCTGAATGGGTGAGACGCATTTATCTTGGCACTGCTCCTCGACTCAGTCAATCAATATTAAGCTCTACTTACGGTAAATCTTTTATGTTTTTTTGGTGACTGAACCCTCAGTAAAGTGCCCCGCTTCTGAGTCTTCACTCCCTGACTACCTGTTTCATTGGGAAAAGTTGTTCTAGGATGGAGGCCAAGATGCGGCCTGAGGGCCCGATGCACACCCCGCCACCTATGCCTGAGAAAGCTAAGGTTGCCAAGAAATCAAAGATGCAAGCTGCAGCTCCTACTAAACTCAGCCCAGCGCTAACTCCCCTATCAGAGGAGAAATTCCTGCAAGAGCTGTCCCCCATAAAGGCTGCTCTTTTGAGCATATCGAGCCAATTGACAGCTCTCCAAAAATTCTTGGAGACCCTTGCCCGAAGGGTAGGCAACACAGAGGTCAGAAACAGCTCCCTAGAGGACTGGAGAGCTCACCAGGATCCAGACTTGGTGGCTCTTCATCTCAAAGTTTCCACCCTAGAAGAGAAGATCGAGGATCTGGAAGAGCACAGCAGATGCAACAATTTATTGCTGATAGGGCTTCCAGAGGGTTCGGAGGGCCAGAAACCCATTTTATTCATACAAACATTCTGTCAGAAAGTAACGATCCCCTCACCTAACAGCCCGGGCTACAGTACAGAGTGTGTCCACAGGGCATTAAAGCCTACCCCTCTACCAAATTTACCACCTCACCTGGTGATCTTCAAATAATTGAACTTTCTTGAAAATGTTCACATTTTGGCAAAGCTGAAGGATACCAAGGAGCTATTATGGAAGGGCCACAAATTAAGGATGACACAAGATTTACCCCACTCCGTGCGTTTACAGTGAGCAGGGTATAATCCATACATATCCAAATTGATGGCAGCAGGGATCTGTTTTAAAATGCCATATCCGGCCAGGCTGCAGGTGAATTATCAAGGGTCACAGAAGACTTTTGAAGCAGAGAACCAGGCTAAACTAGAACTTCCTAAATTGTTCCAGAACCTTTTCCAGGTGCACCAAAGGAACTCTCTGAGGACTAGCTAGAGGGCTCTACCCATGCTGGGGACACTTAGGGCATATTGTGCTGTAGACATTTTCAGGAAAAATGAATATGCTAACTTGAAACTGGTCACTCCATGGAGTGGGGGGGGGGGCTACTTATTTCTCTTTCTTTTAGTGGTTGGGCTTACTGCTGGTTGGAACTCCAGGACTACTAGGCCAAGACTTCTTGCGAGTAACTGATGAGTACGATCTCCCTGATTTGGTGGGACTTTTCCAACTCAGTGCTGCAAATGGATGGGGCCGGAACATCTGTGAAGACTTACATACCCTCTGGGTCGTGACGATGTGTTGATGCCTGAAGGCAGGGGGATCAACTGCAGAGTGCAGACCGACCAGAGTTTGAGGGCTACAGAGAAAGATGCCTGTTCCTCAGGATTTGCTGCCTCTTCTCTGGAGGGCTGAAGGAAGGTCTGTGGCTTAGTTATGTGCTGGGGCAGGGATGGATGCATGGGAGTACAGCAGGGCTTCCCCCTCCCGGCGCTCTATCGATGGCTCACAGGGCACCTCCCTCAGTCTTTCAAGGTGGGTGGTCACCATATGACTAGTGCCCCTAGAACAGGCCTCCTTCAGATGCAAGCACCTAGCAGACCTGTGGGCCTGTCAGGGGTCGGCTTTAAGAGACGATCCCCTGGACTGTAGACCCCAGGGGTAGATCGAGGAGGTGCCTTGCTGTGCCCCTCTTGGTGGAATTGTTTATGCTGTGGCTTAATTATGTGTGGAATATGGTGCGGGAGGATGATTTCTCTTGTCTCCCACCACTTTTGTGCTAGGTACTCTAATGAGCCATATCAGCTAAAGTGTGCTATGAGGCTAGGGAGCACTTTACCGGTGAGGGCGGAAGTGAAAGGACCTCCATTGCCATGGCAGCTTTGAGTGCTAAGATTACCCTTTTCCATAATGGGGACCGGCTGTGATATCCCCCCCCAACTGCCAGTTGGTATAGTTCATCTAGATGACCCACACTTAGCAGAGACAGTCCACGTTGTGGCCTGAAGGGGGGGAGAGATATTACTGCTGGGCCTGATGGTCCACTCTGGCAACACATGGAGGGGAGCCACAGATTCTGTCTTTGCTTTTAGAGGGGAGGGGGTGGGCAAGCAAGTTAACTGACAAAACATGTTTTTTTGGCCCCTCCAGGCTCTCCACATGCTGTGAGTCTCGTGAATTTTTGTTCCGGGACCAATACTATGTGACGGTGTCTATGATGATGTAAAATGCTCTTTTCTCCTTATATAATATGTTGTTTATCGAGGGGCTCTGGGGCACTTGTTCTTCTGATGTAATTTTTCTAGAGCTCATTAGTAAAGATGACATTTAACACTGAATACATTGGGTGGAGGAGGGGGGTTGGGGGCCCGTGATAGTTGTACTATTCCAACACTCGTCTAGGTATGTTGGCGTTTCGGCCATATTATCACTCTGTAAACATGCAGACGGTGGTTCCACCAACATTGATAGTAAATACTAATGATGGGTACCACATATAAATTTATTAATGTGAAGGGGATGAACAATAAGTACAAATGGTATATGATTCTTCGACATCTCAAAAAATATCACCCGGATGTAGTCTTCTTATGGGAAACCCACCTTAAACAGGGGATATCCAATTTTTCCGCAGGGAGTGGGTTGGACAAGTGTACAGGGTGGAAATGAGTAATAAAAAGGGTGGTGTGAGAATATTAATATGTAGGGGTGTTCCCTTCTAACTGCTGAAGGAATATGGTAACCCGGATGGCCGTTTCTTGCTACTCCAGGGGTGTCTGGGCTTAACTGAGCTCCTTTTAGGAGGGATTTATGGTCCCAATTCTGACTCTCCCATGTTTTTCTCTAATCTCCTTTCCCACATACTATCTTTTTCTCACCTTGCAATCATCCCAGATGGAGACTAGAACCTAGTTTCCCACCCAGACCTTGGCAGGTCAGGAATTTTCTGTAAGGGCCTTTCACCGGCACAATGGGGTTGAGGGATCTCATGGATTTGCTGGGATTAAGTGACGTCTGGTGTATTTTACACCCCAGTGATTGACAATATACCTTTTTCTCCCCTCCACACAAATCATACTCCCGTATTGACTACATTCTGATTAATCTATCGAACCCTTCTGGCTTCCTTTCCTGTGATATCCTTCTTACTGTGATTTCTGATCATGCCCCAATTTACATGGAGCACTCCCTGAAGGGACTGGAGGATCAGGATAGGGCCTGGTGACTGAACTCTACCCTCTTGAAAGACAGCCACTTTGCTAAGGCCCTTAAAGAGTATATACAAACCTTCTTTAAGGAAAACGAGGGTACTGTTTCCCATCTTGATGTTTTATGGGGAGCAGCAAAATGTGCTGTGAGAGGGGAGTGTATTCACCTGGCTTCTAAGGCTAAAAAGCAGCAAGCTGTAACAGATGCGACAACTGTTATCTCAGATTCGAGAGCTGGAGCACTGTCTTTCTGCCACAATTGATCTAGATGTCTGGAATCGACTGCATGTTCTTAGGGCCCAATATTTTGGGCTGCTAGCAGATCAAGCCAATCTAGCTCTCCAGAGGGTCAAATTTTGCTACCTGGAATCAGGTGAGAGGGCGAGGCAGCCCCTGGCCCTAAGGTTAAACTGTTGGAAACCCAATAACTGATAAATAGTCTTCAGCTCTCCCCGGGAGGGTCAATCCTTACTCGCCCCTGAGAAATAGTGGATGCCTTTCAGCAATTTTATAAAACCCTCTACTGTCCGGAAGTGGAGCACATGCCCGACTTACAGTAGATTCTATGGAAAAATATTTAGACTCTGTCCTACTTTCTACTCTCTCAGAGTCTCAACAGGAATTTTTACAGGCTCCTATTTCCCTTTGTGAAGTGCGGCTGGTAATTGAACAACTCTCAAAGGAGAAGGCCTCTGGCCCAGACAGGTCTAATAATACTTTCTCTGCTACCTTCATAGACATCTTGGTTCCTTTTCTTGTAAGGTTTTTTAATTACTTAAGTGTATCTGGTCTCTTGGTCTGTTCATTCACCCAAGCTTGTTGGATCACCGTCATCCCCAAACCTGGTAAATCGCACCTACTTCTGGGAAACTAATATCCTATCTCCCTTCTGAACTCCGACCTGAAAATTCTTGCCAAGGTCTTGGCTAACCATCTCTTAGAGACTTGGCAGGGCCTTATTAGCCCAACTCAGGTGGGTTTCATGGCGGGCCGGTTGTCCTCTGACCATCTATGTAAGGTTCTTCACCTTATTTTGGTGGTGGATGAAAGGCAAATCCCAGTGGTCTTAGTCTCTTTAGATGCGGAAAAAGCTTTTGACCATGTTTTCTGGTCTTTGTTGTTTGCCACACTATGGAGATTTGGTTTTCCTACTCAATTTTGTGACTGGCTTGAGGTCATTTATCACCACCCCACTGCCAGGATCTGTTGCAATGGAGTGTTTTCTTCACCTTTCCCTTTGCTGCGTGGTACCAGGCGAGGCTGTCCACTATCTCCTTTCCTTTTCAATTTCTATCTGGAACCCCTTATTTGCTCCCTTCAGACTAGCCAAGAAATCTGGGGAATACAGTTAGGCAAAGACAGGTATATGTCGTCTGCCTATGCAGATGACTTACTACTACACTTGGAAGACCCCCAGTCCTCTATACCAGCAGCCGTGGATATTATAGATAGATTTTCTCGAGTGGCAGGCTATAAATGAAACCTGGACAGATCAAAGGTAATGCCTCTCAATGTACATGTACAGAGACAGTGGACTGGGGAACTAGGTCTTTTCTGGTAATCTAAAGAGCTTATTTATTTGGAGATTAAGATTTCCCGTTCTATTTCTGCCCTGGTAAAACTCAACCTCTCCCCTATATGTCAAGTTATCCAGGCTGATCTACAGAGATGTAAAGTACTTCCGTTCTCACTGTGGGGTCGAGTGAATGTAATTAAGATGAACATTTTACCCTAAATATTGTATCCAGTGAACATGGTGAGCCCTTAACTTCCCAAATGCTGATTTGCCTGGCATATTCCAAGCTGACCCATCGGAAC